>JANZXR010000002.1:30922173-30980318 GCA_027575705.1 Erythroxylum echinodendron
AATCCTAATGAACCTCTCCAATTACCATTCTAAAACACTTAAGACACTTTTTCTATTTAGCTCAATTAATCACAATCAAAAACCGGGAAAATGTCATGTATGCATGTACAAACATTCCATGTGCAAAAATTCACTTATTTACTATGCATGTGCATATATGAATGCATGCATATGTCACTATTCATTTATACACTCCTATTCATGGCAATTGGTGAGGGGATGTTACAAATGTAGTACTTTTGACTAACTTTAATTTCCTTACTTCCAAAATTGTACCTAAAATCATATATGAATTAAACTAAGTATCTTAAGCATTTTCATATCATTAATCACTAAGTGTAAATGATTAAATGTATCAACAATTAAACATTTGTCATGTATCTCAGTCTATTTGGTCGTGTAACTCCATACAAACAAAAGCTAATTTCTTCAATCTTTACACATTTATAGAGACTTACATCATCTATATAAACGTGTATGTAGGTCTTTGGTTGCTTCAAATCTTTGTCTTATACGATGGTTTCATCTAAATTCTTTTCTTATTATTCCAAGAAGGCAATTATATTGTATGAAAGCACTTATAATAGATTAAGTACCAAATAAATCAAAATACATTAAATATAGGTGTATAATTATAGTTAAATATACATTTATCAATGATGAACCTATCAATTTTAACGAGTACATCATCAATGATAATCTTAGGATATTTTATAGATCTATTATCTAGTTGAATAATAATCTTAGTGGGTTTGGATTCTCCTAATCCCAGTTTCTTAAATAATTTATATGGCATCAAATTAATTCTAGCCCTCAAATCAGCTAAAGCTTTTTCTACTGACAAATTACTAATAAAACAAGGGATAGTAATGCTCCCTGGATCTTTAAGGTTCTCATGTGACTTGTTTTACAAGATCATTGAGCATTCCTCGTTTAGTCTTAGAGTGGCTAACTCCTCTCACTTCCTCTTTTTAGATAGTAACTACTTTAAGAATTTTGTATACTTAGGCATTTATGAAATAACTTAAAAAAAGGTAAGTTAATATGAAGTTGCTTAAAATTTTTTGAATAATTTACTAAATTACTCTTCCATTCGATCTTTCTTTAACTTTGCTAGATATGGGTTGGTAGGATAAAATTCGTTAACTTTGGAGGATTCATGAAATCTTTAGCCCTTTCTTGACTCGCCTCCTAACTTTAGATCTTACTATCTACTATCAATTCATTTCCACCCCTAAAAGGTTGATGCCTTCACATGTTCTTTAGGATTTATTTCCGTGGAACTAATTAAGCTCCCTTGAAGTCTTTGAAGTAATATTTTTACTGGCAGAGTAACCTGAATCTCCAAATTATGTAAACAAGCCTCTATTTTCTAATGTCTTGTGTCTGATTCTTGAACAAATTTGACCATCGTCTCTTATAAAGTTGACTTCTTAGTTTGAGGTAGTTGTTATGGAAATCCAAGTGGACGATTTTTCCTTACTAACCCTTGATTCCCTCATAAAATTGGGTGATTCCTCCATCCTAGATTTTTTGTATTACTGTATGTATTACTTTAGGGTTTGTAAGTATTCCCCATGTAATCCACATATTCAGATTGTGGTGCTTGACAGTTTTGTCCTGAATGTCTTAGCCTACACACCTCACATTGCATAACTTAAAACTAAGGACTCATCGTTAATCTATAAATTTTTCTGTTAAAGCCTCAGTTGCCAATTGCACCACTGCATCACTTTATATACCCCATTAGCTTGTTAAGGAGCAATATTGATAATTATTCATAGCAATGTCTTCAATAAGTTTATAAGCTAATTTAATTATCTTATTATTTAAATTATCCTCAGCTGTTACATCTATTGTCTGCCTTATAGTCTGATTTAGCCCATTATGGAAGGTCTAAATTTGCATCCAAAGTGGTAGACCAAGGTTTGATATGGGAATTTTGTCAACATTTCCTTTAACCTTTCCCCTGGATCATATAGTAATTCTGAATTTTCTCAAGAGTAGGAGGAGATATCATTCTTTAACTTTGCAGTCTTTGATGGATGGAAGTACTTCAATAAAAATTTATCTGCTACTTAATCCTATATAGTACGTGATGATCTTGGCAAAGAGTTTAACCATTCCTTCGTCTTTCCCTTTAATGAAAACGAGAATCATCACAGTCTTTTCGTATCATCATTGGCCTTATTAATCTTGAAGGTATCACAAATCTCCAAAAAGTTTGAGAAATGCACATTCGAATCTTCATCTCGTATTTCATCAAATTGAACAAACTGTTTGACCATCTAAATGGTACTTGGATCGATTTCAAATTTATTGGTACTCATAGTTAGTCCGACAATGCTAGACCCGCTCTTGTTAAGTCTAGTTTAGCATAATTAAGCATCATCTTAATTGATTTGGCATGGTTACTGATTCCTTAGTATCAATATGACGCTTATATTTGTCAATATAAATTGAACTCTCTAAGTTGTGTTTTGTGGAGATTTCTATAAGTTGTTCTCTCAATTTTGGATATTTGTCTACTAAGCTCGTTGAGTTACTTCAAATCATAAATTGACCAAAGAGTTAGGATTTGTGAGAAAAAATAAAATAAAAGAGTCAATAAAATAAAATAAAGTAAAAATGACTAGATTAATAAAAGCTAGGCTTTCATAATATTACTATCCTCAATAACGGAACCAAAAACTTGATTAAGATTTCTATACTTATAAGGACTTATAAGTTTTAATTGCAAGTACATGGTGTAGCTGTAGCTAGTACTTGCAAGAACAAATCACTTATACAAGGATTATAAGTATTAGTAATAACCCTTTGTTATTATCTACCTAACAAATCAGATTATGAATGTAATTAAAAATTAAAGTAATATTGACAAAACAGTAAACTTAGAAAAAGGAAAATACTATGAAAAGTCAATATCAAGTAAATAGTACCTAAGTAATGGATCCCCCTAAAAATTCTTAAGTACTAACCCTTTAGAATGTAATTAAACTATTGATTTTTGGATTATGAAATTTGTTTATCTTTCTCAAGACCATTGACAACTAACTGTTGATTGATTAACTGAAATCTCTTTCTAGTTAAAACCCCTAAGATTGCATTATTGATTTGTGAATTTTGCTATTAGCTTTGACCCTAATCTGGAGGATTTTTGTTGACCTATCTCTAAGTTTGGATTTAACTCCTCTTAATTATAGTAGATCTATTTGCATAAAAAGATTTCTCAATCTCATTCATATGAAATCAAATAATGGAATAATATTCTTGATATATTAGTTTAAGACTATAATGTTTAATTAAATCATAATAAATCAATCAATAAAATTGTATTGAGTAAAAGATTAAATCATATTGTAATCATAAAAAATTTAGTTCCTACATATAGAAACCAAAACTAATAACAAATATTTAAAAGAACGAATAGAAATAAAGAAATCATATTTTAAATCTCTTTTTGTCTCCAATGGATCTTCTTGCAATTTTGATTAAGTGATACTCTCTATCAAATCTTATGATGACATAATCTTTATGGTTTCTTCATCCTCTATTTAGAAATATCTCTTCTCTGTGTTTTTTATGACTAAAAAATGCTTCTAAATGTGCCTCCTTTTAATCTGCCTTTAATAATGTCCTTTTTAAGGTTTCTGGGATATACGCAGTCACTTAAAAGGTCATATAGGTGATAGTGTATCTCCAAAAACACCTAAATTTGTAATTCTTAATATGTGGTCAATTGATTATATAATTATTCCATAACACTTAGTGATTAATGACATGAAATTTCTTAAGATACTCACTTTGATTCATATGTGATTTTAGGCACAATTCAGAAGCCAAAGAGTTAAAGTGAGTTAAAAGCACTATATTTGGGGCCATTTTCTAAAGATTCATATCCATTTTTTTCATGCAACAAAAATAAGGAAGATTAAAGCAAATAAAGACAAGAAGAAGACAAGAAAATGAAAACAAAAAGAAGAATATTGCATTGTAACTCACGGACGTGTTGGAAAAATTGCATAACCATAAATGTCACTTACAGAGTGTCACAACTGTGAACCTCAGTCATAGTTGTGATACCCACCTGTATAGGCATGAGGTAGCCCTTAGGCCCATGCCATAGTATGTCACAGGTGTGACATATGCTCATACCTATGACACACCCACTCATGGTGGTGAAAGCCCATGTACAAGTGCAACAACCCATGTCATATCTTTGACATAATGAAACCTATCCATCGAACCCTAGTTTTTAACTATAAAAGCTAATGTTTTGAGGGTACAGAGAGGTCATTTGAGACAGAAGAGGTAAAAGGGTTTTCTCTTCATCTTTTAACAGTGACAGAGGCAAAGAGGATGGTTGATGCTTGGAGCTTGAAGAAGGAGATGGAAGGCTAACTTCCTGATGCTAATTCAATAGTGATATCGATGCTAAGTCAAGGTTAAACTATTTCATCTTATTAACATTGTTAATCTCTTTTTATATTGTTACGCTATTTGTGTTAATTGAATCGGTTTTTATATGAATGATCTTAATAAGTTATTTGCATTGTTTTATTATAAACCTATTGCTATAATGATGAATGCAATCCATAATTGTTACATTTAATATTTGTTAGGAGCACATAATGGTCTTTAATCGTTAGGAACAACATAACTTATCTTAGATAACTTGAACGTGTGAGGTTACTGAATATATTTATCGTTTTCCACTTCATAATGTAGCTAACAAATTGAATCTAGAGATCATATCCTAGTTTACTCGGTAGCTAGGTTTAATTATCGATCGTATCTTAATTAAATGCAAGCTAAGGGAAAACCAAGATTATCAAATCTTAGTGTTAGTCTTAGATCAATAATTCGAAAAGAGGTGCGAAGACTTAAGAGGATAAGATATGTTTAATCGTGGTTAGGCAAGATTAACCCTATAATTGGACCTTACTTATATTCGACACTTTAATCATTTTCGATTGCTTGCTTTAATTTGTTTTTGATAGTTTACTTTTACTTTTTCCTTGCATCAATGAATTTTTATTCCTAAAATTATTTGAACATTCCCTGTGAATTCGATTACAACTCACCATAACTATAAATTTTAGTATGCAAAGTTAAGTAAATTTTGCAGTGAACTTGACAGTCAAATTTTGGAGCTGTTGTTGGGGAGTATGGTGATTTAATTTTCATTTTTGATTTTAGTTGGTGTTTTATGAATATATTTGTTTATAATTATTTTTTTTATTATTTGTTAATTTTAACACATTTGTGAGTGTTGGTGTATGATAGTTACGAGATCTCTTCATAGAGAACCTGAGCAACTTGACCTCAAGATCGAGAGAACACTGTAGAGATTGTGTAGGAAGCAAGATCAACTTTAGTAGCTAATCTGGAATATAAACTCGAAGACACAATGGCAAATTTGAGAGCACTGAGGGAGTTATTTGTACCAAATCTAACTCAGAGATCATTATGCGTTACATTTCCAAATTTTGCTGAACATGTTACCTTTGAGTTAAAATCTGAACTAACACATCTATTACCCAATTTTCATGGTCTTGTAGTTAAGGATGCACACAAACATCTCAATAAGCTCATTTTGGTTTGTTTGAGCATAAAGGTGATGGGTGATTAGATCATATTGAGGGCCTTCTCATTCTCACTCAAAGATGTAACAAAAGATTGGTTATTTGATTTATTAGCTTGGGGCCCGAATACTTGGTTGAAGATGACGAGACTATTCTTGGAGAAATATTTTATAGCCTCAAGATGACAAGTATTCGGAAGGAGATCTGTGGCGTCAAGCCGCATAATGGAGACTCTTTTTATGAGTACTAGGAGCATTTTAAGAAGATATATTGTCTGCACCATAGCATACCCGGGTAACTTCTCATAAAATAATTATATGAAGGATTGCTATCGATGGAGAGGAGTTTGATTAATGTGGCGAGTGGTAGGGCACTTTGCGAGAAGACTCTTATTGAAGCCAGGATCCTATTTGAGCGGATGGCCACTGACACATAACAATTTGATACTTACCATGATGTTGACGCGTAAACAAGGTAAGTACTTCATCTATCGAGCACTATCTAGATGAAATAATATCTTTTGTGAGACAGATTGAAATTGGACAGGCACAAGTGAAAGTGTGTAGAATACGTTCAAACATGAGCCATCTAGTTAATGAGTACCCGTCACTACAAGAGGGAAGTATGGAGTATGTGAATGCTACAGGAGGGACCTTTTCGAATTAATACAACCTGTACTCGCATACTTATAACCCAGGCTGGAAGGATGATCCTAACTTGAGTTATGGAGGGAATAAGCTATAGAATTACTTCCATAATCAGTCTCTAGGAGCATAAGGATTTCAACCAAGGCCACAAGTAACACAGGGAGCCTCTTCTTCTAGTACAAGTAATTTTTTAGATAAATTTATCAAAACCTCTAATGTTAACAATCTTCTGCTTAGTCAAACTATGCAACAACTTAGTCAGACTATGTAGCAGCTTAGTCAAACTGTGTAACAACTTAGTCAAAGTATGATGTAACTTAATCAAGTTATGCAACAGTTTAAGTAAGGGACAAAATCGAGTGTACAAAATTTGGAAAACCAAATGGGTTAGATGGCAATAAGGCTCAATCTTCTTAAATCAAAAAATGGAGGAAAGCTGCCATCCCAACCTGAGGTGAACTCAAAGAATGTCAGTGCCATAAACCTGGGGGGCAGAAAGGAGATTGAGGTTCGCAAGAGAACTTCACCTTGGATTTCTACCGAGGAAGAGATCGGGAAGGAATTGGGAAAGGAAGAAAATATGTCATCAAGTACAAAGGTAAATTTCAAAAGTCCCAATATTATTAAAACTAATCCTCCATCTTTTCCTAGTAGATTAACAAGACCGAACAAAGAAGAGAAGGGCAAAGAGATATTAGAGACTTTTTGAAAAGTGGATGTCAATATACCTTTGCTTAAGGCAATCAAGCAAGTACTAAGGTACACCAAATTCCTTTAAAAACTGTGTATATATAAGAGGAAACCGAAGGCTGATTAAAAATTGATGATGGGTGAGAATGGGTCTATGATATTTAAAAAGAAGATGCCTCCAAAATGTCGGGATCCAGCTATGGTTACCATTCCTTGGAAAATTGGTAATACTGTGATCAGTAGAGCTATATTGGATTTGGTTGCTCCAACTAACATAATGCCTCGTTTAATTTATGCTTCTTTAAATTTGGGTCCTTTGAAAGAAGCGAGTTTGATCATATAATTGGCTGACTATACTAATGCTTATCTTAATGGTGTGGTTGAGGATGTTTTGGTGTAAGTGAATAGGTTAATGTTTCCTGCAGATTTTTATATTATGGATATGAATGATGGAACTTTATATAATTTGATACCTATCTTGTTAGGGAGACTATTTCTTAATACAAATCAAACTAAGATAGATGCTCGTGATCGCACCCTCACGATGGAATTTGATGAGAAAGTGATTCATTTAAATATTTTTGATGCCATGAAACATTCTTCTGATGATCATTGTGTTTTCTCTATTGATGCGATTAATCCTTTGGTATAGTAAATGTTTCAATTGAGATGCAAAAATCATTTAGAAGTGATCTTGATTGAGGAAATGGAAATAGAAGCCAACATTAATGTTGAAATGGGAGAAAAGCTTATAGAAGCGATAGGTACTTTGGAATCATTAGAGATGTCTCTAAAAAGGTATGATTTGGCTTCTGTGAAATTATCTAAATCTCACCAGAAGTTGTTACTTTCCGATTTACAAGCACTAGAATTGGAATTGAAGCCACTCCCTACAAACCTCAATTATACTTATTTGGGAGATAAGCAAACTCTTCAAGTCATCTTTTCGACAGAGTATATATTGATTATAGGAAGTTGAATTATACAACTCTTAAAGACCACTTTCCCCTTCCCTTTATTAATCAAATGCTTGAGATATTAATTGGATATGATTATTATTACTAACTATATCGCTTTTTAGGTTATCTTCAAATCACAATACTGTAAGATCAAGAGAAGACCATTTTTATATCCCCATTTCGTATGTTCGCTTATCGAAGGATGCCATTTGGATTATGAAACTCACCCAATACATTCCAGTGATGTATGATAAGCATTGTTTTGAGATTTTTGAGAAGATTATTGAGGCATTCATGGATGATTTTAGTGTATATGTTTCTTCTTTTGATAAGTGCCATGAGAATCTTGCTATTATCTTAGAACGATGTATTGAAACTAACCTTATGTTGAATTGGAAGAAATGTAATTTTATGGTGGATCAAGGTATAGATCTAGGCCACGTTATATCTACTAGGGCACGAATCTAAGGTTGATCTTATTTCTTCTTTACCTTTCCCCTTTACTACGCGGGAAGTGCGTTCTTCTCTTAGGCATGCATGTTTTTGTCGAAAGTTCATTAAGGAATTTTTGAAGATAGCTGCACTACTATATAAGCTCTTACAACAAGATGTGTCCTTTGAGTTCGATAACAAGTGTAAGGAAGCATTCAACAAACTTAAGGAGCTTCTAACATCCCCACCAACAATTTAGCTGCTAGATTGGAAACTACCCTTCGAGATCATGTGTGATGCTAGTGATTATGCAATACAGGAGTTTTATGATAAAAAGTTGGAAAAGCTTTGCATGCCATCTACTATGTTTCTAAGACTCTAAACCTAGCTCAATTGAATTATTCAACTACTGAAAAAGAGTTATTATTTGTCATTTTTGTTTTAGAAAAAATTCGATCGTATTTGTTTGGTGCTAAAGTAATTGTTTATTTTGACAATACAGCTTTACAATACTTGTTCACAAAGAAGGAAGCAAAACCAATGCTAATCAGATGGATTCTCCTCCTTTAAGAATTCGATTTAGAGATTAAAGATAAGAAGGGGGCAGAAAATGTGGTGGCTAACAATCTCAACTGTTTGATAAAGGAAGAAGATGATATCCCTCTGCGAGAAACATTTCTAAATGAGCAGTTATTTTCTGCCAATGTGTCACCATTATGATATATAGACATTATCAATTTTTTAGTTGCTAATGAATTACCGGTTGGTTTTTCAATAGCTCAAAGGGATAAGCTTTGAAATGAAGTGAAGTATTACACTTGGGATGACCAGTATCTTTATAGGCATTGTGCAGATCAAGTCATTGGGAGGTGTGTACCCGAAAGTGAAGCCCCCTTGATCATAGAGTTTTGTCATTCATATGCATGTGGACATTTTAGAGTGAAAGGAATGACTTATACAGTTCTAGAGAGTAACTTCAACTGGCCAAAATTGTTCAAAGATGCATAGACCTTCTATAAATCATATGATAGATGCTTGCAGACAAGTAACTTGCCCTGTAAGAATCAATTACCACAAACTTCTTTGCTTTTCTTTGAAAATTTTGACATTTAGGGAATTAATTTTATGGGACCTTTCTGTTCATCTTTTGGTTTTACTTATATATTACTTGCAATTGATTATGTTTCTAAATGGGTGGAAGCCAAAGCCACTAGAACTAATAATGCAAAAGTTGTTACAAATTTTGTTAATGCTAGGTTCAAGATACAGAATGCAGTTATTGGCGACAGAGGAACCCATTTTTTACATCAGGATGATGGAAGCAATGTTTAGAAAATATCACATCATGCAAAAGGTTTCCACCACCAACCACCCCCAAACCAATGGGCAAGTTAAAATCTCAAATTGAGAAATCAAGTTGATCTTGGAGAAAACCGTGTAGCCCAATAGGAAGAATTGAAGCGTAAGACTGGAAGATGCATTATGAGCCTATAGAATGACTTATAAAAGACCAATTGGGATGTCTCCATATAGACTGATGTTTGGAAAGTTATGTCATCTTCCGGTGGAATTACAACACAAGGCATATTAGGATATCAGTAGATGCAACATGAATTTAGAAGATGTTAGTGTGCATAGGAAGTTGTAGCTATAGGAGTTGGAGGAAATATGGAATGACTCTTCTCAAAATGCTGCGATATATAAGGAGAAGATGAAGGCTTTTCATAATAAGATGATTTTGAGGAGAAGCTTCTTGATGGGCCAGAAAGTGCTACTATATCACTACAAACTCAAACTATTTCCAAGTAAGTTGTGTTCTTATTAGGTTGGCCCTTTGTTATCACTCATGCCTTTCCTTTTAGTGCGGTAGAGATACAGAGTCTAAAAATTGACAAGACATTTCGAGTGAAAGGTCATCGCTTGAATTCGTATTATGAAGGCTTCCAAATGGAGGATTTGGAAGTGTTGATGTTGGAAGATGTGACTGATGTCACTTGATGCACTCAACAGAGAGTCGAGCCAATGACAATAATCAAAGGCACAGTTTGGAAGGCAATGCAAGGGAAGTTAATTTCTATTTTTTACATTTTTGGATGTACTATTTTTATAAATTGTTCCATTTCTTGCATTTGATATTACATTGAGGACAATGTAAGTTTTAAGTATAGGGTGGAATATGCATGTTTTGAGCTTAATTGTAGCTTATGCGACTTTTTAGACAATTTTCAAAATCAATCAGACAAAATAAAAATTTTCTTATTTTCTATTGCTTTTAAGATTATTTAGTCATAATTACATAATGAATTGACTAAAAAAATCAATGGCAACCTTAGCATGTTCTTTTTCTCTTGTGATTGGTTAACGTGCATTATTCTTAGAAGAGTGGTAATTAGTGGTAAATGAAAACCAATGAGGTTTTGAGTCATATTAGACTGACATATCCATATCAATCTCACTGTCTTTTGTTACATGTGACCTTCATGAAATGTATATCCTTAATTTGCTTTGATTTTATATTCAAGACCACATTTTTATCACATGCGTTTTTATGAAAATGATTGGGCATTATTTGTGATTACAAGCTACATTAGCCAAATAGCTACCCATTTATGTAAAATTTCCTTTGCTAACCTCCTTTGAGCTTTATTACCTATTTCTTTTGTATAAACCACATTACATGCACCTAGCCAAATGCCCTACCTAAGACTTAAAGGCATTTGTTAATTCTTGATGGTTGTGAATATATAAGTGCCTAAATATAGGGGTATGCATACATATAGGTTGGTTTTATTTGTTAAGATTGCATGTTATGAATCTCATGTTGATGTACCTTCTATCACTTTTATATTTTTGAAAAAAGAAAAAATGTGAGCTTTAATAAAAGTACCAAGGAGGAAATATAATTGTTGTGAGAAGTTGTTAATTACTGGTTTATCTTCTTAAGTTATAATGAATGGGTGTTTGAATATATTGCATATGAGGCAGATATTATGTTGGATGGAGCACTCTTTGTGTTATGTTTATGTGATTTACGGTATAAGAGCTGAAGTGAGTTGTGGAACATAATTTTTACATTCTTCATAGCTGATGGTACCCAATTTTGAATGAATGTTAACTTGTGTGCTTGATATCTTATTGAGTTTTACTTTTGCTTTACTAGCTTGATGGCTTTTATGCTATATTACCTAAAATACATCTCACCTTATCCTTGAACACATTACAACCCTAGAAAATTCCTTTGATTCATGATTATGCATGTAACTTTTAGTGGAAATGATATACAAAGTTGGGGATTGCTGTGATCATAAATGGTGTTTGAGTGTACCTGTGGAAATATCTTATTTAAACACCGTTTGTCCAAGTCTACCTCTAGATTACTCAGTTTCTAAGGGTAATGAATATTGATTGATCATGAGTAGAAGCTTTGAATGTTGAGTTGTTGCTATAGGTTTCGAGAGTCATTCATCTTTACTTATGATTATTTATTCATAGGAAATATGAAAAATGACTAAGAATTTTGGTTTATGATTTTGACTTTGACATTTTGCCCTAGGACAGTCAAAAGCTAAGTTTAGGGGAAATTGATATGTGCTCAATTGATTGTATAATTATTCCATAACGCTTAGTTATTAATGACATGAAATTGCTTAAGATACTTACTTTGATTCAAATGTGATTTTAGGTATAATTCGGAAGCAAAGGAGCTAAAGTGAGTCAAAAGCACTATATTTGGGCCATTTTCCAAAGATTCATATCCACTTATCTTGATGGAATAAGAATGAGGAAGATTAGAGCAAATAAAGACAAGAAGAAGACATAAAATTGAAAAGATAAAGAAGAAGATTGCATTGTAACTCACAGCCATGCTGGAAAAATTGCACATTAGTGAGTGATACTCATGGTTATACATAAAAGTGTCATAGCTATGAGCCTCACTCATGAATGTGACAGCCACTTGCATGGGCGTGTGCCAGCCCTTATGCCTATTCCCTAGGACACACTCTCACACCCGTCACACACCTATTCATAGTGGTGAGAGCCCATGCATGGGTGTGACAACCTATGTCACACTTGTGACACAATGACACCTGTCCATTTAACACTAGTTTTTTAACTATAAAAGCTAATGTTTTGATGGCACAGAGAGTTCATTCAGGACGTAAGCAATAAAATTTCTCTTCATCTTTTAACACCGATAGAGGTAAAGAGGATGGTTGATGCTTGGAGCTTGAAGAAGGAGGTAGAAGACTAACTTCCTGATGCCAGATCAACAGTGATGTTGACGCCAAGTCACAGCTAAACTTTTTCATCTTGTTAACATTGTTAATCTCTTTTTCGATTGTTATGTTGTTTATGTTGATTGAATCTTTGTATGAATGATCTTAATACATTATTGGGATTGTTCTATTATGAACTTATTGCTATAATGTTAAATGTAATCCGTAATCATTATATTGGATGTTTGTTAGTAGCACCTAATGGTCTTGAATCGTTAGGAATAACATAACTTAGGTTAGATAACCCGAATATGTGAGGTTACTGCCTACAATGATCATTTTCTACTTTGTAATGTAGCTGCAAAATTGAATCTAGAGATTATATCGTAGGTTATTTGGTAGTTAGTTTTAATTATCAATCGTATCTTAATTAAACACAACCTAAGGGAAAACTGGGATTAGCAGAGCTTAGTGTTAGTCTCAGATCAATAGTCCAAAGAGAGATATGAAGATGTTAGGATCACGAGATATGTTTAATCGTGTTTAGGCCGAGATTAACCCTAGAATCGGACCTTAATTATTATTTGACCCTTTAATCATTTTCGATTGCCTGCTTTAATTTGTTTTTGATAGTTTAATTTTACTTTATTTTCTAAATTGCTTAAAATCCAAAACCCCCCCTTATAGTTTCTTGCATCAGTTAATTTTGTTACGAAAATTAACTGAACATTCTTTGTGGATTCGATTGCAACTCACCATAACTACAAATTTTAGTGTGCATAGTTAGGTAAATTTTGTAGTGCACTCGAAACACGATGTCAATTTTACACGAGCATAAATACTTATGCGGGAAACATACATAGTCAAAAACAATATCTTTTGATTTACACATATTTATCGTGACTTGCAGAGTCACTATAAATGGTCATGTGTCTTCAATTTGCTTCAAATCTTAGTTTTGTGTCATGATTTCATCTTAATTCTTCTCCTTTTGTTCCACGAAGGCAGTTACCACCTAAAAACACACTTGAAGAAACATAAGTACCAAAAATACTTTCAAACCATTAAATAACAAGCAAAACATACTAAATATTGATATATAAATATAGTTAAATAATCATTTATTGAGTTTCTTCAAGTTTATTGTTATTTTTTATTTGTTCAGTTATCAAGTTTTCATAGCGTACTTTAATTTTCAATTAATTCATTTTTTGGTTACCAAAGACAAAGTGTAATTCAAATTATTAGTTGACTATACTTAATCCTCATAGAATCGATGTCATATGTACTACAATATATGAATCGTATACTTATGGCATAGTATAAATAAAGCAAATAAGTTTTTTGCGCCATTATTTGAGATTGAAATTTTGGCATCTTATCCAATTGAATTCTTTTGATTTAAGGAGTTTGATACTTTGTTTTCTTGTGTGATTGCAAGTGAATAATCACAAGAATCACAAGGAGCATAAGCAAATTAGGAGATACATTAATTTCTTACATCACTAAACATTAGAGAGAAATTCAAAAAGCAAAGTGCTAAGAAGTTAAAAAAAAAATGGCAAAAGAAGGAAATCAAGGAGGATAACAAAAGACCCTTATAGATTTCATAAGTTCAGGTTTTAATGCAAAACAATAGAGCTATAAAATCGCCCGTCTTAGCCAATAACTTCTAGATAAGGCCAACCTTATTAAATATACTATAAACCAATTTATAGTTTTATAGATTTGCTAATGAAGACCCTAATTTAAACTTCAAAATTTTCTTGGAGATAAGTGACATTTTTAGATACAATAAGTTGTCTAAGGATGCTGCAAGGATGAGTTTATTCCCTTTTACATTAAAGGATTGGGGTAAGGCATAGTTGAACTCTTTCAACCTTGAAAATGTCACAACTTGGGAGCAATTAGTACATTCCATTTTGGCGAAGTATTTTCCATTGATGGAGACCACAAAAATCATTAAGCAGATCACAAACTTCCAGAAGAGTGATGGAAAGTCCTTGTATGAAGCGTGGTAGCAATTTAAAGAATTACAATAACTATCCACACCATAACTTACCTAAGCAATTCTAAACATTCTGAAATGGAGTTAATACACGTATAAGAGGGACTATAGATTCAGCAACTGGTGGTTCTATGATGAGAAAGAAAATTGATGTTGCACATGAATTATTAAAAGAAATGGAGAACAATAGTTACGTATGGACAACGAAGAGAGGCAACAAATTTTCAAAGAATAAAAGAGAATGATAGTTTTTGTTTCAATGACATCTATATAAGCTTAAATGTCTGCCTTTGCTAAGCAATTGAGCAACTTACAGGCCTCTTCTTCTAACCAAATAAAGGCAATGTAACATAAACGTGGCTTATGTGGGCAATTAAACCATATGGTAACTGATTGTTTTTTATGGATAGCAGTTTTATAAAATAATTCAATTTCATGGGAGATGAAAAAAGGGGAGGTAACAATCTATACTCTAACATAACCTAAATTTTTCTAACATAACCTAAATTTTTCTTGGATTAACAATGTAGGAAATAACATGAGAGTATAAGGTCCACTAAGTTTTAAGCAAGATAGGCTTCAATCCTTAGAGTTAAAGAAGGAAAATTTAATAAGCATGCTAGCTCTAAGTTCAATAACCAAGATGAAATTCAAAAGAGGATGGAAGCCAAATTAATCAAATAGTGAAGAACCACTCGCCCTTCCATTCATAACTTGGAGGTTCAAGTTAGGAAACTTACTAATGCATTGTCAAAAAAAGTGTGGAGACTCACTTGAGTAACATAGAATCAAATCCATAATACCATTTGAAAGCCATCACACTTAGGTGTGTGAAATAGTTGGAAGAACCATTTAAAAAGCAAGTGGAATACCACTAAGTTGAAGGAAGCCAAGAAAAAGAGGAGGATAAAAATGAAGAGAAAAATTATGTGCCACCACCACCATATACTCCAAAAATTCAGTTCCCACAAAAGTTAAAGAAGACCTAATTAGATGCACAGTTTGCCAAATTCTTAGAAAAGTTGAAGAAGTTACATATCAACAAATCCTTTATAGAGGCATTGGAGAATATGCACCAGTATGACAAATTCCTTAAGGACATCTTAATTAACAATCATACTTAGGAGGGCAACAAAATAGTGTCATTGATGGAGAGTTGCGACTCTATAATTACAAGTCACATTCTCTCAAAATTAAAAGAACTAAGGATTTTTACTTTTCCTTGTACAGTTGGTAATCTTGAATTCTCCAAATGTTTATGTAACTTAGGGGTTAGCATTAACTTAATGCCATTGTCCATTTTCAGGAAACTAGGATTGGAAGACAAGAAGCCAACATTTATGGTTATTTAGGTGGCAGACCAATTGATCAAGAAACTATTAGGAGTAGTGGAGGACATATTAGTCAATATGAACAAGTTTATCATCTAAGTAGACTTTGTTTTTTCAGATTTTGATCAGATCAGAACAATTTGGTAATTTTTGGTAGGCCATTTATGAATGCTAAAAGAGCATTAATTGACATGCTTGATTAGAAATTAGTTCTAAGGATTGGTGATGAGAATGTGGAGTTTAGTATGAGCAAAAAATCAAAGAATCCAGTAAAGGGGAGTGCTTGTATGAAAATTGATGTGGTTAATAAATTCATAAAAGAGCTGGAGGAGCACTATAAAAAAGAATTGAGTGTTTGGGAAGTTAAAGATAAAGAAGAATAAGAAAAGGAGGATTTGTGTATTCAATCAAAGCAAGAGATCTTAGTGAGAACAAAAGCACCTATGCGACCCTCTATTGACACTGGTAGGGAATAATAAGCAAAAGTGGTGGATAAAATCGGAAAGGGAATGAGAGCTATGAGGTGGAAAATTTTTGACATAGGATACATGAGTCCTAATATGACGATGCATAGGAAATTAACATTCAAAACAGGAGTTAGTTGAAAAATATACATAGTTTAGTTTTTCATAATTTTGTATGTTATTTTTTTATATGTTTTATGTTTATTTGGTGGAGAGTTGATTGTTGGATGTTCATGGTATAAAGGGTGTCAAAGCTCCTTCTTCAATGCCATCACCACTAATATCCATATAAGTATTCTTGCCCGTGTTTTTATTCCTTTTATTTTTGTTTGTTATATTTGTTATATATGTTGTTTTTAGTTGAGTAGGTTGGCATTATATGAACAATTCGTTACAAGATGTGTGCATTATGTTAATATGATGATGCATTAAATTAAACAAAATTGGCTTACCTTTGAACATGGTCATTTAAATTTTAAAAGCTTAAGTGTCTTTGGGATGAATATACATATTAATCAGGACATGGAACTAAGTCTTTCACTTTATGGCATTTGTTTATACACACTTATAATTACATTCACTTAAATTTGTAGGCGTCATTAGTAACCTTTTATATGAGTGATTAACTAAGAAGAAATAAAGTAGACTAAAAAATTGTGTTAAATAAAATAACTATTCCGTTATCAATTTTTAAGGAAATTAGGTTAAGAATTGAGCAGGTATCAAGTTGAGAGTTGTGATATAGATGAGTAACTAAGGGCATTCATGTTATAATGTTTATCTTCGCATTAAAAGGCTAGAATAACACTCTAACCATACTAAACTAAAAACGTAACTTATCTGAGTAAACGGGGGGCATTTATGACAAGGTGATTGACTTCACATCAAAAGACTATGTGATTGTTAAAAAAATAACAAAATGGTAATTGCAATAAAATTTCAACATACTAATCTTTTAAACTATCAATAGTTTTCATGAAAGGATACTTAGTGATAGTTTACCACTTTATTTGATCAATAATAATGAGTGTAAGGTTACAAATGTCATAGGTGCATGAATAAGGTGTCAATATTTTGATTGATATGTGCTTTCAATTCAAAGAACTTAAACATGAAAGGAATAAATTAGTATGTTGGAACTTTTTGAGTGTTTGTTGTTTGAGATTAAGTTAATTCTATGAGATTTGATGCCATTGAACCATTATTGTAATATTATATGATTATGTGTTTATATGTTTATGTGTTTTGTTTGTTTTATGGTTTTATTTTTGCTTGGCGACAAGCAAATATTTAAATGTGAGGTTGTGTAATAAACGATTAATTAATTATATTTATGAACCTATATTTAATATATTTTGCATATTATTTGAAAATCTTATGGAATTTTTGGTACTTATTATGCTTCAAGTGTGTTTTTAGTGATAATTGCCTTTATAGACTAAAAGGAGAAGAATTTAGGTGAAATCGTAGAATGAAATGAAATAATTAAGAAACTATGGACTTACACAGTCATATATAATGACCGTGCAAATCATTGTAAACGTATAGAGCTTCGAAGACTCTATGTTATCTGAAGATACATGCCTGGGTATGCTAACATATAAGACCGAGTATATGCTTGCGTAAACTTTTGTGTCTGTGTAAAGTCATAAACTTTTGTGTCTGTGTAAAGTCATAATTGAGAGGTTTTTAGAAATACACTGTGACCTACATGTCTATAGCTTTGATATTATACTTTGATAGCAAAACTAGGTTTTTCAAGGTACTAAGAAACACTTACTCTACTCAATAGTTATTATGTAAAAAAAATGCCCATCATATGCTAAGAGACTTTTATTGATATGTTCAATGGCTAACAACCTTCATATATATTGCGGTAGCCCCAAATGACCTAAGAAGGGTAATGAATTAGGTGTTTTAAAAAATTGATAAATCTTTTACAAACAATGTACATAATTAACAATAATCAATATAAATAAGAATGGATTAATGGGTTAAAACAAATTAATAAAAAGTAAATAATAATTTAAATAGGGAAGGGGAAAGAGAATGAAAATAAATTTACAATTTTTCACAAACAACTCTTTCCTAAGTGCACTTCCAATGCTTTTATTAGAGTTCCACTATAATTCCTTTCAATATGAAGAATAACTTTTAGACAATATTTTCTCAGTAAATTGGAACCCTTTTATAACTTTCTTCTAACGTGGAAAGACACCTATATATCTCTTAGATTTACCCCAAGTAAATTAATATAATTGCCAATTAAATACCTTACTTTGTCATTTGATAACTTTAAAAAGTCTCTCAAACACAAATATAAGGCAATGACGCTCAAATGATTGACAAACACTTAGAAATGTGTGAATAAGACACTCAAACACTTCTTCATACTAAAAATAAAGAGAAAACATCTATTTATATATTTTTTAGGAAACCTACTAGCTATTGGAGCCAAGAACTAGTCATTATTTTGGCTATTTGTAAAGCTCTGATCGTCTAATGTAGCATATTAATTGACTAATGTGTACTAAATGTATATATTCCCTAGTCATTGAGATACTGGTTGATCAATAGGTATAATGGTCAATATGTATGGCATATTAGTTGACCAATACAATAACCAAAGTTACAAAAATCTCTTAGTATGTTAAATTTGACAACTTTAGCATATATTGGAAGACTACTAACCCATATAGTTGAACTTATCACCCCAAAAACATGATTTTAACAAAATTCAAATGCTCAAAACCAATTTTTTAAATGCAGTGACCATTTGAACATGTCCCAGAATGTTCCTCGAAAAGTGTTTAAATGATTAAGAGATTTATCTATTAAAGCCAAAAGCTTAAATGCCTTTTAATGAATGTAGTGACTTAGGTAATGAAGTAAAATGTTTATGCATGGGGAGCCTTTTAAAACATTAAATTAACAAAGTCAAAATATAAATAACAATAAAAATTTAAAATGATCTTGACGACCTTTGATCTTCTTTTGTTCTTAGTTTGATCTTTATTTTGTCAGTTGCAAACTTTAACTTTTTTTTTTGGTCAACTTCGTAAAATATTTTCTTAAGCTTACGGTCATCAAAATAATAAACTTATTAGTAGTAATTATATTTTTTATCATTAAATGGTCAGTTGGAACCTCCTTTGTTTCAATAATATCCTCTTTTTTATGATGACAAAACACTTATGATATTAAATAGTAATAGGAAAATTATGAATACAGTCATTATAGGGATTAGCTACGCCTTAATTCATGCATAAGTCATAATTCAATATAAATAAAAAATGAATAATTAATTTCGCGTGTAAAAGAAACATCCACACTTAAACATAAATTTACGTAAGTAAAAATATACCCAAAACACAATATATACAAAAATTACTTCTCATGAATTTTATCACTACCCCTAAATTTAATATCACCAATATCTCTCCCTTTTATTGGAATCTTCAAAAAGAAATCAATTATCTAATAATGAATAATACAAAGTGTCATATGTTAATCTAACATTGTCAAAATTGAAAATGAATTTGATTGATATTAGCAAGCTTTTTCGAGAAAAAAGGGCATTAAATACTTAAAGAGTCAAAGTAATTTCTTAAAAAGTGAAATTTGAAAGAAACAACCATAATCCGTAGTTTTAGTATTGTGCCTAAGTTAAAAAATTCAATTAAAGTGACAAGTTTTGACAAAATTAGTAGTTATAATTGTAAAAAATATAAACATAGTTACAATATTTTAAAAAATGTAATTTTTAATAACCCCAAAATTTCAAAAATAGCTCTTATTTAAAAAATAAAAAATCCCCAAGCTGAAGAGTTAAAGATGCAAAATTTCAATTTGACAGACTTTAAAGAGATTTTTATGAAATCGAAGATGGAGTTTTTAAAAAAAAGAGACAATGGATTTAATGGTTCGGAAGATATAAACATAAAATATGTTAATTGAAGAAAAGAGAAGGATTAAGCTCTTAGATCATGAAAACTTATGGACCATATGGTTTTACTAGTAGACCATAGTTTTCATGGATAGGAGAGATGAAATAGTTTTGAATATATAATAAAGAGGCTAAAAGTTTTTTTAAACTCACTACATTAGTCGACTAATGATTGGTGTAATCAACAAGGATGCAACTAATTTATTTATGAACTTACTAGAAAGAAAAGTTTTTTAGACAAGAGGAAATTGCTTGAATAATGTGTGTATGTAATCAATTAGAGGAGGGACCAAGCTCCTTATAAACTAACTGGAAAGAAGAATGTCAAATACAAGGGCATTGGACAACATAGGAGGGCATTGATCGCCTAATATGCCTATATTAGCAACTAGACAGCTAACAAAGTCACCAAAAAAGTGAGGATGTGAGTGATTTAGTGGACACTAGCTAACCACACTAACATATTAGTCAACCAATATGTCTTGATATCTATCAATTAGTGGAAAACATGGATAAAATAAGTCAAACATAGCCTTGAGACTGAAATTAAAGAAAAATGAGAAAATAAAACATGGATAAAATTAATAAAGGTATTAAAAATGTCAATTAACACTTTGAATTTCAAGCAAACATTACTAATTCTCTTCCAATTTTCCAAAAATCTATCCTCATTTAATGGTTTAGAAAATTTTTGCCAATTGATACTCTCAAAATTTAACTACTAAGGATCACATTATAAAAAATAGTTATTGACCTTATTCATAATTCAAACCTAAGTAATCAGCATTAAGGATTTATACTAAAATTGATAAATAAGAACAATATGTGAAAAATTGGTAAAATGTAAACTAACAGATACCTCTTATTAAACATTTCTTGTGAATCATCTGAGTTAAGATTCTTCTTGAACTTATAATCCATTAAAAACATCTCATCCATCTTATCATCCTTAATTGATTCATCAACTATTTCTTTTAAATTGTCTTTGATCATTTTTTCTTTCATTAAGGGCTATATATATGATTATATATGTGATGCCTACTAGGAAGGAAGGCTTGATGTATGCTTTAGTGGGGCTTAAAAGGGTGTGACTAGATTTACGTGTTATCATAGAAGATATATATTATTCGTATTGAACTCTATTTCTTAATTTTGAGCCATATATGAAAGTATGAGGTTTGCTCTTAAAGTGAGCCATAGTAGATGTGTCTTGTGTGTTTTTATGATAAAATGTGGATGTTTCATGCCCACTTCTCTTACAGAAAATGGGTCTTTAATATATAAATGATTTACTTTAACTAAATTAGTAATATTGGAGACATTCCTTTAATTATATCCAATTATATGCCTATTATTAGAATTCTTTTATGTTCCTATCATGTTTTTAAGTTTCTCACTTCCCTTTGTAAATTTGGATAATGAATCATTAAAAGCATAAACCTCCTTCCTTAAAGCTTCACTGTCATGCTTTAATGTATCTAATGCTTGATTGTTAATAGTGACCACATTTGTTTATGCTTTAATGATACATAATTCACTTTTATCATTTTCATTCTCGTTCATGCATGTATCAAACTATCTTTAAACTTCTTTGAGTTGGAAAGACAATTTCTTCCTTTTTTTTACTCATGATTTCTAAACTTTCAACTAATTCATCATATGTTAAATCATTATCACTATTACATTAATTTGGGTTAGATGATATTTCATTATCATCCATAGCAGTAAAGTAAATATGAGCTATCTCTTATTCTAAATGTTTATTTTCAAGGTTTGTTTATTTTAAGTGCTTACTTATTTTTCTTCTTCTCCATTTTATAATTTCTTTCATACTTTCTCATTATCTTTATGAATAGGACATCATGACTTTCTGTAGCTAGGTTTTCTACTTTCAAAGAAAATAATGTTATAGAATTTATGTTTTTAAATCATTTTTACGTCTTTTGAAGTCCTTTCTTTTGGAGAATTTCTTCTTTAAGAATTTCATAAATTTTATAGTGATTAAGGCAATGCATTCTCTATCGTTTTCACCGGTTGATATCCTTTCCTCTTTATTCAATTCTTCTTTTAACGCTTTGAATGTAAAAAATTTTTCTTTTGGTGCATCATTTCTTCTTGTATCATTTGAGCATCATTTTCATATGTAAGAAGAGACTACATATTTTCTTTCAATGCTAATGTTGTTATATCTTTAGCTTTTTGTTTGGTCGTCTTTAGCTTTTCATATCTTTGAAGTGACTTAAGCAATTTTCTTACTATTTCAACATTATTACAAGTCTTTCCAATACCTTTTGTAACATTAATAATATTAATAAAACTTGTGTACATGCTAGATCTATCTTCATTGTGCATTATTTGAAATAATTTATATTAATGTGTTAGCATACTGACTTTGGTCAACTTTACTTAATCTATTTCCTTATATGTAATTTTTAATGTCTACCAAATGTTATAGGTTGTTTCACACAGAAAGACCCCATTGAATTTATTGCGTCTTAATATACAAAATAATATGTATGACTCTATTATTCAAAAAAATTAGTCTCTTATCTTAAAGTTACCATTCTTCCTTTAATTTTGGGACCTTTTTTATTATCGAAGGTTTATATAGGAATAAAGGACCATTTGAAACTATTTCCTAAGGTATACACCTTCATCCATTAAGAAGAATCTCATCCTAGTTTTCTAATAAAGATAATCATGGATATAAAAAAAAAAGGTGCTCTAGTAATTCTTTATTCCTCTTGGTTGAATGATAATGATGATGCTCCTAAGTATGACATTATGCTCTTTGTTATAAGACTTTGTTAGAAATTTTATTCAAATAAACCCCCTTTAATACCACATGCTAGTCCTTAATGGCACTCAAAAGGGGTGGTGAACTATATGTTTAAAATTTTGATAAAATTTTGTAAGCAACGTACTTGATTAATAATAATTAATATAATAAGGCAAGAAATTGCTTCATATAAATTAATCAAACAATTGAGTAATAATTTAAAGAGGATAAGGAAAGAGAATATAAATTGATTTATAGTGATTCAACAAGAAACCCTTGCCTACATCCACTCCAAAGATACTTCTTTGAACTTCATTATAACTCTTCACTCAAGGTGATGAAAAACCATTACACAATTTGTATAGGTAAAGAGGAAAAGGGTCTTCTTTTGAAGTGAAGACTATCCTTAATCTCTCTTGGATCACCCCTGAGTATGCAACCAAATATTACAACACGCAACCAAATATTACAACTTAAAATATCTCTTTATTAATTGATAACTCCAAAGATCCTCACTCACACAAATATGAGACAATAAAACGTAAATGATTGATAAACACTTTGAAATGTGTGTAGAAGAAACCTAAACATGTTTTCATACTAAAAATCATATGAAAATACCTATATGTATAGTGCTATAGGACCTTTACTAGCCATTTGAGCTAAGAACTAGTTATTATAATAGCTATTTACAAAGCAATGGTCAATAATTTTTGCAAACTGATCAATAAGTGTGCACTAAAAATATAAATTCACTAGCTGTTGAGAGACTTATTGACTACTAAGCATATAGGTCAACTAATATGGCATATTAATTACCGAATACATAAACCAATATTCTTACAAGCTATTAGTACATCAATTTAATGACTTTAAACTATATTAATCAACCATTAACACATATATGTATACAAATGACCTAAAAGATATTATTTTAATAAACTTTAAATGCTTAAAACTAAATTGGTTAATACAATTATGATTTGAACATTTCCTAAAATATTTTATAGAGAGTGTTTGAAATATTAAAGGGTTCTTCTATTAAAACCAAAAGCTTTAATGCCTCTTGATGAATGTAAAGACTCATGCAAATAAGGAGAAACAAAATGTTCTTATATGGTGAGACTTTTAGGGCATAAATTAACAATGTGAGATTATAAATAATAACATAATATGTAAAATTACCTTAATGATCCTTGATCCTTTTTTTAGTTTCATATTTATTTTGTTAGTTGTAACTTCTGTTTCTCTTTTTCTACCTTATAAACTACCTTCTTAAGCTTATGGTGTCATTTTATTCTTATATTGCTTTAGTTTAAAATAATAAGCTTATTATTATTAACTATATTTTGTCATCAAAACATCAATTGGAATCTTTCTTGGTTTAACATATTGGATATGCCAAATGGTGCTTCCTAAGAATATGTCCAAAGACATAGAAATTCTGATGAGATATTTTCTTTGGTCAAGAGACATCTATCACCCCTCTGGCTGAAATTTAATTACTGTGGGAAAAAGATGGACTAGGAATGAGGCATCTGAATGTCATCAATAACGTGTTGTTATCAAAATGAATTTAGGGAATCTTCACAGACATAAAAAGAATGATGAGATATTTTCTTTATCATGAGACATTTATCACTTCTCAAAATAAAATTTGATTACTATGGGAAAAAGGTGGACTAGAACTGAGGCCTTTGAATGTCACTAATAAGGAGTTGTTATCAAAATGAATTTAGAGTATCTTCATTGACAAAATTTATTTTGCGTTCGATGGATTCATAACCATTATATGGACAACAGTAACTTTTCAAAAATTAATGCAAAGACAAACACTTTATGGACTATGCAACGAATCCTTAAGCTAAGAAACAATCTATTTCGGGAACTTAAATTCAAAATAGGTAATAGTCTCTCTACCTAGTTGTGGTTTGATAATTGTAGCTCCAGAGGGCCTCTATAAATTATACCTGAGTTTTGGCAACTAAGATACAATAATCAAACCTTAGGATAGAGTGAATGAGAAAATTGAGGACAATATAATACGTTTCATATTTAGGGGATTCTTAATCTTTCAAAGTTTCATCCCCATCTATTTATACTTATTAAAGGTTGTCTTATTAATGTTACTGTTTTTGGTTTCTCTTTCCTGTTTTTAGTTTCTGTTTTTTTCTTTAAAAAAACGAAAACTTGTTTGGTTGAAATTTGTAATATAAAAATTAAAAACAAAAGCCTGTTTGGTTAAGATTTGTAATAAAAAATTAAAAATAAAAACATATTTGATTTTATCCATCCTGATTCTATTTTTGTAATTATGCTCTTATGTTAATTATTTTAATATAACATATGATGTTTTTAAAAGTAATTAATTCTTCTTATAATTAGAAATAAATTATATGCAAAATTATATAATTAAAAAAAATTGTATATTAGTTATATATAATAAAATTCTATTATAATATAAATCAGCCCACCGCCACTTTCAAAGCAGACGAGATAATTATGTGGGTTAGAAATACTTGTAGACCATTCTAACAACTCAGACCTTCAGTTTCACTTTTCCATTCATATTCTACTTTAGTTGCTGCTGCTATTCAAGTAGAGAGAATAATCAAAAATGGCCCCAGAAACGACTAGAGTCGTCAAGATAAAAAGGACATTTATGATTCCCCTCTACTCGATCTCCACTTTTACGGGGTCTTTTATAGCCTTTCCCTTCTGTTTGGTTTTCTTAATGTGAATAGTGACTGTGGGTTAAGTGCTTTCTTCTTTTTTTTCCTCATTATGGGCTCAAGTCCATAGGTACGCCCAAAACTTCAGAGAAGTTCAGCAATGCACTCTTTTTTATATAAAGAGTGGTGAGTGCAGTGAGGATTGTTCATATTGTCCTCGATCTTCTCGATACAACACTGGAATCAAAATCCAAATCAACCCAAACCCAAAAAAAATTATCCATATTTAGATAGAGTGAAAATTCATCTTTAGCATCAAACCTATAAGCTCTGTACCAAAAACTAACCATAAAAACTTTCAAAACCAATCCAGTTCAAACCCAAATAGATTTTACTGCGTTAGATATAGTAAATGCAATACAACCGTGTGCAGACTACTCTACCCCTTAAAACTTGCAATGACCCAACTAACGGTTTACACAATTTTTTTCTTTCACTATTTTCACTTTTCTTCGAGGTAGGAGGAGAAGAAGGCGGCGACTCAACCTCCGGCCCCTCTGTATCTTCCATGGCATTCGACACTCTGAACTTCACATTGAGTAATACCCATATTCACTTTCTAATCTTTCTGATACAAATCCAAACTAGATGTAAAAAGGATGAGCTCTAGATGCGTCCAAACTAGATGTAAAAAAGATGAGCTCTGGATGGGTTTGATAGAAATTCGACACGAAATTATAGATTAATCTCATGATTAATCAACACAATTAATTAACCCTAAGATTGCAACATGCTATATTCAATAATAGTATGGATAAATACTTGAAAATTGTGGAACAATTGAATCCATCGTTGTTTTCTGTGAAGCGAAGTGACAAAGGCGCAAATGATTGACTGCTGCTATTCCAAACCCTAATCAGCAAAAGCACATACAGTTCTCAATGGGACGACTGTATTTAAGGTCGGCTAGCAGTAGGGCCTCCTGTGCACTACAAAACATGGGTCAAGCCTACCCATCATAGCAAGCTCATGAACACAGGCCCAATGACACGTTAAAGAGAGAATTAACAAGCCCAATCATCTTGATATCAAATTAATCGGGATTTGTACAAAATTATGTTTATTATGCTAGTCCATAAAATATTAACAAAATTCTATCAGGGTTTGCTAAAGACGATGATAGAGAAATAAACAGGGGTAAGTTGTTTTTCAGTTCAAGAAAACGAATTGCGAAAAATTATAGAAATGTTATTTTTTGGTTTCCATAAAACTGTTGCGGTTTTCTTATTTTCGGAAATAAGAAATTACAATAGATTGAGACAAACATGATTTGCTGACTTGTTTTTTCTTTTTACCAAAGCGAAAACAAAAAAATGGAAAAAAAATAAAACAAACAGCCCCTGTATCATATTGAGGCAACATTTGGCAATCAAAATCATTATAAATTAAATTTGGTTTATGTTGATTTTTTTTTATCATAAGGTTTGATGTAAGAAAGTGCACACCAATTAGTAGATAAACTCTCCATGTATAAACACGCAATTTATTTTTTCTCCACTTTTCTTTGATGAATTTAAGATAAATTATGCCAAAGCATGTGAAACTTGCCCAATTCTAAACAAATTCGCTTAGGAACTGGGAAAAAAACAAAAAAAAAAAAAGCTTGAGCGATTCGGCTCAAAACCATTGCCCTTTGTACTTTTCGTCTCCAAAATGCTAATCTCTGTCACCTTAAGTTTATGTAAGAGAAACTTTCCACTTTAAACTAATTGTCTGATCATCTTTACCTGGAGGTTTAATATACTGGACTTCAGAACAGAAAAGAAACAAATGAAGAAGAGTGCAACTACATCATTGTGGATTGCGGATTAGCCGGTCAGGGCTTGCAAGAAATTGTGTATTAAGATTTGCATGTCTAATGATACGATGCTGAAAACGTAATAATAACATAATTTCAGAACAGCTCTTTGTGAGTAGAAGGATCTTGTATGGCTCTTTCTCATGTCAGAGCTATCACATGCATTCAAATTATTTTCGAACAAAAAATTCTACTGAGTTCAAGGTAAGAAGAAAATCGTGTAAAAATTTCTGACGAAGTTCATTGAATGTCAATTGAAACTCCTTATGTATCTTGTTGGGATCAAGATGAACTTGAATATGCAATTTGCATAAGTTCTGGATCCATATATTTATTTAACTTTCACCAGAAGATTTAGAAAAATACGTGCAAGATGTCTATGTTGGGCCGCTGACAAGATGTTTTGCATCTTTGTCAAGTTCTTACAAAATATGTACCAGAACATTTTTCCTCTTATAGTATATATTCGTTACAATAACTTTGTAAACTATCTATCTTATGTTTTACTTATTCGGAAGTCGGAAAGTCAGGACCGTAGAATTCTTGATCCTGCTCTTGATCCATGGAGGAGACATTATAAATGCGCAAGTCAGCAAGTTCGAGCTCGTGCAACCACGTTTGTCTAACGTCATCCTACCAAACCTCAAAACCAAAATCCACCTAATCTCTAGATTATGGTACACCACTTTCTTCGAATCTTGCATATAGTTCTATTGGATTCGCTACATTTTCTCCACCTTAGTGTCAAAACATGGCCTCTAAAGCCTATAGTCTGTTGCTTACAATTCTTCTCCTGAGCTTGGCTTTAGCATTGCATGCCACTGGAATAGATTACACTTATAATTCTAAATCTGTGGCAAACTATCTTCCCAGCCATACTAAGAAAGTTTTCAATTCTATAGACTCCTGCTGGCGAAGAAACTCAAATTGGAACTCCAATCGCCAAGCCTTAGCCAACTGTGCAGTGGGGTTTGGTCAAGCTGCCATGGGAGGAAAATACGGAGGTATATATGTTGTCATCACTCCGTACGATGACCCTGTAAACCCTAAACCAGGTACACTTCGATATGGTGTCATCCAAACACAGCCTCTGTGGATCATTTTCAGCAAGGACATGGTAATCAAACTGGAAAACGAACTAATTGTGAACAGTTACAAGACTATTGACGGAAGAGGGGCTAAAGTGGAAATTGCATATGGACCATGCATAACAATCCAAGGCGTTACTCATGTCATAGTGCATGGAATTAGCATCCATGACT
The DNA here is from genome assembly GCA_027575705.1 of Erythroxylum echinodendron. NCBI lineage: Eukaryota > Viridiplantae > Streptophyta > Magnoliopsida > Malpighiales > Erythroxylaceae > Erythroxylum > Erythroxylum echinodendron. The sequence goes on from JANZXR010000002.1 coordinate 30,951,024, forward strand.
GTAGGCCAGGGAAGCGTGGGATGGTTCGAAGCAGTCCTACCCATGTTGGTCAACGTCGAGGATCCGACGGCGATGCTATAGCTGTATTCGCGTCTTCGAATATTTGGATTGATCACTGCTATCTTGCTCGCTGCACCGACGGCCTGATAGATGTGATTCATGCATCAACTGGCGTCACAATATCGAATAATTACTTTTCTCAACATGATAAGGTGGAGGAGAAAGGTTCATCCTCATTAAAATAAATTATTGTTTAAACGTAGTCTGGACTCCTCTGTTATGTCTTATATGGCTCTAACATGCAGGTGATGCTTTTGGGACACAGTGACCAATACTCAGCAGATAAAGTTATGTCTTAAATGGATTACATTTACAGCAACTTATTTTCAAAGTAAAATTTAGGTGGGGTATCTAACTTAATTTTGAACATATCATATTCGAAAAGTGTAGACATCTAAGGCCTAAAGTTTTTGCCGTTTCAGGGTAAGATTTGGATGTGCACACGTCGTTAACAATCGGTATGATAAATGGCTTAAGTACGCCGTAGGTGGCAGTGCCAACCCAACAATCTTTAGTGAAGGAAATTACTATGTAGCTTCTGATAACAACAAACAGGTATGTATAAAGAGTTTTAGACACGCAACGTGTGAACTTCCTATTAACAACTGAGAAATTTTTGTTCCCTCGATCTTGGATTGTAATATAGATAGGAATATATATTCGTAATAAAGAAATAACGACGATCTAATTAGTTGGTGATTATGGATGGCATGCGTACAGGTTACCAAGAGAGAAGTGCAAAGCAATTGGAAGAATTGGAAATGGAGATCATCAAGGGACGCCTTTATAAACGGTGCTTATTTTGTACAGTCCGGTTACGGAAGCATTGGTCCAAATTATTCAGCGCGTCAATCATTTACAGTAGCTCCAGGATCTTTGGCTCCTGCACTAACGGCCGATTCGGGACCTCTGAAGTGTGTTGTTGGTCAAGCATGTTGAGTACAAGTATTGAGTACAAGTACGAAATATATTATCAGTCTATCATCTTGGCTGCGAGATAATTGATTATCTGAGACGCATATAAAATGAGTCAGATATGTAAAGATAAAAACAAAAAAAGTTCAACTTTCAAGATAAAAACACTAAGCTGCTGGATTCAGAGATATTGCAGCACTCGGCATACTTCCAGTGAAATACTATGTTATTTCATATATATGGAATTGCCATATACCATGTAATCATATATATCGAAACCTATCTTCACGGGCCAATGAATTGATATGGTATATAAAAGACTACTCATCAGTTAAAATTTACTACATCTCTTGTTTTGTTCTATGGTATAACAATTACTTTATATCCTAACAAATAAATAAATAAGTTATGAAATTATTTATTTATTTTAGTAAAATTATTTATTTATTTTAAATTTTTAAAATTGTATTTATAAATTTTTGAAAATAATTTAAACACCTAAAATTAGGATTTAGTCATAATTGTGATATTCAAATTAAAACAAAGTATTATTTATAAGTTATACCTACTTATAGATTCAGTAAGATTGATATTTATGATGAAATAAAATTAGACATATAAGTTTATTGTTGTAAAAAATAGTTGATCTCCAAAAGATAAGGTACAAAAATATTTAAATACGTATGTAAGTGTTTATTGCCTTAAGAATTTGTTGACTTAGACCATTAACTAGTATCTAGTTGTATATATCTATTGAATCTCTATTTTTCATAATTGATAAATGAATCCTTAAACTTTTGATTTCTAAAATATTTCACATGAGAATATTATATTTTTTTACAAGTTAAGATCTATCGTATTAGGATAGCTCTATAAGTAGTATTTGGATACAATATGAATTATATTGAAAAAAGACAAGTTCCAATTCAAGCTTTGATGATAACAAAGTAATGTTATTTCTAAATAAAATAAAAATAGTAAAATATAAAGTTTTGGGATACCTAGTGAGATTTTATCTCTTCTCTTTATCTTGGTTCCAGTCGTACGATTGACCCAAACTTCCTCTATTAGGTTATCTAGTGGTTTCCAACTCTGGCTCCTTTTTCCTATCATGCTCTTCTTCCAACTTCCTAAAGCAATTCTTCTTCTTACTCTTGTCTATTATTGTCTTATGGCTTATGTTCCTCATCCCTATATTGACAGTTTCCAGCTCCAACTCCTTTCTCTTATCATGCACTTCTTCCAACTTCCTAGGCAACTCCTCATCTTTCTCTTATCTATTATTGTTTTCTGGCTTATGTTCTTAATCCCCATATTGCTTTCCTTTTCCTCTCTTTTTTTTTCCATGAGTGTTTTAAAAGGATTATAGTATTTTGATTATTAGGTTTTCTCCTGCCTTCATATTTTACCATTACTATAATAGCATTTAAAATTGTCAACCTTGCGTCAATATTCCCTTCCTTTCTTATCTAATGAATTCAAGCTTTTTAGACTTGGGATCCTTTGGACAATTTTGTCCCTTCACTTTCCATCCTTTGACTCCCATTCATCCTTCGATTCTAGAGGCTTAGGTGCTCTTTTTCACTTCTATTCCTCTTGCTTGTATCAAGTCCCCTCCATCTCAGTTTCTTCTTATCTCTTCCTCCCTAACAAGTTCTCCTTTTTCCTCAATACAGGTGAAACCAAGCCCTTTAACACAAGCTCCTTCCTCTTCCAATTTCAACTTGAATTAGAAATTCATATTATGGGATCCTTCGATCAATTCTCCTCAATATTACCCTTTAGTGACTTGATGGTTTCAACACTATTTCCCCTTTGTTAGAAATCCTTAAGAACGGCAAGCTTATGACCTTAAATAATATCAGGAAATGCCTAACTTTCCTTGTAATCAAACAATGGGCTGCAAAGCTCTTGAAAAATAAGGGTGGAATTGATTTTTAATGAGGATAACCTATTTCTTTTTAAAATTTTTTCCAATGATGTAGGTTAGGAAATGCTAAAGGTAGGACCATGTTATAAAATTTTCTAACCCTTTTTCTTCAACTTTGAAAGCGTGATACCAACCTTGTAGAAGTTTTGTATAGGTAAATTCCTATTTGGATAATTTGTCACAAAATTCCTTTAGGATCTTAGTCTTCTAAAAGTTTGAGTATGTTGGCTAGTTTCACTGGTAAACTTATTTATATGAATGTGTCTACTATAGCTAGTGGAAGAATCAGATATATGAGGATTTGTTTTAGTTTAGATTTAAAATAGGAGATTTTTAAAGTAATTCCATTACAAATAATTAGTGACGATGGTTCCTTAACTGAGGACTCCATTCAACTCCTACCAATAAACCCCTTCTTTTCAGCTACAAGGGAAAGATTGAAGACCTAGTATAAGAAAAAAATTTTAAGGAGATTGTAAAGCGTCTATGAAGCTTAACAATAAGATTCTTTCATCCATCTCCTCAAAACCTCCCTTTACTGAGGGCAACACTCAAGCCTCGTAGGGGGATGTCTCTCATAAATTACAGACTTATAATTCTCAAAAAGAAGTTGTCATAGTTAATGATGTGGGATAGGTGCCTCAACTCATTTTTGAATCTAACTTTGCTATACTTCAGGAGTGGACTAGATGTTATAGCTCAAATCAAGATTAGGCCAGGATGATCATTAAGGTAGAAATTGGTGCATCTATTTTTGTTTATCCTTACATGTCATATCAAAGCAAATTAAAGAAGAATAATAAGGTAGAATCTAGAGCAACTTTATCTAATTCACCTAGTAATACAATAGAACAATTTAAACTTGTTAAGAAAAGGAGATCATACCATAAAACCATAGGCAATGTCTTTACTGCTCCCTATTTATTCTTATGTCTATTTTAACTTGAAACATAAGGGGCCTTAATAGCTTGTAGAAGTAAAAAACCAACTTTTGATTATATTAACTCATCACAACCTTTGATTTTTTTGGCTTTTGGAGATCAAATTAAAAGAAAATAAATGTGTAAACCTTTGTATGTTTAAGAAGAAATGGAATCTAGTTATAAACAATTTTGGCCACTGCTATGAGAAGATTATGGTAGCTTATAATCATAATGATATTGGTATTTTAGTTAGACAACTTCAGACCAATGCATTGATTTAATTAAAGAGTTAGAAGGAATTGAGAAAGTATAGAAGGAATTGTGAAAGTATAGTTTGTATCACTTTTATCTATACATCTAATTTGCATTTCATAGATCTATAATGTGGGTTGACCAAAAAACTTTTTATAACATAATTAATGAAACTTGGTTGATTATGAGGAACATTATTATGATTGTTGTAGTAATAGAAATAGACGAAAAAAGATTTTCTAGCAGACTTTACTTTGAGTTTAGTTCTTGCCTTTCCAACATTGATATAACTAACATTAAATTTGATGGATGCTTTTTTATACTTTGAGAAGTAGAAAATATAGGAATTAGTTTAAAAGAAAAAAGTTAGAGAGGGTCATAGTAAATTATGACTGTCTTTTGATACTTTAAAATAGTAGAGCAATCTTTGATAATTCCTTGTATTCCATTCAACCACATATTAAGATGTACGACCATGTCGTAGTTCAGAGGAGTATTTCCCTATTTATATTCTTCTAAATTTTTAACCAATTGTAAGGGATTTTAAGAAATAATTAAAAAATGTTGGAGTTGTACCATTCAAATTATGAACCTAACAAATTCTACAAGAACCTTATGGAAATGAAGAAGGAACTTAAGTCGCGTAGAACAAATTTACAATCACGTACAAGCTTGGTTTTAGATAAGGCCATGGAGAGTTTGTTAAAAACAAAAAAGAGCTTTATGACTTTGAAGCATACGGTATTATGCAATTGAATGATAAAGCAATGAAAGCTTATTATAAAGCTCTAGATATCATGTTTCCTTAATAATATAGAACTTAAAGTTGAATTGAATTTATGCTTTGAGGGATGAGCATAAGAGATTTTGATTGAATAATATAAGATTCTACCTCTTGTTAAAGAGTACATTATAAACACCTTGGGCTCTCTAACCTTCAGCACTACTTTTACTTCTTCCTTAGGCTCCTAAATTTCTCTTTAGAGGATATTGAGAGGGTTGTGTATTAAGTTAAGAGGACTTTACGATAATTAATTTTGATGACAATCAAATAGTAATTTTGATGACAATCAAATAGTAATCTTTAGAGGATATTGAACTAGTTTGATGAGTGTGTTAAGTGTGCAGAAGTACGAAATACAGAAGAAGTAGAAGACAGAAGAAGTAAAAGCACAGAAGAAGTAGAAGACAGAAGAAAAGTACAGAAGAAGTAGAAGACAGAAGAAAAGTACAGAAGAAGTAGAAACACAGAAGAAGAGCAAACATACAGAAGAAGTAAAAGTACGGAGGAAACAAAACACAGAAGAAAAGTATAGAAGAAGTAGAAACACAGAAGAAGTGTAAACATACAGAAGAAGTAAAAGTACAGAAGAAACAAAAAACAAAAGAAAAGTATAGAAGAAGTAGAAACATAGAAGAAGCGCAAACATACAAAAGAAGTAAAAGTACAAAAGAAACAAAACACAGAAGAAAAGTACAGAAGAAATAAGACACAGAAGAAATAAAGCACAGAAGAAGTAAGGATACAAAAGAAAACACAGACGATACAAAGTAGAAGATACACTAGTACGTCGAGCAGCTAGTTAGTTGGAGTTAGTTACAGAACTTAACTAAATAGCAATTTTCAAGAATCAAAAAGCAGTTATCAAGAATCAAGAAGCGGTTATCAAGATTCGAAGAAGCAGTTAGAGAATTAGACTATAAATACTAGTCATAGTTGAAGACTAAACAACTTTTCAAGAAACCTTTGATTCTACAACTTTTGAGCGTTTAAGTGTATACTTAAAAAATTATGTAGTGCAATACTGAAGAGCTAAACAACTGTAACAATAGCTCACGATATCTTTCTAGTGAGAGAAAGAAAAGACTAAGAGCCTGGAGAGGCTAAGATAGCTGAAAGAATACTTAGTGTAAGAGACCTGAAGAGGCTCGAGAAGAAAGAAAGAATACTTGTAATTTGTTGAAGTATAGTGAATACTCAGACGAATTCTGAGAACTAGACATAGCTCATAGTTTGGGGTGACCCAGTATAAAATCGCAGTATCTATCCTTTATCTCTCAACTTAGTATATTTTGTTTTTAAACAAGTATATAGAAGTTATTTGCAATTTAACTCATAACAATTTTGTGATAGTCTTTTAACAAGTCAGAGAAGTTCTTATCAAGAAAAATTAAAGATTTTGTATTCGCATAAAAGAATACACAATTCAACCCCCTTCTTCTGTATATCATATATTGTACGTAATTTCTATATTAACGTGTGATTTACTTCGTTGTGTCTAGCGTTAACCCAAATAAAGCTCTAAGTTCTATTATGTTTAATGCCTTTTTTCTATCAATGTCAATCTCTATAAATGCTAATATGTCAGGTAGTATTGGAATTTTTTCAAGCTCAAAGATGCTTAACTTTTAGAAAGAAAATTCATATTTTCTTATTCCTGATACCAAATCCCTCTTCTTTGATGGAATAAAAATCAACTCATTATTGTAACAATTTTTATAATAATATCTCCAAGTTGAAAGCCTTAGGACTTAAACCATGATGTCCTTCATCATTTCCTCACAAAAGCTTTCATTGAAGTGTAGGAATATTAAGACTTAGTAAAAATTTTGCATTAAAGATTAACCTATATAATTCTTTTAATTATATGGATCAGGACTTCATCTTTCACTTTTTAAAAACTTTAAGATTTTCTACTCTTTGTATATCTTAGATTGTTCATCACTACACCTTCCTTTAGTGTTCTAATTATTGGGGAAGCTTCTAAATTATTCAAAGATTCTAAGGAGATCCTCTTTGTACTTATATGTTTACAATATATCATTAATTTGGAAACTAATGTCAAGTTCTAAAAAAAATGTGAACAATTGCATATCTTTAAGTTTTCCTTTACAAATAATCTCTTTTTATTTTTTAAAGCTAGATCAAGATACGTTTCCTATCTTATAAAAGCCCTGAATGTTTTCTCTAATCTCCCTAGATTATGTATTAATAAAGAGGAAAGTTATATGATGGTTAGTAAGGATGCAGCTCATTCTTCATAAGATCTTGCAAATATCTTAGTTTTAAATGCTTACATTCCCTCCTTTCACCTATCTTGGTATCTGAAATAACTAAAATAGAATATCCTATATAGATTGTAATCCCATTTCAATATGATAAGAAGATAAATTAGAAAATGGAGCAATAATTGTCTCACTTATACATATAGGCTACACTTGATCTTATATGTGTTCATTAATATGCTTATTGACTAGTCATCCCATCTCTTCCTTCATAAGACGCTATATAAGTACATTGAAAAAATATATATTCTAGAAACTTCCTTTGGACAAGAGATAGTACAAAGAAAACTTATGCTAAGGTTTACTGGAAGCATATCTTCTAACAAAAAAGAGGTTATATAGAATTATCAATGAGAAATAGTCAATATAGGAAAAATCAATCCATGGACGTTAATTAAGGAATACAAATCATCGGACTATTAAGACTAGATAAGGCTCTTTATAGATTATGCAAAAAATTTGAAACTATGGGACAATTTACTAAAATCTATCATATTCAGGATTGGAAGTGATGAAGATACATGGATAATGTTTGATATTTGGGATTCATTAGGTCCCTTGTGCCTTATTCCTTATATTTTAAAAATAATAAAATTGTCCAATATAATTGACTAGAAATGAGCTTACAAATAATATCCATATTAGGTGCATCCAACCTGGTTTAGCATGTGTTCATACCTAAACACACACTTGGTTTTTGGCAACCAGCGGATGTCCTTAACTTAGATCTAAGCACAATAGCTATGGATTTTACATTCCTTCATGTATGTATGGTTGAACCAAGGCCATTTCCTTGAAGTCCTTTTATTAGTCTTTTAAGTATCTACTGCTTTCGTTGTGCCCAACTTCTAATACTTTTTAGCCTTTGAAGATTCACTTCTACATTCTTTTTACTTATTATTGATGACCTGAACTTGGTATGATTTTAATTAGGGCTTATATTTAGAACATCTAGATTGCTACTTGTTATCTCCAATTGAAAATCAACTACGTCCTCCTTTTTGACTTGACATAGATATTAATGAAGTTGGATAAGTTATTGTTTTATAAGCTATAACAGAAAATGTAGCCAATTCTTCAAAAAAATGTCACATATTATATTCTAATATATAATCATCACCCTAAATGTTGTCAATTCCTTAGTGTAAAATTATTAGGTGCGAATTATTTTTGTACCAAAAACATCTTAAATATGTCACTATTTATCAAGAACACCATAAACATGTGTGGAGTGACCTTTTAAAATATTGAGCCTGAGAGAGAATGCTCTGCCTTCTCACTACTTTGAGTGTCTGTAGATTTCGTTCCAACTCTCCTTTGTGGTTTACTCCATAACGATACTTTTGAATTTTTTCCCATCCAATTAACTCTGCTTCCCAAACTATCACCTGCTCAGCCCACCTTTTTTTTCTAAAAAGTTGTTACTTTCCTTTTCTCTGTCAAGCTAAGCCCTATGTAGCTTGACTCCAACAATGACTTTGCTCCTTTACCCTCCCCAAAATCTTCCTCCCCTCTCCTCCATACCGAGCAACTTCCCTATACATAGTTCTAACTTCACACTCAAATCCTTAACCACCAAATTGAGCATAACCTTGTACCCCCTTCCACCATCTCACCCTCAAAATATAACCCAGCAGCCTAAACAACCTTCCCTTGTTCCTTCTTCTTATAATCATCCCTGGATCAAAGACCGAAAACAAGTTGTGGGAGAGCCCTCTAGTGTCACTCTTTATTATAATCCACCAAAGGTCATTGATGGCAAGTCAGTTGTGGCACCAAATATTAAGTCCTTGAGGAATGGAGCAAACATATGGGAATCCTCCCTTGTGGGATTCTTAATCCTATCATTCAAAAATGGGCAGTTAGTCATTGGAACAATAGAGGACTCACAGATTTACTTCTTATAAAAGATAACCTGGTTTTGTTCATCTTTACCTCTCAAGATGCAGCAAATAAGATTGTGGAGGAAGGTCATTGCCACGTAGAAAAACTTCCTCTATTCTTACAAATATGGCAGCAAGTATAAAGCTTGAAAACATTAAGGTGCATAACTTTTTGTTGTGGATAAATGATAGTTGTTGATTGCATCATATTTTTTTGGGTAGTTTAGGATGTATTTAGTTGTTAAATTTAATTGATTAGTGAATGTTTAGGTTAGAATTGTGTTATTTAGTTAGATATTTATGTATTGAATGTTTTATGGGTTAGATCACGCATTTGGGCTTCAAATTTATGCTTTTGAAATGTTGTGATGTATTTGTTAATGTTTCAAGGCAAATATAAAAACAGAGGAGATTCAAAGAAGATTCATAGCTAAACCCAGGCCCACAATTATGGCCAATAAGCCATGATTTTGATAGAACCAGATGCAAGGAGACATGATCATGGCATGTTCTGTCACAATCATGACAGAAGGGGAAACAAAGTGCCACAAGAATGACACTATAGGCTACAATCGTGGCCTACGCAATAGATAGCACGCCCTGACTTTTTGAACTTCATTTTTAGGAACATTTCGAACCTTTGGAGCATGGAAAAAGCCCTAGAGTTGCCCTAATTAGAAAATGGTATAAGAAGGAAAAAGAAAAAAACAAAAAGAGAGAACCTCCACTTATGCCATTTTAGGAAAGCTTCAAGAAAAAGAAGAAGAAGAGAGAGAAGAGGAGAGAGGAATCGGGTCTTTCGATGTTACTGCCTTTCCAAATTATTCTATCTAAGTTTCTTTCTCCTTTCCACCTTTATTTTTGTTCATTTAATGTTTGAGATGATGATGGATTGTATGATGCTTTAACTTTTCATTCGAGATTTTAATGATGTTTTAACTTTTCATTCGAGATTTTACCTTGATTCAATGTTAATATAGTCATTTTTTGTGTTATTTTGATTGAGTGTTGTGATTAATTACAAAACTTACATATTTCTGTAATAAGCCTAGAGGGTGAACTGAACTAAAATGATTAGCTTAGATTAATGAGAGCTAAGAGATCCAATATACCACATGATTTATCATATTAGTTATTAAGTAGAGAGAGATCACGTGTGAGACCCCGATAGTTTATTAGAGGGATTAAGATCTAATTAGAGTTGTAGGTCTTTTGTTGATTGAGAGATTGCAAATTTCATAATTCAATTAGGGTTTACGATTTAAACTTCAATGATTATAACTCGAGAGAGAGTAATCTACCCTACAATGGTCTAAAACGGACACCACAATAATGCATAAATGACTAAATTAGCGTTGACGATAGGAAAATTTTCCTCTCTTATAATTGGTAATCTTCTTTGTTTATTTCCATTGTGACTTTTGTGTGCTTAATTTCGATTTCTTTTATGTTGAAGTTACAAACCAAATTCTTGCTAATCTTATTCCCGTGTTTACTTTTCTTACAATTTTTATTTTTAGTTATTAATTTCCTTAGCCTTACGTAACCCAGGATTAGATTAGTTCACCTTTCTCATGGGATCGACCCTTCAAAATAGAAGACACATCAATTTGGACATTGCAAGGAAACTATGAGGAGTCTAAAGTTAAATGATGGAGGAAAGATATTATAGGGAGCAAAGGACCCTTATAGACTTCAATGAGACACAATTTGGTTGGGGAAGTCATCATTCTTATTGGAACACGTAGAATCAGGGGTGGCAGAACCACCCAAAATTTTGTTTGTCTAAGAATGTAATGACTCACTTAGGACATCAAAATCTATTAGGATTTCAGCAAAATGAGTCAAATTTATGAGATTCGAAATTGGACAAGATCATCGATAAGCTTATAAACATGGAAGAGGCTCAGAAGAGACTGAAAGAGAAGTTTGAGCAAGTAAAGGAAGACCATGCCTCTTCTATTCATAACTTAGAGCTTCTAATGAGACAACTTTTTCGTGAATTTTGTAAGAAAAGTGTGGAAAACTGTCTGAAGTACATCTAAGAGAGCAGTGTAAAGTTTTCACACTTAGGAGTGGAACAAGCTAGAAACACCTGCAGAAAAACAAAATGAATCTGACCTTATAGAAGACCAAGAAAATAAGAAGGAGGGTGAGTCATTCAGGAGAATTGAAGTGGTTGAATCTTTAAATAAGCAAAAAGAAGAAGAATAGATGAAAATGGACATAGAGCTTGAAAAATATAAGGAAGTCTCTGTTTATTAAGTGAAAGAAGAAGAGGAGACGGGGGTGACTGAGGAAGAACAAGAACAAATCACCCTCTTATAGGACAAACTACTAAATTCAATAGAAGATTCAAGGAGTTTTGTTATTCCTATTTTGTTAACAATTTGCTAGTAAAAAAGACATTATTGAAGTTCATTGATTTTCTTCATTTTATCAATATTGTCTTTTTGATTGTCTTGCAATTTGTAGCTTATTTATAGACTACGAAGCTGAATTTGGGCAATAAGGGTGGAAACAAGCCACTCATAATTGATCCCAGCTGAGTTTCCAAGGATACACGGTTAAGCTAATGCCCATAAATTAGCATGTTTAGTAGCTAGATTTAAATTGTTATATAGCTAGATTTGTTTTAAATTCTATAAACAAGTTTTAATGATTTGGAATTGTTTGGATTGCTAATTCTCTTACTCTTTTTAAAGCAACTATAAGATAAGGCAGAAATCATAGGCATCAAGCATATTTGGTATCAACACTATCGCAATCACCACCTCTTTCACCATCACAGTTTTGTGATCTAATCCTTTCTCTTTTAAATTCTATCATTATGTTTCATTTTTTTAATGTGTATTCCCACCTTATGTGTTGTTGTTTTCTCTTCTCACATTAAGGAAAATGTGTTTCAAGTGTGGGGAGGGTTGTGTGCATTTATCCTTTTATTTTGAATGTGAATTTTGCATATAGCATGTTAGGTTTTTTAGGTTATCATGATGTAATTTGGGTGAATGTGTCAATGGCTAGGACTTAACAAAGTCTATTTAACCTTGAAAATAGTCTTTTAGGTTGTGAAGATTTAGTAGCTTGGGAAATTAGTGACCTAGGTTACTTTAGTTAAATATAATTGTAATTAGGATATGATGTTAGTTTATTCACCTTAGGAATTTGTTACATTTATTAATAATTTTAGGTCAATCGAATAAGTACCTTCATTAGTACCTTTTCGTGAGAATCATTAGCTAAAGAAATGGGGTAGATAATAATAAAAAAAGTGAAAATTATAAGCAAATAACTATTTTGTTGTCCTTAAGGTTATGAATAGAGCTAGTAACCAGTTGAGAATGTGATGTAACTGAGTAATTGGAATAACTGTGTGTGTATTTTTCGAAAGGTTATAATGATGTTCCAACTAAGTCACTTAATAAAAAATGACCTAGTTATGTAACCAAATCGACATTCATCACAAGCTTTTGCCTTCTCGTACAAGCTAGGTTATGTCAACCATAACTTAAAAAAAACAATGTTTTGTCAAATAAAATCTACCGATCTTATAACCAACTTAAATTTTCATGAAAACATACTTAGGGATAGTTACATTTTTTATTGCCGAATAATTATCAATTAGGGTTTATAAGTGATAGAGGTGAATAAACTTAACACTAAGGTCCGGCTTAGTTATATATTTAGTCTAAGGTACTTAGATGTGGATTTCACGTTTTAATAAGTTAGAAAGCATGAAGTTGAATGTCGTTGTCTCATTATTGCATTTTCATGTTTGGTGTTTTGATGTGTTGTTGTTTTTCTTGTTTTTCTTTTTCTTGAGGACAAGTAAACTTTTAAGTTTGGGAATATGGATTGTTATAGATTGCATCATGTTTTGTAAGTAGTTTAGGATGTGTTTAGTGGTTAAAATTAATCAATTAGTGTGTGTTTAGGTTAAAATTGTGTTAAGATATTTATGTCTTCGGTATTTTGCGGGTTGGAGCACAAGTTTGAGCTTCAATTTTATGTTTTTGATGTGTCGTGACGTGTTTGCTAGTGTTTTAGGAAAAATATAGAAGAATGAAGGAGATACGGAGAAGACTTAAAGTCGAACCCAGGCCCATGATTGTGGTCAGTAAGCTGTGACCGTGAGGGGAAACAAGTTGCCACGATCGCGGTACTATGGGCTATGATCATGGCTTACTTGACAACCTGACTTTTTGAACATCATTTTTTAGGCACATTTTAGACCTTTAGAGTGCGAGAAAAGCCCTAGAGTTGCCCTAATTAGAAAACGCTATAAGAAGAAAAAGAAAAGATAGCAAAAGAGAGCCTCTATTTCTGTCATTTTTAGGAAAGCTTCAAAAAAGAGAAGAAGAAGAGGAAGAAGAGGAGAGAGGAAGCAGGTCCTCAGATGTTGCTACCTTTCTGGATTATCTTATCTAAGTTTCTTTTTCCTTTCCATCTTTATTTTCGTTCATTTAATGTATTAGATGATGATGAATTGTATGAGGATGGATCTTGAATTGTAGATGATGTTCTAACTCTTCATTTGGGATTTTACCTTGATTTAATGTTAATATAGTCATTTTGTGTTATTTTTATTGGGTATTATGATCAATTGCAAAACTTGCCTATTTCGATAATAAATCAAGAGGGTGAACTGAATAAAAATGATTGGGTTAGATTAATGAGAGTTAAACAGTCCAATAGAGCGCATAATTAATCATATCAGTTATTGTGTAGAGAGAGATCCCATGTGAGACTCGGTAGTTTATTAGAGGGCTTAAGATCTAATTAGAGTTATAGGTCTTTTGTTAATTGAGAGATTGCAAATTCCATAATTCAATTAGGGTTTATGATTTAGGGTTCAATGATTATAGAGAGAGTAATTCACCCTATGATAGTCTAGAACTGACATCACAATAATGCATAAATAACTAGATTGGCATTGATAATAGGAAAAATCTCCTCTCTCATAATTGGTAATCTTCTTTGTTGATTTCCATTGTGACTTTTGTGTGCTCAATTTCAATTTCCTTTGTGTTGAATTTTCAAATTAAATTCTTGTCAATCTTATTCCCACGTTTACTTTTCTTGCAATTTTTATTTTCAGTTGTTAATTTCCTTAGCTTTACATAACCTAGGATTATATTAGTTCACCTTCCTCGTGGGATCAACCCTTCACATACTACAAATCACGACATGTGCACTTGCAGTATTTGAAGGCTAGAAATAGATTAAAGCTTACCCCAATAATAAATTTACATGGCATCCCTTTAGAGAATTAGACTACTTAAGGACTTGGTTCCTTGGCTAGCTTTATTGGCAGAAAGGAAGAGAGTTGGTTATGCTTATATATGTGTCAGTGTTGACAGACTTGACTATATCCTAATTATGAGGTTTGGAATTGATAACTCTTTGTAAGAAGACATAATTTATATCTCCTATAGCTAGAAACCTTCGTCCATTATGCAAGGGAAGGTGTGGAAACCAATTGACAAGGTTTTTATTAAAGGAATATCCTAAATTAGTGGGTCTTGAAGATGATTCAAGCTGCCCAAATGATCCATCACTAAATCTAGAAAGTAATGCAGAAGGAATTGCATAAACTTGATCCATCTAATGTTAAGGTGAAAGAATGTGATCAGGTTGTTGATAAGGAGATGCTTATCCAGGAGGAGGCTAAGATGACTAAACAGTTTTAAGTTGTTGATCAGGAGAGGGACTTATAGAAGGAGGCTGACTTACCAACAAGTTCTACCCAACCCCTTGGCGGTAAAATAGATTCTTTACATAAGGAGGACACCACTTCTTATACTAATTCCTCTAACGATAAGGTGGTGACTAATGGAAACGAGCTAAAAAACTTTCAAAATGTGACCAGTAAAGGAATTCAGAGAAGTGGAAGGAGGAAAGGGGCCAAAGATAAATTAGATATGAGAATATGAATTAGGTAAATATTTTTGGTCCTGGTTCGTCATTTCTATCCAACCACCATTATCATCATTAGGGCAGAATTGTTATTGATTACAATGTGAATTTTGTCAAATTGAAGGAGTTACTATCTAATAAGCAGTTGATGCATCTAAAGATGCACTTCATTTTTGGAAGGAACTACTATTCACACTTCTTTTG
The DNA here is from genome assembly GCA_027575705.1 of Erythroxylum echinodendron. Classification (NCBI taxonomy): domain Eukaryota; kingdom Viridiplantae; phylum Streptophyta; class Magnoliopsida; order Malpighiales; family Erythroxylaceae; genus Erythroxylum; species Erythroxylum echinodendron. Next base: position 30,966,173 of record JANZXR010000002.1, read on the forward strand.
TTTATGGTTTTGACACTAATTTTCAAAGGAGTTCTCTATGGTCTTCATAGACTTTCAAAACAACCTATCTAGTCCCTGGATTATATCTGGTGATTTCAACTCTACAATCTTCAGATTTAAAGAAGAAGGAAATTGCAGTCTAGGGAACTATAATGAAGATTTAAAACTTTATGTAGAGCATCTAGGTGTAACTAATATCAAATAGGAATAGTATTTTTTCGCATGGAGTAATAAACAAAAGGATATTTGGTTTATTCAAAAAAAACTAGATAGGGATCTTGTTAATGAGGACTGGATTCTTCAATTTACCAACAGTAAGGCTATCTTCTTAAACCCTCTCTTCTTAAATCATACCCCGATTCTACTTGATGGTCTCTTCTAGAGGTCTTTCACCCATCTTCCTTTTAGATTTAATAATTATCTTGTTAAAGTGGATGGGTTTAGTGATGCCATTATGAGGGGTTTATCAATTCAAGTTTCTAGCTCTAAACAATTCACTTAGTACCAAAAACTAAAAGTGATCAAAGCTCAATTGAAGAAGTTGAAAGCTTTTCACTCCCCTAGCACTCAGACTGCTATTGATGTTGCTAAGGAAAGGTTAGTTGCAACTTAATTTACTCTCTCTTAACCCCAATGATTCGGATCTTCTTATGAAGGAAAAATTGGAGCTTGACTGCTATCTAAGAGCCATCCAAGATTACTCTTCACTCATTGATAGGTGGCATTTGTACAAACTTTTCTTGGGATAATTTGCTAGTTAATTTTGATAAATTGATTGTTGTTAACTTTTTTAGCATATGTTTTGTCTCAGTTTCATATAATTGCATGATTATGTATAAATGTATGTGGATATGCATGAATGTGTGTGAACCAGGTCTTTAAGTTTAGGTTTTGCATGAATTTTGCATGGCATTATTGCACATCTTTTTCTTACATTATGTTGGTATGAATTGCATTTGTTTTCGGCATGATTAAATGATTAGTTATTTTTTTACGCAATAGGTTTAAAGGTGGTTTTGAGGGAAGGAAGGATAGAAGAACCAAAGAGAAAGCAAGTCATATGACCCAAAGCAAAGTTTTCCTGGGCTGACCCATCACTAATGTTAAGCTTTCATAAGATGCAATTATTATTGGATATTTTTAATTTTTAATCCAAAAGAAAGAGAAGAATTGAAGTTTCAAATTGGTGAAATAAAGGCCCAATTTGGATAAGAAATCAATAAGATATCTCAGATTGAAGTCAAGATAGAAAATAGAGTTTTCTGGAAAATTCCAGCTAGCAACTTCCTCCTTCCTACGTCGTTTTAAGCATTAAATGGGGTATAAAAGCTCAATTTCAATTTTAAACCCTAGATCAGAGGAGTTCATGCAAGACATCCAATGGAGAGAGAAGAACGCATTTTTGGGAGAATAACTAAGACAATTCAAGGTGGAATCAAAGGATTTCAAGGAGACACAATGCTGCCACCATAGAATTCCAACTTTGCTCTTCAACATATAAGCCTTACTTCTTCTCTTTTGTTGCTTCTTTGTTTTATTTTGTTGATTGAGAAGGATGTATGGATATGAACATGTTGGATGAGATTTTAATGGATTCTACATAGTTATTAGGGTTGTTATTGCCTAAACTATATAGTACCTCACTTTAGTCAATGTTATGGATTTGTTTCATGTTTCATGTTTACGGTATATAACTGTCCATACTTAGCTCATATAGAGATATGAAGTTAAGAAATATGTTAGTAAGTGTCATGAGGGTGGGCTTAAACCAAGAACATTTCAAATATCAAGTTACCTTGCCATTTGGAGAAACATGATGAATGGAAAAGTGGCTGTCCAAAAATCTATTCATATGCTTTTAATGGTTAAGTGAAAAATGGGAAGTGAGAGCTTACATAATTTGTTTACATCATTAAACAGGGCTTATTTGGTTCAAGTAATGAGAGTGAACAAAATAAGACATTAGGAAATTTTGGACTAAACATAATGAAGATTACTAAAGTGAGTGAGAAAATACATAGTTAGGTAATGACAATCTTAAGTTGTTAAATTGATGCTTTGATTCACCATTTTCTAAATTTGTGCCCTTACTTTTATGATAACCTTAAAGAGTGTATATATGAATCTTAACTTTTATATTTTGGATCTTTCAAATCTAATTATTTGAGTTTCCTGAACAAAAAAAAATTTGGATCATTCGGTGACTAACCAATCCCTGTGGGATGATACCTATCTATATTGCAATTTTTGATCTGTATAATTACAGGATAAGAGGTTTTATTTTAAAATTTGGAAAATTACCTATCAAGTGTTTAGGTATGCAATTTGCATTGCATATTGCATGTCTTATTTAACTCCCTTTTTTTCGGTATGCAATTTGCATTGCATATTGCATTCTTATTTAACTCCCTTTTTTTTTGCATGATTTCAAAACTTAAATTAAAGCCTCATATCCTGCAGGTATACAAATCAAAAATTGCAGTATAGATAGGTATCGTCCCACAGGGATTCGTTAGTCACCAAAATGATCCAAATTTTATTTTTTTTAGGAAACTAAAATAATTAGCTTTGAAAGATACAAAATATAAAAATTAAGAGTCATACATAGACAGTTTGGGGTTATCACAAAAATAAGAACACAAATTTAGAAAATGGTGAATCAAAGTGTCAATTTAAGAACCAAGGATTGTCATTACCTAACTATATATTCTCTCACTTTAGTAATGTTCATTATGTTTAATCCAAAATTTCGTAACATCCTAGTTCTTTCACTCTCATTACTTGAACCAAACAGCCCTATTTAATGATGTAAATGAATTATGTAAGCTCTGACTTCCCATTTTTCACTTAACCATTAAAAGGATGAACAGATTTTTGGACAACCACTTTTCCATTCAAAATCTCTCTTCAAATGGAAAGGTAACTTGACATATGGAGTGTTATTAGTGTAAGCCCACTCTCATGGCACTTACTAACACATTTCTTAACTCCATATCTCTATGTGAGCTAAGTATGGACAGCCATATACTATAAATGTCAAACAAAATCAAACACATCCATAACATTGAATAAGGTGAGGTACTACATAGTTTAGGCAATAACAATCATAATAAATACTTAGAAATCCATTAAAATCTCATCCAATATGTTCATAACATATCCATACATCCTTCTCAATCAACAAAATAGAACAAAGAAGCAAGAAAAGATAAGAAGTAAGGCTTACATGTTGAAGAGCAAAGCTGGAATTCTATGGTCGCAACCTTGTGTCTTTTTGAAATCCTTTGATTCCACCTTGAGTTGTCTTGGTTATCCTCTCAAAAAAGACTTCTTCTCTCTCCCTTGGATGTCTTGCACTACCTCTTCTGGTCTAGGGTTTAAAATAGAGTTTTTATACCCCATTTAATGCTTCAAATGACATAGGAAGGAGGAAGTGCTAGCTGAAATTTTCCAAAAAAATCTATTTTCTATCTTGACTTTAATATGTGATATCTTATTGATTTCTTATCAAAATTAGGCCTTTATTTCTCCAATTTGAAACTTCATTTCTCCTATTTCTTTTGGATTAAAAAACTAAAAATATCCAATAAGAATTGTATCTTACGAAAGCTTAACATTGGTGATAGGTTGGCCCAGGAAAACTCAAGCTTTCCTTTAGGTCATATGACTTGCTTTTTCTATGGCTCTTGTATGCTTCCATCCCTCAAAAAAACCTTCAAACCTGTTTATTATCAACAAAATTAATCACTTAATCCTGACCAAAACACATGCAATTCATACCAACATAATGTAAGAAAAAGACGTGCAACAATGCTATGCAAAATATAAACTTAAATAGTTAATTCACACACATTCATGCATATTCACATACATTCATACGTAATCATGTAATTATATGAAACTAAGACAAAAAATAAGCTAAAAAATTTAACAACAATCAATTTATCATAATTAACCAAAAAATTAGCATAAGAAAAGTATGTACAAATGCCACATATCACTCATCCAATAAAGGGATCAGATTAATTCACTTAGGGAAGGGGATAAAGCTTCCAAGTTCTTTTTAAATTATCTATTTGATAGAAGGAATGTCAATAAATTATGCCAAATTACTAGTTCGATGGGAGAATCCTAACTGATCAAGCAAGTATTTTGGAGGAGGCTGTCAAATTCTATAAAGGGCTTTTGGGTTTTGACCTAGACTCATCTACCTTTATGGTCTCTCTCCAAGATATTATTATCAATATAATTTCTCTTGAAGCTTCCCAGGAGTTGGTGAAAGCTATTACTGTTGATGATATCAATGCCACTATCTTTGCTATGAATAGGATGAAAGCTCTAAGACTGGATGGGCTTAATGGCTTTTTCTTTCAAAAGACATGGTCTATTATTAGACCTGTGGTTAGAGATGCCATATATGAGATTTTTGAAAAAGGGGTGACCCTAAAAGAGTTTAATAAAACTTTTCTCTGCTTCATTCCCAAAACTTCTAACCCCTTTACCTTTTGTGATTTCAGGTTTATTGCATACACAAACTTCATCTATAAAATTATTGCTAAGATCCTAACAAACCGGTTGAAGGAAGATCTCAATCTCATTATCAGTGAAATTCAGAATTCCTTTATAAAGAATAGAAGCATTGGTGAAAACATTCTTATTGCTCAGGAACTCTTAAGGGGATATACCAAAAGGAACTCTTCCCCTAATTGTGCTATTAAAATTGAATTCAACAAAGCTTTTGATTGCATCAATTAGCCCTTTCTATTCAGGTTTCTTAAGGAGTTCAATTTTTTAAATCTATTTATTAATTGGATTAAGGCTTGTGTATCCACTGTTGCCTACTGTGCTCTTATTAATAACACCCCTTCTAGAATTATTAAAGGGAAGAGAGGAATTAAACAGGGGGACCCCTTGTCTCCTTAGTTATTTATCCTATGTATGGAAGTGCTCACCCTAATGATCAAGGCCAAAGTCTCTCACAATCCTTAATTCAAGTTGCACTCCAATTGTAGAATACTTTCACTCACCCATCTCTATCTTGCAGATGATCTTATTCTCTTCTCCAAAGCACATCCTAATTTTATTAAGTTATTGATGGACAATCTCAATGTGTTCTCTGAGATGTCAGTTTTTAAGGTTAATCTTAACAAAAGTCATTTTGTTCTCTCATCTACGGCAGAACCACTCTAAAACACTATTTCCTACCTGACTGGTATAAATAGGAAATCCCCTCCTCTGCATTATTTGGGTCTAAGTATTTCCAACAAAAGGCTATCCTTCAATGATTGCTTTCTTTTGGTGGAAGAGTTTAATTAATTAAGTATGTCTTATGTGCGCTCCATTTATATTGGAGTACTTATTTCCTTTTGTCAAAGAAATTGATTAAAGATGTAGAAAATATGATGAGAGATTTCGTAAGGATTAAAGCAAATGGAAGTTCAAGCTTTCCTAAAGTCAAATTTATAAATCTGTGTAAACCAAAGGGGAAGGGGGATTAGGAATCATTTTTGTAAGAGTTGCTAATAATGTCTTTTTGATAAAGAGACTTTGGAGAATGATTCAAGACAAGCATTCATTATAGATGAGACGACTTCGTAGTTACTTTTTGAACAAGAACAACATATGGTCCCTCTCAACTAGATCATCCTATTATCAGTTCCTTAATTACATCTTTAAAAAAGGAGATGAAGTAGCTAATGATGTTTGCTATAAAATTGGGAATGAAAAGACTGCTTTCTTATGTTATATGCCAATTGGAATGGATATGGTCCCCTTTCCCTAAACCTTAATGTGGTATTTGCTTTTATAGGGCTAGATCACAAAACTAAGGTGGCTGTTCTTATCAAACAAATTGACTGGCTACAATTTCCTGCTGTAATCCAACACCTTAAATAACCTTATTCTCCTGATTCTAACTCTCGAGATTATTATCTATGGCATAGGACTCCTATTGAGAACTTTTTAACAAAACCTATAGGAAATGGGTTTACCATTCAGATCAAGATGATCCCCAGAGTAAGATTATATAGAATAATAGACTTAGACCAAGTACAACTTCCCTTCTATGGCTAATAGTTAGGAACAGAGTAGCAATGATGTACAAACTTCAATTTATCCAGAATCTAGATCAAATATGTTGTCTGTGTAAGGAAGGAAGATAAACAAAGGACTATTTGTTCTTTCTCTGCCCTTTTTCCACTACTATTTGGAATAGGATTAGAGATTTTTTCTCATAGCATGGTTCATCTAATTTTCTCATTGAGATAGTTAATTTCCTAGCTGAAATAAAAGCTTCCACTCCCGTGTAGAAGAGGAAGGTAGAGGAAGGTACTATTTCTAGCCATATCTACTCAAGAGATATGGCAAGAAAGAAATTAAACAAAGTTCCAAAATAAGGAACGTTCCATGCATTTAGTGCTACAATCAATTATTCAGAAGGGGAAATAACAATATTTATGTTGGGAAATGGAAAAAACTCAATTGAGATAAAGGAATTGGTGTTTAGTTGGTGTTTGGTGCTTACCTAGGAAAGCTTGATAGTGCATGTTGCCTTGCAAGATCCTCAAGCTTTCTCAAGCTCTATACAAAAACATGGAACTGCTAATTAAAAGTAGGTTTGGTAAAGTGAGAATTCCAAAAACACAGAGTTTGTCTCTTACTTATGAATGGCGATGACGATTGCCGAAGGAAGACCCCACCTTAATTTGGGATATTCTCGAAACGATCTAAAGGAAGGATGGGGAGCGTTAACTCTTTTTCTACTACACCTTAGTCTAATGTCATTTTACTTGGCTAGTACTTATATGGTGTCATCCAACTTCTTTAGTGGGAAATGCACTATTGTTCGGTCTCTTTTAGTAGCCTAATGTGTCGATGGTTGTCTCATTATTGTAGTGTATTGTTGACTCATATTGTAATAAGAGAGTATGTTACTTTCCAATAGACTTATTTTCCTTCACTTTCTTTAATACAACTAACTTTAATTTTTCAAAAAAAATAATGTTAGTTGGGAAAAAATTGGCATCAAATGATAGGCAACAAAAAAATGTAGCAAATATTATTTAGACATGTCTTGTTCTATTATAACTATAGATTATTTGATACGTTCCAATAATTTCTTCAGTATACACTTTTAACCATGGACATGTGAAAATTTAGCAAAAAATGTAGCCAAAAATTTCTTTCAATGTTTTGCTTAAACACTTATAATTTATTTTGGTATTTGATTTTTTTGGTAAAGTTATTTGGATAAATATTTTTTGATCCTCACCATTAATTTTGTTTAATATCATTATTAAGTTAAGTACCAATAAAAAATAAATATTAAGTTGTAGGGCAACATTAATAATTAAAATGTTGATGCATCTAATATATAGTAAATTCATCAAATTGTATAAAAATAATAAAAACATTACATAAATAAATCATGCATTATTCCTACCCAAAATATTAAAAGTTCGTGTATTCCTTATATTTTGTAAACAAACAATATAGAATGTGGCTGAACATAATGTCAAATAATGTAGCAAAATGTCTTGTCCAAATCGACCATTTATTAGAAAAAAAAATTTGTTCAAGTCAACTAAAATTATTATGAGAAAAACACACAATAATTATAAATTTTAAATTTAAGTAAACACCACGTAACTTTACCATTCACAACGTACTTAGTTAAAATGTTACATATCATTTTATAGGTATGATTTATGGGTATAATGGCCACTCAATTTCATCTTCATCCATTTTGTAATTTGAGAAAAAGAATGTATTGAATTTAAATTATATTACATACGAAGTGACAATAAGGTCAGGACTTATAATCAATACTATTCACTTTCCCTTCACTTCCATCATAATTTGATCTAAGTAACCTCTTGACTAACAAATCATGGTTTGCTAATTTAGCTTGACTTTCTTCTCCCTTGATCACTTCAACCTTTAATTTAACATTAAAGTGGTTTTTCTCACGAAGTTGTTCAATAATTGTCTTATATGTAGAGGTTTAAACATTGGGCTGAGGTCTATATCCAAGGCCTTTAATATAACTTGAACAAGTATCAAATATTATATTGCAAATCTCATATTCACTGAGCTCATTACCCTCTGATTTAGACATCTCTTACAACTTATTCTAAATTAAATAAAGAAAACAAAAATTCAATCAATATATTACTATTTTATTAATAGATAACAAATATATATATATATATATATATATATATATATATATAATTGAACAAAAAATTGACAAAACTTGTATACTTACAAGAATTGTTTTTTTCTTCTTGTGATACCCATGTTTTACCTTCGTTAAAGCAAGTAAGTTTATATAGTATGATTCTACCAAACTCTTATCTGTTTAGTTCCTTTTCACTCTATTTTATGAAATAAAATAATTAAGGAACAATAAATTCTTTAATTCTTATTTATTAAAGTACAACTTGCAAAAATAGATGTTAAATATTTAAGTTGAATGACGACAAATGAATAATTTGGGTGAAATTGGGACCAAAAATGGAAATTTTGATTCTATTGTTTAGGGACACGCCAATATAAGCAACATACCTAACTAAGGGATTATGTAAGTCATTGTGTACCGCTTAGAAGACGTTTTTTCTACTGTAAAGAGGGACACACTCGTGAAAGTCAAACACAACCATTTCCCATACTTATGTAAGCTCCTAGAAATGTGCATATGTGTGATTTTAAAGTGTTTTTTAGGGAAATAGTAATGTACAAGGTCATGTGACTAATTATGTCCACTACATAAACCCTAATTTAATACTATAAAAAGGTAATATTAAAGGCTAATTAAGAGAGAACACATTAGAGCAGCAATAAGAGTCAAAATTAAGAAGCAAAGATAATTTTGAACCGAAGATGGAAAGAATATGAAGATTACTTGATAGATACAAGAGAGAACAACTTTCTATCGAAGTTTTAAGGGATTACATTAGATAAAAAGGTGTATATATCATGGATTTTTCTTTTTAATTATTCTTGCAAAATTTTGGAGTTGACTTTGTCTTCTATGTTTATGAACTAACTTTTTTTTTTTGCCTAGATATCACGATCCCTAAGTTGGGATGGATCTTTTGCTTTAATTCTTTATCTAATTCAATTTGATCCTTGATTCATCATCATTTAATTATGCCTTTTTATTCTTGAAATAGTATATGTAGGATATTAGTTATATATATGACTTCATATGATTGAGATTAAGAAATCCTTTTGCATGAATAAATCTACCATAATTGGAAGGAGTTGCAAGTAAATCTAGAGATAGGTTGACATAAATCCCCTAAATTAGGGTTAAACTAAATATTGAAATTCACTAATCGAGTAATGAAATCATAGGAGTTTTAACTAGAAAGAGTTTTCAGTTAATTAACTAAGGATTAGTTATTAATAGTCTTGACAAAGATATTAACATAAGATAGGGATTTCCATTATACAATGAGCAATAATTGAATTTCATGATAAACGGTTAATACTTAAGAAATCTTAAGGGGATCGACTATATAAGTACTAGTTATTTGATATTCATTAATCTTAGTGTCATTCACATTTTGGTTTATTATTTCATTGACCTTTAATTTAGCTTAGTTTTAATTAAGTCATCATCATATTTTTTAGTTAGATAATAGAAAAGAGGTTTTTACTAGTACTTATAGTCCTTGTAGGATTGAAAAATGATATTCCCTAATGCTATATTATAGTTTGACAAGTGGTATATTATAGAGATCAACGACATATCGTGTCCTTATTTATCCATTCACTAACTTTTGCTATCTTTAGTATATTTTCCATGACAGGATGAGTCATCTAAATCTTATTTAAGTTACCAACCTTTCTCCAATTATCGAATAAAATTAAAACCTTTTTAGCTTTTCTTGCTATACAAACTATAAGTCTTTACATTGTTCTTCACAATTTCAGAAGTTGAGTAAAGAAGTATAAATGACTTTGTTATTCCTAAGCTTCCCATAAGCTTTTTCCTTATATGATAAAGGAGTATGTCCACTTCACCTATAATGACTCTTTATGTATAAGTAGCCTCCATATTCTTTTCCCCAATAGGATTTTTTGCTTAAAGTAATAGGTAATGCACCAAATCCACCTTTATCTCTTAATTACAAAAATCCATCTAGCAAACTTTGTCTTAGAAATTTCTATTGGTACCTATAATCTATAAAATTTTCCTTATCATTTTCTTCAAGATCTTTAACAGCCCCTTAGCTAAAACAAAATGTGAACTCCAAATACACATGTACGAAGTTGATCATTGACTTAATAAACATAACTTTTCTAGTAGGTAATAGTTACTGATTGATCTAGTTACTTATCCTTTTTTACTCTTTCAATTAATGGTAAACACTCAATAAACAACAATATTCTTGTAGAACTAGGTAAACCTCGGTACAAAAAAGGGATTGTTTTACTTGCAATCTTGAGCTAGCTACTAGCTAAGGGAAAAATTGTTCTACACTTGTGACTCTCTTGTTTATTAATGGCTAGTTTACTTAGCTCCTTAAAACTTTGTAACGACATCATGGGATTATACACTAGCTTATCATATGCTCTTGATAGTATTAATAATTCATCCACAAACATAAGGTGTGAAATTCTTAGGTCCATGTATTTTGTATGGAATTGAAAAGATGAATCTTAGGAAATGATATGATCTAGAAATCTTGAAAGGAATTTCATATATCGCATAAAAAGGTATAGGATCAAATGACTCCCTTACCTAATTCCCTTATTTCCTTTAAAAAGCCTAGTTGGCTCACCATTAACCAGTATTGAATATGAGGGAGGAGTGACACACACGAGTAGCCAATTGTTGAACTTTTTAGGGAAATTAAAGACCTCGAGAATTTGTTCAACAAAGGGTTAGTTGATTAAGTCATAAGCTTTATATAGGTTTTTGCACAGTTCCTTATGGAGTTCTTTAAGTAATATTTGAAAAACTCATAAGAAAAGAGTACTTTATATATTATATTCCTATATTCTAGAAAAGCAACTTGTGCTAGAATGGTGATGGAGTTTAGTTCCTTCTTTATTCCCTTGAATATTTTTAGCTATAATTTTATAGAGAAAATTAAAATAAAAGCGATTTGTGTAAATCTATAATTTCCAACATTTACTTAGTTAACTTATCTTTAATTAGAGGCTAGGATTTCTAAATAAACAATCCCATTCAAACTATCAGAGCTTATGGCCTGATTAAGGTTCATTTCAAAAACCACTTGCTCAAATTCATTTGACTTAAAACCAACAAATAATAATTGTATCATATCAATCGTAATGTGATTGTTGGTGAATGACTTAAGCAATTGAGTTGTAAACTCACTCTCTGCTTATGTTCCCTGTGAATATTTTAAAAAGATGAAAGCCATTTTTTTAACCTTAATTGTGAAGATATTGAAACACCATTCTGATTAATAATTAAATGGATCCTATTTATGCTCCTTATAGTTAGAATTGCATTATGAAAAATTTTATATTTACTTCCTTTAGCCAAAGCACTATAGCTCTTTGCTTTATTATGGAGCTATAGTTAGACAAAGCTTTTCAGTAGTTACTGAAAGCCCTGCTTTCTTTCTCCGACCACCATTCATCACCAAAATGCTTATTTTTTCATTTTGTATGCTTTCCAAGATCACCTTAGTTTGTTTGACCTGTAACATTGTGTTTAAGCTATCATTAGTCTTTGGCAACTTTAATTCTTATTTTATTCAGGTTAGCTTCTTAACATATATAAAAGAGTTATATCTCTTGACATCCTTATCCACCCCTCTCCTCACTGTATTTATGAATTCTTAAAGATATGCAAGAAAGTTTTTCAATATAAAAGGAAATTTTTGTTACCTTATTTAAGGAAATTCTACAACAGGATTAAGGAATGATTAAAGAATTGTCAATTTAGGAAACATGTCATACTCTCTAGATATATTTTTAACTCTACCAAGGCTCTATAAATTTTCTCTCTAATAAAACACCTAGATTCTTGTTTGTTAATCCTAATGAATAGACATCCTTCAAATCTCAAATTTGTTACAAGTTATGCACCCGTTATTTAAATTCTGTTGAGTGATTCGTCAAACACATGTTTCCTTCTTTCTATGACCATAATAAGGTGTTGTTAAAGAAACCTAATAATGGCCAACAATGATAGATAAAAGATTTGAGACCTATCATATGATTCTATAGGATTCTCCTTTGGAAACTAAAATTTGAACAATATACAAAGTTTACAGCAAAGCTCATATCCTCCCTTAAACTTGACTGTGGTATGCATATATTGGTCACTAAAAAGTGAAACTTTAACATTTATCCTCTTTATGTCAAAAGACGTTATGATTTTTCCATAGTGGTAATGGTCCTTGTTTAAATTCAACACACTAATGGCTACTAGTTTATTTCTAGATACAAAATCTCTAAGAGCCTATTATTTCTTGGGGCTATTAAAGCCCTTTATATTCCAAGAAACAATTGGCATTAAAAGGGTTTTTTGTGGGATCTTTCAATTCCATCAAGATTTCCTCTTACTAACCATTATGAAATCATCGATGGTTTTCCTATATTCTCCCTTACTAGGAGTGCATTTAGTTGAAGAGAAATTTCCTCCCTTATTCTTATCTGTCTAAAATGAAAGATAAATTTCCTTTATTTCCTAGATCATCAATGGATATTCACTAATATTCACATATTGATGTTCCTCTATAGATCCTTTTGTGTTATCTTTTAACCTTTATAACTTCAAAGTTATACTTTTCCTATTCTAGTCCTGAGACTATAAAACCTGAGTATTTAGACCTTCACGTCTACATCCGAATCTACCTTATCTTGGTCGAATACCATCAACTCTAATTAGTCTCCTCTTTTGAACTTCCTTTACTCTCCATTTTTCCTTTTAGATACTTGCTTAGGTCTCCATTGATAGTAGACTCGAATAGTGTCTTTATACAATACATCATTAGCTCCCAATCTCACAATTGGAATGGTACTAAGGATATTCTTTCTACTTTCCACATGTATTCATAATTTGGCATAAGTAATTCTCCACCTTAATGTTATCATTTTGTCCATACAAATTGGTTGTCCAATGAAGCTTGCCAAATCAGTCAAAACTATTGTAAACCAGTACTCCAGTGGAACACTACACAAGTTTATCTAGATGGGAATATGATCCCTCTTTATATTTTTCATGTTCAACCTGGCTTCTATGACTGAAGGAATAATCATTGATTCATTATATGTCAAGGTTTAGCCTCTAAGATCTCCTTAGTAGTTGACTGTGTATAAAATTTGAAAAGTATCAAATTATCTTTAAATTGAGGCACTTTAGTCAGGCCCCTATTTCTCCATGCTCTCATTGCCCATTCCTTTACATTTCGGGACAAAAAGGGTTTACCATTGAAAAATCGAACTAAGGTGGCTAACTAAACCTTTGATCCTTTCTTCAATATCTAGATATCTAGTGCCATTGTGCTTCTTTCATATTTAAGAACTAGGGGTGTACTAAGGGATTCTAAATTATCCTCTCTAATCACTTGCCTTCAACTTAACGAAGGATTAATGAGAGGTAAACCAATTCCTTTTGTGGTTGGTGCTGTCAGAGGGTTCGTTCTAGTTATGAGGGTTAGGATTGACAGAGAAAATAAAGATGGGAAAGACAAAATACTTTGAGCAAACTCTAAGGATTTTTGTCCCCATTACCTAGGAAGGAAAAAATTGATGTTGCATAGAGCCTTTCTTTTAAAGGTGGTTGCTAGAATGGGTAAAGTGTAGAAGCCAGGAAAATCTAATAAATAGAAAAGATAGTCCCGCTCTGGAGGAGTTAGGAGAGCATTACTCATGATAGGTAAGGTCACCACCTAAATATTACGCTGCATTTGGTTACTGTCTCCAATATGCAGAGACAAAACGGAACGAAAATTTGGAGACAGAACAGAACAAAAATTGGAGACAATGAGGTTTTTGGTTGTGATAGATAAAACAGAAAAACTGTCTCCGTCTTAAGGACAGAAATGTGTATGGTTACAGTGGACAGAACATAAAAACAGTATCAATGACAAAAATGCCCCTCAGTATAATATGATTGAAAATATATAATTCATTGATTATTTTATAATTGTATCAA
>JANZXR010000002.1:30995644-31036801 GCA_027575705.1 Erythroxylum echinodendron
GCATGAGATGTGTTTTCCTATTTTCTCTGATTTACCACACTTGGACCCGTTTCTCTGGTCCGACCCGTTCTATGGAAACGGGATGTTACATACATTCTACAAGCATTGGGCACAACAGTGGATGGTTGGAAGCGGTGGTTAGAGAGCAGTGGGTTGCTGGTGGTGGTGTGGTGTACAAAGAAGAGTGGAGAGTCGCGAGAGAGACAGAATTGAGAGAGGAGACGATGGTGGAGAGCCGCCAGAAAGGATAGTTGTCGGAGAGCAAAGTTGTTGGAGGGGAGAACCGAGAGAGAGTGATATGCATCAAGGGGCTAGTGACGTGGCATCTCAAGTTGGGGTTGATGGTTCGAGTTTTCAAGATAAGAGTTTGAGATCTTCAACTCAAATTCCACCATTTATTTTCAAAAGAGATCCACTTATGGATACTATTGTGACTATGATAAGGGCTAGGACCAAAAGGATGCAAGAGGCTTTGAATAATTTAATTAAAGAAGCTCATTCTTAAGCTCAAGTCCAAGTTGCTTCAATTAAGGAATCCAAGCAAGTCCACTTAATAAGTCTTGAACAATTAGGCCTATAACTGAATTTATTATTGGTAGGTTTCCTTTTTTATAAGGGACAATTGACCAAATCCTATAAGGTCTCTTATTTCCAAAAAAGTTAGTTTCCTAGTAGGTTAAGTAATTATAGGTTTAAGGTCATTCCTTTTCCACAAAGGATTGCTCTTTTTGGTTGTAATTTTTGGTCAACCCTCTCCTACATATAGGGAGTTTCAACTATCATTAGGGGAGAATTTTTATGACATTTTTTGTGAAGTTTATCCTTATTATTATTCTTGTTGAATAATTAGAGTGCATTGCATAATTTTCATGCTTTGTATGTGACTTATCTAATAGATTTTATTTCATCAATTAATGGTGTCTTTATTTGTTGTTCTTCTTTCAACCTTGTGTCGTTCAATTCATAACTTACTTGATTTGGATTATGCATGTAATTGAGGGTTGGGATACAAATCTCTTGAAACAAACATTGTTCTTCTCTTCTTGTTCGAATCTTCTTCTTGGTTGAAGATTAAGTGGTCAATTAAGAAATGTCTTGGGTAAGTTATTTATATTCCACAATTTCATATCAATATAATATCAGAGCCTATGTTATCTCATGAGTGCAACCAAAGCTTTTATGAGCAATCAATATTAAGAAGAAATTAAGGGAGAAATTGAAACTTCCAACCATATTTATGGACAAGGTAAAAAGGTTAATAGTAATTAGGGATTTATTAAATTGAAAATTAATTAATTTTATGGCAAATTTGATCCTGATTATTACCTATATTCAGAATTGAAAGTAGAAAGGATTTTCAATGTCCTTAATTTTTTTGAAGAAAAGAAAGTTAAGCTAGTTGTTGTTAAATTCCAAAATTATGTCACTATTTAGTGGAGTAACCTTGTATATGAACGTAGAATGAATAAGGAACCCTCTATTTCCTCTTGTGTGAACTAATTGGCATAATAAGGAAGAAATATGTTCCAAATGCTTATTTTCGTGAATTGTATAATAGGTTACAGGAACTAAAGTAAGACAACCAAACTGTGGTTGAATACTTTCAAGAGCATTGAAAATAAAAGTTGGCATGAAAGAGGATGAGTTGACTTCTTTAGCCCGTTTTCTTAGAGGTAAATCGATCAATTCACCAGAGAGTTGAGATGCAAGGGTACATTAACACAGATGATTTTCTAGAAAAAGCCATGACTGCTAAGAAACATATAAAGGAGAATACTTTTACTTCTTTTAATGTAAAGGCTTAACCTAACAATATACATTGGCAGTAAAATAAATAAGGAAATGATGGGGCTAAGAGATATTTTCCCAACCCCAGTTCCAATAAAAAAAGTCTTTTAAACCTCTGCTTCTAAGGTTAGTTCTTCAAACTTGGATCAAAATTGAAACCAGCTAAAACCTGACATATGCTTTAAGTGTCTAGGTAAGGGTTATATAACATCACAATGTCCTAACCAAAACATGTATATGTTATTGTAGGATGGGACTTACATTAGAGATGATAAATGTGATGATATGCCCGAATTGACTCAAGGCGATTAGGAAGAATGTGTTAAGGGGGATGAATTTGATGATGAATTGGAAGTTAAGGGGTCTAATGAAGCACTGGTAGTAGCCCAAGCCTTAAATACACAAATCTCAACTGAGCCAAGTGATGAGCAATGTACTAACATCTTGCATACGAGATGTTTAACTAAGAATAAGGTATGGCTTGTGATTGTTGATGGAGGAAGTTGCACTAACTATATTAGTAAGCATCTTATTGCTAGGTTATCGCTACCTACTACACAACATCCTCATCTTTACAAGTTGCAATCGTTAGATGAAAGAGATGAGGGAAAGGTAAAATTCCAAGCACTTATTCATTTATTGGGAAGTATCAAGGTAAGGCACTTTGTGATGATATACCTATGAGTGCATGCCACCACATATTGATGGGGCATCTATAGGAGTCTGATAGACACACGAATAAAGATGGATATTCTAATAAGTACTCTTTTGTAATGGATAGTAGGACATGTAATTTGAAATCCCTTTCCCTTAAAGAGGTTGTAGGCACACAAATCAAATTGAGATAAGAGACAGAGAAAAAACAAAGTGAGTCGTAAAAGTCAAGTGAGGGGATAGAAGAAAAGGAAGCATTAGTTGAATGGAAGAGTAAAAAACCAAAAGTTAGTGAGAAAAAAGGTAGCTTTTATTCGAGCATGAGAGATGTAGATAGGGCTATTTCTACCCATACGCCTTTTGTCCTTATGATTTATAAAAAAATTGCTTTGCTACTAATGAACTACCCAGTGATTTACCTACTGAGGTTAAAAATATTTTACAGGATTACAAGGACATCTTCCCTGAGAAGATGCCAAAGGGGGTTCCACCCCTTCTAGCAATCGAGCATCAAATGGATTTCATACCTGGTTTGCGCATTCCTAATCAAACAATGTATTGAGCCAACCCTGAGTAGAGAAAAAAGCTGCAAAGTCAAGTTGATGAACTCTTTGACAAAGGTTTAGTTAGAGAGTCGTTAAGTCCATGTGTTTTGCCTATCATAATTATACTTAAGAAAGATGGAACTTAATGAATGTGTGTTGATTGTCATGATGTCAACAAAATAACTGTTAAATATCAACACCCTATTCCTAGGCTTCACGATATGTTAGAATACTTGTATAGAGCATGCATATTTTCGAAAATTGAATTAATAAGCGGTTATCATCAGATTCATATGAAAGATGGTGATGAGTGAAAAACAACATTTAAAACCAAAATTGGACTTTATAAATGGATGGTTATGCCCTTTGGTTTAACCGGTGATCCTTTGACTTTCATGAGATTAATAACCATGTGCTTAGACCTTTTATAGGCAAATTTGTAGTAGTGTACTTCGATGATATATTGTTGTATAGTAGAGATGTAGGTTTGCATGCTAAACATCTTGAGCAAGTACTTTCCACTGTACATGTATAAAAACTTTATGGCAAATTGAAGAAATGAGCTTTCTATGTTTCTAAAGTTATATTTCTTAGGTTTGTTGTGAGAAAAGATGGCATCAAAGTGGATAAGGCTAAGGTTAAAGTCATTGTTGAATGGCCTACACCTAAGTCTGTTACTAAAGTGAGATCCTTTCATGGTTTGGCTAGTTTATTCACAAGTTTGTGAAGGATTTGCCAACTAACGCAGCCTCAGTAAATGCATTAGGAAAGAAGAACGTGAAGTTAGAATGAGGAGAAACACAACAACTTGCATTAGAGTCTTTAAAAAGGGATTTGAGAAATGCACAAGTATTATCTTTACCTAAATTTGAGCAAACTTTTGAAATTGAATGTGATGCTTCTGGCATAGGTATTGGTGTTATGTTAATGCAAGGAGGTACAACTACCCAACTTATGATAAACAAATTTATGCTATCATTAGGGCTTTGGAAACATAGCAACACTACTTGGTGCCTAAAGAGTTTATCATCCATATTGATTATGAATCTATTAAATATTTGGTCAAAACAAGCTCAATAAACTACATGCGAAGTGGATTATTTTTCTTGAATCGTTTCCTTATGTCATTAATTACAAAAAGGGTAAAAAAATGTTATTGTTGATGCTTTATCATATAGGTATGGGTTGAATGTTTCTTTGGACACTAAGTTATTAGGATTTGAATATGTGAAAGATTTGTATGAATATGATTATGATTTCTTAAGTGTTTATGCTATATGTGAATTTGGTTCATTTAATAATTTATATAGACATAATGTGTTTTTTTTTAAGAGAACAAATTTTGTGTGCCTAATTGCTCCATACATACGTGAAGCTCATATTGGTGGTCTTATGGGTCATTTTAGTATTCTTAAAACTCTTGATGTGTTGCAAGAACATTGTCATTGGCCTAATATGAGAAAGGATGCTGAAAGAATTTGTGAAAGGAGCATTGAGTTCAAAATGGCTAAATCAACATTTAAACCATATGGGTTATACACGCCACTTCCCATTCCCTCATCCCCTTAGGTTATATTTCTATGGATTTTGTGTTAGGATTACTAAGGTCTCAACGAGGGAATTATTTTATACTTTTCATAGTTGATCTTTTTTTTAAAAATAACATATTTCATTACTTGTAGGAAAACTGATAATGTTATGTAATGGTTAATTTGTTCTTTCTAGAAATTGTTAGGTTGTATGATATTCCTCGAAGCGTTGTGTCTAATAGAGATGCAAAATTCTTAAGCTACTTTTGGAAAACTCTTTGGGGAAAATTGGGAACTAAATTTTTGTTTTTTACTACTGCTCATACTCAAACTGATGGTCAAATTGAATTCGTAAATAGGAAGCTTGGTACCTTATTATATTTCATAATCAAACAAAGTTTGAGAAGTTAGGAGTCTTTTTAACCCATAGTTGAATTTACTTATAATCATATAATTCAAACTACTACCAATTATTCTCCGTTCGAAGTTGGTTATAGTTTCAATCCACTAACCCCTTTAGACTTGTCTCTATTACCTATTTCTAAGTTCTTAAATCTGGATGGAGCTAAGAAAGCTCGATGTGTCCAAAAGTTACATGCCAAAATGCGTGAAACTATAAATCATAAAACTAAGCACTATGTAGGAATTAAATGCCATTATAGGAAGAAAAGAGGTCATTTTTTAGCTTAGCGATTGGGACCAAAGCTACATCTTAGGGGCGATGGCCCTTTCTAAGTTGTTGCTAGGCTGAGCAATAACGCCTATAAACTTGATCTTTTAGGTGACTATGGTGTTAGTGCAACTTTTAATACACCTAATATTTCTCCCCTTGAATTTGATGTAGATCTATTGGATTCAAGGACTAATCCTTCTAAAGAGGGGAGGAATGCTATAGATCAAAGGGATAATAATATGGCATCTCAATTTGGGGTCAATGGTTTGAGTGTTTGAGATTTTCAACTCAAGTTCCACCATCAATTTTAAAAAATGATCCACTTGTGGATATTGTTGGGACTATGAAAAAGGCTAAAACCAAAAGGATGCAAGTTGCTTTGAATAATTTAATTAAAGGAGCTCATTCTCAAGACCAAGTCCAAGTTGATTCAATTAAGGAGTCGAAACAAGTCCACTTAATAAGTCTTGAACAAGTTAGGCCAATGTAACTTGAAGAATAAAGCTTACAGCTGAATTTACTATTAGTATGTTTCCTTCTTTGTAAAGGAAAATTGAACAAATCTTATAAGGGCCCTTATTTCCTAAAAAGTTAGTTTCCTAGTAGGTTAGTTAATTGTAGATTTAAGGTAATTCCTTTTCCAAAAAGGATTACTCTTTTTGGTTAAAATTTTCGGTCAACCCGTCTCCTACATATAGGGAGGTTTGACTATCACTAGAGGGAGAAATTTTATCATTTTTTGTGAGGTTTATCCTTGTTACTATTATTGTTGAATAATTAGAATGCATTGCATGATTTTCATGCTTTATGTGCGACTTATCTAATTGATTTTGTTTCATCAATTATTAACATCTTTATTTGTTGTTTTCCTTTCAACCTTGTATCATTCAATTCATAATTTCTTGAATTAGGTTATGCATATTATGAAGGGTTGAGTTATATATCTCTTGAAGCAAACTTTTTTCTTATCTTTTTGTTCAAATATTCTTCCAAGTTGAACTCTACAATTTCATATCAGAGAGTGACTGGGTGATAGAGAAGTGTGAAAAAGAGAGTAAGAGAGTAACAGTGTTAGGGATAGGGGTTTTTTAGATTTTTTTTTGGCAAAATAGTCCTCCATATTTTAAAACTTTATATTACCAATTGGTATTTCAAATACCAATCAATATTAGGCAGTACCACACCAAATCACCAGTACCAACTAGTATCAATGACCAGTACTTATGCACCCAAATTTGTACCATTTTTTGGCTAATAAAGTACATTCTAGTCAGTACTGGTCGATACGATACAAAACCCATAGTATTGATTAAAATTCAAACTAGTTAGTACTAACCGATACGATACAAAACCCATAATATTGATTATAAGTTGAAATAATAAATTTGTCCATTTCATTTGAGTTCTAGTGGATGCGGTTGGTGAGCTTTAGCTTTCACTAATCTAACTTTTTTTGAAAAATTAAAGGAATATGTTAAAAAACAATAAAGAAGAATATAAATAGTCTATTGGAAAAATTGCTAACACTAGTAGCAATAAGAGGCTAGGTACTAATCTTCCATTAAATCAGCTTACTTAGTTCTTAAGAAAAAGGCCTCCTTGATGCATGTAGAATCACAGTTGTTGTCTCTCTTTCAATAGCAAATTAGTTTTTGAATTTCCTATTATTCCTTTCATTTCATATCCCATAGATATAGGTCCCCAAAGCAATGAAATAAGTCTCCGAAGTGTCTTTATGATTACATATATGATCCATTAGCTATTAAATGGTTTCTGAGAATGAAATCATAATGAGGTCCCACTGACAATGTCTTTTGATCTCTTCCTAAACCCCAGAACCAAAGTACATTAAAAAAATAAGTGGTCCCTAGATTCGTCACAATCCCTGCATAAGGAATAACTCTTATCCATTGCCAAAAATATAACTTGTCCATTGTGCTTAGTCTATTTTTCATTATCAACCATAATAGAATGACATTCTATAAATCAAAAACTTATTCCATATAATGTTGTAGTACTAATATACTTAGGATCCTAATGGTTGCATTATTCTCTAGTTTGCTTGCCTGAAATATTACTAGCTGGCTTTCCTTTCCAAAAGAAACTATCAAATATATGGATATCTAGTAAATAGGCAAATTTGTATCTCAATAACCCTGAGGTATGATAGGTATAGATCATACTATGTTTTTCTAGGTGTTTTAATGTGTTTTTAAGTGTTTCTTAGATGATAATCATGTGTAGGCTTAGAATTGTGTTATTGTTAGTGGAGTTGCACAATTTTTGTCATAATCGTAACCAGGAGCACAATCATGATAGAGAGGAAAAACAATAAGACGCACAATTGTGCCTCCGAGTCACAATTATGCCTCTAAGTCACGATCATGCCAAAAGGTTTTCTAGGTGCGACTTTCTTCATGTTTTTAGCAGGGCTATTTTTGGAACCTAATAGCGTAAGGAAACCCTAAAAACAACCTTAAAACCCTAACGTGCTCTATAAGAACATGAAAAACACCAAAAAGAAGTAGCAGCCATATATCAAAGTTGATCAAAGTAGAGAGATCAAAGAAGAGCTTTGGGAAATTCTAACATTCTAGATTAAGGATTCAAATAGTGTTTGTTCTTTTCCTTTTACTTTCTTCATAATCCTTGATGTCTAATTGGATTTATTTGATGTATAACATATCTATGAATTTCTAAATCCGTAATAGGAATTGTTATGGAATTTTTTGTGAACTTTAATTATTGTTGATTTTAATATATTTTTAGATGTTTATGATAATTTTCGTGCATATACTTGAAATCAAATCGAGAGAGTGAATCAAAGTAATTAGTGTTAAGGTGTATAACAAGAGTTGGCAACTTAATGGACTCATAATTATAAAATTAATGATCAATCTAAGTGAGATCTTGGTTGTGATATTAATTATATATGTATTGCTTCAAATCTAATTGAATAAGTTAGGAGTAGTTTTGTGAATCGAGAGATTACAAATATATAAATATTGAATTTAATTAAGGTTAGTTAATTAGATCTTGAGAGGAGCGTAATCAAAACCTTTAATTAGGGTTAGTTGATTAAGAGGAGTGTAATCAAAACCTTAGGAAATCTTGGATCAAATATAATTGAGTCAACAAGATTAAAAGAAAAAAATAAGGATAGAATAATTCCTATTAAGCCTTTAACTAAGTTATTACAGAAAGAGATAACTTTTACATTTACTAAGGAATGTTTAAATGCTTTTATCATTCTAAAAAACATTTAACTACGACCCTAATTATGGTTGCACCAGATTAGAATTTACCCTTTGAGCTAATGTATGATGTAAGTCATTTTGTAGTAAATGTAATACTCAAACAGTCAAAGGATAAACACTTTCAACCAATCCACTACTCTTGCAAGACTTTGATAGAAACCCAAGAGAATTACACTATGATGGAAAAGTAGTTGTTAGCTATGTTTTTTGTGTTTCATAAATTTAGATCTTATTCAGTTCTGTCTAAAGTTTTTGCTTATACTAACCACTTATTTAGAACACTTTTTTTTGAATAAATATAATGCCAAACATTGTTTAATTAAATGGATTTTACTATTGTAGGAATTTAATTTAGAAATTAAAGATAAGAAAGGGGCTGAAAACCTAGCAACATACCATTTATCCTACCTTGAAAATTCGAATTTGGAAGAACTGGGTGAAGAAGCCATTAAAGACGCCCGAGGTTGAAACCCCTTGATTTACAGATATTGCAAATCTTTCTTATCAATAAAAGAAGAAATTCTTCATTAATTTTAGAGATTATTTTTGGAGGATCCATATTTGTGCAGACTAAATAGTGAGGAGTTGTGTATCTCACTTTGAGGGGTGAAAAAATTTACAACACTATCATGATGGACTTATCAAAGGGTACCATAGTGCAAATAGGATGACTTAGAAGATCTTAGAGTCATGTTTTTATTGGCCATTAATTTTTAAAGATGCTCAAATGTATGTAGCTTTTTGTGATATATGACAAAGATTAAGTAATGTCTCTCTCTAGGATGAACTTACCCAAAATTTCATTCTTATTTGTGAAATATTTGATGTTTGGGGGCTTGATTTCATGGGTCCTAAATTCATTTGGTAATATATATATTCTAGTAGCTGTGGAATTCCTTAAAATTTCCCTGTTTTGGCATTCCTAAGGTGATTATCATTGATAAGGGTGCACAATATTGTAATGCGTAATTTCAAAAAGTGCTGAAAAGGTATGGAATTACTCATAGGCTTGCTACCCCATATCACCCTTAAACTAGCGGCTAAGTTGAGGTATCTGGTAAAGAGTTAAAACGAAATTTAGATAAGATTACAGAGCATCAAAGGATGGACTAATTAGTCATATTAAATAATGCTCTGTGGGCTTATAAGACAACATACAAGACACCTATTGGCACTACACCCTATAGTCTGGTTTATAGAAAAGTATGTCATTTGCCTATTGAGTTGGAACATAAAGCATATTGGGATATTAAACTTCTAAATTTTGATCTTCAAAGTGTAGTCTAAAAGAGAAATTTCCAAATTAGTGAATTGGATGAATGGCGATTGATGGCTTATAAAAATTCCAGAATTTACAAGGAAAGAGCCAAAAGCTATCATGATAAAATGATTAAACAATCACTATAATTTAAAGAGAGAGATCAAGTTATCTTGTACAATTCTCACCTAAGACTATTCCTTAACAAACTTAAATCAAGATGGTCTAGACCATTCATTATAGAGAAAATGCTTCCATAAGGCATAATTAAGGTAAGCCATCCACAGAAGGGATTTTTAAAGTCAATGGATATTGAGTGAAATTATATCTTCGAGGTGAGCTTGATAATAATGTCGAAAATATCAACTTAACTATGCCACCTTGAGCATAAAAGGTACGTTGAGCTATAGACGTTAAACAAGCTCTACTTAGGAGGCAACCCAAGAATTATGATTTACTCTTGTTATGTTATTTTCATATTTTATATCTATTTTTGTTTGTGTTATTTTTAATTCTTTTTATCTTTTTATCCCTTTTTCTTTATGTTTTGTAAAGAAGTAATCAAATATTGAATGGATCAGAATTAGAAAATAGCCTTACTTAAGACATTGTGACTTAACCTTCTTACTTATTTTATATGCTTATTATCACTTAACCTTCTTACTTATTTTATATGCTTATTCTATGTACATTGAGGACAATGTATAGTTTTAAGTTTGCTAAAGGGATTAATGAATTTCATGATTTTCTTAAGCTTATTATAATTATGGTTATTAAATTTTATTTACGGATATTCTAACTTAACTAAAATCTGTCCATCATTACTGTATTTTGTTATTGAATATTGATTTGAATTAGTATACAGAAGGATGAGAGTTAGAATAAAATTTGCTTTTCATAAGTCATATTTTTATTAATCATCATGATAGTTAAGTTGAATGACATTGTAAACTATTTACACGCATAACCAATCCTTTTTATGTGTTTTGAGCCTAAGAGCGAAATTTCAAAATTTTTAATTGTTTTTATTTCTTTGACATGTGTTATCACGAGTAGTTGAATAATTCTAGAACTTGTGTTTATTATGCATATTGGGATCACATTTGTTAAATTAAAAACATTGAAATGATGAAGGCATCTAGATTTAATAATTTGTTTAAGCCTATACCTTGCCTTAATTTATCCTTTAGGAATAACCAAGTGTGAGCCCTTAACCTTTCTCATTATTTAAAACCTACATATTAACCTTTATCCTATTTTTCTTTGAAGCCTTTTTATTGTTTTAAACCTTGAAGGTTATTTGCACTACTTGCTTATTTGAAGCTTGAAATTTTTCTTGAAAATATATTTTGATTATTTTATTGATTAAAAAATGAGCATAGAAAAGAAAACAAAAAATAATATCACTGGTTTTATAATGAATGGACCTATGTATATAATGAATAAGTTTCATGTAATTTTTTTTTTGTAAATTTCCTTCAAATCAACACCTTTTATCATCCCAACTATACCTTACCTAAGCTTCATTACTTCCTTATAAAGACCTTTTGATTTTTGTTTCTATTTTACATAAGTGGTGGAGATGTGATAAAATTGTAAGCCTATGGTAAGAGTTATACTATGCATTGAATTGAGAGTTTGACACTTTTCACCCTAATCACTTGTGTGCATTGTTTGAAATCTTGGTGAGGGTGTAAAGGTTTGTGTTCATGATTTCAATGAGATTATTGATGTGATTATTATTAACATTTAATTAGGAAAGTAGTTTTAGGATAACTTGACTCCACTTGTGTACCACTTGTATATTAATTTGATGAATATGATATAGTGATTTATAGTATAGATGGATAGGTTAAAATTAAAGAGGGATAAATCTTGTAAGTTTAATAATTTTGATGATGGTTTGCTTGAGAATAAGTAAAAGTTTAGGTGTGGGGACGTTTGATAGATGCATATTTGACTATATTTATATACCGTAATTGATGTATTTTCTTAATATTTGGTAATTTTATTGTATATTTTTTACTTAGTTTGCTCTAAGTTCATTTATAGGTAATAAACGTTTTCATGGACCAAAAGGATAAGAATTCAAATAACAATGTGACATAAAATGAAGATTTGAAGCTAAGTAAAGATACATAGTCATGTTTGTGCTTATGTACGATTCTTAGCTAGTGCAAAATCATGAATTTTTGAGATTTTGGAATATACACAGTCAAGTACATGCCCGTGTATCTCCCAAAAACCTAAAAATTTACTATTAAAAAATGTAAGCAAAGCCACTTAGAGGAGGAAAAGTTTTAGAGGCAATTATAGAGGTGAAGTACATTCAGAAGGGATGATATTGAGCTTGGAACGTATAGAATGCAAAGAAATCATAAAAAGATCAAATAGATTACAACATTAAACCTTAAACTTGCAAGAATATTTAATAGAAAGAAAGGGAGATTTAGAATTGTGAACTCTTTCTTTTGCATTCATTTTCCTTAGTTTATCTTTGACTTCAATCTCTATTATATGTAACTAAACATCTTTTGTTGTCTAGGTATTGATATGTGCTTAAATGTTGATTCATTTGATATACTACACTTAATGATTAATGCCTTAGAAATGCTTAGGATACTCACTTTTACTCATATTTGATTTTAGGTATATTTCGAAAGTAAAGGAGCTAAAATGACCCATTGCAGCCATCTTTTCAATTTCCATATTCACTTCTCTTCGTGGAATAAAAATGATAAATATTTAAGCAAGTAAAGATAAGAAAATTAACATGATGAACCTGCATGGAAATTACATATGATAGGCCTATGCAACGTGAATTTTATGGAAAACAATGAAAGAAATAAGAGACGTTTTCAGCTGGATGATGGATGCATGCAGTAGGTGGAATCATGTTGATCAAAATGACAGCACCACATGAAGAAAATGACACCAGCAGACGTTGGGCAATTAATTATAAAAAGTAACAGAAGACGTAACCAGTGCATGTTTCATGTAAACACACGCAGGAGACTAAAATAACAGTATTGTCTATAAGAAAAATGTGCTTTTGTGACACTATTTACCGATGGAAAACGCAGATTTTCTGTCAGTATGTAAGATTAGTGACAGATATTACCGATGGACAAAAACGTCGTAGAAAATGCCGTAGCTAATATATACTGATGGAAAATAACATACCGTTGGTAAATTTACCAACAGAATATTATTACCATCGGTATATTTACGAACGGAAAATTGTTATCCATCGGTATATTTGCCAATGGTTGAAATACTTCCTTCGGTAAAATGTTACAAAATTACCGATGGTTATTCCGTCTGTAATTACCGATGACATATTGTTGGAAAGTTCGTTTGTTATTATCGATGGTTTCTATCTTTCTGTCGGTAATTTTGTGCTAAGCGTTGATGAAATTGTTCCAAATTTATCGACAGAAATTGTTGTTTCGTATGTGATTACTGACGGTAATGTTTATTCCGTCGGTAAATGTTTTAGTTTGGTGATTTTAGCAACAGAATTTCATATGCCCGTCGGTAAATGAATTAGAAAACTTTTTTTAAAAATGTACTGTACTGTCAATACCGTCAATAAATTTTATTTTGCATAATTTAAACAGTTATTAATGTAATAGTATACATTTAATTTTTTAAACATAAATTTGATTGATGATATAAAGTTGAAAATATCTTAATTGATAATAAAAAAATTAAATTATACATAATAAGTTTTCGTATCTCTAATAAAATGACCAAAAGTACACTATTAATTTATAGATGACGGATGCTCTGATTGATGCGATGAGGTGCTACTCTTAGCCTTTAACTCGTCCACCTCATTACGGAGATGAGCTATGTACTGCATCGACTATTTTAACTGATCCATCGATTATTGCAACTGAGTTGCCAATGTTCGCACTGTGCTCCGAAGTTCTTGAACTTCATTGGTTGTGGACCGCCGACTAGACGCTGCTGTACTGGATGTGGAGGATTGCGAATAACATGTATTTGTAAAGGAACCTAAGCTGAATATCCTTCCTCGACAGTCCCTACCACCCACTGCATGAAGATAGGTTTGAGTCTTATCAACATTTTTAGACTACTGACACTGTCGTTGAATGGTTTCTTGAATTTGGTCCTATCAGAAGGTAATATTTATATTAGTAAGTGATAATTATTAAACATTAACATTAAACCATAAATTTCACATACAGTGAGTTCTCTACAATAATTGTTGACGAATGTCACGCCTTCATGCTTCTTAGTGTGAATGTACAAAAAGAGCTGACAAGGTGTAGATCTCATGCCCATAGTCCTTTCTTGTATAAGAATAAAACGTTATAAGTTAATTAGAATTTATAAAAAATTCGGCAAAGTTTCCTTTATTTTTATGAACTATCCCCTGTTGAACAAAGAACAAAACTAAAAAACACAGTCATATATAGCACCAGACATTTATAACATTATCATTCTCAACAAGAAACACATATTTTCATTCGAAAATTCACATTTAAAATTCAATAGAAATATAGAAAAGTAAAGAAATGACAATATAAATTTAAAGTGTAGATACTTACAAGTCTCTCTGTATGCTCTTAATAGATAATAGATCCTCCCGTATGTAAGGCGAAACTTTCTGCCCTCGATCAATATCTGTTGGCCAAATTATGCTCTAAAAGGGACATTGCCTCAGGTGATGTCCAATTCTGCTGCCAACGACTCTATATTTCTTCAGAAATGTAAGATGGTCGTACACCTGCCTTATGTATCGCATTAATAAAGTCGTGATAATGTGTACGTGATTGTCTTTCCCATATTCTATAGACGATCGCATCAAATAGAATCCCAAAAAAATTCTTTCTGAAACAAAAGGAAAAACATTCAATTAATACTTATGATGTAATGATATTTATCTAATTAATGTACAAAATTGTTATTTAAAAAAGAAAACAATAATTTTTGTTGTACTTCAACCTTGTGATAGTAAAATTCCCTTGTCGCTTGAGAGATATTCTTCTATACAAAGCCCTCAATATCAATCTTCTCCTTGAATTTTTATGTCATATTTCTTGAACACAGTCTAGATGGAATGAACCTAATATAAGATTAAAAATTTTATACCATATTGAAAATTGAAATTTAGAACTTAATTATAAACATATAATGTTCAATGTATTTTCACTTACATATTATTGACAATTGTAATGTAAGTTATTCCATCAGGTCCCTCTGTTCTAGGTCGGTGGCTGCTTCCTTCATCATCATTGTTTAACCTTGATATCTTTGTCGGTATAAGGGTAGTAAATGATGTAGGGGTCGTGGATGGTGTAGCAGCATCTACAAAAGGTACCTCATCTATAAGTGTAGTAGCTGGAGGGGAGGAGGAGATTCAGTTCCAGCTACTACACCATGAGATGCTTCACCTATATAGTAAATACCACCGAATTGTGGTCTGAATCTTGGTCGCGAAATATCCTGTCATCTCTTTGGTGCCATATTACCTGAAATTAATATTTGATTAAATTTTCTTGAAATATTACAATTTGCATTCAATATGTTATACAATATATTGAAAAGGAAATAATTTATTACTTGAATATAATATTCAATTATAAATTTGATCATCTACAATTAACTTCAAAACTATGGTACATGGCATTGTTTACACATGTGACAAGTTCTTGCTGTGACTCCTAGGCTCGTGGAATTTTTCACCGATAAGCCTTACGGGAGCTGCATCATAGGTTTCCAGCTTATAGACCGTCCTAGGGGTTTATTATGGAAAACAATTATCTTGTCTATGAAACGTATTAATTCCTTATGTGAATACTAAGTTTGTATTAATCAAATGTTAGTTGAAGTATGCAAACCGATCGAACTCTATAACATCTCAAACTAATTCAACATATAGTAAATACTTAGACTATTAAAAAAAACATAAAAATTCATCAATGATTATAAGAATATTCTAAAAAACAACACAAATGAAGACCTCCTTTACATTCACACAAAATCCAAACGTATCATAATCATATTATTAAAGCAATACATATGGTAAATATTAGTTTGTCGTTCTTCCCCGTTTACCCTGAAACACTAACAAACGCATTATGACACCTCAAAAATATAACATTTAAGCTCAAAGCCTTAATCTAACCCATAAAAACACTAAACCACACAAACTAATATAATTACACCCTAAATGCACACACACCACTCAAATTCACACTATAAAACATATGCAATTACACAACTATCACAACTCTCAAAAGTTTATTATACTAAAATCATGACAGCTAATGCTTATATCTTTACTTTTATAACTTATAGTTATAATACCTACTTATGATTAAAAAGTTTCACCATACACCTTACTCCAATCATAAATCCTAACACTCCTACAAGGCAAACGATACACAAATAGTATGAGAATGCTTTTTTAATCCAATATTGGTGTGCTCGCTTACTAGATAACACAAATTCAACGCAAAAGCAATTCATGTAACATATGACAATGTCAAAACATATTTAAAAAATTCCTTGCACAATTATGAAAACAATAAATAAATGAATGAAAATAGTTTCTTCATATCACAACGACGTTCATACTTGTTAGCTAACTCCAAAAAAAAGTCCATAAGAACTTATACTACAAATTGAAGGTAGTAGTTAATAAATTCAAGCTTCAACATAACGATGAATGTGTCGTATGAAGACAGAGGGAACAAGCAACCTTTTTCCTAGCTAATAAAATGACAACTTTCTTAGGATTAATTAATATATTTTCCCTATTTTTTAAATTACTATTTTATCCATTATTTACTACAAAACAACATAATAATTTCTTCATTTTTATTTATTTTAATCTTACTTGACATGTGCAGGTCACAGGTAAACACCACCCCCTAGCCGGAAAAAGGTTTTCTATAGTTGAATGTCAACCTATGGCGTCAGTAGACGAGTTAAAGACTTCAGTTTCACCTTTTCTTTCTAATTTAGAGGCGAAAACTTCACAACGATGCTTTGAATGTATATTGATGCCGATGGAAACAGCGTTTCAGTTTTGGTATTTGCCCTTATCTTTTGAAATAATTATAAGAAACTAAAATTATTCCATTCCCTACATTAGATCACTGAAACAGGCAAAACTGATAACGGTATCCTAACAATGTGATCTAAACTTCCTGTCAAAACAATTTCACCGAAACTGAAGTTATCTACTGTTCTGGTAACTTGGAAATGAATGTCCAAACTCTGCGTTCCTTGTGAAGCTATCCTAAACCAAGTTGGAGACAAGCTAACTGTTGTGCCACTTGGTGGTATTACTGAGCATAAGTATGTCTCCGGTTTGCCACCCACGTTCTTCATAGTCCGCCTTACTGTTTGGTTTCCTGTTAATGCTGATATCGTCACTGAAGGCAGGTTCAAGTTGGCAGGGTAGTTGAGCGTCTGATTGCACCCTACTCCAGTAGCAGCTTTGATTGTCATGGGATCAATCTTCGGCAACGAGCACAGAAAGCTGATGTAGTCATCAAATTCTGCTTCAGGATCCCATATTATGCGGGCGTTATACCAATCACAAACGCTAAGCAATAGTAAATTAGAATGTGATATGATGATATATTGATTACCTGATGAGAAGATAAGACCAGGGTCAATGGCTCGATTTGGATTAATCAGGCCAGCACCTAAATCAAAATAAGTGGAGGGATAGAAGCTATCAATATCTGATCCTTCAGCCACTATGACTTCTCCGTAGTTATCATATTTGGTGGCAGTAGTGGACATGGCCGACGCAATCATGGAGGGAGTCCACGATGGATTACATTGCTTGATAAGTGCTGCTATTCCCACTATGTGTGGCGTGGCCATGCTTGTTCCTGACAATAGGGCAAAACTGTATCCTGAACAATTTCACCAACCACCAACTCCTTTCTCATCAATACATTCATGTCCGTCCGAATCATGTCATTTTCTCTTGTCAGATACCACAAAACCAATCTAAAGAACTGATAGTCAAATTACTAGGACAATAAAAAATGATCACCTTTTAGTAGTGGCTCAGAAACGCTAAGTGGGCTCCAAGCTGCCCATATTTGGTGGCCTGGGGCTAAAATATCTGGCTTAAGTACATCAACAGAACTCCTGTTAATGTCCGCATAATCAGGACCTCTGGAGGAGAATCGACTAACAACCGGGGCTCGCATGCCAAATGAAGCAACTCTGCCCTCACCTATAGCGGCTCGTCCGCAAAAGCTGGAAACGGCTCCTGTCTCATCTCTGAGGACTTCTTGTTCATAGTATGCTGATATAACCTGCATACAACATAGATGAATCGTTCATGTCATATAAAACTAGGTTCAAGTTGTGGAATACATATAAAGTACCTGTGCATCAGCAACTTTTGGTATCATAATGCCAGGAACAGCAAAGGGTATAGGTTCTACAATGAAATCGCCGTAGTTTGGATTGGCAATTAAAGCAAATCCCATGAATCCTAGACCTTTTGCTGTATCGATGACAGCATTAATGGTCGAGTTTCCATTGTAGAAACCATTTGAAAAGGTGCAGACGACAATACTGCCTTGCACCACTATAGGGTCCAATGCCTCTGGATATTGGCATTCCTCAGCATAAGGAGGTGTCCTTGGGAATGTCCCATTTGCCCTAACTGCATCCCGAGCCAAAACTAGCTTGTACGTAAGCAAATCATCTCCAAAAGTTGACCCTACGTAAGATTTGTACCAACAAAAAGTTATTATCTCTTGGTAATAGAGCATCAAACAGGATTTCGGGCATGAAAGTTAGAGAACTCGTGATCAATACAACAAGCCTTGCTGTTCATTGGCCCTTCTCATAATGTATGAGGGATGGAATTCAAAATTCTCAAGCACCCAGAAAAAAAAAAGAAAAAGAAAACGAGTAGCCATGATCAAAACTATCTTTTATATATATATATATATATAAAGGAGGCCAGATTGACATGTGACTAATCTTTAAAAAGCTAACTCTAGTTTTTACAAATTATGTTATATTAATGTAAAATTTTTAAGATAATAAATATTTATTTACAAAATTAAGATTAATTTATAAATATTGAAGATTATAAATTATAAATATATTTAATGATAAATAATTAAATTTATAAGTTATATTTATTATTTAGATATTTATTACGATTTTATGTACAAGATTTAATCAATAAAAATAATCTTACTTATAGAAAAAGTTGTTATGCAGTATTAGAAGCAAATAAAAATTTAAGCTTGATGATCAATATTAATATAATAATATCTCATAATATAAAAGTAAAAATTAACATCTTAAATATATATATATATATATATATATTTATTTATTTATTCGATTCTAT
Source organism: Erythroxylum echinodendron (assembly GCA_027575705.1). Taxonomy (NCBI): domain Eukaryota; kingdom Viridiplantae; phylum Streptophyta; class Magnoliopsida; order Malpighiales; family Erythroxylaceae; genus Erythroxylum; species Erythroxylum echinodendron. The sequence continues at coordinate 31,014,722 of JANZXR010000002.1, forward strand.
TCATACACATATCAAAACGAATCAACATCATCATGATTAACCTTAATTAATTTAAACTTCTTCATTTTATATTTCATTTGTATGTAATAAGTATATAGATAATATTGGAAATACTTATGATTGTTTATATATATTTTAAATTTCTTTATTAAGCCTTATGTATCAATGTTAATAATTTTTAGGAGGGCTATTACATGAGAAATTAATTAAAAGTTTGAAGCAACGTATTTATAATTTATTAATCATGCATGTTATTAAATAAATGAAAAAGTTTGTATTTTTATATTTAAATATAAATACGTAAATAATTAATATTTTAATACCAAAATCAAAATATATAAAAATCAATCAACATTAAATATATTTAAGAGTCTCAACTTTCTCTATACATAATTTTGTAAATTAATCATGAATGTTATTGTAGAAATCAATTACCTGATAAACCAATACCTGCAACCTTTTGGCCATTTCCAAGCTGAAGATAACCATGATAAATCCGGTCAGTGGTGGAAGCGGCAACCCCAACAGCCCAGGGGCTGTAGGAGACAACGGTGAAACGAGCAGGGCCTTTATTACCCGCGGCTTGTGCCACGAAAACACCAGCTCGTCGAGCAAACAACATGAAAACATCAAATACGCTTAAAAACGTTGCGGTATCTTCAGGAGGTCCATCAGGTCCTACCGACAGTGTTAATAAGTCAACTCCATCTTCTGCAGCCTAGGTGGAATTAAAAAGTTGGTCATTTTCAAGGAGCTTCTGATTCAATCATAAGCGAAGTGAATCTGTGCCACATTAATCTATCAACAATTAAGGCTTTCCAATTCAATTTTACGCTTTGGTTAATAAGTTCATATAGTGTATGACTTTCAGTAAGTCATGTACTAGTAGTTTTTCTCCCTCCTCTTATTGATAAAAAGTGTTCCCTATCGTGATAAATAACCTAATTACAAGAACAATAAATAAGTATTTAATATAAAATAAGAGTAATAAATAGTTATACTACTTCAACTGAAAGACTAACTAAACTAATTCAATTAGCATATTGATTGCAGCTATTTTTATTTGAATAAGAACGATCCATTTAGAAGATTTCAATCAGTACTTTAGGGGAATATTTACTGTATTAATTTTATTTCAACAAGGATTCTTAATATCATAAGAAACGCATTAATTTTAGCAATTTTTAAAATATTGAAATTCAATCTTATAGTAAGTTATATTCTAATTAGAGAACGGGTAAATAACTACTAAACTATGTTAGTAATACTTTGGATTTAATAAATAGGTAAAGTATAATCTAACTGCAATTAAAAAATTAACATTAAAAAAGGCTAAAATAATGCATAACCTTTTAATCAAAAAATTAAATCTAATTCAAAATAGGCTTCTTCCTCTAACTCTTCTCACTTTATAACTCTTATAATTAATCTAATAAGTGTATATAAAATTTTTCTCAATTATACAGTTATACCGGCATCATATTATTTGAATAACATGTTAAAATGGGGTGCAAATTGTTTGGTTCATCTTGCTAAGTTATATATGTAAATCAATTTTTATCGATAAGGTCATAACTTCAATGAAGAGAAAAAGATATACTAGATTGTATGTCCTTATGTACTTGCATAAGGAGTTAAATAAGAGTATTCCACCTTTGAGTTCTAGAGATAATGATGAATTGTTTGAATATATGGTTAAGTTCTCATATCAACAGAGACCAATACAAAAGTCACAAAAGAAAATAATGGAGACCAACGAGTAGGACTTTCTGAAGAGGAGGTTACTATAAGTTGAAAAGATTAGAAAAATTAGATGGTAAAAAGGCTACAATAGTGTCATAAAAGAAAATAATGGAGACCATCTAGTAGGACTTTCCAAAGAGGAGATTACTATAAGTTGATAAGATTAGAAAAATTAGATGGTGGAAAGGCTACAATAGTGTGGGCAATGAATGAGAATGTGAAAATGCTACAAGAGAAAAATTTAACAATAACACCACAAGAAGAAAAGGGAAGAGGAGAATGTGTGAAGGATTAGGTGCTAGAGGATCAGACTAAAGGTAAGGTTGATCCTCGGAGCTCTAATATAACTTCTCTTATATAACTTCACAAATAGGGAAGTCTAAATCACTTTAAACAGATTATGAGATTACATAGAATGAATTCCAAGTGACTAGTGGGAGGAGATCAAGTATAAGTAATATGGTAAAAGCTCTAAACCTCAAAACCTTCAATGATAACAATCCTATCTTGGAATGTCAAAGGTCTTACTAGTCATAAGAGGTATCAGGTGCTACCTAGGATTTTTATAGACTATGCTCAATGTTGATATGTGTAAAAGGCTTAAGTCTTTGAGGGATCATTAACAAATAATCACTAATAACTAGGCACATCAATATAGGAGAATAGATATTGTCTATATCCTAGATTAAATTTATAGTTTCTAACCCCCTTATCATTGAGCAACTCATTCATTTCTCATTAAATTGGCTCCTAGAGAAGACTATAATTTAGGGTATTTTGTGTATGTAGCTAACCAATCTGTACTATCAAGAATAATTTTTATAAGATGTTTGTCTCCATAAACTGGGATTTCATCTTGCATATATTTAAAGTTTTTAGATTTCCATGAAAGTTTAGAACCTAGACTGATTAATGCATCTCTATTACCTCCTTTTTTTAATCTTAATTAATAGGGAGTCTACTAACAAGCATTAAGAGATTGTGGTAAGGTGATCCAATCTCATCATTCTTGTTCACCTTATGTACGAAGACCTTAACTAGATTGATTTATCATTCTATAAGGCCAGAAAGAAAATTCAAGCTCCATCATAAATGTAGTAAGTTAAGAATCTTTAACCTATGTTTTACAAATGATCTATTTATGCTTTTCTAGAGTCAATGGTGGTTATTCTCTAATCACAATAATAAATGATTTATATACATTCAAAGATCTACATAGGCTCTCTATGAACAATTAGAAAAACTACCTAATGGTATGATCTAGTGCCAATCTCCCCAACTTATCATGAATGAAATTAAAAAACTCTCCATTTAGCTACCTTGGTTTCCCGTAACTACCAAGAGACTAAGCTTTAGATTGTATACCACTTACTGAAAGGAATCGAATGAGAACTAGAAATTAATGTAATAAGTATTTTTCATTTGCTAGTAAAGTTTAATTCACTAATATTGTTCTCAACTCCATACAAATATATTGGTCCTCTCATATTTGGTTTTTCCAAAAATATGATCTAAAGAATAGAAAATTGTTGAGATGCTTTTTATAGTTTGGTTACCTTAACAAAAAAGCACTGCCTAAGTTTAAATGGTTAGATCTTTATATGTCAAAAGAGGAAAGAGGAATTGGTATTGTATTTATTAGATTTTTCATCAAGGCTCTAATGTCTCGGAGTATTTGTAGACTCTTAACTAATAAAAAGGCCTTTATAGATGAAGTAAAAACTAATCCATTATTTAAAGTGTGAAAGTTTTTGGAAACTCAGTCCAAAAATAATCGATTCATGGATAATGAATCGATTATTCAAGCTAAAGGAACACATATATAATGAGGTAAGGTGCAGAATTGGTAACAGTAGTAATGCCTAGTTTTAGTATGATCATTAGAATAAACTTAAGGCCTTTAAATCGGATTAATAGGAGGTCCAGCTTGTATAACTACTTACTAGAGAATACAAAGGTTTAAAAAGTGATAAAAGATAATTAGTGGTACTGCAATATTGATGCTTTATCTATTAACATGGTTAACGTCCCCGACTATAATTCAAATAAAAGAAAAAAAGACACTTTGATTTGGATGAAACAACTCTCTAACATGTTTATTAATAAATCTTACAAGGATATTTTCAAAAGCCAAACACAGAGATTGAACCAGTAAAAAATAATTTTGTTTAAGTAAGCACTCCCTAAGGTCTCCATCATTCCAAGGCTAGTAGTGAGAAATAAACTTAAAACTTGAGATAGAATGCAAGGAAACAATATTATACTATATTGTAAGTTGTATAAAAAACAACTTATAACACTAAACCATGTGTTCTTCTAATGAAATTTCCTCTTTGGCATATGGTTTATGATCTAATAACACTACAAACTTGTTGTTGTTAAGGATGAATAGATTGACATTATATAATGGCTAATCCATGGTCAGAATGCACATAAGAGCAATCTTTTGATATGAAAAATAGCATTTAGAAGTAGCATTTATGATATTTGGAAGGTAAGAACTCACAAAATATTTCAAGATAGAGAGAAGCTTGAAAATAGATGCTTTAAAAACTTGTTAACTAAATTAGGGAATTAATAGTTAATGATATTATTTTATTTTGTAGCAGGAAAGTAGTTTAATCTGAAGGAATTATAGGGATGCATAATTGAGTTTAGTGTAAAAAAATATTACAAAGTAGTTTTCCCAAGCCTATCTATAAATTGAAAACTTAAAATGAGCTTAGATGCCATCTTTCTTTTTTTGAAAAAGTAAATAATGGATCAATAGAAAGATAGGAAATGCATAAAAGGGGACCATAGGGAAATTCCCTTACACTCTTAAAACGCTCCTTCTATGACAATAAAAGAATTTTACAAATCAAACTATATGTAGACCATAATTTGGTCTTTGACAACACATAACACTTTTTTCTTTACAACATCTAATGGAAGAGCTTTGTTATGAAAGCTCCTGGAGTTTCTTCCCTTCTAAATTTTGCATACAAGTTCCCATAGCTATGACATACATTGCTTCGGAGATTGGAATGGTTTAAAAACGATTGAAGCACTTTAGAGAAAAATTACCAAGTGGATTCCTTATGCATAAACCTTTGACTACATTTCAAATGGTTGAATTACATATTCATTCAAAGAAAAAATGGTTCCTTAACTCATCTTCTTCCATATATAATAAGCATATTTTCCTTAACTTCAAGAAACTCAACCTATCTATAATGCTTAGGTGATATTTGGCTATTAACTATAATAAGAAGGAAATTTTAGACATTAAGGATTTGCACTAAAAATTTTATACCATCTCATAATTGGACCTCTAACTCAAAGCATATGCCTACAAACCTTACTTGTAATTTGGTTAGTAGGCTTATCCTTCCATAAGAATTTATTAGGGAGGGAAGGATTAGGAAGAAATTTAGGAGTTTAGCGCCTCAATTCTTCAAGAAATTACCTTCAATATCTATTAGAAATTAAGGAATTGACTTTAGCCTGTAAGTGAAATTTGTCAAGCCTTGCTACTACTTCAAAGAGATGAATAAGTTGCCCATGTCTAGTCTAATTGTCATACCAAAAAGAAGCTCTTTCCCCATTCCCCACTCTACAAACCATGCCAAGTTTAATAAAGTCCCTCAATTGTAAAAGCTATATAAGAAACCAGGAGTGGCTTAACTTCTTCTCAATTTCCCATATGCTTTTACATTTAAGAAAGAAGCTATGTAACCACTTCAACCATAGGTAGTTCTTGTCTTCCAGAATCCACCATAATTTTTTCAATGTAAGAGTAAGGTTAGAGATTCTAATAGAATTAATCCCTAAACCACCCTCTTCTTTAGTTACATAAATGTCTTCCTATTTACCTTAGCAAGTACCCTTACTCCTCATGCATAGTTTTATAGAAAACTCTTTATCACTCTCTATAGATTTGATAGGATTCTTTGAAAGAAATGTACATGAATTCTAACAGATGTACATTGAGGTGATAATATATTTGATCAGTTGTAGTTTCCCACCATATATATGGAGAGAGTTTTGTTTATCTAGGAGCTCAACCTTCTCTGTTTTTTTTTTCAATAAGAGGTATAGATTCTTTAAAATACATTCAACTTGTGGAGATTGGGAGTCCCAAATACAACATTAGAGGGACTTTTCTATCCATTCCAGCTATCTTTGCAATAGACCTTTATGGATTGCTCCAAAGAAAAGGAAGAAGTGGCTCTTACTTAAATTAGCCTCCAAACCTAACAATATTTTAAATTGGTGCACAATATTCATCAAGGTCTCTAGGGACTTTAGGTGAGCTCTATAGAAAAACACTAAGTCAATAACAAGACTTAGGCTTGTAAGAGATATTCGTCAACATTTTGAGTGAAAATTAACTTTAGAAAACCTTCTAACATTGTGTTTCAATAGTAAAGTAAAAGCTTTTATGCATAAAATGAATAAATAAGGGGATAAAGGGTCCCTTTGGTGCATTTATCATCATCCTTTAACCAGTTTAAAGGAGTGATTGTTAATGTCTTGAAGATAAACAATTAACTAATGCTTCTTCTTATTTAGTCCTTAGGGAAGCATACTTTAAACATCAACTAGCTTATTCTTAGCTAAATTTATAACCTAGATGGTATTGGCTCCTTTTTTCATATTAAGCCTCTTTAGTTATACTTTACTGGCCTTAATTTTTTTAAGACAAATGAACTGCTTAAAGCGAGAAGAATAATGATCAAGTCGCCTTCTAATTACTTTCGAAAAACCACCATCTTGAGCCAAAAAAATTGTTAAAATTGAAGGGATAATGCTTAACAATCCTTTGGAACATTTCCCCCCTCTTAATAGGTATCTAATCCAAGAATAAGGGATCTATAAAACTGGCCTTGCTTTTAGGAAAAAGAGTAACCAGTATGGATTGACCAATGGAAAAAAGGCTACAGGACCTAATGGTTTCAATGGATATTTTTTTCAGAACTTATGGGACACCAATGGAACTTTCATAAAACCTGTTGTTTGGGAATTCTTTACTAATGGAGTACTCCTTAAAAAGATTAATTGAACATACCTTTACTTGATACCCCAAATCTCAAACCCTTTTACATTTTAAGACTTCAAACCCATAGCATGTACCAGTTTTTTATACAAAATCATCACTAAAATCCTAGCTAACTGATTGAAACAAGCTATCATCCTTTAATTAGTGACAACTAGGTTGTTTACTTAAAAGATCTCCATATTGGAGATAAAGTTCTTATTGTCCAAGTATTGTTAAATGACTACTCTAGGTTGAACTATTCTTCCAACAGAACCATTAAGATTGACTTCCATAAAGCTTTTGATAGCCTCAGCAGGGACTTCCTATGGATAATGCTTCAAGCTTTTGGTTTCCCTCACTTCTTCATTCATTGGCTAAAAGAGTGCATATCCTCTACATCCTTATCTGTACTCATCAATGGTATTCCAACCACATTCTTCCTAACTGCTTGGGGTCTTCGATAAGAGGAGCTCCTATTCCCCTATCTATCCCCTATTCTCCTATCTTTTTATCCTTAGCATGGAAATTCTCAATGCTATCATCCTTTAACAAGTGAAGCACAATCTTAAATTCAGATATCATTCCAAATGCAAAAAAAATTAGTTTGACTAACCTTGGGTTTGCAAATGAACTTCTCTTATTTTGTAAAGCCCAGATGACCTCTATCAACAACTTCATATAGGCCCTGTCAAAGTTCAACAATTATTCAGGGCTACGGATTAACTTTAGTAAAAGTCACTTTCTTGTCTCTAAGAAGGCTTCTGATCTCAAACAACATATTACACAATAGACGCGCATGCAGTCCATCAATCCTCTTCTCCTATAGTTGGGACTTCTAGTGAAAACTAGATGCCTCACCTGTTTTTAGTGCTTACCTCTTATCGAAAAACTTCATAAACACATCAACTCATAGGTAAACAAGACACTCTACTATGTTGGTAAGTTACAACTTATTAAATTAGTGCTTATCTCACTGCATATATATTGGAGTTCACATATCTTTCTCTCCCTAAACATTACCAAAGTTATTGAAAGATTGTTAAGAGACCTCCTATGGAGTCATTCAAACAATTTTAGAGGAGCTACTAAGGTGAAATGGGTTAATCTGTGTTTACCCAATAAGGAAGGTGGACTAAATATTTCCTCCATTAGAACCACAAATTAGGCTTTAATCCTCAAATGCCTATGGTGGATCTTGCTTTACAAAAGTTCATGGCTCCACTCATACTTCGTTCAAGGAAAATATATATGGAAAATCGCCAAGCGCACCTCACATTCATATTTCCTGAGTCAACTACTCACTTTGAGAGACATGGTTCAAACAGACGTTAAAAGTAGAGTTAGAAATGGAAACTTAACCTCATTATGATATGATAATTATTTGGGACACAGAGCACTTATCACCACAGGACACCCCACTTCATCCTCATTTCTTCATACGCATATGAATTCAGTGATCCAAGATAACTCTTGGCAGCTCCCACAACAATTGACACACTTACAACCATCTTACCTTCCTAACTTTAAGTCTACTGATACTTTTTACTGGAAAGGACATGCAATCCATACACTTTCCAATAAAACAACCAAAGAACTACTACGATGCAAACAACCTGTCGTTGATTGGCACAACGTCGTCTGGAATACTGCGTTAACTACTTAACTTGCCTTCATCCTTTCACTGGCAATTCAGAATAAACTTCTCACTACTGATCGTCTGCCATACTTGCCCATTGATCAACATTGTCCCATGTGTCAAGTTTAAGTCGAAACCTGGGACCACCTTTTCTTTACATGCTCTGTTAACCCCATTATTTGGCAGAATCTTCAGTGAAAGTGCCTATGGACTAATCCGGGGAATTCCATCGCTGACATTTTCCAACACTTATTAGCACAATCCACCAGACGGCTACCAAATCAATGCATATGTGTTTTTGCATTGGGTCCTTCTGTATACTCACTATGGTGAGAAAGAAACACCAAATGCTTTACACATCAAAGTACGACATGGGAAGTTCTTCAATAAAACATCATTAGAGAGCTTCATGAGCTGAAATTAGTGAAGCAGTTACATTTAAAAGGCACGACCAACATTGTAGTATCCCTTAACATATGATCACTTAATACATGGTTGTCCTCCCACTCTTATAACCCTCTCTTCTTTTGACCTTCTTTCTTACATGACCTTGAAAGAATAGTAATCGGGTAATCCCCTCACATCTCCATTATTTTTGTTGTACTCTTTTTAATATCTATTATCAATACCATTTTTTTATTTAAAAAAAACTCTCATACACACTCTCTCTCTCTTATCCTCCATTTTCCTATAGATATTAGATGTCGTCCTTCTTGCTTGTAAAGAACTTATTACTTTCTTTCTTATAATTTCAATTTACCTTTCAAGAAAAATGTGCAATGCAAATTTAAAGATGAATTATGACTGGTAAGTACATAAAGGCATCTCTTGTAAAAATTAATTAATTAATTATAAATATTTTCTATTTATTACAAACAGTTGATTCAATTTTCTCAAAAATTAGAGTTATACAATAGATTAAACCAAATTAAAGGTATGAAGAACCAAATAATAATTAATTTCTTGCTAAAAAATAAAGCATTTAAATTTTTCTATATTGGAAAGTAAAAATAGCCAGTTAAGTATTAATGACAGGACTGCATCCAGGGAAAAAATAGTGTTGTACTACATTTATACCAGCATCTTGCAAATTAGTTCTTTTACCGAATTTATTAATTTATGTATATTACTTTTTTCTTTGCCATGGTGTTATAGTAGAACCAAAGCCCTCTCTCTCTATGTATAGATATGTTTATTTATTTATCTCTTAATAAAGCATGTTCCAAAAGATTTTAGAAAATGAATCTTAAGAGATGTCAACGGAGAGGAGACCAAGCCTTACTTGATCAATTGCTGCAACCACATCAGTTAGAGTGGCTACTGTTGGATACACAGCTTTATAAACAGCAATTCTGTATCCCAGAACATAATTAAACCCATGTAAGAACCATGTATCAAGTCAAAGAGAAGGTTCTTTATTTTTTTTCTATTTTTAGTAAAATATTTCCAATTTCTGATGCATATGAAGAAAAATCATACCGTGAACGGGGAGCCATCCCACTAGCTTGACCATAATAGAAGCCATTCACAACCACCGGAACCCCAGAATTTCCAGCAGCAATTGAAGCGACATGACTGAACCAGGAAAAGAATTTTCATCTCTTTCTACGTAAATTCGAATAGGCAGTGAATGGAACTAAGATTATATTCAAGAAAATAAAAATATATTTGACTTAGAAAGATATGCATACCTTCCATGTCCATCAGCGTCACGAGGGGAGAGAAAGTCAAATGAAGAATTGAGGGTTGCAATTGCTTGAGCCCCCGCTGAGAAGAACCTTGCTGACACTATCTTCCCATTGCAGTAACTAGCAGAGAACCCGGGACCTGTCTCACAAGCACCAGAAAAATGAGAAATGTTCGATGTAAATGGATTTAGAGGATCGAATGCAAAGCTTGGATGTATTGGGTTGATGCCCGTATCTACAAATCCAATTACGATCCCATCTCCCGCGTTTCTGTCTACTCCTTCTTGTGTCCACCCTAACCGAGGTAACCCTAGAAACTCAGGTGTGTATGTAGTCATCAGTTTCGCTCCTCTGTCTCTTTCTACCACTTTAACTCCAACAGCTCCTCTGAGCTTGCTTGCCTGCAACGGATGTATGAGCATGCACTTACTTTCCTTTTACTCCGTTTTCATTATCTTTTTCCCGTAATGATGGAAGAGAATATCAAGATGCAAGGAGAAATTTTGATGGCATTACGTACCAGAGAAGGAGTGGTGTGAACAGCGAATCCATTAACAATATGTTTGAAGCTGTAGAGCTTGCTATAGCTGGCAGATTCGAGGGTACTTCGTAGAAGTTGGTCATGAGAATCGACCAGCCACTTTGCATGAGCCTCTGAAGCTTCTCTAAACGTCCATATAAAGAAGTCGTATCAGTGATGGGGCAATATTGCCGGAAGATCTTTTATCTAAAAACTAAGCTAACCGGATTGTCCTTCTATCTAGCAAACTAAGCTAACCGAATTTTCACAAAAAAAAAAATGAAAATTGTCGACAAATTATTTAATAAATAATAAAGGTACAAATAAGATTGTATTAAATAATTTTTAAATATGTAAGAAGAGCTGTTTTGTAATTTTATAAAATTTAAGAACTATTTTCTAATTTTTAAAAATTTTTCGAAATGATAATCGATATTAACTTAAACTAATAACGTACTGTACTAAAACCAAACCTAATGCCAAGTTCAGCACGGTATGCATTGATAGATATAGAACGCCAAAGCTTTTCTTTTATAACTAGATTTCTAACATCCAAGCATATTTAGCTTTCAACTTTCTAATTACCTTTATCGTATACTCGCTTATTAGACTAGTGGTGATAACAATATTTTATGTATGAAACAATAACATAATTGTAGAATATACACGCTTGTATAGATACCTGTCTGGTACAGGAGCTCTTCTTTCGTGGAAGGCAACGGGCTCTCCTTCCATTAGGACTAAGTAAATTGATTTTTCTTCCGCAAAGCAAATAACCATTAATATTCCCAAGGTAAAAATCACAGCATATATTGCTGAAGACGATAGAACCTCTCTGCTTTCCATCGCCGTCAATAGCAGCAATATGAGTTTCAGAGTTTCTTGTTTCGGAGATAACATATAATAGACAAGACTCAACCAGCAGTAAACTATATCATGGTCAACGTGACTAAAGCTGAAATTACTCATTCCTGTCCTGTGACATTTTTCAAGCCGTTACCACCCTTTTACGCGAACGTCTGGTTTTAAATAACTTTTGGAAACGTGTTGTTCGTGCTCCTTGAGAAACAATCGTCAGTTATACAACAGGTTTCCAGGATTACTCATCATTACTGTAGCTCATATAGATTTGACATCTTTCATCACCTTCAACTTAAATCAATTTGATTCATTATCAGGATTTGATCGTAAGATATTCTACCTATCATATTTTATTAAATTTTATCCACACGCGTTTACGTAGCAGAAAATTTATGTGCAAGATTTGTCCTGTTTCAACTCCCACGGACAGTGGTTAGATTGAATTTCAATCATTGAAATTAATTTCCACTTTAAACGCATTTCAAGGTATATTAGCTTTGATGTCGTATCTGCTGTACTCACAACTGTATCTTGACCTCCAGATTTAACGCAAGTCTTGCCATTGTAATCCTCAATTGCGCATGTTATGTTAGCCTGATAAATTAGCAGCAAGTTTATTCCAAATCGAATCACCAAGTTTTCAGGGGCCATGAAACTTTTCGTAAACCACCTGTACCTTTACCAAAGGATGTAAAGTTGATGTGGGTCAAGTTTTTCATTTCTGAAATAAAAGTTTACCTGGCAGGGTTATTGCTACTTCTCAAAATTAAGACCTGAAAGAAAGGAACTGCATAATTCGTGCTTTAAAGTCATTTACCATTCATCCCAATTCAGAAATTGGTGGGGATAACCCACAAGAAACAGCAGGCATATAAATAGATATCGTTCCATTATATAGTTTAACCAAACAGTTTGTGAAAGAACTAGAACAGATGTCAGAAAATCTAACATAACTCCACGCATCAAATTCGATGTCAGAGAGTTACATCAAAATTCTCTTTTAGACAGATTGATCAATAGAATGCCCTACCCTAGTACAGTACAGCTACATATATCACAATAAGCACATAAAATTACTTGCAGCTTACAGTACGAGCCAACCACGGATGATTTTCTGCACTATACATCTCACTCAAAAGACATTCTACATTGTAAATGGAAACACAAGCAATTCCTCCTTACTTTAGCCTTTTATGTTGCAATCATCTCTTCCGGCGTTTTGTTTCAACCTGTAGTGTTCAATTTAAGTTGTCAAGCAATAATAAGAAAACAGAAAAGAAGAGAAGAGAAATAAACTTTCATAACAGTTCAGCTCCAGACAAGAAGCTATAAACAGCAAATTACCAATATACATAAGCAACAAAATCTCAAGTGAAGAAGCAGAAAGGCCTTCTCTATTACTTAAAAAAGTGTTATATCTATAATCAATAAATTGGTCACCTAGCCAAAAAGATTTAGACCCAGTTTTGTATTCTACATCTATTTGCTATCCAATACACAAATCCAAAACTCTTAGAAAAGGTGAATATGTCCACAAACAACGAGCAAGGTTGGCAATTAATAGTTTGAAATGAATGGGCTAATCTCAGTTTGAATAGGCTTGGGACCAGCCCAAACTCACAATGTGAATCGATGTCATTTTAGTATAATTGCCCAAAACAAGATCGTTTGGTCAACTACACCAAAATGGCATCATTTTGCAGCAGCTTGAGTAGGTTCGGGCCACAGGGAATGGGATCCGGGCCCAGCCCGGTCCACTGCCATTCCTGTTCTTTTCAACGAATCCTTGGCAGAAAAATTTTGTGTTTTTGAATAAAGGAAAAGATCAAAACTGAAAATTACTTGGTACCATTCAAAACTATAAGCATGACCATCAATTATACTTCTAGACACTTTTTTTATTCATTACTTATGCCAGAGGAAAGAGAAAAACAGTAGAACAAGAAGAAATAGAAAGCAGCAAAGGAAAGAAAGGAAGAATCTAAGGAAAGGAGAAATCCAATCTAAGCATATTGCAAACAAACACAAAATGTGACTCCAGTTCATTTGCAATTGGTTCTTCTCCTGGCAACTCTTGATTCAATACAGTGGTGAGGAACAATGTTAGCTTAAGAACAAGCATATAGTTAAGAACCTAGCACACAATCCAAAGTATAGAATTAAAAGATCAAAATCTTATAATTCTTTATAAAACAACCATTCACGTCATTAACAGAATTCAAACTTCTTACATTGAGATAATAGTCAAAGATGATAAGAGCACATTCTGCCACAAAATCACTTGATTCAAACACTCAATAAAATTAACTGAAATTGCAGGAGAAACATGGTATCGACATAGTAAACTGGGGAAGATATTATAACCCAAAAGTTTCAATCCAAAACATTCATGCTTGACCAAAAATCCTGGCAAACAAATTTCTGTTACCAAAACATCAGAAATTGTAATTAACCATTTCAAAGAGCTGTGGCCACAATTTATAGATTAGACAGAGACAAACTTTGACTTTCTTAACTATCAAAAATGACATCAAAACTTCTTCACATTGACAAGCAGATTATGCATGCAAAATTTAAGGTACCAAACATTTTGAAGTATGATCTAAGACTAGACAGCAAGAAGTCGCACCTTGCCATCAGCTGCTGGTGATGCATTAAACCCATTATATGATCTTTTCACATCATCATCAGATGCACATTCAGAGCAGACGAAGTGATCTAGTTTCTTTGCTTCCTCAATGGTCATGCCCACACAGGCAGGATGATACCTAAATGACCATGTCAAGATACTATTTCATACTCACATAAATTGAAAGAAATTCACTGCAGAACAACACTCAGTTTTCCATTTTATGGAAGATTCTCACATCAGATTTCGCAGAATGATGACAAAACATAGATTAACTGAGGGGAATAAGGCCCTTGTATGATGCTATTAGATCATATTATGACTGAAATGAATACTGAGGTTGATAATTTTAAGATAGGCAACTATGTAATCAAATGACAGCCATATAGGGATGGTAGAAAAAGGACCATCAGGACCATCTCCATCTCATATTTCCTATAAACACAGTTTGTTGATTAATAGATATTATAAGTGGTTTGAAAATTAAAAGGTTCTCTTTGCTTAAATTTTATTGAAACTGTAAGGATCTAGGACTTGAGGAAACTAGTTCAAGATTTGTAGACATATTTCCTTAGCAATTCTTCGTGATTTGTAGGCAAGACCCCTTGAGGTTTCATCATGCTTTATAGACAAGATTTTCTAACATTTTGATTCTTATATTATTTGGTATGCATTAACTTAACACATAAGTAATTGCATGACACAGGTAAGACGCCCTCAACCAAGTGAATTAACCTCACTCTTGGAATTTAATCCATTTACCTTTAAAGTCGCCAACCAAGCAAGGAAACTTAAAATGCTTTATAGACAAGATTTTCTAACATTTGATTCTCATACTTCTTCATATGCATTAGCTGCATACTTCAGTACTTCCATGTCATAGGTAATAGGGTGGTTACATAAATTAACCCCACTTCCCATCCTTAATTCAATTACTTCTTAAACTAACAACCAGGTAAGAAAGACTGAAAATGGGCAATTAAAATTAATATTACAATGCAGATTTACCAGTCCTTGCACCCTTCACATTGCACCATAAGGTCATCAGGGTTGTATGGCATCTCACAAGTGCAGTACCTTGTAGAAGGAAGAAAAGAAAATGAAAACCTCAGAAGCCAATCAAAACTAAATCAACGCTATCTCAACCAAACAACCACATTTCAGCACACAAATCAAAACCTAGTAAGACTCACACAGCAACACGATCAGGCGTGAAGCCTCCAGTAGCAGCCTTGTACTCAAAGCGACAGTAATAGTCCTCAGCACCCACATTCTCCAGCTTAGTATAGTTCTTAAAAGTGTGAACCATACACTTCCCTTCTATAGTAAGAGCGCTCTGGACATCATAGTGGTCGGACAAGAATAGCTCTTTAGCACCATGAAACTGCCGGCGGCCCCCAAGAGACTCTTCCGGGCGATAGTACCACCTAACCCTCACCTTAACATTGTTCCTACCATCAGTCTCGATCCCCTCGATTCTAGCTACATACGGCGGCTTACCGGTGTCCGACGGTCTCATCAACACACAATCACCGACTAGCATAATAAAGGAAATAGCAGAGACAAAGTCAAAATTTTGAAGAATACTCGAACGTGCAAAAGAGTTAAGATAGGAAAACGAGACCTTTGACGATTTTGTTCGTGCCACGAATGGTATAGGAGTCGACCTCTCTCTTGCCAGGTTTAGGCTTCGTAGGGATGCCAGGCCGAGTTTTTGCCATGGAAGTTGAGTTGAGGACCTGCTGTATATTTGTAATGCGAAAAAAGATAGGAAGAAGAAGGGAATGGGGATTCTTGGTGTAAACAAACCCTAGATTCTCGCCATGGGAGAGAATAAGAAGAGCAGAGAGGGATAGGGAGAGTGTCTCTTGACCTCCGTCACAGTAGCTTTTACCCCTTCTTTAGTCTTCAAGAAAGCTTGTAAATTTTTGGCTAATCGGAAAATTAATTGCTTAATTATTTATTAGTGTTTGATCCTTTGGGATTTTGGAAAAGATTTACCAATTGTACGGATATACTTTAAATTTTGTTATGCGATACAAATTTTACGAACAAATTAACCCCTGCTTCTAAAATCGAATGACGTCCACTTCTCCTCGTAACCTGAGTCCCAATTCTTCGCCAATTTCCACAAAACCATGCAGTGTACCTTAAATTGTATTGCTTCAAAGGTGAGTTAAACTTTCTAATTGTCAAAAGATTCTTAACCAATTCCAAAAGTGTGATTCCTAAAGCCTATTATTTAAGGCATATGCTAAATCCCAAAGCCAATTCAAATGAATGGCTTATTGAACTTAGAGGTTTCTCTATTATCCAAGACAATATGCTAAGGCAAAATATTATCCAAGACAATTTACTAAGGCAAAATCTCAACCAACATAAAAACAATAGCATTAAAGGGTCTAAACATGCCTCGTGGCTCTTCACCAATTATTGTTGCTATAAGTTTTCAAGGCTAGAGCTAAGTGAACCCTATAAATTAGTCCTCCAAAGGGAGCAAAAGTCCTCAACTAGAAGTTGTTGTGCCTAAAGAAAGGGCCACCCTACTTAAGGGGGACTTAGACTCGCTAAATTCAACTAAGGCTATCAACTCCAGAGATAAGGAATAGGAGTATAATCTAGTTAAGGAGTGCAAAGGTACCCTTTGGGATGATTTCACAATGGTTCCATCCTCATCCACAGGCAGAAGTTGGGGAGGAGAGCTAGGAAAACCAAAAAAGCTAATAACACTCCAACCTAATGTTACTCTTTGTTTAGAATGTGAGAGGGTTAAATAACCCTAAAAAAAGTAATTAAGGACTTAATCCTAAAGAGAAAATATGCTCTCTTAGGACTTTTGGAGACTAAAATAAGAGGAAACAAGCTGTAGGCATGACAAAAATATTTTGGATCGAACTAATCCTATGTTTCTAACCTTTCTCGTCAATATTATGGTAGAATTGTGTTCTTGCTCGACTCTTCTATAATCTAGGTTAATGTAATGGATTTCACAGATCAAATGATACACCTTAGACGCTACTTTAAATAGTGAGTTTCTCCTTTTGAAATGCAATCATCTATGCTGCTATTCCAGGTTTTTAAAGACAAAAATTATGGGATAATCTGAGAATTATCTAACGTAACATTCAGGATGGTCAGTTGTTGATTGTTGATCTTAATTGTGTCCTTTATAGACATGAAGTTGAAGGTGGGAGAGTTAACCAAAGGAACCTAATCATTGAGCTTAGCCAAGTGATTTCTAAACTTGGCATTTTGGACCTTAGTTATATAGGGTTGCATTTCATATGGTCAAATAACCAAGTAAGGGAATGGTTCATTAGGAAAAAGTTGGATCAGGTTCTGGTGAATGGTTATTGGATTAATCAATTTCCATGTTTATATGTAAGCTTTGAATCTCCTCTTGTAGTTGACCACATAGCCATAGAAGTCTTGAATCTCAATTCTTCCCCAATTCTAATGGCTCCATTTAGGTTATTTAATAACTTAGCTACAACAGATGAATTTAAAGATGTTGTGAAAGCTATAATGTAATTGCAAATGGTGTGTGGAAATCATACCAGCTTATAAACAAACTCAAAGCCAATAAACAAGGGTTGAAAACCCTTTAACGTAAAATAAGGGCATACACCTAGGTTTGGGTATATGAAACTTGGAATCCTTTAAGGAAGATCAAGGCTAAAGTGTATCAAAATCCTCAAGACTAGAACCTCAAGCTTTAGGAGAAACAAGCTTTAGGGGACTATTCTCTAACTCTCCATGCACATTGCTTACTTCTTTAGAAAAAATCAAGGATCAATTTGCTCATGGAAAATGACTTTAACTCAAAGTTACCCTTTTAATTCCATTATTGTAAGGAGAAGCAGAAACAAAATAGTCAATTGGTAGATGATTTGGGGAAACACTACAAGGATATCATACAAATCAGGGAGTAGGCATAGATTTTTTTATAAAAATCTATTGGGGAAGATGTTAGTAGGTTGTTTTACATTACATAAGCTCAAAACCTTTATAAATTATACTATAAGACAAGAATTGAATGATAGTCTTATCAGGTTAGTTGGTATTTAGGAAATAAATGATGTATTATTAGGATTAAACCCAAGTAAAGTTATAGGGTCAAATGGCTTTTAATGCGTTTTTTCTTCCACATGACTTATAATTTGACTGGAGAACTACCATATGACTTTATTTAGGAATTATTCAAATCTAGAAAGAACCTCAGAGATTTTAATAGCAAACATGTATGCTTGATTACAAAGTCTAATAATCCTAATTCTATGCATGAATTTTGACCTATATCCTATTGTAACATCACTTATAAAATGATTTTTAAGATCTTTGCAACTTAAGGAGGGTCTGAAGCAAATCATAAATCCATGTTAGGGTGCATTCATCTTATGGAGGTCCATAAGAGATAACATTCTATCTGTGTAAAATTTTTTTAAAGATTATGATGTCAAGGTATGAATCAAAAGATTTTCGATGAAAATTAACTTTACAAAGGTATTTGATTCCCTATACTAGAGTTCATTTTCCATTGCCTCGAACCTTTTGAATTTTTGGAAACCTTTATGGACTGGATTAAATTATGTGTGACCATTGTTGATTACGAAACAACTACTAGTTTTACGCTCAAAACCGCAAGTATATTGGTCTTGACATATAGTAAAAAATAGATATTGATCTCACAAAGATTGTGCTTAGGGACCACTTAATTCATATTGATCTTTGTTTAAGAACCAAATTTTTTATGGAAATAAACTGGAAAATTAAATTAAAATAAACAACTAACAATGCACAAATGATAACGCAAAAATACAGAAACTTGGAATTCAAGATTTTAACAATCAGAGATCACTTTTTCCCTATCTTATCTCCTTCTTATTTTGTTAATTGAATTGTGCCTTACCTAAGATGTCCTAATTTATTAACTACCTTCTCTCAAGCTGTAATTAATTGTCCTTAGCCAAATTAAATGGAGATAATTAACTAATCTCTCAATATACAAAATCAATCTATTAATTTAACTAGTTATTAAGTTATCCTATGGGTGATCAACTAATTAGCAAAGATCTCTCTCTACCTAATCAATTAACTTGATGAATTTAGGTCTATAGAGTGCCAATTCTCATTGTACAACTATACACAAATTACCTAACTCAATCTCTCAATATATTGTAAGGTATAAGTACATCATTCATAAAAAACATCATTCATTCAAATCAATAAAATAGGAGTTCAACAAAAAGTTCTAAAGTAATCTCTATAAATAAATCAGCTACTCATGATGTCATTAACATCCCTAACAATCAAATAATCCATCATACAAATGCTAGAAGAGAAAAATGAAAGAAAACTAATTGAAGCAAACTCCTCTTCTTCTTTGCTCGAATCTGGAAAATCTGGCGTTGGTGTGCTCTTTTCCCAATTTAGAATGAAAAACCTTGTTCCTACATCTCCCAAGACTCTAAACCTGTGTTTTTACTAAAGGAGGCAAGTATCCACGATCCTCTCTTCATCCATAGGGGTTTATGTCTTTATATAGTCACAAAAACCTAAAAATAAATCAAACCTGTATGTATCATCGAGCTAGGCATCCCACGAATATGGGAATTGGCATAAATTCCACGATCATGGGCTTTTGTGTTATAAATCCTCCAATTCTCTTCTCCTCTCTTGGTCTCTAGCTCATTCGCAAAGGTGTCACCCCCCATTCCTACATCAAAATGATCAATTCTTACCCTAAATCAACATCAAACATTAAAAAATAACCATGAAGATCAAACTAAATAAAAAACATACAAAATAAATCCTAAAACATAACAATAATAACCTAATATGCAAAAAACACATGTCAAATACTTGGAAAAATACAAACTAATGCACAACTATCAACTTCCGCAAACTTAAATCTTTGCTTGTCCTCAAGCAAAATCAAACACAACCAATCAATTCCATCACTTCCTTTTCATAAAGATCAAAGCATGTAATCCCTCAAATTTTGTCCAACTCAAATGTCAAGCTATTACACATATCATGACCACTTTTCATTAGTGTACATAATCAAACTAAACATATGGCACCATCATTCAAAGATAAGTATAGATGCAAAATGAATCTTCCTCACGGTTTCACTCATTTCTCTCAAGTGTTTGATGGTTAGTGTTTCGCTCAAGCTCCTTATAGGAAACTACCCTACTATAGGCTTGCTAATATACCAATTCTCCTTTATAATGATTACATGCATAAATAGATCAAAATGACTTACTTCGGGTTGTAATGTGGTAAAAGTTAAGGTGGGTAAAAAGGGTAAAGGGTTTAACACAAGCATTCATAAAGTAATAAGTGAACAAAGGGACAACAAAACATATTTATGAGATACACAACACATTGGCTCAAATGAAAACTCATTATGCATCTCTACACTACCTCTTTGCTCAAGTGTCAAATTGTGAGTAAGCTTATGTATCCAACTACTTTTCATCACTCAACATGGTTCACTCTCTACTCAAGTAGCCTAATCCGAGTTCAAGCATGCATTCAATCTCATTTCAACTAGCATGATAGAATCTCATGGAAAAACAAATCAAAATGATTCAAGTGTGGTTCCATTGTTTAACACAAAACAACATAACACAACCTAATATGTCTAAAACATGCATCCTATTTAACAAAAGGCAAACAGTGACTAAAATAGATTAAAACAATGCAATTGATAGAGTAAATGTCACCTCCCCACACTTAGAGAACATATTGTCCTCAATGTGACAAGGCAACCACAAAATAAGGTAAAATGACATCAAACCAAACAAATAGACAAAACAATTAACAAGGTAAATAAAACAACATAAAAAGTTTAGGGTAAGAAAGCTCTTGGAAATTGTGGTAGCGAAGGCATAGGAGAAGGGACTTCAATGTTCTTCATTTGGATGAACTTGAGGAATTTCTTCTTGATGTATCGCCATTCCTTATGCACTTGTCTTGTTTGGGTGTCGAGCTCATTAATTTGCATCGTCATTTATTGATGATTAGAGGCCATTTGGTTAAGGATTTGCTGGAATTTGTTGACCTTTGCTACTACGGTTGGTTCTTCTTCAACGACTTCTTCTTGAGGCTCTGGGGCCCCTTTAGATGTCGATGGTTGAGAAGTGGCTGCATTCTTGCTCTTTCTATTCTTTACTACAGTGCACATCTAAGGAGTTCAGAGCTTTATAAAATGGGACTCTAAAATTTCAGAACATCTCAAATAAGATACGTCAAACATATCATATCTAACCATACGCACACTATCCATATCAAGATTATAATATAAATCCAAAGTAGTAACAATGTGTGACAAGCCAAAAATGAGCTTTTCTTATTAACACAACTCACAATAGATTGAAAAATCTGATAAGGGGTATTTATTTTGATTTACAATCTATGCATCAAAGGAAGAAAAGTTCCTTAGCCGAGCACTTATTGCTTTTAGTTTTGTTAAAAACCATTAGGCACATAAACTTATGAAGAAGTAAGGTCTTATGAATTAAAGTATTAGGTGCATTCCTAGAGTCAAAATTGTTTTCACCCTTAAGAATTTTCCTATAATCATCCATATAAAAATCATCATGATCGTCCAAAACTTTAGTGTTCGATAAATAAAAAAATGCTTGAATGATAGTATAAGAAAGTTTATAAGCATGGCCACCTATCCTATAATCAAGTTTATAAGCATGGCCGCCTATCCTAAACCAAAATATATCCATTTTAGGATTGTAGCGCACAATGGTGAAAAATTCTACCGTCTTCATGGGATATATCAGAACATCACAACGAATTAACCGACCCAAACCAATATTCGCAGCCAATCGTTCAATGTTACATCTTAATCCTAGATCTTCTATATTGGACCTTGAAAATTTTCTTGGAAAATTTTGAGCAGTACATGAGAAGTGTGGATAGGTTCATGTTTTGCTTTGGTGATTTTGGTAGTGAGAGACTATG
>JANZXR010000002.1:31058494-31078017 GCA_027575705.1 Erythroxylum echinodendron
TAGTTTAGACTTGTAAGGAATTTAAAGTTCTGTAAGATAGATATTTATTCAAACGAATGAATGAGTATGTATTCATATGAATCAGTAGATGATTTTGATTTCTGATTAAGATCCAAATGATTGAGGAGTAAGAAAAATTAATGATCACGTCTAGGTGACTCTAATTTAAGTTTGGAATAAATGAGAGATGCCAAAAAGGGTTAATAGATTGCTTCAAAGAAGAATAATGCTAAGGAAAAACACAGTGGATAAGTATCCTCTATGATGACGTCACACATAGAGGCTAGGAAAGCTTAGAAGCTTATAATTATCCTCTGTGCTGACGCTACAACACAGAGGAAGTGAGGATTTAGAAGTACAAGTATCCTATGTGATGACAGCATAACACAGAGGGAAGGAGGATTTAAGCGTATAGGTATCCTCTGTGCTGAGGTCATAACACAGAGGAAGTGAGGATATAAGAGTATAAGTATCCTCTGTGATGACGTTATAACACAGAGGCAACGAGGATATAAGAGTATAAGTATCCTCTGTGTTGATGTCATAACACAGAGGATAGGATGAACAAAGAGTAGAAGTATTTGTCTGTGATGATGTCATAACACAGACGAAAGGGACAATATGAAGGAGAAGTATCGTCTGTGCTAATGTCAGAGCAAAGACGAAAGGGAAAATATGAAGGAGAAGTATCGTCTGTGTTAACGTGAGAACACAAATGAAAGGATGAATCAAGAGTAAAAAGGATTGTATGTAAGGACATTATAGGTCAAGGATAAGACGAAGGAGTTAAGAGGTTATGTGGATTGAAGGATTTGTCTGTATTACTATACACAGACGAACACAAAGAGGACACATATCATTGAAATAAAAAGGACACGTATCGTCTGTGTTACTGTACACGGACGCATTGAAAGAAAGAGGACACGTATCGTCTTTGTTACTGTACACAGACGAATTGAAATAAATAGGACACGTATCATCTGTGTTACTATACAAAGACGAAGTAAAACAAGAGGACACGCATCGTCTGTGTTACTGTACACAGATGAAGAAAAACATAGAGGACTCGTGTCCTCTGTGTCACTATTCATGAAGCTCAAACGAAAGATTTCTCAGTCTATAGAGGGTCAACCCAAAAGATAAAAGTCAACCATAGAGGATAGAATATAGAGGATAGATTAAGGATTAAGGATTATAACAAGAAGTTAAGAAGTACTGGAATGAAGTGTATCTTCTGTGTTATTGTTTACGAGCATCTTCTATGCCAATGTTGAACCCTCAGGAGATAGAATCGACCTTCGAGGTCTTCATAGTAGTTATGGAGCTTGGAAACATCTTTCCAACCATATGAAGGACACCCTAAACTGATTCCCCTAGAGAAAGTTATGACACCTGAAAGATATTGTCTGTGTTTCCCAGACTTCGTCTGTGACACTATTTACACTATCGTCTAGGTTTCACTTATATCTTCTATCTCATTGTTGACCCCTCAGAAGATAGAGTTGATCTTGGAGTCTTCAGGGAGGTTGTAGACCTTGGAATTGTCTATCAAACTATATGGAGAATACCCCCAATCGATTACGCTAGAGAAAGTTATGAAGATTGTAAGATATCGTCTGTGTTACTGTTCACAGACTATCGTCTGTGTTACTATTCACAGACTTCAAAGACGATAGAAATGAGACGAAGGGAAGTCGAAAATGCGACGCAAGCAATGAGACTAATAAAAGGGGAGTTTTGAGAGGATAAACTGAAAGTGATTAAGGTGTTATCTCTGAAAGATAATTTACGTAGTAAGATATTCTGTATACATGAAAGTAACAGCTGTAGTATCCGAGTGTGAAATTAAGTTCTGATATAGGCTCTGGAAATGGGGCCTAACAGATGTGGTATTAGAGCAAGTAAGCAAGTCCAAGTTAGGCTCGAGAAACCGGTTCTAACAAGATTCCTATCAACCTCCATCATTCACCATTATGCCTATTTCCACAATGCTCGCAAATTGGTAACTGACCCGATACTACACCTCTACTATTGCCAGATTAAGCAAAACTACCCTTCCGTCTAAACCCCAATTGTTTTGATCCAGTCAGTAATCTGAAAGCTCGGCTTTGATGCTTGTTGAACCTTCTACCAGAACCACCCTGAGATTCACTGGGCCTATTCTGTCTAGACTCTGATCTGTGTTCTACCTTACTATCTTTCAACAATTGGCCAATGTAGAACAAGGCAGCTTGTAGTTCTGTAAAACTACCCAGGTTAGAAAGAGCTAACCTTGTCCAGATCTCCATGTTAAGTCTGTTTTCAAATCTTCTGCACTTGTCTTCCTCAGTAGGAATCAAGATAGTAACATATCCCATCAGCTCATTGAACTTAACCTCATGCTTTGCTACAGATAAAAAGTTATTCTTCAAGTTTGGTGTTCTAAAACGCTTAAACATTATTTCAACTTCCTTCTTTACATGTTCTTGGGTGATCAAGGAAGGGTTTGGTGTTTGCGACAACCCGAACAAGGAGAAGAAATGAGAAAGGAGGAGATACACAAGGTAAAAAGTTAAGTTTTTTTATGTTCTTTACATATCCTTGCATGTATGTGAGAAACTTAACTTTTTACCTTGTGTATCTCCTCCTTTCTTGTTTCTTCTCCTTGTTTGGGTTGTCTCAAACACCAAACCCTTCCTTGATCACCCAAGAACATGCAAAGAAGGAAGATGAAATAATGTTTAAGGGTTTTAGAACACCAAACTTGATGAATTCAAGTAGATGATTAATATGATAGAAGATAGATCAAGGTTATCTTGCATGTATGTTAATTTATACAATATTTGCATAAATTGCAGCAAGATAACTCAAGAACTCTTCTCACTCTCTCTAGAACACTTCTAGAACCCTTTCTTTATCACTTAAGTGTGTAAAAAGTGAAAGCTGTTCATATAAATAAGTGAAGAACTCACTTATATATTATTTAGGGGCTTATGTCACGATCGTGGCCTTGCTGGCCACGATAATGACATATCTCGTCTTTGACCACGATTGTGACCTTATGATGCACAATCATGGCCTGCTTAAAATAGACCATACACACTTTTTTCATCCGATCTTTTATGTATGTGACCCTTAGGTTCCTGGCTATTTTAGACACTTGAATTAACTCTTAATTCAAACACATCATGATGCCTATTTGCTGGAATATAAGTGGATTAACCCACAAACTCTTTGATAGTTAATTATCCAACTTATGAATCTTTCCATAGATAATTACCGTGCAATTCATCCTTTTACCATACTATGCCCCACTTGGTTCGGAGTATGGTATATTTGTCAACTCCCACTAGACTGACTACGTCACATCTAGTCCAAGTGATGTTAGTTCTTGTTCTGGGATCTCATTACTCATATGTATCATTGAAGACCCTCTTCATGACAAATACCTACTCTGGCCAGAGACTCTTTAGTAATGACCCCAATAAGAGGCCATGGCTATCAAGAGTGGTGAATCCTCTTCTTCTATCAAGAGTGGTGAATCCTTTATTGGCTTCCTAATTACTTTGGAACATAAATAGCTGTACCTAATCACCACCTTAAAAGCGACCTCGTCTTGATGTAACAAGGAATGGTGTCAAAGAACAGGATTCATATCCAAGTTATCATTAAATACCTTAAGTCTAAATATATTTGCACCATTGATGTGATGAGATTACTCATTGAAATTTGATAGGTCATCCATATGATAATCTCATAGCAGGCCATCTGATGTACTTACTACCCTTAGTAAGCATCTACATATTAACTCTAAACATGTCATGCTTACAGTTTATGATATCCACTGCTTGATCAAATAAAGGAATATAATATGTGCTAGTTTTTTCTAATTAATAATGTCCTGTCTTATTAATCCTATGACTAGGGATTATTTAGATATTAACATAATTACACATGATAGGAATCCAATTATCATGATCTCATTATAATTTTCGTCATGGTACGTTTTGTATCATGGACTTTATTAATTCAATTTAAGATCAATATCAATTCATATATATATAAATGAATATCAAATTAATGAAAAATTCCTATTTGCTTTATTAATCAAAATAAAGTTTGTACAAAAGTGCTAAAGGTGATTGTCTTTAGAGCACTACTGTAACACAAACTGCCCTGCTTTCGATCCAAAATTTCCTTCATCTTTCTGTCCATTTAGATTTTAGGCATGTAATTTTGCTTGAAGACCTTCAGGAAGTCTTACCATTTTAGACTACAAGGCTTGATGGTACTGCCTGGAATAGTTTTCCAACATTGATAAGCTGGGCCTTACAGTAAAGACACAGCATAGTCGAACCTCTAGTCTGACTCACAGTCCATTTGGTCAAAAACTCTCTCTGTTCTCTCTAGCTATCCCTCGGCCTCTATAGGGCCTGTACTTCAGTAGAAGTCCACATCACCCGCTTTCACAGTTTATCGTACCTACTTTCCTTTCTTTTGGGAATTCTTAGAGGCATTCCCTTAAGTCGAGACACAGATAACTCTCTACTGGCTCTTTCTGATCTTAGGTCAGCTGATTTTTCCACTTGATCACCTATGCCAAATTATCGATAATAAATAATAACTTCAATTACCATCTGAAATTCTCACAATATTTTATGCCTAACATTCCTATATATCCTTATGGATGCCAGCCATGCTCTGATACCACTAACTATAACACCCTAACCTTATCCGACACGTGTCCGTACACCCTTTAAACACACGTGCACATACTCGACAAAAATATTGTGCTAACTATAACACTTTCATTATATAGCATGGCATCATAGCTACATCATAATTAACACAAAGTTTAAAACCCAAATATTTCTTCATATCATTTAATAAACCATAATTACAATGTAGCATTACAACCATCATCCATGTTTATACAATATCAGTTTATTAGAATCACAGCTCTGTCTACAAAGTATACTACATGACGAGAGATTAAATAAAAGCCAAACTAATCCTTTAATCCCAGCTGACTGACCTTTGAACCATGTTCTCTATCCAATAGCTGTGCAAAATCTCTTCTAAGCAGTCTTAAAAGCTACGTTGTTGCTCTCTCAAACTTGAAAATATTAACGTTGCAATTTTGTTGAGTTTTGCGAACTCAGTTGAGTAACGATCCTCGATGGTTCACTCTTGTGATGCAACACACAATTTATGTCATCACGTAATTCACATCATCTCAGTTTTCATCATGTAATATTAAGAAACTCTTTGTTCACATAGAACACATGTCAAAAATCCACACAATTCATCATTCCGTTGTAATTATGCAGATTACAATCATCGATAATCAATTACACATATCATAAAACAAAAGTTCTCAAAACATTGCAATCATTCAATTAATTCATACCATATGTATACAATGCTTATGAGACTCAACTTCATTTAATTATATTGTTGTGAGTGAGTGATTTTTTCACTGTCTCGTATCCGTTGTGGATACTAGGCCCTATCGTACTGTCCCTTATCTATTAAGGATATAGGGCTCTTTATACCCATTGATTTATAGGCTCTAACCATAGATGTCTGAGCTTTAAGCTCTTTTTCACTGGTGACTTCGGTCACAATTACCTTTATATTTCATGCATTTATGTAATGAAATGCATCATGCATATTCATTTTTTTTCACATTTTTATTCTTTCTCATTCACATTTGTCATCGGACATTTAGTCCGACGTTCAACAAAATAGCTAAAAATCATTTAGTCAATCACATTCACATTCAAGTAGCAGTTTTAATGTTCTATACATACATCAAAATGCCTTAGACATTGAATGTTCGGAATTCAGTACATATACATCAAATAAATTCAGTACACAATTTGACAAATAATCAAGGTGAGACCCTTTTAGGTTACTTATAATTACTCCTTTAAGCTTATTTCCTTGAAGTCCCAGCAATATCTGAAAGCAGTCACTCAATGTATTTCTATAAAATGCAATCATATACAAAATTTACACATTCAGATAAATAGTCAATCATATGCACATTCATGAACGTATCGTGTATTATGCATGTTTAATGACAACTTTTAGGGTATGTTTCTTTAATACTCTTCATAAACAGTTTACAACACCTTCAAAACATTCTTTTAATCCTTAATACCCTTTTATTCTCTTTAATCACTTCATTCAACATCACTTAAATTCATTTAAGAGCTCATTTAAACCCACATGCCTCATATGGTAACATCCTTACTTGAATTAGGTTGAAAAATATAGAAAAATCACCCTTTGATAAAGCCTGTCGGGTTGTGATCGTGCCTCTGCATGATGATGACTTTTCTTCTTCTCTACAGAGAGGCATGATCTTGACTTTTCTTCTTCTTTCTAGAGTCACGATCATGCAGATCTATGATTGCTACTTCCATCATTCTTTAGCAGAGTAGTGTTTTCTTCCTTCTTTCTTACTATTTTTAACCTAGAAATAGAAGTTTTCAGGTCACACTTTCTTCTAATCAAATGTTCCTCTATTCTTAAGTTCTAATGACATCAAATTCATACATTTTAGTTCATTATCGTGCAATTTATAGTCAAAATACTCCATATTATTTCTCATACCTAGACAGAACACAACTCTCAACGTCAAGCCAACTTTCAAGACTCTTAAGGATAGATTTCAAATTTTGTTTCCTTGATGAAAAATGTGTCCATATGTTTCTAGTTTAGTCCAAATCAAAATCCATCTAATTTCAATATTTACAGATCATGTTATGGCCAAAATATAAATATATGTTCAGCAAAATACTGCATTTAACATACTCCAGTACAATTCATTGCCAAAATTCTATTACTTCTCTATTATTTCTCTATCCTTTGATGTTGATGATTCAATTATACCTTAATTTTTAGTTCAGAAACCTCTATAAACAATTCACAAGTTCATGAATAATCACAACACAAAAACATAACCTAATTCATGCTTGTACATATCACATTTTCTGCACTTCACTAATCTTCATTTAACTTCAATTATCACAATCCTTTATCCATTTTCTACACATTTTCTACTAATTTAACTCCTTCATCACTTTACTTATATCTAATAATTTGCTTCTTCCTACATCACTCGTGCATGAATCCATTCATCTTGCTACACCATTCACGCATACATCCATTTTCAAACATGAAATCATCATCAAAAATCATTTGCACAGCCATAAAACTTAAAGCATAACTTGATTTTCACTTCAAATCCTTCAGTAAAATTCCAAAATTGGGGAGAGCAAATGAGAGGCTTCGGTGTATGAAACAAAGATAAGAGTAGAAAAATAAAACAAAATATGGGTTGAAGTCTTTGTAAGATGTAACGTGAATAAGCCAATAACACAAAAATAAGCAAAGATAGTGTTTTGGTGAGGCAAAACAAGAAGGAAGGTTTAGATGATTTCGGTGAAACTAAAGAAAGGAGCTGTAGAAACCTTCCTTACCTAACAAAAAACGTGACTTAGGTGGCTTAACTTAGCTTTTCCACATGTCCCTAATGCATGTCTTGCATTTGTCATCATATGAAGCTACCAAATGTCACTTACCTATTGCTCTACTTATCACATAGTAATTTGTCCATAATCCATTTGTTACACTTCTATTTGTCTTTTATTTCTATATTTTTTTTATAAACAAAATACTCCAAATATTCAGAAATTTTTGAAATGTCCAAAATGTCCCCAAAAATACTAAATCAATTTTACCACACACCAATTCAATTTTCAAGACACTTAATCCATAATTCACACTTTAATCGCATTAAAATCACTTATACCCAAAAAATGTCAATGAATGCATGTACAATTATTTTCATGAGTGACAACATTATTCACGTGCATGTGTATGCCATATGATGCATGAAATGCACTTCTAAATTCTTAGTACACTCTCATATATAATTTCCTAGGGTTCTAACCCGAATCGCGGGATAATGGGATGTTGCATTTAGGAAGTTTAGGAGATGGACAACTAAACCAATACAGTCCATGCCATAATACTTAGCAATGGTGGTAACTAAGTACCCCATACCTAAATTGTTGCTCCTCTTATGCAGAGTCGCAATAATATTGTTCAACACATGTGTGGAGATGCACGATGGAATGTTGTGATCCATACACCACAACATGAAGAGTTTCTTTGTTAAACAATTTTTGGTTTCTAATTTATCAAAAACTAGTTGACACATGATTTTGTGCAATAACAAGTGCTCATGGGTCCTTATAATGTTATTGTGCACATTTTTGGCATCAAATTGCTTTAACCTAGTCAGCTCATTGCAATAGCGAAAATCATCATGCTGATTGATAATGGAAGATTCAGGAACCCACACATATCACACATGATTTTAATGTTCAGTTCATACCTAAACCACATTTTTTTAGGGTTCCTAGGTTCATAGGAAAGGGAAGTAAAGAATTCTAGAGTGAGCTCCTAGTAAATAGGAAATTTGGTAGTGTATGAATTTTGCCCACTGAATTCTTTCTGTTAAGTTCTCTACCCTGTCACGTAGTTCTAGCCTATTAAGTGTATCAAAATCAAAATATTAAGGATTACAATTTGTTTAGCACTGAGGGATTGAAAATGAATACCTTCCTCCTCTGTGTAGATCAGGAAGGGAGCTTCGAAGTCCATTGCCCTGTTCCTCTCCCTCATCCAAAGACTTAGTTTTGTCCTAATGATTGATCTCGTTTAGCTGATTGCTTAATTCATGACATACTAGCTTGTGAGTAGGTAGAAGTTGGAAGCGATTGAAAATTTGAAATTTTGGTTGAGAGGTATGGGAGTGTTTGGAGGTTCTAAACTTAGAGAGAAAAGGTGAAAATGAAAGTGAGTGAAAACATGAAGTTAGAAATGAATATATAGCTGGATAGAGGGTAAAATGATAAAAAATGACTTTAAAAATTGCATGTCGCCTTCTTACCCTGCTACAGACCACAATTGTAGCCTGCAAATTTCCCACCAATTTTAATTTTTCTCTTGTTTTGTCCTTCTCCACTTTTCCAAAATCACTTCTTAACTCTTTATGGCCTTTTCACCTCTCTTTTGCTTACTCCCTTGATCATCAAATTCATGTAGAAGTCCTCTACCTTCCTGATTTTATTTGGAAACGAAATAACCTATCTACGAAATCCAAACTTTCTAAAAACAATCAAAGGAAATAAAATTCCATGGGTTATCTCCCATGTATCGCTTTTTTTCATGACAGTACCTCGACGCTCTTCTTTTGCTCATGGTGATTCACATGATTGGTGTAATGGTAGTGTAGTCACTGATCTCACAATTTGTACATGAGCTACCATTCCCTGGATTCCACCTTCCTTGTGATTATCCTTCCTTCTCCTTTTTCTATGTGATTGTTTCTTTTTAAATGTATTCTTCGGATCCTCAATATCTTCCCATTGTCCTCGAGGTTTGGGTTCCTTGATATTAGTTGGAGGTAAGGGAGAATTGTTGTCTTTCTTTGACACTTTAAAGGTTATTTGCTGCTTTCCTACCCTCTGAGTTAGTTCAGCCCATCAATATCAATTATTGAGCAAGCAGTGGCTAGGAACAGTCATCCAAGGACTATAGGAGTTTCCACATCTTCTCCAATATCTAATATATAGAAGTTTGTGGGCAGGGTAAATTTATCAATTTGTACTTTCGCATCCTTAATAATCCTTTTCGGTTAGTGAAATACTCTGTTGATCATCTTTCCTAACATCTTTGTATGTTATAACTCTCCTAACCCCAACTTTTGACTAAAGGTATAGGGCATCATTTATTATAAAAGTGTTCTAAAGGCAATCACGTTTAGCGCTTTTGTATAAACTTTATTTTGATTAATAAAGAAAAAGGTAATTTTTCATTAATTTGATATTCGTTTATATATAAATTGGTATCAATCTTAGATCGAATTAATGAAGTCCATGATACAAAACATAGTATGAAGGAAATTATGATGAGATCATGATAATGAGAGTCCTATCATGAACGATTACGTTAGTATCTAAATAGTCCCTAGTCATAGGATTAAGAAGACAGGACATTAATAATCCAAATAGACTAGTGCATGTTATACTCCTTAAATTTGATCAAGCAGTGGAACTCACAAACTATAAGCATAAGATATTTATAGTTAACATGTGGATGCTGACTAAGAGCAGTAAGTACATCGGAAGACCTGCTATAAGATTATCGTAAGGATGATCTATCAAATGTCAATGATTAATCTCATTATAGTAATGGTGCAAATATCTTTAGACTTGAGGTACTCAAGGATATCTTGGATACTAATCCTATGATTTTACATCATTCCTTGTTACTTTAAGATGAGGTCACTCTTAAGGTGGTGATTAGGTACAGATATTGTTATTCAAAGCTAATTGGGTAGCCAATAAAGGATTCACCACTCCTGATAGAAGAGATGATACCCATGGCCTTTTATCAAGGTCATTATTCAGGAGTCTCTGGCCAGAGTAGTTATATGTCCTGAAGAGAGTCTTCAATGACACATAGAGTAATGACATCCCAAGATAAGAACTAACATCACTTGGGCTATATGTGATGTAGTCAGTCTAGTAGGAGTTGACACTTTGCCTATACTTTAAACCAAGCTATAATGTGGTAAAATGACAAATTGCACCGTAATTATCTATGGAAAGGTTTGAAAGTTAGATAATTAACTATCGAAGAGTTCGTGTATTAATCCACTTATATTTTGGTAAATTGGCATCATGAAACCCCTTACGATTTGCTTGGATTGATAGTTAATTAAAGTGCCTAAAATAACCGGGAACCTAAAGGTCACACAAATAAAAAATTAGATGAAAAACATAGTGTGTATGGCTTTTTTTAAGTAGGCCACGATCGTGACTAAAGGCAAAGGCGAGGCTAGTTTTTAAGTAGGCCACGATCATGGCTCATAGCTTATGTATTGGACCCCAATTTTTTATTAGAATTTAATTAATTAATTTAGCAAGCGTGAATATAAATTAGAATTATTAAATTTGAATCTGTTGGAATTTAGTCATGAATATATTTTATTTACATATGATTGCATGAATTAAATAGAAATGTTAAATAGAAATGTTAAAATTAAGTTAGTGTGCAATAGACACAATAGAATAAAAGAGCAAGTAGACATTAAATTAAATGTGGAAAGGTAAACTTGAAAGGACTAAACGTGTTCTTAAATAAATAAGAAAAGAAATGAGAAATATGAAGTGGAGTGGACTAGAGAAGCTAAGAAGGAAGAAAATAAAACATAGAAGGAACTAGAAGAAGAGAAGGAGAAAACGAACTAGAAAAGGAAGAAGGAAAGAAAGAAAAAGGAGAAAGAAGAAGAAGGAAGAGAATTCAGGTGATCTTTCGGTGACCGTTATCTTTTCTTCTTGCTTTGGTAGAAAAACGAACTAGAGAAAATGAGTTTCATGTGCTGGACATAAAGGGAGAAAGGAGAGGACCAAGAAACCCATTTTGATTTTCATAGATTTTCAACTAGATCTTAGTTATTTGGTAGACTAAGTCTAAGCTCAATTTTGATTATTAAAGCTATATAGATTTTCTATCTGTATATTTGTTTGAATGAAAATTTGTTTGTTTGAAGGAAACCAAGAAAATCCAAGGCAAAAGCAAGAGGAAAGGCAAACTTGAGTTTGGACTTATCATCAATTAGCTAGGTAATGTGTTTATAGTTATTGTAGATGATGGGCTGATTCTTTCTTGCTTGTATGCTTAATTGCTTGACTTTGAATTATCATGATCATTGGAAAATGTGCTATGATTTATTATCATGTTATGCCTTGAAAGATATTATGGCATTGTGTATTAATGAAAAGAGAAAAAAGCACAAGAAGCATGAAAGAATGAACATGTGATGAAATGAATTGGGCATCTAAATTTACTTGTGTTTGGGCAAGAGAGATACCATTTCGTTCGTCTCGTGCAGTTTGACTTAAAGTCTTCTGTCTGTTGCCTGCTTATAACATATGAGCTCCTAAGAAACAGACTTATTTAGTTCATGGTGTAAACTTCGGTTTCTACATTTCGATCATTAGGACTCTATCAAGCCATTATGTTTGTGCATTTCATTTTGATTTGTTGAGCAAGATACACAATTGAGTGTTCTTTTTTTATGGTTAAATATACATGATATGATTTATGTGATAACATTTTTAACTAGGAGTTCTTTGAGCTAGAACTATAGATAATTTAATTGCTAGATTCAAATGAGATACATATATATGCCTGATTGTGTGTGGCTCGTTACCAATGGCTATAAACTTATTAGCCATTGAGCTTTGCAACTTAACCTATTATTTTTTCACTCCTCAAGTGTATAACTAGAAGATAATTAATCTTTGCAAGCCTTGGCAAACTCCAAGATATCTGCCTTCTGTAACAAAGTTAGTTCGAATATTTTTGGTAACTTTATAAGCATATCAAGCACATCCATTTATATTTTGTATTATGCTATTGATGTGACCTTCGATATGCAATTAAAGTTATGTACAAACTCCATTTTGATTAAGCAATGAAAGTAAGTGTTGAAGAAGTTCTCTTTGTATAAGTTCAAAACTATCTTCTTTGTTAGGTTGTTAATTATTATTAAAAATGGAATAGTATGTTGTTAGATGGCCATGGATAGATTTAAAATCAATTGTCATGCTAGGAGTCATGTATGTACATTTAGTGTTTGTTGGATTTGGGTCTTTTCGGAATATGTAAACGCTCATAACAGAAAAAAGAAGAAAAGGGGGACACAGCTACAGCACTACTTTAGACAGAATTAGTGGCTCTATCATCCACGAATAAACTGTATTAATCTTGGCAGAATTGGACAAATTTTTCTGTATGAAAATTATGGCTTGTCCTCTTTTCTTTCCAATGGTATATCGAATGTAATTTTTATACTCCTGATAAAAGAGATATGGCATTTATACGATAACATTGCTGGTGCTGGAAGAGGCTATAGCGCTATCCTTGACAAAAATTGTGTCATGATTTTAATGATTAAAATGTATTGATGTAGGTAGAATCAGACAAATTTGTCTTAAAAATTGGTAGCCTATCCTTTTATCTTTCCAATAGTATAAAGTTTGAAATTTTTGGACATCATAATTGAGAGATGTGATTTTTACAAGACAGTGTCGCTGGATAGGGTATATGCTGGACAACTTCTAGGAAAGTAACTAATTTGAGTTTCTCGTTACAAATTTGAGCTTCCAACCTTCTTCTCACTTTATCTTCACCCAATCCTCATGTAATGTAGCCATGAAATAAGTACTGAGACCTAGGCCTTACATTTTGGTATCAGAGAGGCTGTTTTAAGGTTTCCTAGTTTTAGAATACGCTGTGATATGAATTATTATGATATGTGATTACTTGTTTGCTTTTGTTTGACATATACATGTAAAAGTATACTGCGAAAATAATGTTTTGTGGCATAGTAATTAATTATGCATGGAACATGGTATGACCCATATGGAATATGTTGTGTTTAAGGAGTTAGGTCAAGCGTGTTAAGCTCCTAGTGCGTGAAAAGTTTATTTAAATAACCTGAAGGTACATAGGGCATTTATGTGCTTCAGAGATCCATGCTTTGTTAGGAACATTTAATTTTGTAATTAGGAATCATTATATTATCTAAAAATGATAATGGTTAACTACAGGTTAGAAAATGTTAAGATTAATTGAAAATAATAAGTTTAGAGATTATTTAAGAATTGTTAATTCCAAATTGTTATATTGTTTACATTGTTGAATTGATTGATTTCACTGAGTGACATACATAGATGTAGGAAATAAGATTAAATGAAATGTAAGCTAAATGTTAATGTTTAAATTAAAGGAGGAAGATTCCACCTTATAGAAGAACACAAAGATTTTTGCAAGGATCTGCTACACCTGACTCTTTACCAAAAGGAGAGGGCACTGATGAGTCTAGAACCCCAGGAAATGATGAGGCTTCTGTAGGGCATGATAGTGAGCATTTTTGATCACAAACGCATAAGTTACCTCTTCCTAAAGAGCAAATGCCTAATCCCTTAGATCTTGACTACTCCAAACCTTTTCTCAGGCTTTTGTCCAGGCCATGGGTTAGATGCCATAAACTTCTACCCTAGTCCCAACTAAGAAAGGAAAGCAATTTGATAAGCTTAGGAAGTATGGGGCAGTAGATTTTCATGGAACAACTGATCCAAAAGAAGCTGAAACATGGTTGAGGATGACAGAAAGGATATTAGAACAGATGGACTGTGAGGATGATGAAAACCTTGTATATGCTATAAGCTTGCTACAGGGAGATGTCCTGCATTGGTGGAAAAGTTTACCAGGGAGTTAGATAAATCCACCAGTGTTGATATAGGAGGACGTCCTAATGACTTATAGGAAGAAATATTTATCTGAGGTGTATATCTAGTAGAAGTAAAGGGAGTTTTTCAGTCTCACCCAGAGGGAAATGACGGTGAGCGAATATAAACTTAAATTTATGCAATTGTCCTGATATGTAGCTAAGATGATGATAAGCGAAGCAACTACATTCCGTAGGTTTGAAGTGGGATTGCATTTAGCCATCAGAAAAAAAGTGTTGGTGCAAAATTTCTATGACTTCAAACATTTGGTAGAAGATGCATTAAGAGTTGAGAATGTAGTGAATATGTAGAGTGCAGCAAATAAAAAGAGGAAAAGAAGAGAACAATTTGGGAGAGGAGGTAGTGCTCCTATGCCAGAGAGGAGTATTAAGATTTTCCGCACACAATCTAAAATCAGGAGAAGTGGTGTCTTTAGGCCCAAATAGATGGGAGCTATCTCTCATTAAGCCTCAATAGTTGGAGGCAGTAGAAAAGGAGAGAGGGATAAGCCATCCATTCCCAAATGCGACCATTGTGGGAAATTCCGTGAGGGGGAGTGCTATAAGCTGAGTGGAGCTTGTTTTAACTGTGTAGAAAAAGGGCATATAGCTAGAGAGTGCCTACAGTATGCAAGACGGAAGGGAACTCATATGTAAGCTCCAAAAAGGGCTAAGACTGTAAGATTTATGGCTACAACTGAAGTGGGCAGTTCTAGTGTAGCCAAGAAAGTGAATCCTCCAGGAAGATCGAGGGGGAAGCACCACCTAAAGTGTTTGTAATGACGATGGAGGAAGCATAAACAGCTCTAGAGGTTGTGAGTGGTATGGTTAAAAGTGTTTAATGATGATATTATTGTTTTAATTGATCTGGGGTCTACCCATTCATTTATTTCGTCAAGTAGGATTGTACATGGTAAAAGTTTGAGTCCATTAGATAGTCCTTTAATAGTTAGTAGCCCAATTAGCCAGTGTATCATTATTATTCAAGTTTATAGAGATTGTGAAATATGCATTAGTAGAGTAAAATTA
The DNA here is from genome assembly GCA_027575705.1 of Erythroxylum echinodendron. Lineage (NCBI taxonomy): Eukaryota > Viridiplantae > Streptophyta > Magnoliopsida > Malpighiales > Erythroxylaceae > Erythroxylum > Erythroxylum echinodendron. The sequence goes on from JANZXR010000002.1 coordinate 31,073,883, forward strand.
GTGGTGGATTTAATGCCATTGAAGATGGAGGGATTAGATGTGATTTTGGGCATGGATGCTTTAGAAAAATATAATGCCAATTTGAATTACAAACAGAAGACAGTAGAGTTTAAGTTGGACAAAGGTGAAAAGGTGGTGTTTGTAAGAGATAGGAAAGCAAGCCCATCTAGAATTATTTCATCTCTAAAAGTAGAGAAAATGATGAGGAAAGGATGTTAAGCATTCTTGGCATATGTGGTAGAGGAATTACTAGTACTACCACAACCTAGGCAGATTGATTTTACCATAGAGCTTCTTCCAGGCATTACACTAATAATAATTCCACCTTACAAAATGGCTTCGACAGAATTGAAGGAGATTAAAGAGCAGTTAGAAGAGCTGTTGGAGAAAGGTTATATTAGACCTAGCTCTTCACCTTGTAGAGTTGTAGTTCTTTTTGTGAAGAAGAATGATGGATCCTTGAGGATGTGTATGGAATACAGGAAGCTCAATCATGTCACCATCAAGAATAGATATCCACTCCCATGTATAGATGATTTGTTTGATCAATTGCAAGGGGCAAAAGCATTCCTCAAGATAGCCTTGAGATTTGGTTACCACCAATTGAGAATAAAGGAGTCTGATGTGTTAAAGACTGCCTTTAGAACATGATATAGGCATTTTGAGTTCTTAGTTATGCCCTTTGGATTAACTAATCCCCCTGCAGCTTTCATGGACTTAATGAATAGAGTACTCAAGCCTTTCTTAGAACAATTTATCATAGTCTTTATTAATGATATATTAGTTTGTTTCAAGAGTGACAAGGAGCATGAAGAGCACTTAAGGATTGCCTTAGAGAAATCAAGGAAGAAAGAGTTGTATGAAAAATTTAATAAATGTGAATTTTGGTTAACAGAAGGGTTGTTTCTTCGACATGTAACTTCAAAAAAAGCAGTACTTGTGGATCCAAGGAAAGTAGAAGTTGTAGTTAAATGGGAAGCACCTAAGAATGTAGTATAAGTAAGGAGTTTCTTGGATTTAGCCGGTTAATACAGAAGATTTGTAGACGGTTTTTCTATAATAGCAGCCCCACTCACCAAATTAACAAGAATGAGTCAGAAGTTTGTATGGACAAAAAAATGTCAGAAGAGATTTGAGAATTGAATGCTAGGCTCATAATCTAGGCTCACAATTGAACCAATTTTGGTAGTGGTGAATATATAGTATATAATGATGCCTCGAGGAAGAGATTGGGGTGTGTGTTGAAGCAAAGAGATAAAGTGATTCCCTATGCTTCCAAGCAATTAAAACCCTCTGAGATGAATTATCGCACACATGACTTAGAGTTGACAGCCATAATTTTTCATTAAAAATATGGAGACATTACTTATATGGAGTCAGCACTATCGTATTTACAGACAATAAGAGTCTTAAATACTTGATGAGCTAAAAATAGTTAAATCTAAGGCAAAGAAGGCGGTTAGAACTTATAAAGGATTATAACTTGATGATAGACTACCACCTTGGGAAGCTAACGTAGTTGTGGATGAACTTAGTAGCAAATATACTATGGCACATATGGAGATAGTATACCTTCCTTTATTAAAGGAACTAGCCCAAATTAAGGTGATGTTGACGCAAGTCGAATCTGGTTGTATATTAAATAATTTTAGAATAAGGCCAGTGTTAAATAACAAGATTAAGAAATTACAGGAGCAAGATGAGTACTTGAGCAAGCTTAGAGAAGAAATTAAAATGGTAACCCCTCTGAAATAGAGATAAGAGAAGATAGATTGATAGTGGTAGGCAACAAATTATGTATTCTAGACATGCAAGCGTTGAAGGATGAAATTCTTGATAAGGAACACAATGCTGCTCTTTTAAATCTCTATACATTCTTGTACTCCTCGGGTGCATTGTATATTGCTTTTAGTGGAGAGGAATGAAGAAAGATGTTGCAAAGTATGGTAGAAAATGCTTATTGTGCTAAAAAGTTAAAGTAAAACATCAAACACCTACCGGCAAGCTTAAACCTATGTCTTTTCCTAAATGGAAATGGGAGAATATTACAATGGATTTCTAATGGGATTGCTAAGGACTAGCAAGAAGCATGACGTAATATGGGTGATTGTCGATAGGCTAACTAAGTCAGAACATTTCCTGCCAATTTAAGAAACAAATTCTTTGAAACAATTAGACTTCATGGGATTCCAAGTTCTATAGTCTCAGATGGAGATCCTACATTTGCCACTAGATTCTAGGAAAGCTTGCAAAAGGCTTTGGGAACCAAGTTGCATTTTAGCACAACTTTCCATTCATAAATTGATGGCCATTCAAAGAGGACAATAAGGACATTCGAGGAAATGTTAAGAGCTTGTGTTACAAACTTCAAAGGCTTATGGTATAATCACCTACCTTTAATTAAGTTTTCTTACAATAATTCCTACTACTCAGGAATTTAAATGGCACCTTATGAAGCTTTATATGGAAAGAGGTGCAGAGCTCTTATTTTTTAGGATAAAGAAAGTGAAAGGAGACTTTTAGGACCTAAGTTGGTACAAGATACAGTTGATAAGATTAATTTGGTGAAGCAGAGACTCAAGGCAGCTTAAGATAGGATGAAGAGCTATACAAATGCATATAGAAAGGAGATGGAATATGAAGTTGGAGAAAAAGTATTTCTTAGAGGCTGTCTATAGAAAGGAATCTTAAGATTTGGTAAACAAGGCAAGCTCAGTCCAAGATACATAGGCCCTTTTGAGATTATTGAGAAGATTAGGCCTCTAGCTTACAAGTTAGCCCTACCACCAAAATTATCTAAGATTCACAATGTCTTCCATGCATCAATGTTGAGAAGATATAGATAAGATCCTTCACACATAGTCCAACCTTTAGAGGTTCAATTAAGGGAGGATTTGACTTATGAAGAATAACAAATAGAGATTCTAGATTCAAAGGAAAAGGTCTTGAGAAACAAGATTGTGAAGTTGGTTAAAGTCTTATGGAAGAACCATGCAAGAGAAGAAGTAACATGGGAGCCTTTGGAAGCTATGAACGAGAAGTATCCACAGCTAATTGTAGGTTTAGGTAAGAATTTCGAGGATGAAATTCTTTAAAAGGAGGAGAAACGTTGGACCCTAATTTTTTCTTAGAATTTAGTCAATTAATTTAGCAAGCATGAATAGAAATTATAATTATTAAATTAGAATCTGTTGGAGTTTAGTCATGAATATATTTTATTTACATGCGTTTGCATAAATTAATAGACAAGAGAATAAAAGAGCAAGTAAACATTAAATTAAATGTGGAAAGGTAAACTTTGAAGGACTAAAAGAGGTCTTAAAAAAATAAGAAAACAAATGAGAATGATGAAGTGAAGTGTGCTGGAGAAGCTAGGAAGAAAGAAAAGAAAATGTAGAAGGAACTAGAAGAAGAGAACGAGAAAATGAACTAGAAAAAGGAAGAAGGAAAGAAAGAAAAAGGAGAAAGAAGAAGAAGGAAGAGGATTTAGGTGAGCTTTAGGTAACCTTCATCTCTTCTTCTTGCTTTAGGTGAGTTTCATTTGTAATTTTGAAAAAAACATTTATACCCAACCCCCTCGACTCTGGCTATCTTCTTCTCTCCTCTTGAAATTTTCTCTCTTGGTCTTGGTTCTTTGCTTTCTCTCTCTCTCTCACCGTCTCCTCACCTCACCTCTGTCCTCTCGTCGTCCGGTGTGTTGCTCCTCCGTCTCCAACGTGTGTTGCTTCTTCTGCTGTCGCCTCCTGTCGCGGGTCGTTCATCTTCTCCTGTCGCAGGTCGTCTCCAATGCGCCGCCTGTCGCCGCATCCTCTCCTCCGCCTGTCACCGCGTCGTACTCTACCTGTCCCCGCGTCCTCCAGTCGCGAGTCACCGCTTATCACTTCCATCCAACGACAGATCTGGGATTAATACCCAGATTTAGACCTGACCCGCCACCGACCCGATTTGATCCAAAAATCCGATTGTATATTGGTGTGTTTTTTTTCCAATTTTTGAATGGTTTTGTTAATTGTTTGTGTTGTTGTGACTTGTGAGTTGTGGCATGTGAGGAATGAAATTGATTTGGGATTAATTGATTGTGTTGCTGCCTTGTTGGGTTGGAAATTTGGAGTTGGTGGGTTGTATTGTTGGGTTG
>JANZXR010000002.1:31104801-31172602 GCA_027575705.1 Erythroxylum echinodendron
TCACCCCGCCATTGGGAATGGCGGGGTGAGCATTATTGCTGGCACACCCCGCCATTCCCAATGGCGGGGTGGACAGGGAGCCAGCAATAATGCTGGCTCCTATGCTCCTGCCCCTGACAGGGAGCCAGCAATAAAGCTAGCTCCCTCCTGCGAATGGCGGGGTGAGTCATTCTACCCCGCCCACACTGATGGCTGGGTGATTGCCACCTTGCAACCCCGCCATCTACTTTGGCGGGGTCTCCTATTTTTACCACGCCTCCCTTTTTAAGTCACATGTCAAGGATTGAAAATAATAACAGTAATAAACGGAGAATTTAGCCAAGTAAATGCAAGGAAACACAATCGTGGCCCTATCTGACATGATCATGACAAAGGGTAAAACTTAAGGCCATAATCATGGCCTGTATGACAGAAATGAGACAGACTTCCTGACTTGAGTTTTTTTGGGACTTTTTGAACCTTTGAGACTTGAAAAAAGCCCTAAGAGTGCACAAGTGGAAAAGCCTATAAAAGGCATTCCCTAAAGAAGCTCCATTTTCTGCCACATTTGGAAAACACTCAAGGAGAGACAAAGAGGGGAGAGAGAAGAAGAGAAAAAGGGGAAAGGAGTGAGTCTTCGCAACTGCTACTCTACTGATATGTGTTTAATTGTTGATACATTTTATCATTTACAGTTAGCGATTAATGATACAAAAATGCTTAAGATACTCACTTTAATTCATATATGATTTTAGGTATAATTTGGAAATATAATAATTAAAATGGGTAGAAAGCATGACAATTGGACCGTTTTTTGAAGGTTAATACTCACTTATTTTTATGGAGCAAGAAGAAGACATGAAAATGCCAAGAAAGGAGATATATGTTGAAAATATAAAGAAGATGAAGGAATGAGATGGGACAGCCCCATGCATATAAACTTATTGATGACCAATACGACAGAAAAAAATGTGCAAAATGCCAGCATCCTAGCCAAGAGGAAATGACATCACATGAAGCAAAACAGTTGCAGCAGGTAGATAGCCAAAGGAGCAAAACGTGAAACATAGACAATCAAGACAAAATGCTAGCGTTTCATGCATTTAACGCATGGCATTTAGTACTAACTTTAAACGATGTGTGAAAGCCAGCGTTTAACATAGCTGCAAGGGTTAAGTTATATAAGCAGGAGACGTGGACCAAAAACTATGATCTTAAATTGTCATATCGAGCTATAGTAGAGAAGAGAGAAAATAGAGTAGCGGTAGAGAGAAAATAATAGCGTGGCTGGGAGAGATCAGTAGTGTAAAATAGAAAAGGAGGAGACGTGAATAGTACCGTGGCCAAACTTGTTAATTTTTCAAATAAGCTACAGTAGTGAGAAGAGAAACAAAGGGGTTGTGGTAGAGTGAAGACAGTTAGTAAGGGTTTTGGTAAGGTATTTTTATAGGGGCTGAAGCATTTTCTTGGGATACCCATGGAAGGCTAAATTCTCGACACTGGTTCAAAGGTGACATCGATGCCAACGACTCGGATTAAACTTTTTTATTATTTTTTATTTCTTTCTCTCATTAGAAATTGAATATGTGATCTCGTATGTATTGATTAGGTATTTGAATGATGATCATTTTAATGCTTTATTAAATCGTTTTCATAAAAACTCATTGCTAGAATCAAATGCAATACGTAATCGTTATATTCTCGATTAATGTGTAACAACTAATGGTTCCGAATTATTAGAGATAACATAATATATGTTAAATAATCCGAGCTTGTGTGATTATTTGCTAGATAGGTCTATTTTTCTTATTCGTAAGGTGGTTATCTAGATAAACTTAGAGAGCTTATTCTAGGTTTCCTAATAGCTAAGGTTAATTAACGAACGCTTCGTAATTAACTAGGATCTAAGGAAAAATCAGGATTAACAGAGCTTGTTGTTAATCTACGACCGATAATTGCTAAAAGAGATAAAAGAACAACAAATCAATGAATTATACTTAATTAAGGTGTACGACGACATTAAATCAAAGAACCGAATCCCTACTGATTTCCCCAATTTTATCATTTTCGTATGTTTTCTTTAATTTGTTTTTATTAGTTAGTTTCATTTTATTTTCTTATTTCAAAATCCAAACACCCCCCTTTGCCCCCAATTTTTCTTGAACACTGACTAATTTCATTTCAACAACTTTTCACATACTCTCTATGGGATCGACCTAGACCCACCATTGCTATAGTAATACTGTAGTTATTTTATTTTGACTAATGTCACGGTGTGTTATCAATTTTGGCACCATTAATGGGGAGTGCAGTGTTTATTTTTTGTTAATGATTTTAATTAGTGTTTTTTATATATTTGTTTTTAATTGATTTCTTTTCAGTTATTTCATGATCTTTTCATTTTTTTTTTGTTTCATGTTTATGAGTAAAAAACATTTCTGATATGGATGGAAGCAATTTTTTCTTTAATTTATATTCTCAATCCTATAACAATGTTTGTACTAATCAACCTAACTTTTGTTATGGATTTGATAATCAGCCGAATTACTTCCATAATACTTTACAGGAAGCACAACAATTCTCGTACACACCGGAAGCTTCCTATCAAGACTCAGATATATCCTTGGAACAATTAGTTAATGTGTATGTTACTAACACTTTGCAATTCCAGCAGGAAATAATTTCTAGAATCCATAACTTGACAAGCCAGGCAGATCAATTGATGGAAGCTATGAACTGCCTAGCATCACAAAGCAAAGAGACGCAACCATATCAACCTAAGGAGTACTGATGGATATTAGTGCGGAAACTTTACAAACTGAAGAGGAGCTTGAGAATTTTGAGGTCAACCCTCAACAAATTGCTTATTAAAGAAGCTGAGGAGGAGCTTGAAGCAGAAAAAGATGCATCTTTTAACTCAAAGGTAAAAAGTAAGTTCATAATGATTGTTAAGAGTGATTCTTTACCTTTACCTAGTAGGTTAGAGGAATTAAATGAAGAAGCAAAAGGCAAAGAGACATTCGAAATATTTTCGAAGTGTATGAACTCAGTCGGGATTGAGAACCTGAGGATAGCGAAGACACTGAATGGGGATAATGATCGACTAAAATCCTATCCAAAATAACCTAGCGTGGAAGTGACTCTAATCGTAATACCAGAAGATCACAATTTTGTACGTGAGGAAGGTATGAAGTCGAGCCAGCGACCCTAAACAAAGGCATTTCTTGGGAGGCAACCCAAGGGAAGTAAATTTCTTTTATTTACATTTTCTTATTTATTTTTTTATGCATGTGTGTTTCTTTGTTGGTTTATTTTTGCTTGTTTTTTAAGTTTTCAATCAAAATGAGAGAAAAAATAAAACAAACAAAGAAATATTTGCTTATTTTCTATTGCTTCTAGGATTATTTAATCATGAGTAAAGAATGAATTGACTAGATAAAATTTGATGGTAACTTTAGCATGTACTTTTACTCTTATGATTAGTTGATTTGCATTATCTTTAGAAGAGTAGTGACTAATAGTAGACAAAGCCAGTGAGATTTTGAGCCTTATTAGACTGAAACATCCATATCAGTCTCATTGTCTTTTGATAATGTGCGACCTTCATGGCATCTAAATCATGATTTTGCCTTTAATTTTTATTCGAAACCACATTTTTATCACATGCATTAAAATGAAAATGATTAGGCATTCTTTGTTTCAAAAACTACATTAGCCAAATAGCCTACCCATTATATAATTTTCCTTTTTAATAAGCCCACTTTGAGCCTTATTAGCCTTTCTTTTTATATCAACCACATTACATGCTTTATACTTAACCAAATGTCCTACCCAAACCATAAAGCTAGTGGAACATTTGTGATTGTTGAGTTTGTGGATGTACAAAATTTTAGATGTGGGGCTATACATATGTGAGGTTTGGTTAATGTTAGGATGTTTTGTTATGTCTTATCATTGAAATTTCCATGTTGATGTAGTTTATTTTAATTTTTATAAAAAAAAGAAAAGAAAAAGAAAAAGAAAGAAAAAAGAAAAGAAAATGAAAAAGAAAGACAAAGCAAAAGAATGAAAAAATTGTTTAAATAAATTTATCAAGGAGGAAGTGCATATGAGTTTGCAAAGTTATTCATGATTAATGCATCTTCCTAGAGTTGTAATGAATGTAATATTTGAGTATATTGAATATGAGGTAGATGTTGGCTTAGAAGTTTCACTCTTATGGTTTCAATGTATTGTTCGCATAAATTGTATGAGTGATTCCTTCGGATTGGTATATGCTTCATGTGGTTTGTGTGTGAAAGATGAAATGAGTTGTGAAATATAAATGCTGCATTCGTCATAGCTGATGGCACCCAGTTTTTGATTGAGTGCTACTTTTCTTTCACTAGATTTGATGACTTTCATGCTACTTGACCCAAAAACATCTCACCTTACCTTTACCCACATTACAACCTTGAAAAGTACTTTGATTCATGATTTTGCATGTGAATTTTAGTGGTGGAGAAATGAAATGATACGCAAAGTTTTGGATTGTCATGATCATGAATGGTGTTCAGTGTACCCATTGATATATTTTAGCTAAACACGTTTTTCAAGTCTTGGTTAGATTGCTCAGTTCTTGAAAGTATTGAATGTTAATTGATCATGAGTAAAAGCTTGGAATGTTGAGTTCTTGCTATGAATATGAAAGTCACTCATTTTTTGTTGTTATTATGTATTCTTGGAATATATGGGAAATGAGTAAATGTTTTGGGTCGATGAGTTTAAATTTGATGTTTTGCCTAAAGACGGCCAAAACCTAAGTGTGGATGAAATTGATATGTGTTTATTTTTGATACAGTTAATCATTTACAGTTAGTGATTAATGATATGAAAAAAATTAAGATACTCACTTTAATTCATATATGATTTTAGGTACAATTTGGAAACAAATAAATTAAAGTGTGCCAAAAGCACAACAATAGGACCGTTTTTTAAAAGACTAATACTCACTTGTCTTTATGGAACAAGAAGAAGACATGAAAATACCAAGAAAGGAGATATATGTTGAAAATACGAAGAAGATGAAAGCATGAGATGGGATAGCCCCATACACATAAATTTAGTGATGACCAATACTGCAGCAACAAATGTGCAAAACGTCAGCAGCACAGATAAGAGGAAACGACATTACATAAAGCAAAACAACTGCAGTAGGTAGATAGCCAAAGGAGCAAAACGTGAAACATAGACAACGAAGGCAAAACGCTAGCATCCAACGCTAGTGTTGCATGTGTTTAACATATGGTGTTAAACACAGCTGCAAGGGTTAAGTTATATGAACAGGAGGTGCGGACCAAAAACCATGATCTTAAATTATCACATTGAACTACAGTGGAGAAGAGAGAACAATAGAGTGGTAGTAGAGAGAAAAATAGTAGCGTGGCTGGGAAAGAGCAGTGGTCTAAAACAGAAAAGGAGGAGACTTGAATAGTACCATGGCCAAACTTGTTAAATTGTCAAATCAGCTACAGTAGTGAGAAGAGAAACAAAGTGGCTTATGGATAAGTGAAGACAACTAGTAGGGGTTTCGATAGGATATTTTTGTAAGGGATGAAGCATTTTCTTAGGAGACTCATGGAAGGCTAAATTCTCGACACCAGTTCGGAGGTGACATCGATGCCAATGAACCGGGTTAAGCATTTTTTATTATTTTGTTGTTTCTTTCTCTCATTAGAAATTGATTATGTTATGTTGTATGGATTGATTGGGTATTTGAAAGATGATGATTTTAATTCTCTATTGAATCGTTTTTCATGAAAACTTATTGCTAGAATAAAATGTAATACGTAATCATTATATTCCCGATTCATGTTTAGCAACTAATGATTCCGAATCATTAGAGATAACATAACATAGCTTAAATAATTCGAGCTTGTGTGATTATTTCCTATATTGGTCTATTTTTCTTATTCGTTAGGCAGTTGTTTGGATAAACTTAGAGGGCTTAATTATTTTAGGTTTCCCAATAGCTAAAGTTAATTAAAGAGCACTTTGTAATTAACTAAGATCTAAGGAAAAATCAGGATTAACAGAGCTTGTTGTTAATCTATGACCGATAATTGCTAAGAGATATAAAAGAACAAAAAATTAATGAATTATGCTTAATTAGGGTGTATACTGAAATTAAACCAAAGAACCAGATCCCTACCGAATTCCCCAATTTATCATTTTTTGCATGTTTTCTTTAATTTGTTTTTATTGGTTATTTTAATTTTATTTTCTTATTCCAAAATCCAAACCCCCCCCCCCCCCAAATTTTCCTTAACACTGATTAATTTCATTTTAATAACTTTTCACGCACTCTCTGTAGGATCGACCTAAACACACCACTGCTATAATAGTAGTCTAGTTATTTTATTTTGACTAGTGTTATGACGTGTTGTCATCTACCGAGGCATCTGAATCCCATTCTATTTTTTATTTCTTTCATCTTGTTATGCTTTGAATATGAAGATGAATATGTATATATGTATAGATTTAGGTTTGATTAAGATGTTTTAACTTTCCTTCGGGATTTGACCTTGATTTACTGTTAATTTATTTATTCTTGTGTTATTATGATTGGGTATTATGATTGATTGTGGTTTTTTCATATTTCGATGACCAACCGAGATAGTGAACCAGATAAAAACGATTAGATCGGGTTAATGAGAGTTAGGTGACCGAATTGATCACGCAATCAATCTAGTCAGTTATTATATAGAGAAAGATCTCATATGAGACCCAATTGTTTATTAGAGGGCTTAAGATCTAATTAGAACTGTAGGTCTTTTATTAATTGAGAGATTACAAATTCCATAATTTAATTAAGGTTAATAAATTAGGGTGCATGATTATAACTCGAGAGAGAGTGATCCCTCTTTTGAAAGTCTAAAATCAACATACTTTAACATATAAATGGCTAGGTTAGCATTAATGATATGAAGAATCTCCTATCCCATAATGTGGTAATTTTCCTTGATTGATTTCCATTGTGAATTTTATGTTGCTCAATTTTAATTCCTTTTGTATTAAAATTCCCGAATTACATTTCTGCTAATCAAATTCTCGTGTTTAATTTCTTTTTCAATTTTATTTTCATTTTAATAATTATCTAGCCTTAGATAACCTAGGATTACATTAGTTCACCCTCCTTGTGGTATCGACCTTTCACTTACTACAAATCACGACCCGTGCACTTACAATATTTGAGGCTATAAATTGTAAAGCTTGCAAAATGATCAACATTGCATCCATTCAAAAGAGAATATCAAACTGGAGCATCAAATTTCTATCCTTTGGAGGCATATTGTAATTGTCCATTTTAATTCTCAATAAGTTACTTATTTATTTGCTTTCACAACTCGATTTACCTTAGAGCATCCTGAAGAAGATTGATAGATGAATAAGGGATTTTGTTTAGAATGGACAAAACAAAAATCATAGAACCTCACCCAAAGTTAAATGGAGCTCAATGTGTTTGCCTAAGGATTATAGAGGACCTAGAATCACCTCAGCTAGTATAATGGCAAAAACTTTACTGGCTAAGAGATTTTGGAGAATATGTGTGGGAAAAGAAAGTCTACAGGTAAAATGGATTCACGTGGTACATATCAAGTAAGAAAGTATATGGACTATTCAAAGCTAACTTACATAATCATATGCATTCCAACATATTCTAATCACATGGCAGTTTATGCATCCTCGTGTCAAACATTTCATAGGAAATGGAAGGCATATGACATTCTAGCATGATAACTGGAATCCAATAAGGTTGTTGTATATCACTCCATACTACTATATTTTGAGAAGATCAATTCTTGAAAACACCAAGGTGCATATGCTAATACAAAATGGAAACTAGAACTGACCTTTCCATTCAAACACAGGCACTAGTAGTATTATAAATAGTCTACTAGATTACCAACCTGATCAGTCATAAGTAGATTCAATATAATGGGAGCTATATAGCACTAAAAATTTTTTAACTAAATCTTCTAGAAGGTTGCTATTAGGAAACTTGATTAAATTTAGATTTCATAAACTCATCTGGGACTCAAAGATTGCTCTAGCTCACTCCTTTATACTATGGTTAGCAGCATTTCAGAGGCTAAAAACTAAAGATAGACTAAAGTTTTAGGTACCCGATACCATATGTCTACTCTGTGCAAACTTTTTTAATACTCTTGACCACTTCAAATGTGTATATGCTAATCAATTTTAGAGACAATTTCTGAAGATTTTTCAATTTGTAAGAAACTAACCAAACTTGGATAAGCACTCTCAAATGGGCTAATAGGTTGAGATACAATGGGAGAGGTGATAAAAAATTGTTCAAAACAAGCTTCACTATGTTAGTATACTATATTTGGAGGATGAGGAATGCTAAAATGTTTGTAGAATCTAAGGACATTCTGGATTACAACTAGATGGGGTACTTCACCAAGCATAGTTTGACTGTTATGACGTGTTCATAAGGAGACTTTATCACAAAAGGCTTTCAAATAAGATTGAATCTATAGAATTGTAATGTTGGAAATTGTATTCTCACTGGAACTTAGAGGAACTTCTATTTGTAGAAAATGTTGTAACTCCATTTGATGTGGAATAATTGTTTAGTAATTTCTTAAAACTGTTTCTATTTATGAAATTATTCACATTTCAAAAAAATGATTGGATCTAAAGGAGTAGACGCTGTATCTACTCTCTATATCTAATTGGAACATTAAATGATGAAAGGATTAAATTATACATCATAACTATGCATAGATAGGTTGAATCAAACCACTTTGACGTTCCTAATATTTAGGTGGTCATGATATATTATTAGATATCAATCTTGATATATGATTATAAATATTTAATTAGAGAATTAGATAAAAAGGGGTTTTAATTTTTCTAATTCTAATTATAAATTATAATTATAATTTATAATAATTGCCAATATATTAGGAACCTGATGGGTCACAAATAAATAGTAGTTAAAAAAGAAAATAAGTTTAAAATAAGTTAGACTTAATTGTAAAGTTTAAGAAACTTTAAGGATTAAATATAAGATATTTGATTTTACTACAATTAAATTAAATTACGTTAGAGTTTGACTTTAATTATAATTATAATATTTAATTTTAGTAAAAATAAATCCTGCGCTTTTTTCTATTTATAGGAAATAAGCGTAAGGGAGCTAGTGCTTGTGTTTGTTTCCTCTTAATATTCGAGTCTCTTTTTCTCTATTTTGTAGATGTCATTAGGGATTGGATGCTTGGATAACTTATGGTTGACAACTTAAAAAGGATTTAAAAGGTTTCAGTAAGGTTCTTGAATCAGTTATGGTTCCTTTATTTTATGATTCATGTTTTTCAAGTTATTCAAACAAACTGTAAAAGTTTAATTTTTCATTGTGCCCGTAATTTGATCACTATGGTTTCCCAAAATTTTATCTATTAAAAAGGATAAGCAAGATATCTTAGTTGTGTTGATGATATTATCTTTAGTGCTACTAATGAAAGCATATGTAAAGAATTTTCTAAGTACATTAGTAGGGAATTTGAGATGACCATGATGGGAGAGCTTAACTTTTTCTTTGGACTTCAAATTAAATAAATAAAGGAGGGCATCTTCATCAATCAAGCTAATTACACCAAAACACTACTCAAAATGATTTGAAATAAATCAAGATAAGCCACTGAAGACACTTATAAGCATTATCACTAAGTTGAACAAGGGTGAAGAGGGTAAGCTAGTTAATGTAAAGCTATATCAAGGTATGATTAGGTCTAACGTCATGTTTATTATTTGTTTATATGTTAAATTTTAACTCAATCTAAACGAGTTATTGTTGTTGTTTTTATTGTATTTTAACTCAATCTAAACGAGTCTCATCTTTTATCCATTAAGTGTATACTTAGATACTTATGTGGTACAGTGTCAATAGGACTTTAGTATGCCATAGATATAACTTTTGATTTGGTTTGGATATTCTAACGTGGATTATGGAAATATTCTTTTGGGTAGGAAGACCTCATTTAGTGCTTTTCAATTTCTAAATAATATATTAGTATCATGATTTAGTAAGAAACCAAATTCTACTACCTTATTAACTGCAAAAGTCAAATATTTAACTATCGATAGTTATTCTGCACAAATTTTATGGCTTATACAAAACTTAGAGACTGTGGCATGACCTGACAAAGACCCCATGCAACACTTAGAGACTATTGCATAACTCTAATGCCATTTACTTTACAAAGACCCCATTCAACACTCTAGAACCAAGCATATGGAAATTAAATATTTGTTCATTAGATATTATATGCAAAATAAAGATGCTAAGTTAGAATTTGTTAATACATTATATTAATTGGTTGATATGTTTACTAAACTATTGATTAAGGATAGATTTTACATTATTAAGAGAGAACTAAGTATGATGAAAGGAAATTTAATTTAATAAAGACCTCCATAAGTGATAAATTTTGATTTTGTTGTTGGCTACTTGATTTATATATGCTTTAAAGTCATCGATACTATTTTGGCATACTTTTAAATAATTGACTCTTTTGGTTGTTTCAAAAAAAGAGAAGAAAAAGTTGAGATATTAACTTCAAAAGGAGTGAGTTAATGTTAGTGCTATCTTAAGAAACTTAACGATGTTAGATTTAGGGGAGTGACTAATTTCATTGATAACTTGGTAATCTTATAAAAATTTTGATTTATATATAGAATAGATTAACTTGAATTTTCTTTTATTCATGAATTTAGGGGAAGTTAACTATTCATATTGCATTGGAGTGACCAATTATGGGTGTTCAATTTTACCATTGTTTAACTCCTAAATCTTATAAATACATAATTTTTCATAGGTTTAGATGTAAAAAAATATTTGAGTGTCTTATATAAACATTCTAAGAGTTTGCCAAAGCATTTTGAGTGTTCATTGTGATATTTTGAAATGACTAAGCTTTTAAGATTATCAAAGTGATTAAGCAAGGTCTTTTAAGTTGTAAATTCTTTTTTAGGTGGGTTACTCATCATCTTGGAGAAAAATTGTAAGAAGAGTTACTATTTACTTGTAGAGAATAAGATTGTAGTAAGAAGGTTCCTTTTCGCCTCGTTAAAAGAAGAGACCTAGTAGAAATTCTCAGAAATGTCTTAGAAAGTGTACGTAAGTAAGAGTTATTTGCCAAATCATTGTAAATTGGTTTACCTTTCTTTTTCCTTATACAATGTAAATTATTATTTGATTGTATTATTGATTTACATTAAGATGTTTTTCATAATATATTAATTTTTGTTCAATTGCATTTGTTAGATAAGAAATACTTGTTTAAATTTATAAATACCTAATTCACTTCGTTAATGATTGTCATTAGAGACTGACATATTTCTTTTGAATTTTATATTATTTTTCTTTATTATCTTTTTATTGAAAATACAATGAAATAAGGCATTAAACATAGAAAACCATTAATAATTAACGTACTAAAATATATATTCCATAGTAATAAAGAAGATGAAGTTCTTGTTAATTATTTTCATCTGAAAAATATAAATAAATTAAAATATTATAATACAATTTAAATTATATTATTTTTAATAATCATAAAATAAGTGAACTTGACTACATAATCAAATACAAAATTTAAAAATGAATTTATTGTTAAATTGGCACATAAATATAAATAAATTTTGTTTATAAAATTTGAAATAAAAATATTTTTTGCTTTTTATATTGCTTCTCATTTTTAAATATTATATTGTAATTTTTACATGCTAAAGAATATATAAAATATTTTAAAGCACAGTCAAAGTAAAAGTATATGTTTAACAAAACAATGCACTTGTGATAGGAAACTTTCTTGAGTTAGCATGTGAAAGAAACCTCCCATAAGATCTTAGTTTTAATGCTAATTTATTTTACGAAAAGAATAATAATGAAGGAAAAATGATAGTGAAAGTGAAAAATAATACTATGGGTAACAATTATAATAAATACTTTATCAATAGATTCTTGATTAAGAAAAGAACGAAAAATTAAGTTCACTATCATGAATGAAAGAAAATTTTGAACGTTTGATGAACGAGAAGATGGACAAGTTTCTTATATTATTTGAATGTTTAAACATAAAAGAAAAAGAAAAAGAACAAACTAACAGTTTGTTGACTAATTTCTTAATTAGTATTTAAAATTTGCAATTTATGAGAAATTAATATATGATTTATAAAGCATTAAAAGAATTCGTGAATCGTTGAATGAAAGATTCTTACATAAACTATAAAATTAAAACATTATTAGATTGAATATAAAAAACAAAGTCTAAGTTAATATTTAATTTTTTATATTGATAATATTTAATTTCTTAAATAATATTTTAATTTAACAATTTGTAAGACAGTGGATGTAAAATTTTGTTTGTTATTAAAAGAATTTTTTTGAAAAAGAAAAATATCATTAATAATGGAAAGTGTTACAACAAAACATAAGGCTTAGGGAAGTACCCTTACACATGTTACAACCTCATTGCAAAGGCCTACCACGAATCAAATGCCAATGACATAGAAAGATTGGATTAAACTCTCAAGGAATACAACAGAACAGAACTACAATTTTTGCCAATATCCTTTGGCCAGTTCAATTCCCAAATACCATTGGTCACCTTTAAAGTTAGAGCCTCTATTTTGTACACAGGTCTCCAAAGCTATTGTAAAAATCTACATAGCATGCCTTGGAAGAGAATTTGGACTGTTAACTATTGAATAATGGTTGAAAAAGATTTCCCCTAGACGAACCACAGGCATTTCTTTTTCACGATTTCCCATATGTTGGTAGCTTGCCTGCACTTGAAGAACAAGTGATTTCTAAATTCCTCTTGCTCCAAACATAAAGGACAAGATCTATCTAAATCTAGATATCTTATTCTGGATGTAGTTTTTAGTCTATTTTTTATAGTTAGCTGTAGAAGAAATGAAGTTTTGGGTAATAAAACCTTGCTCCATACTATCTTGTGCTAGTCAACTATAGGGTTTCTTCTTCTCAACAAATCTTTGGCAGAAATATTAGACAACTTGTTGAGTGACTTACTATTCCATATGAAGGTGTCAAAAATAGAGGGATTAGGGGGTAATCAGGTTGTATATGCCTCAAGCAATCAAGAAATTGCCAAGAACTTCCATGAATCAGAGAGCAAATCTTAGCATGGAAAGGTTGGATCAATATAGCCTCTGGTGTCCTTTGTGAATGGATTAGTTGTCCTAATCCAGACCAATTATCATACCACAAAGAAATTAATTTCCGATTGCCTATTTTGCAAGAAACTGCAGATTGGACCGTATCCCTCAGCTGTAATAACTAATTCAAAAAAATGAGAAATTGAGTCTCTTTTGTCTATTTCCCATATACTCCTACCTTTGACAAAGTAAGAATGCAACCACCTTAGCCAAAGGGAGTTTTTGTCCTCGAGTATCTACCACAGTCTTTTGGGAGTTAGTGCATACTTTGTGGTTTTAATGATCAACCAAGACCACCTTCCTCCTGACCCCATACGAAATCTTTTAACAATCTTTTAATGGTTTTAGTAAGGCTTTTGAAAAGGAACATATGTGAACTCTAGTAAATGCGAAGAGAAATAAGAATTGATTTAACAAGTTGCAATTTGCCAGCATAGTACAGGAACTTATTCATCCAAGGTGACTTTATTCTTTTTTTGGATTCTTTCAAGGGAGGCAGTCATTAAAGCTCAGTCTTCTGTTTGAAACAGGAAGTCCCAAATCTAAAAAGAGGGTGACTTTTATGAAGTATTTGAATTGAAGTAATCTTCCGTATGAATAATAAATATATAGTGCTATCACGTGTCCAATTTCCGTGTAGCAAGCTCTTCTTTAGAGATGAATCTGAAATGGAGCTGGTTATTTTTTACGGAAGGTAACACTTTTACACGTCAAAAGATTAAGCCAAGCACAAATATTAGACTTTGGTCTTATCTGACATAAATGTGCTCACACTCGTACGCTGTCAGATCGCTTGTCCCATAAATGATAGCGTTGGGAACGAACAGAAGTGATTGATTGTTCTACAAACTGTTTTGACCTTTTCCTATCCCAAGTTTAGAAGTGGATAAAATAAATGACTTTTGTTTTGTTTGGTTTGTGGGGAAAAGTCAGTTGAGAGCATTTAGGCTATCCATTTATGTAGGCTTACGTTTCCTCGTTCAAAGGGTGGCCATGTACACACCAACTGCCCGTCTCATTAAAGACCAACAACTTACGGAGCCTCACAGCATACTCGGATATCCAATTACAAGGCCGATAACCAGACCGCAATATTCACATAAAGCTTAAGAGCTCCAACTTATTAAGGATGGCTGATGATGCCGACAAGGCTGAACGTGAGCGCATTTTCAAGCGCTTCGACTTGAATGGTGACGGAAAAATATCAGCGTCGGAGCTCGGAGATTGCTTGAAGACCCTCGGCTCAATCACAGCAGACGAGATTAAGCGAATGATGGCCGAGATCGACACCGACGGTGATGGATATATATCATACGATGAATTCACAGAGTTTGCTGCAGCTAACCGTGGGCTTATCAAAGATGTGGCTAAGATATTTTAGTCCCTGGCTAAATATTTGGTGTCATTTGGTGGCTCGGCTCCTAACATACTCATGGAATGTGATGAGCGAATATAAATCTCATCACATTTTAATTTTTGAAACACTTTATTTTGGATAGTTAAACTGTAACATCTTTTTTATCAATTATTTTCTTTTTATCATGATATTGAAATGGAATTATCATTTTTATTTTTTTATATTTTCCTTTGACGTCAAGAAAGGAAAAGATATGTCCTTTATGCTATTTTCTATTACTCTCTCTCTAGTTTAGTTACCTTCCAAAACACCAGTATTACTTAATGATGGCAAGAGGACTCTAACTCGGTCAGAAGACAACGAGTGTAGTTCTAATTAATCAAATTTCAGACAAGTTAAAGTTCAGATATTTTCTTTTATTTTGGATTGAGTTTAAGTTCGAATTCCTTTTTAAATTTTTGAACCGAGTTCAAACTCGAGTTTCACAATTTGAACTCAGCCTAAAATTCAAACTTCACTCACATCATTTTATATGCGTAATAAAACAACATCATTTTATATATTGATAAATAATGAATTATGGGTTTGTGAAAATCTAATCAGATTTAAATTTGAGTATATCTAAATATCAAAATGTCTGAAATCTAATCAAACTCAAACTTGGACTGATTGTTTTTAGCTTAACTATACTTCAAAATGGATTTAGTCAAATATTATCATTTTTATATTAAAAAAAGCATCTAGGTTCATTATCCTCATCTCCAACCTTCATTATGGTCGGTAGAGAAATTTTTCCTTCTTAATCCTTCTTCTTTTTCCTTATCCTTACCAATGTGTTGCTCCCATCCTCTTTCCCTTCCTCTCTTCTCGCTTGAGTCATTGTATCATTGCTTATGTAGAAAAACTCCCTCCACAAGGGATATTAGTAATTCTACTCATCATTTACATTACCTAACATCTTTTACCATTTGTGGAAACATTTTTTAAACTTTTCTAACCATAAAGCTTTGCTTAGCTACTTTGTGATAATGTTAGACATTCCTACTTCCCTTAAGATCCACCTTGACTTAGAGGGACCTTCTTGCCCCTTAGTTCCTCCCTTAACTTCTTCATCCTTTGATAAGCAAGTTTTAATTCCTTCCTTTGAGAAATAGGTGAACTTAGTTATTAATCAGCCAAGATCTTGGTTAAGAATTATAGGGGAAGGGATTGATAACCTAAGCCTTACTTGCTTTCCTCAAGTAATGAATAAAACAATGTCTCCCCTTTGGGGGAAATTTTGGAATATGGAGCAAACAAATGAAAGAATTCCCTAGTTGGTTACTTCATTGATAAGCAGCCTTTCTTTCCCTTGGTCAAGAAGTGGGTTGAAGCAAAATGGTCTAATCTGGGAGTAGACAAGATACCGATTAGTGAATAAGACTTCTTCATTTTCACATTCACTAAAGTGTTAGAGCTTGGTCCCCAACACTGTGCCAGGAATCCTATCATCGTACAAACTCGAACGCCTGACATGGTCTTAGATAAAATAACATCAAATATTCTCCAGTTTAGGTAAATTTCCACAACATATCATTGGAGTATTAGAGCACCTTAGGATTGAGATATCTTGCTAGCTTAACTGGGAAAACTCTTAGCTTTGACATAACCATAGTTGAAGTTAGGAGAAATAGTTATGCTGTAATCTACATAGAAGTTAACACTGCCAACCTCTCCCTAAAGAGCTTAAGCTTAAAAGACTTAATGAAAGAGGAGAGATAGTGAGTTTACTATCTCAATTACATACAAATAGGAACTAGTCCTCAAAAGAAAAACTATGTGGATGAAGGATAGTCAAAGATGGTCAGTCAGCTAACTAGTCTAATATGGAAGCAGAAAATACAAAGGGAAAGAATATTATGGTATCATAGACTGAATCTATAGGTAATATAACCTCAAAAACTATTAGTGAATCATCTCAAGAAGTGGAGGAAGCACTAGTAATGATGATCGCTTCAATTCAAAAGCAGGTTGAGGATAATGGCAATGTCACCAACCCTAGCAATGAGGTAGAGAACTAGAGAAAGAGGTTGAGATGAACCAAATCTCAAATGAAGGGTATAACAAAGAGGGTACTTCCACTATGGAGAAGGACAACTTCACTCCTACAATCAGAAGATCAAATAGGAAGAAGGCTAAAAGGAGTGACACTCCTAACAAAACTTAATATCAATTGTAGTATTGAATTTTAAGGGATTAAACAATACGGAAAAGCAATTAGTTGTACAAGATTATAGTAACTCAATGAAAGCATGTGTTTATGGTCTTTTGGAAACAAAGATCAGGGAGCACAATTGTAAGAAGTTTTGAATCTTGTAAAAAGAATAGAAGCCACTTACAAATCATAAAGACCATCACTATGGCATAATATTAATGTCTATTAACAATGTACATATGGAAAGTTGCTCCATTCAAACTAGTACACAAGTTGTTCATGTATGGATTATCTTTAAAGACTTTAGCATCAAGGTATTTCTAATCTTTATTTATGCTGATAACACTAGATTTCTAAGGAATGAATTGTGGTAGGAACTAAACATCATAGCTATAACTATAAATATAACATGATTGCTTCTTAGTGATTTCCATTGTACCTCGTTCCACTATAAATCAAGCAGAGGTATGCAATATGTAGGCCTTTGTAAAGCGCTTCAAACTTGCATACAAAATCTTGAAGCCATTAATCTGAATTATCAGGATAACCACTCCACGTAGACTAATAATTAGCAGGGTAAATGGATCTTGAGAAGAAAGCTTAAAAGAGCGCTTGTTAATCATAAATGGTTGGTGCAATTCCAAGAAGGAATGTCAATGGGCCAGGTCGAGGGCTATGGTGGCCCACGGGCTGACCGATCCATAGCCCAAGTTATGGCCCGCAGGACCTGACCTGCCTTTTATTTTTTAATCAAAAAACATTCAAAATGATGTCATTTCGGAAGAAATGGGCCTAGCCCGAGCAGACCATGATAGGCCCATAGCCCGGCCAACCTGAGCTAAAAACAAGCCAGACAAGGCAGGTCAGGCCGTTTTTGCCATGTCTAATTCCAAGTTGCAAAGTTCAACTTTGGGCCTTTATTAATATCTTATCATAGCCTTATAGGAATTCATATCTTGGTACATAATGTTACAAGGTCCACTCTATTTAGATTCTTCAATTTTCTTAATAGCTGTGAAAGGTTTGAGGATGCTATTAAGCAAGGATTTAATGCAACCATATTATGTTATGATCAATATAAATGTGTTCAAATACCTAGAACAAAAAAAGACTCAAGAAAATACACAAAGGATTATCCATATTTCTAGGAAGAATCTTAGAGACACTAATAAAGCCTAATATAAATTTTGTGATAATCTAAACCTCAAACACAAGAAGAATATGTTCAAGAATAAGTATCTTTAGGCTTTAAAAGCTCATCACTTGGTCATCAATAAAAGTCAAGAATCATTTGCCTTATAGAAGGTAACAAGTACTCTAAGTTCTTCTTTAAAGCTATAATAGATTGAAGAAGCTGTAATAGGGTAAGTTGCATATATAATGAGAAGGGTAAATTATTATAATGGCAAGAAAGCATTAAAAAGCTAGCTAAGGACTACTTCACATGGGGTAAGAAGGCATTAAGAAGCTAGTTAGGGACTACTTCACTAACTTGTTGGGACATGTTCTCTTAGGAGCTCTACCATCCAATTTTTACAAGACTTCCTAAAACCTATGATATCCAATGATCAAATAGCTAACTTGACCAGAGGGTTTGTGCAAGAAGATATTAATCTAGCACTCAAATCCCTCAACAACGCCCCAAGACCTAATGATCTAAATGGTTTCTTTTTTAGGAAATTTTAGAACTGGACCAGAATACCAATTGTAAAAGCTAATCAAGAATTGTTCATTAAATGTATTACTAGCAATGAATCAAGCATACATCACCCTCATTCAAAAATTATAGAACCCCAATAAAATGAGTGATTTCAGTCCTATTTCTTTTTGCAATACTCTTTACAAATTAATTTCTAAGATGCTAGTAGCTAGATTGAAGCCAATTTTGCCTAATCTCATCTCTAAATCTTATAGTGCCTTTTTTCATAGTAGAAATATAGGTGACAACATCCTGATTGTTTAAGATCTCTTCAAAGGTCACAAGAGAAAAGGTATTGTAAAAATGTGTGCTGTTAAATTTGAGTCTAAGAAGGCCTTGGATTCATTCAAATGGACTTCCTAATTCAAACAATGCATGCCTTAGGTTTTTTTTTAATAAAATTGTGAAATGGATCTATCAATGCATCTCTACTACAAGCTATAGTATTTTAGAGAATGGTGAACTTACTTTGTGGTTTAAAAGGAAAAGAAACTTAAGATAAGGAGACCTTCTTTCTCCTTATGTCTTCTCTATCATCTATATGGAAGCTTTGCTTTAGCTGATAGCTTACAACATTGCTAAAATACCAAGTTTCAAATTTCACAGGAATTATAGTAGGTTGAAGCTTTTTAACCTCACCTTTGCAGATCACCTTTTGTTATTTTGTAAAGCTAATCCTCTCTTAGAAGTTGTATAGTTTAGTTATATTAATTAGTTATGTGCTCACTCATTAGTAGAAGTTAACTTTAACAAAAGTTGCCTCATGGTTTCTAAGGATGCAGTTGCCCTTAAGGAAGAATTGTCCCACAAATTACCCGAATGGAGATAGTTCATCCCCTCTTTACATATCTTGGTATTCCAATTACCACTTCTAAAC
This sequence comes from Erythroxylum echinodendron, assembly GCA_027575705.1. NCBI lineage: Eukaryota > Viridiplantae > Streptophyta > Magnoliopsida > Malpighiales > Erythroxylaceae > Erythroxylum > Erythroxylum echinodendron. Next base: position 31,124,156 of record JANZXR010000002.1, read on the forward strand.
CTTCCTACAAGGATTGCAAGCCACTCATTTAGCAAATTAAAAGGAAGCTTAAGATATTGTATAATAAGGAGCAAAGCTATGCTAGGAGGATTCAACCAATTAAGCAGTAATATACAATGTATATAGTCACTAGATATCCCATCTTATCTTGCCTAAGAGAATTTCCAAAGATCTGGAAAAGTTATTTAGGAATTTCGTATAGAATGGTGGCCCCTATACGTCTTCAAATGATAAAGTTTATTGGAAGGACCTATGCAGTCCAAAGAAATAAGGACTTGGTATACACTCCGTTCATATCATGACTAAATTCTTATTAACTAAAAGGATATAGAAGTTGCTTATAGATAAAGAAAATATATAAGTCTAAACACTTACAAGATCAGAGTATGAAGGAACTTAAATTTAATGCTACTGCCTTATGGACTTATTTTAGCATCCTCAAGTCGAGAGAATGGGTTGTTAAAGTTTTTTAAAGCATTATAGGTAATAGTGATAAAACTTCTATATAGTTTGAAAGTTGATATGATAAAGGGTCCTTACACTTACACCCTTATCTATACCACTTAAAATACATGTTAAAACCTAAGGTAAAAGTCATTGATCTCATGATCAACCAACAGTGGAACTTTAATCTCAGAGGATTTGATTGCCAAGTTGATTTAATTCTAAGTAGTAGACTAAATCCTAAGATGGAGGAAAAAATATTTAGACTTTAGATTTTGCAGATAATTTCACCAATGCATCTGTTACTAAGCTCTTCATACCTCAAGCTCCTGATGTGGTCTAGCACAAGTTAGCCTAGTCTATGGGAAACATCTATAGGTATTCTTTCACCACCTGGATTACAATTAGAAAAAAATTATGTAAATTTATAGGTCCAAAACCATACTCAACTTAGACCATAGATGTAGCTTATTTCATGACTTTCCAAAAATAGGAGACCACTTATTTTTTCAATGTGCATTCACTAATTCCTTTTGAAAGAAGATCATAAATATATGCAATATAAAGGACATAAGCAATTAGTGGGAGACCCCTTTAGATCAGATGATTAACAGTAACTATCCTGCTGGTAACTACAAACTCCTCATATTAGCTTTATGGACAGGGGTGTATGACGTATGACAAGAAAGGAATAAGAGAATATTCAAATAAGAACTGTTGAATGCCAACCAATTCCAACAAGCTACCTTGAGTAAAATCAAGGATTACTTCCTAATCAATTTAAAGGTGGAATATTTATCTTCAATATTAGCTCAAAGATGGGGTTTCTAGTAGTCATTCTAACTTGCGTAAGCTCTGGTAATGGAATTGATATGTAACTTAGCTTCCCCTATCCATTATCACTAGTTTATAAAGCTTATGGTCTGTGGTGTAACATTATTCTACTCTCCTTGTATTTTGTAAGGATAAGTCTTGATTTTGGAATATTCCATTTTTTAACATAAAAAATGAATTTAAAAGAAGTGTTATTTTTAGTATAAACTTGAATTGAAAATCTAAAGGCATTGATTGCTTTATTTTATGATATATTGCAAGTATATGAGTCATATGTTGTGATATAACTGGTATCGATCCCATAAAGATTGAATATAGTCACCTAACAATTTGAATTACACTTTGTCTAAGGTAACAAAAGATTGAATTAACTAAAATTAAAGTAAGCTAACAAAACTTAATAATTAAACAAATAAAGGATAAAAATTAAATTGAACTTATCAACGGTGGAAACTTAGGGATTATCCCATCCTTGTTTTGTCTTCCCTTTGTCTTGTTAATTCAACTATGCTTGATCTTAGATATCTAAAGGTTTTGAGTACCCTTTTATCAAGATCTAATCAAGTAATCTTAATTGAGGTAGATAAATGTTAAGTTGTAATTCCTCGATTTCTCAAAACTACTCCTAACTACTCAATTAGATTTGAAGCAATCATAAGGATAATTAAATCACAATTAAGATCTCTCTTCAATTGCTTATTAACCTAATATTTGTAATTCTATTAAGGTATCAACTCTCATTGCACAAATTAAGACAAATTTCTTGACTTAAATGTCTCGATTTAAATTAAGCGTGAGCACAACAAATATCACAAAGTAGTAATATATTGGCTTCAACAAGGTAAAATTTATACAAAATAATTCAAGAACAACAACCTAATATAGATTTAGCAATCCATAATTATATTTAAAACACAATTTTTTAGATTCGACATACAAGGCAATGAAATAGAATAAGATAAGAATGAAATCAGCTTGAGCCTTGATAAGGAAAATCTGGAAAGCTTCAGTTGATCTTGATGCTTCCACTTTTGATCTTCTTATTTGTGTGATGAGCAACCTATTTTTGTTTTTTCTCTTCCTTTGTTGATGTCTCTAATGACTCTAATGTCCTTCCTTTTCTATATAGCCTTCAATAATATCCTTTTAAAGTAAAAACTAGGGTTTTTGGGATGTACACAATCATATAAGCGATCGTGTATCTCAAAAACACCTCAATTCATGACTTTATATAGCTGCAAAACCTTAATCAAGCAACATACATGACTGTTTATGTCAACATAAATGGGCACGTATCTTCACACAAGTAGAAACAGTGTATTCAAACCTCCATAAGTTTATAGTAGACTTACTCGATCACTATAAACAACTGTGTATCGCTAAATTTGTTTCAATTCTTCCATTTTATGCCACAATTTTACCTAAATTCTTATCCTCTTACTCTATAAAGGAAATTATCACCTAAAAACACACTTGTAGTAAAATAAGTAAAAAAATATTATAAAACTCTTAAATAATAAGCAAAACATAATAAATATGGGTATATAAATATAGTCAATTAATCATTTATGTTATCACTAGTTTCTAAAGCTTATAGTATATGATGTAACATTATTCTATGCTCTTTGTATTTTTACAAGGCTAAGCCTTGATTTTGGAATATACCATTTTTTAACTTAAAAAAGAATTTTAAAAGAGGTGTTATTTTTAACGTAAACTTGCATTGAAAATATAAAAGTTCCTTATTACAAGTTTACCTTAAGATCTCGATCTCTGTTTCCTTTATATATAGATTGAAAGTTGATATTTTTCTTACCTTATCTAGGAGATGTTTATAGACTCCTTTCTCTTGGATTCTAGTTGACTATAACAAATTTCATGCCTACTATTGATACAGTACTACTAAGAAACAAGGTATTTATTTCATAATTTCAAGTAAACCTCTTTTTAGCTTTGCTTTAGTGTAAACCAATAATCTAATAACAAAATCTTTTATGTTGAAAGACAACTAAAGAGTATAGTGAAATAGTGCAATGAACTTGATATGTAAGTAGAGGTCCCTTCAAAGATATAGAAAGGTTAATAAGAAAAAAGCATTATTTATTAATTTATTTAACACACGTCTTCTCAAAATACCTATCAACTAAACAATTAATTGATGTTTTAATGAGAGTAAATGATGTGAGCAGGAGCACGGATCGCCATAAATGACAGAGGCAAGGGAGGAGAGCTAGCTATACCAGTGGGCCCATAACAGGAGCTAGGACCAAGAGATTTAAGGAGGCTCTCCATGCGCATGTAGGCTATCTTTTGGAGAGGATGGAACAGTCCAAGCCTGTGGGAGGAGAGCTTTATAGATCCCAGCACAAATTGATTCATCTAACTCAAATCCTTGGATCAGATACCCTTAGGACTTGAAGACTTAGACTATTAAGCCCATACATTAGATCTTTTAATTATTTTAAGTTAATACACCTTTTTATTTTGGGCTAATCTATGTTAAAGCCCAAGTACTTACAATTAAACCTAGGTATAAATAGGTTCATTGGGGTTATGGTGAAAGAACCATTATCTTTTGATTGAGTCGTCAACCATAGTGAGGTTTATTCCTCTTGTTCTTGTTTCAACACGAATCAATAATTCACTTATAAATTTTTCTCAAATTATGGCGTGTTTGTTTGATTCAACCTTCTTGGTTTTAGCTTCGATCATCTAGGTTGCTCAACTCACGTATTCGTGAGGTCTAGTAGGGATTGAACCTTGCGTATCCTCTTATTTTGTTGAATTTTGAATTTTGTTCTGCCTTATCCTTCCTTACTGAAAACTTCCAAACATCCACAAACTCATCAATTTGACGCCATCATCATTAACTTTCGACGATTTTTAGACAACCTTTCATTGAATCACCTCCGTGCGTGCGTCAATAAAAGACATCAAAATCTAAAAGACCAAGTGGCTATTCATCTTGCTTTTTTTTGTTGCAATTTATTGACTTCTTCCTAATGGCGTACATTACCCCTTCCTCCCTTCTCAATATTAATATAGTTTCCCTTGTACAAGGCCTTCCAAGATTCTTCACCAGTTACATAAGCAGTAGTAGCTTAAATAATGTAGGTTATCTGAGTTTTATTTCTCAAAGTGAATTTCAAGGAGGATCAAGAAACTCCTTTATACCATAATTTCATTTCTGAAATAAGGACTTAGCCTGAAAAAAAATTTTAAAAAAAGAGATCATGAACCTTAGATGCAATCATATTTGAGAAAGTGAACTAAATATTATGTCATTTTCACAACAGCATAACAAAAACAAGAAATTTGGAAGGTTAGAAAAAAATTAAACATGTTATAATTTTAAATATGGTGTTACTCATACTTGCAACACCAATTCCCCAACTTGTAAGCTCTCGAAACTACTGCCTTAATAGGGAGAAAATTTCCATCCAAAATGCATTCAAAACCTTTATATATTTATATGGTACAAACCAATAACTAGCAGCATAAGACCACAACATACTAGGTTACTATTAGAAAAAGGCATTAAAGACATCTTGAGTAAGTTATTCATGGTTTATACCCTATAGCCAATCGGTTGGTTATAGTTTAGTGACAAAATAATTTAAAGAAATTATTTATCTTATCTATATTCAGATATATATTATAAAGTACACAAGGTAAATATATATTGCAAATGAAATTAAGGTAAAATCATAATTATGACATTCATATTGTATTTATTTATTATCCCCAAATTGTTCTTAGTTATTATTTTATTGAGATTAGTTATTAATAGAGAATGAAGAGACTAATACACCTTATAATTTTTTCTTTATGAAGTATTCAATCTCATAGATTAATGTATAGAGATATTTAAACAAACAGGTAGACTCTTGTTATAGAACAAGTTCACTAATCTAACCCCATCTAAGAAATTAATTTGGAACATAACTTGTATGTTTATAGAAATTCTCATTATGATGATTGTATAAATGATCTATAAGGAATGCTATATTTTGATACTACTTATCACCTATTCTAATCAATGGTAGCTCAATTGGTAGTCACTATATATATCATTAACTATATGAAGGTACTTAAGTGATCAATATAGGATTCATCATCCTAAAGTAATTAAAGAGATTGCTCCAATGTTCTCAATTTGTATTAATTTGGAAAATTCTTGGTCAAGGTGGAATGTTACTTTGTAAATAGTTTACAAATATAATTAAATGAATTAATTACTAATGGTGGAGAATGAATATAATTGGACTAAAATAGAGTGGAAATTAGTTATATGCCCAATATCTAATCAGAACATTGTATAACAAAAGGATTGAATTGTACAAAAAATTATGCACAAAAAGGTTAGTCAAAAACTACTTTGATATTCTTAAATATTTGGGTAGTCATGATGTGTTGCTAAACGTTATTCTTGATCAATGGATATAAATTGCTTAATTAGATAATTAAAGTAAACTAAAGGAATTTAACTTATCTAATCCTAAAAATGATTTAAGGTTATAATTTATATCTATTGTTAACATAGTTGAAAACCAAATAGGTCAAATTATAGAACAAATTGAAGAGAGAAAAACATGTTTAGTCATGCTGGAGTTGAAAGTAAAATTTGAGAAATTTTATGATTAAATATGAGATATTTGATAAATAAGGATTAATATGAGATACTGGATCTTATTTGGACATAATTAGTATTTAATTATAATTAATAGTAATTCTAATTAAATTTTAATTAAAATTATAATTTAATTTCAATTAAATTACTAAAATGTTTAAAATTTAGGCTTAGGCTCCAAAAGGGATAACACTCTTTGCCTAATCCTCTGTATAATAATTCTAGAGTTCTTCTCAACTTGTTTTGTGAATACCGTTAGAAGCTAGAAACTTATGCGACTACGATAAATGAGATGTGCTAGTTTCATAAATGGTTGGAGGGACACGACAAAGAAATGATCAAGCTTCATAGTAAGGTATAAATTAAGATTCATGCTTTATTATGTTTTATGTGTTAATCATGTTACAAATTTAAAGTGATCTTGGATTTGGGAAATTAAAATGAAAAAAAATTTGTATTTATTTCACTGCACACAGGATTAGTTCTTATCCTGATTAAAAACAGTGGTATCATGGCTAACTTTAGTTCTGTAGCTTGATTAAAATGCGTGATTATTATTGACCTTAAATTTTGGAATTGGAATCATAAACCTTAAAAATAATATTTATTATCTTTTAGTGGATGCCACTGGTGGTTGCTAGAGGTTCTAGCAATGGAAGCCGATGTTAGGAACATAGAGGAGACATGGTAGAAGGTGTTAGTGGAGCAAAAAGAGATAACAAATGGCAGCTGCTGGAACACTCTTAGGTCATTAACTAGAGGCATGTCATTGATGTGCAAAAGAAAAGCGGTGTGTAAGATCATGAGGGATAACCGGCAACATGGCAGCTCCAAGCTTAGGGTAGGGTGGCAACATTAAAGTTTCAATGGTGAAGGCTAAGGTTTTTGAATAAGATGAAAGAGGGGTATTTGGATATAAGGTTAGGGTGTCTTAGGTTTTGAATAAGGATGTTTAAATATTAGAATAGAGTATTCCAAAATGGGATTTGGTTTGTTTTGCAATAAGGATTAATGTAATGTAAATTTAAGTAATTCTAGAATTAGAACAAGCCAGTCTTAATTAAGAATAACTTTATTCCAAATAGAATTCAAAAGAGTTTTAAATTCAAAATCAATTTTAAGATTATATTAATTACTTTTATTAATGTGTTTAAGATTAATAATTAAATAGATTACTAGTTAAAAAATAGAAAAGTGGTTTCTAAAATAAAAATAATTATATTTTAATTAGATTGAAATTAATTAATTAGACTCATTTATAATTAAGAAAAGTATTTTCTAAAATAATTAAGAAAAGTAGTTTTTAATTAAATTTTATTTATTTCAATTTGATTAAAATAAAATTAAATTATTATTGATAAATGCATATTTGACTATAATTATAAACTCATATTTGATGTATTTTGCTTGTTATTTCATAATTTTGTTGTATATTTGGTACTTAATTCTCTCCAAGTGCATGTATAGATTATATTTGCCTTTATGAACCAAAAAGAAAAGAATTCGTGTGAAAAAGATGTACAAGACGAAGATTTGAAGCAACTAAGGATCTACATGAATGTGTACAATGATGATGTAAGTCTCTCTGTAAATATGTGAAGATTGAAAAATTAGAGTTCTGGTCGTGTAGAGTTATACGCTTGTGTATCTTGATATACATAGCAGTGTATTTTACCTAGGCCAGCCCATTGACATGCCTAATAAATTACTTTCTTAATTAATTTTAAAAGGTGTTTTATTTAATTTTGAAAGTAGTTTCCTTTTAATATTAAAAAATAGTTTTCTAATTATGAAAAAATAATTTTTAGTTAGATTAGAAATAGTTTCTAATCTGACTAGATTGTACTACTTATGTAATTTTGAAAAATGACTTTTTTTAAATTATAATAATTAAGAAGCTTAATTTATTGAAAAAAATTTCAATTAAATTTTATTAAAGGAGTTTTGGATTTGAAAATTGTTTTAAAATCAAATTAAATTTCTATTTGGAATAGGAATTTAATTCATTTAGAAATCAATGAGTTTAATCTAATTTAATTTTTCAAAAAGTTAGAAATATTATTTTAGAGTATGAAGATCAATAACTAAAATCAAACGAAACATGATGTTTTATGCATATAATTTGATTATAAGTACATAAGTTACATGCTTTGTTTATATGTTTGGTATATATTAGATGCATGTTAAATTATATGTTTTATCTGTGTAATATTTTACATGAAATTTTGTGTTTAATGAGACGAATGAAATTAAATCCCTCATTAAAATATTAAATACACTTTGAGAACGTGATTGTTGGCTTCCATTATTATAAGAATAAACCAAAGCTTTCTTTATTATTAGGCTTGTTAAACAAACTCAAGGTCGCTTTTGCCCAAATATATTTAGTCTTATGATAGTGACTACTTAAATAAATTTGTGTAATTTAGATAAACAAACTCATGATCATATGAATTTAGAGGCAGTTTTGGAAATAACATATAACATATGATTTGGCAAGAGTTGTCACCTAACGAATCAAAAAGTCAAACGAGATGTGATTGATAAAGTTGTTATTTACCTAATTTAAGTTTAGTTGGTTTGTTGAACAAACTCAAGATCAACTAAATTTGAATGGGATCCTAGCCCATTAGAAAGATTATAGTAATCTTTCTGAATAGTGGTGAGGGATATTATTTCGAATAAAATAATGGGAGTAATCAAATATATGATTGAAGTCCTAATCTCATTTGGTAGTCATAACATATAATCAATTACTTGCTTATCTTATACTTATATTTTGTTTTAAGTGGAATTTACCTTGTTTAGTATAGATGATACTATGCTATTGAACCAAATTTCTTAGACATAGATTATGTTTAAGAAGAGTTTTCAAAGTTAGATAGAAAAATTTTGTGTTCATTCTACAATGTTGCTATTAATCTTTATTAAGGATTTGATATTAACGTTTTAAAGATATATCAAAATCATATAGATGACAATGTATTGACAATTTGAGTTGACTAATGTCTCATAAATTTTGGTGATAACATGTAATATGTATGTCAACATCATGATAGCAAGATGTAAGATGTTGCATTGAGTAGAGTTAAACGGTATAATACCTTGTTGAAATTGTTCCACTTAATTTAATTGACTAAAAGCATAAACATAGATATCAATTAAAGGGTTTGTTATAGTATGATAATAGTTATCATAAAAAGAAAATGATTGCATGACTTTTCTTGCCTATACGTGATATGATAGAGATCATATGTATTTCTAGTTCATGGTTATGAGTATTTGATACTAAATTTAGATTTAACAATATTACAATGTTTAAAGCACAATAAGAAATAGATTGTTGAATAAAACTAGTTGATTTAATTTTATACAGATAGTTTGTATATGTTGGATCAAAGGAGACTTATGCTTAACATAAGTCATAAGAATACAAAGTAGGATAACTGAGACTATTCTTTTATGCCATGATGGTTAAATCAACATAATGAGAATCATAAAGTTACATACAATGATATATGTATCCTTTTGATTATGAATCGTATGAAACTTGATAAGTTGAAGAATAAACAAATCAATCTTTGGTGAAAGAATGATGATGGTATTGAATAGTTAAATTTATATATGTGATGTATTAGATGGAACAAAAATTTATAAAGGGTTACTACTTATATTTCATTATATTATTAATTACTTTATGTGATATAGTCATATGTATTAAATGAAATAATGATTTAAAATTTTGAACAATTCAAATTGTTTAAATCTAATTAAAATTAAGCATTAAGAATACTAAAGCATTTCGATGAGATTATTATGGTGAGTTTTAAATTTTCAGTTATTTGTAAGGAATGAGATTCTTTAGTGAATACCTTCATAAAAAATTCTATAAGAGTATAGATTTATATAAAAAGGAAAATACAATATGAGATATTGTATAATACAATATTATTTCTTTTATAGTTATGCCTAGTATAATGAATTACCTTCAATAGTTTCAATTAAATCAAGTAGCAAGATTTCATATTAGATATAAAATACTAAGTCTTTGAAAGAGTCAAAGTTAATGATTTAAGAATGTAATGCATGGTTAAAGCATACATTATCTATTAAGTTTAGAATTAAATAGGGTAATAAAAGGTTATGAGATGTCTAAAGAGTTGGATATAATCTTACAAACCTATTGAATAAATTGTTTGTTTCAATATACGCTTATATAGTAGGAGTAAGATGAAATTTAAAAAGTTTAAATTTCATGACAATACATCAAATTGAAGTTAGTGCCTTTATTATTACAACTAATGTATAGTTGAAAGGTTACGAGACGTTGAAAGATTAACTTTCATGATGAATTCAAAAAGTTTATTTTGGAGATGATAGTGAATTTATCATGTGTACAAAATGTTATAGGGAGAATAATTGTCCTCTTCAGTAGAAGTGTGTAGAGACATATTTTTTGTAAAGAAAAATAATTCTAATTTTTAATTGTTGAAAATACAATTATCCAAAAATAACTCTTGTTGGATATGAAAAAGTAACAACTTAATTCTAGAAATCAAATCTACAGAGATAGGTTGGAAGTTATCTATGTATTCCAAGTCTAATTACATAGATAATGTACTAACGATGTTTAGTATTTGAGATATTTGATATTTTTGAAGTATTAAAAATATCCATTATTCTATGTATGAGTTGGCATTTGAGTTCAAAGTTACATGAATATTAACTTTAGTAGTAATTCCTAATTAAGATTTATTTTACTTAGAGCAATATCATTCATGATTGGAAAGTTTTCAATGTGACAGTGGTTATTAATTAAGTCACAATTCATTTATTGTGATATATGTGTTAATTATTTTATATAATTGAAGTGATCATTGATTTTTGGAAAATTAAAATATGGAAAATTTCGTAACAATTTCGATACAGTCAAGATTGGATCCGCCTCAATTTTCTAACAGATAGGGCCAAACTATATAATAAAATATATTTACATTTATATTTATTGTGATCATATATCAATTATATTATAGAATTTAAGGTAATCTTAATTTTTGAGAAATCAATTAAAAATATTTTGCTTTTTTTTTTGTTGTGCACTGGATCATTTTTTAGCTTAATTTCTCAATCAATATATATATACACGCTTAACGATCTGACTAGGGCACCACATTCATCTTTTATATGGTTAAATTTGATCACAAAACAAAATAAGGATGCGAGCATTCGTTAGGAAGAACCAAATCGAGCCAAATCAAACAGAATTAGATCTTTTGTTTTGATTAATTAGTTTTTATTTTTGTTTTATTTTATATAAATAAATTAAGTTTAGAACACCACACGTATTCTAACTCAAATCAAACCATTCGGCACCTACGCCATTGTCAAGTTGTGGGGCCGAAAAATACACTAATCATTCAAGTAAATAAATAATCAAACAAAAGGAAGAGAAAGAACAGAAGAGAAGCTCTTCTCCAAAATGTTGCTTAACGCCACCCTTAAGACATCGCCTTCCCCACACCACACGTTTCCTTTTCTCTTGTCAACGTCTCTCCCATTCTCTTGATTCTCTCTCTCTCTCTCTCGCTCTCTCTAAAACCATACCAACACTATTTGCTTTTTTTTTTTTTTTTAAGAACGAACATCATTGTTCATTGTATCTATTTTTTCACTGTTGCTATTAGTCTATCAATGGACTCTTCTTCCTCCTCCTCCTTGTCTACATCTCCGGACGCCGACACGCCACGCGCAGCTTCCTCCTCTCCCACAGCCGTCCGACGAGCCCTTCATCTCGTCCATTCCGAAGACCTTGATTCCAAGCTGGAAGGCGCCAGGGAAATCCGACGACTAGCTAAAACTTCACAAAGGTGTCGGCGTCAGCTTTCTGAAGCAGTGGAGCCGCTTGTTTCCATGCTTCGCTTCCATGGCTCCTCAGAGTCCCACGAGTCAGCTCTTCTCGCTCTCCTCAATCTCGCTGTGCAAAACGAAAAGTATATTTATATTCATGCTCACCCTTTTCTTTATCATTTACACTAAATAGTTTTGGTGTGAGAATGAAAAATGCAGACTTGGTTGATCAAATGTTTTTGATTATTCAATTGAGATTTCTCATAATTGTGAATTTTCTCTGTAATTTATTTATTTTTTCTCAAAGATGAATTTCGTTGCCAAGAAATTTGATGGTTTAGAAATTAGTTTGACAATATTAATAACTGTCTCTTTCCCAACTTTTCCTCTGTAATTTTGAAGTGTTCTAACCTATTAATGGATTTGTTTTATTTTCGATGTTTTATGTAATTGAAGAAGCCTCTGGTGGGTTGGGGAATTTTATGGTGGTTCTTTGCTTGAGACGTGCAGCTTGCTTTTTCGATTGGCTTGATGGCTTCCTTTTCAATCGGTTTTGTTTCTTTTGAAGATGTTATGGTTTTCCTCGGATTCCTCAATTAGGTTATTAAAGTTCGTGTTTGTGGACTTTGAGAATCTATTCTCACTATATGGCTGTTTGCTTTTTCTCCTTTCCATGTGATTGGTTAGTTTCTGTTTCTTGAAGGACAGTGGAGGAATCGTAGGGGATTTGTTTACTTTCAGTCCTTCAAATGTCAAATTTGCTTTATTGGAAACTGGAGTTGTAGTTCTTCTCCTTTTCTTTAGTTTTTGGTTACTGGTCTCGTACAGTTGGAGTTGCCCAGTCAAAAGAATGGGTACTTAAAATTCACCAATAGTTTCTTCCTACTTTGGAAATGAAGTTGAGTGCCTTTTAAATTTATTTGGACGTGACGTGAACAAAGAGTTTTTGTTGAAAAACACGTGGGCGCTGAAATATCTGTCTGAAATAGCAGTTGGTTCCAAGCTTTGGTATGCGGAAACATCATATTATTGCATTTTAATATCATTATCTCTGTTGGTGGATTTCTTGGTGTTGAAAGTAGCACCTTTTAGAAAGAATTGCATGTTTTTTAATGGTCAAAGCTTATTTGATTGGAGGAGGCGAATGTTCTTTGTTTTATCTTCTCCTTTTTGTTTCTTTTTCCACCAACTTCGCTTTGAAGTTTAGTAAGGGTAAGAGAAACAATGATGATAATGGAAGGAGGTTCTGTACCTTTTAGATTTTCTTTATTGATAGGAAGTTATAAATAACATGTTCATTTTAGTAATTAAATTTTACAGCCGAAACAACTGTTCAGTTTTGCTGTAATACGAGTAATGAATGATTAATAACTAGGTCAAACAATTGATTTAAGGCCAGGATTGCCTAATCATTGTTTCACAAGCCAAATGTAGAGACCTGATGTGTGGCAAAGCTTGTACTCTTGGCTTTAGTTCCTTTCTAGTCTAATCAGCTTGCTTCAAGAGCCTTTGCTCTGTGGCCTCATCAGGATAATATATTGGGAGCATATGGATTTATAACTTTTAGATTGACATTGATAAATCATTTTGAAATGGTATCTATTTGTATATTAAGTATAATGCAACTTAAGTAACATGCTTAAATTTAATTTTTCATAGGACAACCAGTTATTATTCCCCTACAATAGTTTTGACATTGAGCACTACTCGATTGAAGATGCTTGCATAATATTATGTAAGTTCTTCAAACTTGGTATTTCGGAAACAATTTCTGTGATCTTGCTTCAACAAAATTCAAGTTCTTGATGATGGTAGTATTGATATGATGATTTGAATGCATTATTGATAGAATGATTTATAAGCCCATTTATAGGGGAAACAGGTGTTCTTCAGGGAGAGTTAGCCTGACTACAAGCTTTGTTCTTGTCAATCTGTTGTGTTCTCAGTCTCTCTAAATGGGATGTTCAATAGTTACTTTGCATGAATTTCCCATTCTGTGGAATTTCCCAACTTTGCCTTGTATACCATGTCCTTTTTTCGTTGTTACGGATTTGTTATGAATTACTTACAGAACTTGCAATTTCTTGAGTGAAGTTTTAGTGATCTAGTTTTGTCATGCAGGAACAAAATCAGCATCGTTGAAGCTGGAGCCTTGGAACTCGTAATTGATTTCCTACAGTCAAACAATTTAAACTTGCAGGAATATGCAACTGCTGCTTTGCTTACTCTTTCGGCCTCGACTGTTAACAAGCCAATCATAAGTGCTTCTGGTGCCATTCCTTTTCTTGTTGAAATTCTCGGAAAAGGAAGTGCACAAGCCAAAGTTGATGCTGTTATGGCTCTTTCTAATCTCTCAACACATGCAAATGATCTTAAGATCATTCTTCAAGCTAATCCAATCCCTTCCATAGTTTCTTTGCTGAAAACATGTAAAAGATCTTCAAAAACTGCTGAAAAATGTTGTTCTATCATAGAATGTTTAGTGAATTTTGAAGAAGGCAGAACAGCATTGATATCTGAAGAAGGTGGAATTCTTGCTATTGTTGAAATACTTGAAAGTGGATCTCTTCAAAGTCGAGAGCATGCTCTTGGGGCACTACTGACTATGTGCGAGAGCAATCGATGTAAATACAGAGAGCCAATCCTCAGAGAAGGTGTAATACCTGGACTTCTTGAGCTAACAGTTCAAGGAACGGCCAAGTCACAGTCAAAAGCGCAGATGTTGCTGAGGTTACTCAGGGACACACCATTTCCACGTTCTGAGCTTCAGGCAGATACTATAGAGAATATTGTGTGCAATATTATCTCTCAGATAGATGGGGATGATCAATCCAGTAAAGCTAAGAAGATGCTGGCTGAAATGGTACAGGTCAGTATGGAGCAAAGCTTAAGACATCTACAGCAAAGAGCTTTGGTATGCACACCAAGTGATGTGCCCATTACCAACTGTAATTCTGAAGTTTCTTCAAAATGATCGTCTTCTTTCGTATGTAAACCGAAAATAGTGGGATAGGGATCAATGCCAGTCCAGGCCTTTGTGTTGGTATCGCGTGACTGGTAGTGTTAATAATCAATCGGTAGTATGAGGTTGAAAAAATTTGTTCAAAGATGCTTGTAAGAATTGAGATCTATACAAATACAATTAGTAAATTATTCATTTTCTTTCTATTTTTGTTATCATTATGGTCTCCGCCGCCTGTGTGATCGATCTTGTTAGGAAAGAACACTGCATTTCATGCTTTAGCGACCTGGTAAATGTGAATCAGTAGAACGTTGTCATAATCTTTCTTTGTGTGGCTTATCGGAGGCGTTAGTTTTTTATCGTGTGGTGTTCGATTCGTATAATATAATTGTATATGTTTATTTCTATCTTTAGAGCTTTATCTTCTCTAATAAAGTTTGTGCTACATTAGCGATTGTATTTCTCCACTCCTTTTTGTTTTGTAAATTAAATAAATTATATTTCAAAAGAATGGTTGGCCTGGAGAAGCCGTACAAAGCGTAGTTATTACATACTTAATCAAGATACATAATGCAACATGCTTCAATATATTATTCATGTACCATAAATTCATATTTATAAGCCAAAATATTGGTATTCAATGATCATCAATACAAATTATTTATGTTGTCATGTTGTATCTCTTATTTACAATTGTTTAATTTACTTTTTGTATTAGTCCAGTACATTCTTTTGGGTGTGGATGACGGGAATTGTAGATATCTGAAGATATCAAACTGTAGATACTTAAAAATATTGAAATATAATTACCCGTAGGTAATAAACTGTAGATACCTGAAGACATCAAACTATAGAGACATTATAGTCTTGAAATGAAGACATAATTGGTGTCAAACTGTATCAGCTGTACCACAACCCTATAGATATGTCTATCTATCCATCATCAAGACAGTGAAGGAAGCATTGTAACATTTTCCTTTAATCATTTGCCAATTTCATAATTAATATATTGACAAATCACATGATATTCATTTGAAATCATAAAATTTGTATTTAAGTTCATTCATGCAAGTTATAAGGTATCACCAATAGAAAAGTATACAATTGACATGTACTTGCATGATTTATTTCACATATGTTTTGTTCAGGTGTTTCTCTATGTACATTCACTTAATTCCAGTATATAAATTCTTATACATCATTTAAATATAAAACATGTTAATTTGTACTTAATTATATTCACAAAATTAGTAAGTAAACTTGTATAGTCTTACTATACACATGTAAGCAATAAATATCCATCTAAATCATCTATAAAAATGTAAATTTTCTTTAGCATGCATTATGTTCAATTTTAAACTTCAATGTTTAATCGCTCAATTCACATATGGTAAATCATATTTTATTTATTTCTAGGTGTTTATAAAGTTTCACAAACATTCTAAAAGATTCAGATATGATTTGGTAAAAATCAAAGCGTAAAATTCAAAATAGTGCAATTTGTGTTAAGCCTACAGTGGGTCTAAAAATGGTGCAAACAAATAAGTCCAAAAGCAAGTCACATGATAGTTGTCACTTGTTATGAAATTTTTCACATAGCAAACTTTCAAATTAGGCTTTTAGAGGTCTTTTAAAAATTTGTTCCCCTATGTGTCTAGTTTCCACAATATCAAAATTTGGGCCATATAGACGTCTAAATTACGAGATATGTACCAAATATCACAAGTTGCTCAAAACAAGGTAGCATTAGGTCACCATTATTGATCTAATTTACAATATCATATAGCCAGAACTAGGTTTGGGTCTCTTCTGGATATTTTTACTTTTATGTCTTAAGTTTAATCTCTAATTAGAATCACCCAAGTCGGAGGTCTGTAGGTTAACTTATGGCCAATGCAAATTGACTAGTTCAAGTAAATTTTAGATAGAATTTCACTAAATGTTACTCTCTTGTCATATTCAACCAATTCCATGCAAAGTAACACTAAGATACCATTCCAGCAACCAATCCATATCTAAATTAATCTTTGTACACATTCAAACATGCACAAGTAGAAATTAAACTAGGTGTAGTCCCAAACATTGAAATTGGCCAACTAACTTTTTTAATGCCTTTGCTTCTCTTTCCCTTTAGCTTTGCTTGATTTACCAACTAGAAACACCATAAATACATATCTCAATCCCAATTCCAACCTTATAGTTCCGACCCTTCATAAGCAAAGCAAGAAAAGACAAAGATGAGAAGAAAAGCTACTAACTTTTACCTTGATTTCTGCCTAGGATTTAGCTTGATTCCTTATGCAAAATGATAAGATTAAAAAGATGGAATGGAGAGGAAATAAGAAGAGAAATATCTGGAGTTAAAACCATCAAAGTGCAAGAAAAATACTAACTTTTACCTTAATTTTTTCCTAGGATTAGCTTGATTTCTTATCCAAAATGATGTGATTAAAAAGATGGAATGGAGAGGAAATGAGAAGAAAAAATCTGGAGTTAAAACCATCAAAGTGCCATCCTCTTCCCTCTCTCAATGACCCATTTCATGAAAATTCTAAACTTATACACATGCTTCAATCCTATTGGACCATATGTTAACTTTAGGTAAAATTGCACATTTAGCCCTTCTTCTTCCTTTAATTCTCATATTGGCATATAATCTCTTTAATTGATTTCATTGTGCTCCATATCTCACATATAATTATTTATGTCCATATTGAAATGATCAAATTACTAATTTACCTTTATCTTTTTAAGTTAATTACCATTATATCCCTTACTATGTTTAGATGCACTTAATTCTTTATGTTTACTTCTTAATACACCCTAGATATACTATAATGCTTATAGTGTATATTTTGGGGGCTTTCAACAAAGCTCTCCTCGAGCATAATTCTCTCCTCTTGCAAAAGACAAGGGTCACTTGGCTTAAAGAAGGTGACTATAACACTAAGTTCTTTCACAAATCAATCTTAGGAAGAAGAAATAATAATAGAATTATTTATCTACTGGTTGAAAATGTTCAACAAATTTCAGAAATCT
This sequence comes from Erythroxylum echinodendron, assembly GCA_027575705.1. Lineage (NCBI taxonomy): Eukaryota > Viridiplantae > Streptophyta > Magnoliopsida > Malpighiales > Erythroxylaceae > Erythroxylum > Erythroxylum echinodendron. The sequence goes on from JANZXR010000002.1 coordinate 31,141,912, forward strand.
CTCCTATTAAGAACATGATTATTAGATTTTACTCCAATCTGCATGACTCAACACCATCAGAAAGGTTCAACTTGCTAGATCTATTGGCTCTCATTGGCTCTCCTGTATCTCAAAATTCTTTAAAGTGGATTCAACATCCAAATTCTCATCATGAAATCAAGAATATTCTCTTCAATCTAAATCCAAATAAGGACTCAGTTCTAGATGGTTTCGGTGCATATTTCTTCAATATATGCCATATTACTAGTAAGCTTCTAGTTAAAGCTGTACAAAATTCTTGAACTCTGGGAAACTCCTAAAGGAGATTAATGCAACTTATATTTGCATGATTTCTAAAATCCCCAATGCTAATTCCATCAATGATTTTCGTCTTATTTCATGTTGAAGTTGATAGGTGTAAATTATACTATGTTTTCATAGATGTTTAAGTGTGTTTTTAAGTATTTATTAGATGATTATCATGTGTACATGCTTAGAATTATGTTATTGTTATTGTATATATTCTAAGTGATTTTTTTAGTTTAGAGCAAGAATTGGATTATAATTTTGTGTTTCAAGGGGGGTGTCTACTATGTTTGTTAGTGATGAAAACTAGAAAATTGAAGAATGAAGAAGATGGAGGTTAAAAGAAGCAGTGCATGATCGTGACAGAGAGCACAGATAGCAATTCCAATGAAATTTAACTTTTCCAACACGCGTATCATTTTACAATTTTGATGTTTTGACATTATTTTTGGAACCAAATTAAGTGGATAAATCCTAAAAAGAACCCTAGAAGCCTTAAGAACTATGAAAGAACATAAAGACTAAAACAACCTCAATCTTACAAAATTGGGATTAGATCAAGGAAGATCAAAAAGGGATCAATGGAGAGTTCCAATTGTTCCAGCATTTCTAGATTAGTCCACATCAAGTTCTTCCTTCCTTCCTTTGCTTAATTTCTTTAAGCTTAATGCATGAACTAAGATTGAAGATGCTATACACGTTTATGATGTTTTAATTTTAAATTTAGGATTTGTTCTTGAGTTATTTTGTGACGTAATCATTGTTGATTTCAATACAATGTTATGGTGTTATGGTATTTGTGTTTGCTAATACTTTGACAATAAATCGAGAGAGCAAGTTGAAAGTAATATGATTAGGTTAGGTAATGAGAGTTAACGACCTAATAAGTCTTGCAAATATCAGATTGATAATCATACGAAGAGAGATCTTGCGTGAAAACTCAATTATCCGATAGATCACTTAAGAACTGGTTGAAAATGTCAGGCTGTTTTTATGAATTGAGACATTGTAAATATGAAATTTTGCAATCAATTAGGGATAATTAATTAGGTTTAAATGATTAGGTCTTAAGAGAGAATAATCTAGCCCTTCGGAAATCTAGGATCGACATCCAAATGAATAAAAAATGGTTGAGGGAGCAAAATGATGATAAAACGAATCCTAAACTTTCACACTTGATCATCCTTGTATTATGACAGAGCAATGGTTAAGTGGTTAAGTGCTTAGCTTTATTTAATTGTTTTAATTTATAAATTTTATTTTCACTCAAATCTAATTTCCCAACCTTATACAAAGTTAAGTTTATTTAGTTTTAGCAAATTTCTCGTAGGATTGATACCTCAATTACTACAAGTTTACGATTTGTATACTTGCGGATATTGATGGTTTTATATTAGGTAAATTTTGATTAACAGTAGAACTATCTACAAAATTTTATCCAAGCTGCTAGTTATTAGGCCAAAGGAACATCGTAACCACAAATCTCAAGGTGCATTCATTTTAGGCAGAAGTATTTCTAATAATATTCTACTGATGCAAGAGCTGATGAAGGACTATAAAGCAAACAAATCCATTAACAATTGTGCCATCAAAGTCAAATTCTTAAAAAATTTTGATAGCTTGAACTGGAATTTCTTATTCAATAGTTTGGAATGACTTACCAGATCAAAGTCTACCTTTCCACTAGCTCCTACAGAGGACTCATTAATGGTGCCCCAAACAGTAGCTTTGAAGGTTCCAATGGGATAAGACATGGAGACCTAATTTCACCTCACCTGTTTGCAATTGCCATGTAAATCCTTAACAAAACTATTATGCAAAATAGTTCAAAAACATTAGGTTTCAGCTTTCATTATGAATGCAAAGACTTGCACCTCACTCATCTGAGCTTTGCAGATGATCTTATATTGAATAGTGGAACTCATTACAACTCCATCTCTATTTTGTATGACTTTTTCTTGAATTTTGCAAGATATATGGTCTTAGTGTTATCACAAAAAAGTAAGATTTATTTTCCTTTGATTTTACTAATGTTAAAAGTCTCAAGAATATTTTTGGTTTGAATGTAAATAGCTTGCCTTTTAAATATCTTGAGGTCCTTATCTCCTTAAAGAAGCTTGAGTTCACTAATTTTCTTACTTTATTGGATATTTTTAACAGGAAAAATCATGGCTTGGCAAAATAGAACAGTCTTATAAGTAGATAAGGTACAACTCAATATTTTTGTACTGATTAGTCTTTACACTCATTGGAGCTCAAATCTTTTTTAACCAAAGGATATTAATAACAAGATGGAAAAGTGCAAGAGGAACTTCCTATAGTTGGGTAAATCTAACAATCATAAGGGTTCTAAAATTAAATCGGATGAATTATACTAGAAAAAGTAAGAAGGAGGTCTAGGATTTGTCTCAATCAACTTGATTCAAATAGTTTTTTAGTGGCAAAGAGCATCTGAAGGCTCTTTAATGACAAAGAAGCTCTTTGGAGTAAGTGGACTAATGAATATTATTTGAAAGACTCCAACTTTTGGCAATAAAGTGAAAATTAGGAGTACTTTTGGCCTTTTGATTCTCATGCTTAGGAAAAGGCAGACAATTTACTCACTTTTCATAATTCATATTGGTAATGGAGAGGATTCCTCGTTTTTGTTTGATAAATGGTCTCCTCTGAGCCTTCTAAAGTTAAGAGGTGATCTCTTTTCTCTAGTAACAAGAATTCCAATTCATGCTAGAGTTTCCAAAGTAATTAATTAGAGGTCTTGGATTACTATTGTCAGAGGGATAGAAATAACGCTTCAATACTTTCCTACTTACCTCGCTAGCCCTCATTTAAAGAATAAAGCAATCTGGAACTTCAAAAGCAACGGGGAATTCTCCATTCTTCCTATTTAGAAGCTATTAGACCCCATCTTCCCTTTATTCCTAGGTATAATATTTTGTGGAAAGGATCATTGATGCCTACTGTTAGAGGAGATTGAAAACAAAAGACAAGCTTAAGGTTTCCATTGATTAGGTTTGTTGCCTTTGTAATCTAGTATGTGAAAAAACTTTTCGTCTATTCTTTCAATGCTGCTATTCTTCCTCCGTTTGGGACAGAATGCTTCACATTATGAATCTAGATTGTTCTTATAACAATTAAGATGAAATCCCAGTATGGGCAGATAACTAATACAGAAAATGGAAAAAGATCAAATATGTTTAAGCATAAGCCTAAGCCTTAATTGCTCTTTGTATTCTATATGGAAAGAAAGGAAATTAAGGATTTTCAAGAATATCAAAACTAACAAATATGCTCTAGCTCATAGAGTTTGTTGTTGGATCAGAGAGATTCTAGTTGCACAAAGGTCACTCATAACTTGAGCTCCTCTTTGAGAAAATGGAACTTGGTTTAATCAAAATGTTGTCTTTTAATAGTCTTAAGGCTTTTGTAAAGTCTTTATTTTGTTGTATCTTTAGACAAATCTACCTTGTAATTGGCTTCCAGTTGCCTTTATGGGCTTCTTATTGAATTCTTTTTTTTTTTCATAAAAAAACCACGCAAATATACAAATGTTTATATAAATTGTTATAAAGTTTGCAAACCCTCTGAAAACTCTATTGAACATTACCACAAAATTTAATAAAGAAATGATAAAAGGTAATACCTAAATAAATAGCTCTTTTGAAATATGATTGATGATTTATGATCCAGTTGCTTTATACTGTATTATATACTTTATGCTAGTTTTCAATCATCTTTTACAAAATTATACTATTTTTGAAACTTTGTTATAGAAAAACAAGAGCGTAAAACTAATATTATATCTAATAGGAATTATCCCAATGGTACTTAGGTCAGTTTTTGTTTATTGACAGACTGCTCTGACAGTTTATGGCTTAGAAAATTTAGAATGCAGGGAAAATAAGTACATGTGCTGTAACTAAAAATTTGCTGGCTTCCCATTACACTCTTTCAGTCTTAGTTCCCTTCGTTTTCTTTCTATAAAATCCTTCTGCTATCAAAATAATTGCCTTACACATATAAGTTGTGACCCTCAGCACTGTAATATGATGTGATACAAGAGGCTGATGGATCAATAGAAGAAAAGAAGTGATGTTCCTGGTATACATTAACAAGTTCTAGGCCAAGGATACAAGTATTTCTCTATCACTGGAAACAATTAGATCCTAAGCTAACAGCTGGGGCACTAACATTTCAAAGTTTGGAGGTCAGAACAGATTATATGACCGGCTTGAGGATGGCATTCAGCACGGCTTCTTTGGTTGGCAAAGCTGGAATGGCACCTCTTTGAGTCACGGTCATTGCACCGCAAGCATTAGCAAATTTGAGGGCATTCCTCAATTGCTCCTCATTCTACAAGATAAATAAGCAAGTGTCAAAGTATATTGGTATGTCCAAGTCAGTAACTACAACGCAAGGAAAAGTTATCTAACCAGTACTGGTGGATGGGAGGAAGGGCATTATAATATAGAAACAGAAAAGGAAACAAATCTTTGAATCGAAGCTGTTAATTTTTTTCCTGAATACCGGCATGCTGTGAATGTGAAATTTGACGAACAACAACTAATATAAATTCGGCCTTGCCGACCTACTTTTTTCAACTATTATGTACAGATAACCTTTACTAGAATTCACATATTAATTTAATTACTGCAAATTTCAATAAAACGCCATTCACTGCTGAATCTCAGTCATGCTGATAATTTCTTTAAAACCTGCCTTCACAATTCCTTTTTTCTTTGTTCACAGGGAGGCTTGTGTATGAAGTAATTCTTCAAAGTCAAAAACAGTAACATAGCGGGAGTAAACTCACGAGGAAGAGGTCAATTCTGCACTGCTTTCTAAATACACAACCATCTACCAAGATATAGAGGCACAAGTCACATGTGATTGATTATTCTTTTCATCTAGTGTATAGTGCATTAATATGTAAAATAACCTTAACTTATTATTATTTTGTTCACCGCCCCAAATACAAATTATATCTTTTTAATCAAATTTCTTGTCATCTACAGATAGATTATTCCAATGAAAAGTTGGTGATAGTTAACAGTGAATCTGGATCCAAGAGGAAAGGTTATAGCTCCATTTTTCAGATTATAATTATAGACTGTACGAGGATTGTTGAAAATGCTGTCCTTTAAACAACATTTCTAGCTATGAATAAAGTATACTAGGTATGCAATCACATAGGTTCATATTTGTACAAAATATATATTCTAGCATTAGCTCACAAAATCTTAAATATACGGCATTACCTTGAGTATGGACAAATCCACAGCCAACTTTGATAATAATCCAGCGACAAATGCATCCCCAGCACCAGTTGTGTCAACGGCCTCAACTTTTAAACTCTCGACTCTCCCGTTGAATTCCTGTAGTAGTAAACAAAGGCCAATGTACATAGCCATCAAAAGGTGGAACCATCATCAAGGTAAAATGAGCAGTTCAAACGGCAGTTGCAGAAATTTAGGGATGTTGTCATTCTGCAACAACATCACAATCTAACAAGTGCGAATAATTTTTGTCATTGTTCTATGAACAAATAAAATACAATTTTAATAAAATCTTACAAGAACCTAATAACCCCTTAAAACTTCAGTAGGAATCACGACACCGATATTTTCACCTTGCACATGCATTTTGATAAATGACATGAAGGAGTAATAGTGACCAACCATGATGTTCATGAGAATATGGATAATTGGCTACACCAAATACTGCATTTCCCATAAAATACCATTTGTAATAACACCTCAAATAATATCAGATTCTTTAATATGCTGTAATAAGTAAATTTTCCTTAATACCTAATGCCAATTTTTGTACGAGATTTTGTTGGACATTTAATTCAACATTATTGATAAATAACAAAGCTTAGGTCATTCTCACATAGATAACTCCCCGGCCTCTATAAAAAGTTACGCAAATATAAACTTAGGTAACTAAGAAAGAGATAGCTGGAATTGTTGGCAAAGCTGGGACTTACTTTGGTGTAGTACCTGCAACCATCTGGACCCTCTGTTACAAGAAGTAATTTAAGGTTTGGATGAAATAACTTACGAACTACAGCATCATCATATGGATCTTCTCCTTTGGTTAAGAAAGTGAGTTCTTCTTCACTTATCTGAAGACAGTTTAGTGCTTTCATTAAAAGTGCATGTAAAGTTCTGCCTCCATAAAATAGTACAGAAACAGGTGCTATGGAGGACAAGGAACTGAATCTGCATCTGAAAGAGATCAATACCTTAATAATATCAGAAATTTCCCAAATGCTTAGAATTCCTTCTCTCGCACTTTCCAGAGAAGGCCACAGAGGAAGCCTCAAGTTAGGATCATAGGAGAGAATAACACCAGCATCCTTGGCAGTTTTTGCTGCTGCAATGTGTGCTGACTTACATGGCTCTGTTATAAGACTTATAGAGCCATAGTGAAAGATCTTTGCCTGCCAAAGCAGGGGAAAAATGTTGTACAAATCAGAAATTAAATTAGAGGATGATGAAGGTATCCCGCTACAGCAGACAAGAGCATGCAAAATGTGAGAGCTATAGTCAAGGTGGATGTATTTTAGTCGAACAACTGATAATATCATCCATTTCCATCTTTACTCTGTCAATGCATGTAAATAAAATTTGCAACCACGACCTTGTTCTTCATTACTGCTGGCATCACCATTTTGTTGTTTCAAAATATGTGATTATTTCAATTCTTTAACGCAAGACTGACAAAGAGTTTGACTATGAAGAAGACAAAGAGCTTACTGATATAATAGGCATGCTCGCCCAAATCCATGAGAATAATGAAAGAATAAAGCAATAAGTGGGACAATATTAAGAGAAACAAAAACTTGCTGTACCCAGACAAATACGCCAACAATTATTTAGTCTCGAAGATACTTCATTTTTCACTTCCTCATTTCCTTCATATGTCAAAGGCCTTTTGACTGATCTAATCACAATTATCACGTACCTTCCTGATCAAATCCAAATCTAATTCTGCTTCTTGAAGCAACATATCTGCACTTGGATTGCGGTAGAACATAAATTCACGTTCTCCATCACTCCTCAATGTGACAAATGCTAAGGCAGTGCGTGCAGCAGGATCAAAGCGCATGCCTTCATTGTTTACATTATTCTCCTTCAATATATCCGCAAGCATGTATCCAAATTCATCTTCCCCAACCTGTATATATAGTTCAAGACATGAGACTCCAAAGACAACATCCTGATACAAAAGCTTACTTGCTCACATACTCCAGGAGCCAGAAACATGAAAGGCAAGCTTAGTTGGAAGGAGTTAACCAAGTGCACGTCCCTATTCGATAATAATGTCTTGATTTATAAAACAATATTATCATATTAGCATTTATGCAAGAGATTTTTTTTTTCATAGGTGATTGATTTTGATTTTAATAAATGAAAGGAAGACTATAGTAAATGTTGAAAAATTACAACAATGAACAAAAGGCATGTTAAATTGAAAATTTGATAGTTTCTAGCTTAACAGATAATTTCAGAGATAAGTCTTTTGGCCATTGGATATCCAATCATCTAAAACAAAATAGGAATAGCATGTAGATGGAGGTAAGAAAATCAAGAACCCGTGAATTTCTCTTTGCTTTGGAACATGGGGTTAAGAAAACATAGAGTTGAAAGATGTCATGCCAAAGGTTCTGTAGATATACATCAAAATTGAACAGTAAATTTTGCCTCTCTTGTTATAAACAAACACTTATTCTTTCTAATCAATAAAATCTGTTCAGAAGGAAATAGTTGGTCAGCTATATTTCAGACATAAGAAATTGTACGGAGGCAAGATTTATCTCACCATGTATTCACCAAGAGAAGATACATGATGCAAAGGAAGTTAAAGTCTATAAAAGAAATAAAAGAGAAAAGATTAGTCAACCACAAGCTTTAATTTGGTGGAATGAGAATTGGGAATTGAGCTGACATCAAAGATAAGGACTGAAATTTAGATTGTATTAGGATTTCTTATTAGATAGGAAGTAGTGGTATATTTGATTCTATTTTTGATACGTTATCCTAGTTATATAAGACTTATATGAATTTGTATTATTATAGGATTTAAATTAGGAACCCTTTTCTACTTAAAATACGGGTTCTAAGAACTATATATATATGTATGTATTCAACTCTTCACCAAGAATAAGCAATCTGAAATTTTCTCTACAAACTTGGGTTTTCAACTAGAAGGTGTAATGCTTTCTCCTAACAGTGATTCTTAGACCTTGGGAGTGACTTCCAATTTCCTACTATCCATTGTTTTTGTTCCTCACTAAATTCCAGCAAACCTAACCTAAATTTTAGCCATATTATACCCTGAAATCTTAAGCCTAAATTTTCAACAATCAAACCTTAAAATTCTAGCTATACAAAGTCTGAAATTTCAGCATTCTTAGCCAAAATTCAACCCTAAAACTTGATATTCCAGCGGCATAATATCAGCAATATTTCCTAATTTTGTGATTTTTAGCTACTAGTTAATAATTCTTCTAATTTTCCTACATCAATACAATTAGTGAAGAATCCTTTAAACCTTCCCATTCTAAGATTCAATGACATTTACCAAACTTTTTGGAATAATAGAGAACTTTAAGAATCCAATCATTACTTAAACACCGTCAACCATAATACTATATGTAGAATTTGCTTACGATTATTAGTAAAAGGATGTGGAAAATATCCATCTAATTCAACACTAGTGACCTTTATTGTTGAAAAGATTTAAGTACTTTAGTTCTAGTGAAGGGTCTATTTAGAAATTAAAGTCCTACCTTGTTGAGTGTAATCAGCACTTTAAGAAGGCGAGCTAGGTGCAATAATGAGCTTGCTTCACTATAAACTTTGGTCACAAGTTCAGACCAGGAAAGCAGTCACAGCAATGCTCACAAGTAGTGTGATTCCTAATTTATTTTACGTAAAATTTTTTTGTGCTTGAAATCTGACCTTTGGTTAATTTTCATTTTCTAGTTGTACACATTCTCCCCTTCACTTTGATATCCTAAACAATAGGTCACCCATATTGCAGAGCATCATTCATTTTAAATATGTGAAATCTATTCTTTATACCACATGTTCACTATAAAATGTTTATGTAATTATTGCAAGTTCGATGCTTAAAGTTATAGCAAGAAAATTAGATGAATAGCTAAGAATGCCACCTTCCCAATAAATGCTGACGAGCCATCAAGACGAGCAATACCAACTGCAACATTTGCAGGCGCACCCCCTGGAGCCTTTTCAAAAGCAGGTGCATCAGCCAATGACAACCCACTGATGGTGGGGACAAAATCAATCAACATTTCCCCAAAGCAAACCACAAGGGAGGTATCTTTTGTTTCAAAAAAGCCATCCCTTGGTAAGACTTTACCTAGTAATTATAAACAGAAAAGGAAAATTTCTGAGAAAAAAATAAAGAGCCCAAAAAGAACCAAAGGACTATAAAAAGTTGTTCGAAGAAAAGTGAATGAGAAACTAGACATTGCACATCATCATGCTAGGAGAAACAAAGCCTTCTAAATTATCAACTTTGAAATAACCACGGACTAGACATTAGTGAAATAGCATCAACCACATATACAAACTAAAAAAGGCTAACACAATTGAACAGTCAGCACACACAAGCCGCATAGTAGGCTAGAACTTGTTTGCGGCAAGCATTGGTTCTTTTCATCCCTAACTGGCATATGCATTTGGCCTCCAAATGCTCAGCCACAGCCAAAAAAACCGCTTAGTCAAGCAAAGAAGCTATCATAAAGAAGAATTTGTTTGCAGAAATAGTGAAGTCATACCCCTTCTCCATTTTCCTGCAGGAGTTTTTGACATACTAATGTAGCTCAAGAAGAAACAGAATGAAGAAAAACTTAGCCAAGATAACCAAATAAAGTCAACCGCAAAATAAATGTACGGTTGCCACAAACCCAAATATGATATCATATAAGGGTGAAACATCTTAAAGTCCAAAGGATCTGGTCATACCCTTTCACAAATTTTACAAGAAAAACAGATTTTAACATACTGTACCTCACATATTTGAAGGAAGACTACAATCAACATGAGTTCATTTGGAAGAAAATTGTTCTCTTGTGTTTTCTTTTTCGCCAAGAAAGATGCACAATGATTTGACACAATGGTACTGAAGGTGAACTGGAGTATACAATAACAATTAAAAGATTCTGAGTTTTGTACTCAATAATTGTTAAATATGTTAATTAAGAGATGGTATTATCTCAGAACGCGCAGATAGCACTTTAAAGTAGTTAGTATTCTACACAACCGCATCGATTACTGTTGCTTCAACTCAGAAGTAGGTTAATCCATGCACTCAATTGTTATCAATAAATAGAAGAAGTAACAGAAGATCAAGTGAAGAAATTAACTAATATGAAACGAACTGATTGGCCATGACAGCAATCCCAAAAAGATTAGTCCAGTAACCAATACCATATTGCTCGTTTCTTTTATCGATTTTTAAGTTAAAAACATTTAATTGTATATATGTGCTGATGACACCTAAATAAAAGGATATATATATGCATATGAATATGTACCTATAATTGTATACAGCTACTTCTACTTTTCTTTTGTAAAGTAAGAAACTCATTGATAGAAAAAAAAGAAAAAAAAAAAAGGAGAGGAGCTATAAGCAATTTCAATAGCACGACACTTGCGGTTATACGTTAGAGCAAAAGGATTGTATATATGTAGTGTATACAGCTACTTCACTTATTCAGCAAAAGCATTTTGTCACTAAGTTAGCCTCAAAACCAAGCTACAGGCGAAAGAATCTCTAGAACACAGCATTAAAGATCGATCAAGAGTTTGGAAAATGGCATCAAAAGAATTGGAATAAAAAGTCAAAGTGAATAAATTATCATTTAGGAAAAACGATTATACTAAGGAACAGAAAATACCTTTGACTTTGAATCTGGGAATGGAAACAAGAGAGGGGCTAGAAAAGGCAGAGGCTTTAACATGTCCACTCCTGAACCTCGCAGAATGATGGCAAGAAGAGAGAAGCAAACCAGCCCCCAGACCAAAACTAGCGAATTGTAGAGCCATATACAAGTAGTGAGGTAATCCCCAACAGCAAGATGTGAAGCAAACTAAAAGTTAGCAGTACATGAGCAAATTTGCTCCAGATAGTGACAGTATGACGTTAGAACTGATGGGTCGGGCAATGAAGTTATTCAAACGTTGGACTTGTCGAAAACAAATAAACAAACGAACAAAGGACTCTTGGAATTTTGGTCTGCTGGCTTAGATGAGAGAGAAGTGTCGTTGAAACTTGAGTAGTGTTTTTGACGTGTAGGCAGCGAAGTGGATGAAGAGACAGCCAAGGAGCTTGAAGAATTTTATTATCGTTATCAACTTGGTACTTCTTGTTTCCCAGAGTATAGACTCCGTTTGCTTCGCCGGTGGCTGGTTCAACTGGAACTCCCCAAATTAAGGCCTCTTTGGATATTAATTAATAAAATGGAATCAAATTGAACAGAACGGAACGGAACGACAACAAAACGGTTTATAATAAAATATAATGTAATATAGTAGAAAGTTATTTGGGAAAGATGAAATAGAATGATTCATAATGTAATGTAGTAAAATATTATTTGAGAGATAGATGGAATAAAATAGAATGTAATGTATAATATATGACTATTATACCTCTTATATCAAAATGGTTATTACAGGAGGTTTAATACTATGATTTTAAAACATAAATCATATCCAATTAAAAAGTTACAACTGTGACTTTAATAATAAATTAATAAAATTTTATTATTTTAAAATAAAAAAAAATATATAATTATTTGTCTATTTTCTATTTTAAAATAATAATATTTTATTATTTTATTATTAATTATATAAAAATATTATTATTAATTATTTAATAAATTTTATTTTATTCTATTCTATGTGATTTATATTTTAAAGTGATTTATTTATATTTTTATTTATTTAGAAATAATTGGTATTACGATAAGAAGAAATAATTAGTGTTACAAAAAGAACTAATAAATATATAAAAATGTGTGCTGAGTTAGTCATGGTTGCATGCATCACATGCATGCGAATGCAGCGGAAGTGTCGGAATGAAGATTCCAACATCATGACAACCTAAAAACTACAAGATCATACATGCATGTAAGGATATGTAAAGAAAATGAAATATAAAAACATTTTTACCTTATTTTTTTCCTCCTTTCTTATTTCTTCTCTTTGTTTGGGTTGTTATAAACACTAAACCCTTCCTTGATCACTCGAGAACACGCAAAGAAGATGAAGAAATAATGTATAAGGATGTTTTGAGCACCATATTAGATAGGTTCTAGTAGATGCTCAAGATGATGGAAGATAGGTCAAGAATCTTGTTGCATGCATTTTGATTCATACAACAATTACATGAATTGCAAGAACAAAACTTAAGACACCTTACTCTCACTTCTAGAGCCCTTATGTTATTACTTATGTGTGTAAAAAGTGAAAGAAGCTCGTGTACATAAGTGAAGAACTCACTTATATACTATTTCGTGGCTTTTGTCACGATCGTGGCCTGTCTCACCTTCGTGGCCCTATAAGTCACGATCGTGGCCTGCTTAAAATGGCCATACATACTTTGTTTTTCATCTGATCTTTTATGCGTGTGACCTTTAGGTTCCCGGTTATTTTAGACACTTGAATTAACTCTTAATTCAATCAAATCATGAAGGATTTCATGATGTCTGTTTGCCGGAATATAAGAGGATTAACACATGAACTCTTCGATAGTTAATTATCCAACTTATGAATCTTTCCATAGACAATTACTGTGCAATTCGTCCTTTCATCATACTATACCTTACTTGACTCAGAGTATGGGCTATGTGTCAACTTCCACTAGGCTGACTATGTCACATCTAGTCCAAGTGATGTTAGTTCTTTTCATGGGATCTCATTACTCTATATGTCATTGAAGACTCTCTTCATGACATATAATTGCTCTGGCCAGAGACTCCTGAGTAATGACCCAACAAGAGGTCGTAGGTATTATCTCCTTCTATCAAGAGTGGTAAATCCTTTATTGGCTACCTAATTACCTTCGAATACAAATAGTTGTACCCGATCACCACCCTAAGAGCGACCTCATCTTGAGATAACAAGGAATGATGTCAAAGCGCAGGATTCGTATCCAAGATATCCTTGAGTACCTCAGGTCTAAGAATATTTGCACCATTGCTATGATGAGATTAATCAATGACATTCGATAGATCATTCATATGATAATCTCATAGCGGGTCACCCGATGTGCTTACTACTCTTAGTAAGCATCCATATGTTAACTCTAAACAATTCATGTTTACAGTTTGTGAGATTCATTGCTTAATTAAATTAAAGAGTATAACATGTGCTAATTTATCTGGATTAATAATGTCCTGTCTTATTAATAGTATGACTATGGATTACTTAGACACTAACATAATTGTACATGATAGGAATCTTATTATCATGATTTCCTTCATACTATGTTTTATATCATAAACTTCATTAATTCGATTTAAGATCAATATCAATTCATATATAAATGAATATCAAATCAATGAAAAATGCCTTTCGCTTTATTAATCAAAATAAAGTTTGTACAAAGTGCTAAAGGGGATTGGCTTTAGAGCACTTCTCTAACAAACTCCTACTTTCACTAAAGCCAATCATCTTTGTATCTAATACTATAAGTGAGTACATAAAAATCAAAAATTTTCTTGAGGAAGTGGTTTAGTTAAAGGATCAGCGATGTTCTGATCTATGGGCACTCTCTCTATCTTCACATCACTTTTATCAATTATCTCCCTGATCAGGTGATATCTCCCGAGTATTTGCTTGGACCTTTGATGAGACCTCAGTTTCTTGGCTTGAGCAATAGCCCCATTATTTTCACAGTATAACAATATTGGGTCTACTATGCTAGGAACCACTCAAAGTTCCATGACGAACTTCTTGATCCAAACAGCTTCTTTTGCCACTTCTACAGCTGCAATGTACTCTGACTCGAACATCGAATCTGCAGTCGTCTTTTGTTTTCCAACTGACTGCTCCACCATTTAATGTGAAAATATAATATAACTAGGATTTGGAGTCATCCTGGTCAGATTGAAAACTAGCATCTGTATTCCCACTCACTACAAGATCTCCATTTCCATATATCAAGAACACAACCTTAGTCCTTCTCAAGTGCTTTAGGATATTCTTGGGAGCCACCCAATGACCCTCACAAGGATCCGATTGATATCTACTCGTAACATTTAGAGCATACGATATATCGGGTCTTGTACATAACATAGCATACATGATTGATCCTACTACCGAAGCATACGGGATCATACTCATGCGAGTCCTCTCATTTTATGTCTTGGGACACATAGATTTCAAGAGTTTTATCCCAGGAGTCATGGGAAAAAACCCTCTCACGGAATGCTCCATGCTAAACCTATTTAGCACTTTGTTTATATATGTTGACTGTGAAAGACCTAGCAACTTCATTGATATATCTCTATAGATCTTTATTCCTAATATATAAGTTGCTTTTCCAAGGTCTTTCATGGAAAAATTCTGGGACAACTAAACTTTGACTGATTGCAAACTTGAGATATCATTTCCTATTAGTAATATGTCATTCACATATAACACAAGGAATATGGTAGCACTCCTACTAGCCTTCTTACACACACAAGGTTCATCAGGATTTTGTGAGAAACCAAACTCTTTGATTGTCTCATCAAATCAGATGTTCCAATTCCTAGATGCTTGCTTCAATCCATAAATGGATTCTGAAGCTTACATACCTTTCTGCCATCTCTGGATACGAAGCCTTCAAGTTGTATCATATATACATCCTCAACTAGGATTCCATTTAAGAAAGCTATCTTCACATCCATCTGCTATATTTCATAATCATAATGGGCAATAATGACTAGGAGTATTCTAATGGATTTAAGCATAGCTACGGGGCTAAATGTCTCATCATATTCAACTCCTTGTCTTTGACGATAACCTTTAGCAACTAGCCTCGCTTTATAGGTAATTACATTACCTTCCATGTCAATTTTCTTCTTGAAAATTCACTTGTAACCTATAGGTTTTAACCCTTCAGGTGGATCAACTAAAGTCCATACTTGGTTTTCATACATGAAATCCATTTCAAACTTCATCGCTTGAAGCCATTTTTCATATTTTGAACTCTGCAGAGCTTCTTCATAAGTTAAAGACTCATCTTCCTCTATGAGCAATACGTCATTGTGTTCGCTTACAAGAAATTCATATCTCTCTGGAACATTGTGTATCCTACTTGACTTACGAACATTTTGTGTGTTAGAAGGTTCAACTGTTATCTCATCTTTGTGAACAACAATTTCGGGTTCAGACGGTTGATCTGCGTCTATTTGAGCATCATGAACTTCATTAAGTTCAACTTTGCTCCATTGTCTTTTCTTAGAAGAAACTCTTTCTCTAAAAAGACAGTATGCTTTGAGACATCTTTTGCTCTAAAACATTATAGAACTGATATCCAATTGTTTACTTAGGATATCCTATAAACAGACATTTATCAGATTTCGCTTCAAGCTTGTCTGATTGAATTCCCTTCACATAAGCCGAATAACTCCAAACTTTCATATGAGAAAGATAAGGCCTTTTGTTAGTCCATATCTCATGTGGAGTAACTTCAACTGCCTTTGAAGGGACTCTGTTTGTTACATAAATAGTAGTCTCGAGTGCATAACCCAAAAGGATTTCGATAGATCTGCTAAGCCCATCATCGACCTTATCATGTCTAACAAGGTTCGGTTTCTCCTTTCAGCTACACCATTATGTTGTGGTGTGTAAGGTGGAGTCCACTGGGATAATATCCCATTATCTTTAAGATAAGTTAGAAATTCATCGTTTAAATATTCACCACCTCGATCTGATCAAAGTGTCTTGATACTTCTATCGAGTTGTTTCTTTACTTCATGTAAACAATTTCAAACGCTTCAAACTTGTATCTCATTAGATACACACACCTATATCGTGAATAATCATCGATAAAAGTAATGAAGTACACAAAACCACCTCTAGCATGAATGGACATCGGATCACATACATCAGAATGTATTAGGTCTAATAACTCATTCATTCGTTCACCCTTTCCTTTAAAAGGTAATTTATTCATCTTGCCTAACAAGCAAGATTCGCATGTGCCATATGATTCATAATCAAATGACCCTAGGCTACCATTCTTGTGTAGCTTAATCATACGTTTCTCACTTATATGGCCAAGTCAACAATGTCATAAGTAAGATGATTTTAGGTTATCTCATTTCTGTCTTTTATTGTCATTGATATTTAAAATTGGATTGGACATATCTAATATGTAAATTACATTGCATAATATAGCAGTACCATACAACATTTCATTTAACTTAATTGAAAAACCATTGCTTGAAAAAGTTAAATGAAATCCTGCTTTATTAAGACATGAAACAAATACAATGTTTTTAGTCACAACAGGTATATAATAGCAATTTTCCAAAACTAACTCTAGCCCAATAGGAAGATACAAAACATAAGTCCCTACGACTAATGCAGCAACTCTTGCTTTATTTCCCACACGTAGGTCCATCTCTCCCTTTTTGAGCGATCTACTATCCCTGAGACCCTGCATATCAATACATATATGTGAGCCACATCAAGTATCTAATACCTAAATATTATGATTAGAAATAATATTAACCTCAATGATAAATATCATACCTGAAGTAGACGGTGGGGCATCTAATGCCTTCTTCTGCTTCAGTGACTCCAAATAAGCTTTGTTGTTCATCTTCCAATATCTTTCCTTGTTGCAGTGGAAGCATATCCCCTTTGGTGCTGTCTCCTTTGCCTTCTCCCACTGGCTTCTTAGACTTCATCTTCTTTTGTTGGTTCTTCTTTCGAGAACCAGAAGCAGAGTCCATCAGCATTACAGCCTTACCATCCTTTTTGAAAGTTTGCACAGCTGTTTTAAGCAGATTAATCAGCTCAGATATCGTTGTGAATATTTGGTTCATCTGATAGTTAAGCATAAACTGTGAATAACTATCAGTCAAACCTGTTAGAATTAAGTCTATACTTAATTCATATTCCATTATGAAACCCAAACTGGCTAATCTTTTAATGTATCCATTCATCTTCAGCGCATACTACGCTGGAGATGATCCCTTAACCATCTTAGAATGGAAAAGCAACCTTGAGGTTTCAAATCTTTCAAACCGAGCTTGCTTATCAAACAGTTCCCTCAAATGGTAGAATATGGTATGAGCATCCACAGCCTCATGCTGCTTCTACAGTTCTAGTGATATAGAAGCCAGGATTATATAGCTAGCCAACTCACTATCATCCAGTATCTTCTTATAAGCTTTCTGATTTTCATCAGATGCATCAACAATAGGGGGATCAGGAAGTGGTTTATCTAGGACATATCCTAGTTTTTTGAATTTGAGAATAATTCTTAAATTTTGTAGCTAATCTAAGAAGTTTGGTCCCGTGACTTTGTTGGAATCTAATAGGGAGCATAGGTTCACACTAGAAGACATCGTAGTAATTCAATAACCTAGAAGAACGCGAGAATGTGTTAGAATGTACATTAATGCATATCGATAAGGACTTTAATCACATGTATTATAGGTCCCATTATTCTTTTTCAAATCTAAGCCCTCACTACGAATTCGAGAAAACTTATAGTTTTCTTAATGGGTTGATATCTGGTATTACCAAGAATGACCTTAAGTTTGCCCAACAAGCCACCTTAGGTCAATCGGTAGGTATCATTTATACCAATTGCATTCAATTATGCAAATATCGATTTGTGCCGTCAACTGTTGATTTAACACACTCATTGGGTAACCAACTCTTGATTTGTAACTTCGCTTCTATCCACATTGACCTTAGATTTGCCTAACAAATCAACACTTCCGGTTAGGACCAACCCATTAATCCAAAATTTTAATTTCCATGGTTTGAACCTATTCGTATAGAGTGGGCTTTGGTTTGCCCAACAACCCAACTCTAAAAGAACTCTAGTTCTTGCCATATTAATGGAAGGCGTAAGTCCTAATATTTGGTTGAGGGATTTGTCCTTTGATCTCATCAATACTTGGATGATCTTGATTATGTATATCACATATATACATTCAGATAATGGACAAATCAATTGAATTGAGCCTATATCCATAACTACCCTTAAAATGCATCAAATGCAAGTATCATACCAAGGAGGTTTAATTTAGGTTATGACTTGACTATGCATCTAAAGTTCATGATTTGATTCAACTCTTGAACCTAATCGAGTACTAGTGTTAGTCTTGGCTAATCCAAATTATGAATGTGATTCGATTAGGAACCCTAAAATTTAATTATTTTGATGACCAGATTAAACTCTTTAATCCTAGTTTATATGCCTTTATCTAGTCACACTAGAAATGCTATGCTCTACTTGGATTAATTATAAATTAATCTTTAGGGTTTCCAAAATTTCCATACATCAATTAGTCATCTATAATATCCTAGGTGATCTCAAATTTATTTAAACAATTTTGGCACTAGCCAAAATTATCTTGACGGCTAAAATCTTCAAGATAAATAAGTTAACTTACTAGACGTTAAAGAAACCAATTCGATGTTTGGAAAATTTCCGAAACCCTAATTTCAATTACATGCATTAAGCATGTTATTGTCATCAAAATAATACTTTTCTTATCACATAAGAATCTTATTTAGGTCTTATAACTGATAAATACGTTATAAGTCATTAAGTAAGTCAACTCCACCAACTTTCAAAAAGTTGACTAATGTTGACTTTGACTTTATTTATTAATTGAATCAAATTCAATTAATTCTAGAAAAAATTCCAGAGTCTTATACACATTCTAAATGTGTCTAATAAAAAAATTTCAGAACCTAATTCTTAGGAATTATTTATTAATAATAGGGATAAGCCAACACATTACATGTGTATGACACTTGTCGCATTACTTCTAATGCTAGTCAAACATTACATCATGCATGCATAAGATAACCACATTAATCACAAGTGTCATGCATTACCACATTAATCACAAGTGTCATGCATCTCATAAACGTGGCAACATCTCATCTTGCATGTGCACGCATAAAATTTATAAAAATAATTTTTATAAAAATTAATATAGAATTTACATGCATGCATGTTCATCACGTTTCTAGAATTTCCAAGACTTCATACATGCATCAGGCTGAAACTAAATTCGTAATAAAATAGCAAATGACATCCAATTGCATTTTCCTTTTACAAAAACATAATATAACAACTTATAAACATTTATGTGAAAGAAAAATAGAAAAAATTCTAGAATTATTACAAAATTTTCAAAGTCAGCACATGCATTTAGTTTTCCAGAAATTCCCAAAAATCAACATATGAATAGTCTGGATATTAATTCGAAATAAAATAGCAATGACAATAAATTTCAATTTTCTTTGGCAGAAACATAATATAACATCTTATAAATATTTCAGCAAAAGAAAATTAGAAAAAAATGTTTCTAGATTTTACACGAATTATTCCAAAACAGCATGCATGTCAGTCACAACTCAGCAAACACTTTGCACATGTTCAATACAACATTTATCACATGCATAAACTAGTTGTGATACCACTGTTGGGTTAGCCATGGTTGCATTCATCACCTGCATGCGAATGCAACGGAAGTGTTAGAATGACAACCTGAAAATCACAAGATCATACATGCATGCAAGGATATGTAAATAATATGAAATATAAAACATTTTTACCTTATGTTTCTCCTCCTTTCTTGTTTCTTCTCCTTGTTTGGGTTGTTACAAACACCAAACCCTTCCTTGATCACCCAAGAATAGCAAAGAAGATGAAGAAACAATGTATAAGGGTGTTTTGAGCACCAAACTAGATAAGTTCTAGTAGATGCTCAAGATGATGGAAGATAGGTGAAGAATCTTGTTGCATGCACTTTGATTCATGCAAAAATTGCATGAATTGCAAGAACAAGACTTAAGACACCTCACTTTCACTTTAGAACTCTTCTAGAGCCCTTATGCTATCACTTGTGTGTGTAAGAAGTGAAAGAAGCTCGTGTACATAAGTGAAGAACTCACTTATATACCATTTCGTGGCCTGAAGAAGTGGAAGAAGCTCGTGTACATAAGTGAAGAACTCACTTATATACAATTTTGTGGCCTGTGTCACGATCGTAGCTTGAAGAAGTGGAAGAAGCTCGTGTACATAAGTGAAGAACTCACTTATATACCATTTCGTGGCCTATCTCGCCTTCGGCCATGATCGTGGCCCTATGAGTTATGATTGTGGCCTGCTTAAAACGGCTATACACACTTTATTTTTCATCCAATCTTTTATACGTGTGAGCCTTAGGTTCTCGGATATGTTAGGCACTTGAATTAACTCTTGATTTAATCAAATCATGGAATGTTTCATGATGCCTTTTTTCCAGAATATAAGTGGATTAACACACGAACTCTTCAATAATTAATTATCTAACTTATGAACCTTTCCATAGACAATTATCGTGCAATTCGTCCTTTCACCATACTATTCCCAACTTAGTTCAGAGTATGGGCTATGTGTCAACTCTCAATAGACTGACTATTTCATATCTAGTCCAAGTGATGTTAGTTCTTGTCCTGGGATCTCATTACTCTATGTGTCAATGAAGACTCTCTTTATGACACATAATTGCTTTGGCCAAAGACTCCTAAGTAATGATCCCAACAAGAGGCTGTGGGTATCATCTCCTTCTATCAGGAATGGTGAATCCTTTATTGGCTACCCAATTACCTTTGAATATAAATAGCTATACTCAATCACCACCCTAAGAGCGGCCTTGTCTTGAGGTAACAAGGAATGATGTCAAAGCACAGGATTCGTATCTAAGATATCCTTGAGTAGCTCAAGTTTAAGGATATTTGCACCATTGCTATATGAGATTAATCACTAACATTCGATAAATTATCCATATGATAATCTCATAGTGGGTCATCTGATATGCTTACTACTCTTAGTAAGCATCCACATGTTAACTCTAAATAACTTATGCTTATAATTTGTAAGATCCATTGCTTTATCAAATCAAGGAGTATAACATATGCTAATCTGTCTGGATTAATAATGTCCTTTCTTATTAATCCTACGAATATGGATTATTTAGATACTAAAATAATTGCAGATGATAGGAATCTCATTATCATGATCTCATCATGATTTCCTTCATGCTATGTTTTGTATCATAAACTTCATTAATTTGATTTAAGATCAATATTAATTCATATATAAACGAATATCAAATCAATGAACAATGTCTTTCGCTTTATTAATCGAAATAAAGTTTATACAAAAATGCTAAAGGTGATTGTCTTTAGAGTACTACTCTAATAATGTGTTGGTTGTTATTAGAGTAAGTAGAAATAATTAGTATTACAAAAAATTATTGATGGTATATTAAGTAGTATATATTTATTAGTTTACGTTCCATCCTAAACCCCCTGATTCGAAAGTTTCTTATTTTTACTATTTAAGATAGAATGGAACGTAACATGATACCCTCCGCTTCTATCTCATTCCATTCCATTCCATTATAAAACTTCATTCAAAATGATGGAAGTGTGTTACATTCCATCCTGTTCCATTAATTAACATCCAACCAAACAGGCCCTAAAACTTCATTAACATACTTTGTCAATGTCTTTCCCCTCCTAGCTGGAGTAAACTTTCACCGCAAAGCTTCTCTTTTGCTCGGTGGTCCCTCTACCTTTTCGTATTCACGGTGAAACCACACTCATCCTGTAATTATCATTATCTAGAATGGGTAAAAGTTTAATATTTACTTATTTATATTTTTGTAAACTCTTATCTCAATATTTTATTAAAAATAATGAAAATTTCAAAGAAGAAAGTACTTTGATATGTCTCTTTTAGTAAAATACAATTCAAAATATTTTGATTTTAAAAAATTGTATCAAGAATATCTTAATATTAACATTAAATAATACAATTTTTCTAAATTCATAGACATCTAATATAACTTTAAATGTGTATAAGCTAACATATAATTTTGCACAATTAGGTATCTCTCCAACCTCTGGATAGATGATTTAAAAACTCAACCAGTTTAAACGGTTCAATCCTAAAATTCTTGATTTATCCAACTTTTCGATTCTATTTTCAACTTTATAATTTGATTCACTTAATAATTTTTTTTGCTAAAACTTGATCAATTTATTAATTAATCAATCAATTTTCATTAATTTTTAACTAATAAGTCCTCATAAATCAAAATAAATCAATTATTTTTTATTTATTAATCACCTTTTTAATTGAGCTTTAAATTTTTTGATAGATAAGGACAGTTTTTTTCAATCAATCATATTTTAAATTCTATAGTTTTATTCAATTTTTAGTGTTTGGTTGAACTTTTTAAATCTTAAACCTTTTATATTAATAATTTAATTTAAGTCCAATTTTTAACACATTGCAGCACCATCTTCATTCACCCTAGCGCATTCCTAGTTTAGCCACATGCCTTGGAGTTTCATCTCTCATATTTTCTTCCTTCGTCCTTTTTTTTTCTGTTAATGGAAATGTATTGTCTATCCCCGAACTTGCAATCACCTGAGACCATCACTTCCTTTAGACTTGACCTTAATTCCACTCAAGCTTTCCCACTTTTTCCAAGCTCTTACCTTAATTATACTCGAGCTCTTGTATGGATACCAAGATTCCTTTAAAGGAAAGCCTTACTAACCATTCATCTTAGCACACAACGAAGGTATGTTCCCCTCTTCGTAAGTCTGTCAGGCAAGCTTTGTTACGTACCCCCCTCTCTTGAGACTAGCACTGTCTTTCTAAAGAGATAGTACAAGTGGAAGCAAAGACATGACAACTTGTCTCAATCAGATTTTTCCTAGAGAAAAGATTGTAGTTTTCACAAGTCTATCACTAGGCTTAACCTTAACTAGAAGAAAAATGGTTTGGAAAGGTGTCCTAGTTAGTGAAGAAGAGCCCTTCTTCTTTAAGTTCTCTTCGTAGGACTTAGGAGGATCCTACAACTGGAACCTTGGCACATCCAAGATAAACCATTGATGGTGTAGAAATGGAGGCTTAGACTTTTAATGGATAAATATAGTATGGAAACTATTACTCTATAGGTAAACTTTCATACAGTATGGATTATTGGTTCTTAGAAAGAATATGGTACATTGCAAGCTCGATAGGAAGATCTTTCACCCTAGATAAAAAAAAATAACAAATATTAAAAGAATTGGCTTTGCTCATGTATTGGAGATTGCTAAAGTCTACCTAGATTCCATCAAAATTAGAAAGCTAGATGAAGATGGTAATCTAGTAGATGATACCATAGTTATTACTTACATGTGGAAACTAGGGACATAGAAGTTAGCCAAGGTGTGAAACCTAGGAGTAAAATAAATGTAACATGTAACATCCCAATTCCTCTGATTCCTAAAAAGACAAAAGAGAGATGCATAATTCCCCTTAATCCTACAATCAAGTTGAACACCGAAGGATATAATCCAATTATAATAGAGCCAGGTGAAGAAACAACTCAAACAGAAGCAAGAGTTCAAAACTTAGAAGAAACTCAGGACACACCTCTTATAGGAGATATGAATTCTACAAGTAATAGTGAGAAAGCACCAAAAGCATGGAATCAGAAGTGATCCCAATGTCTATTTGACTGAGAACATTTTGCACTTATAAAGATTTATAAGTTTGACCACAATTGTACGACATGGTTGTACCTAATAGAGGCAAGTACTGGTCGATTATGTGAGGACCGTAAGTACTAGTAAAGACCTTTTTTCTATTATCTAATCGTAGAATCAGATTGTAGATTTTAATTAAAAATTAAAATAAACTTTTAAAACAATAATGAACATAGAATAAGGAAAATACTACAAAAGTCAACATCAAATAATAGTGCCTAGGTGATAAATCCCTCTAAGAATTCATAACTATTAACCCTTTATCATGCAATTAAATAATTAATTTTGGATCATGAAAATTTCTATCTTATGTTAATATCTTTCTCAAGACTATTGACAACTAACATATTAGTTGATTAACAAAAATCTTTCTAGTTAACCTTTAGGATTGCATTACAAATTGATCAATTTCATTATTAAGTTTGACCTTAATCCAAAGGATTTATGATAACCAATCTCTAGGTTTACATGCAATTCGTTCCAATTATGGTAGACCTATTCACACAAAAGGATTTCTCAATCTCAATTGTGTGAAATCAAATCATGAACTAGTATTCTGGATATATTATAATAAGAATATAACACAAAATTGAATCATAATAAATCAATCAATAAAATTGCATTAAATAAAAGATCAATCATATTGTTATCACAACTTAGGGTTCATCACACCTAGATACTAAACAACTTAGTTCCTATCCATAGAAAAAGGAATCAATAACAAATATTTGGAAGAATAACTAGAAAATAAAGAAATCATAATTCTAAACTTCTTTTTTTCTTCTAATGGATCTTCTTACAATTTGGATTGTATGGAGCTCTCTATCAGATTTTTTGATTATCTTTGTGTTTCCCTCCTCCCTAGCTCAGGACTATCGCTTCTCTATGTTTCTTACAACTTAAAATTACTCTAAAGCTCGCCTCCTCCTATTTTGCCTTCGTTCATTTTCTTTTATAATAAAAACTAAGGTTTCTACGATGTACATGATCAACATAAAATGGGCGTGTTGGTGACATTTTATCTCTAAAAATACCTAAATTTATAATTTTACACAAACATAAAGACTTACACGGGCAATGTATATGTACACCTTTATGTAACTCCTCATAGTCAGAAACAATATTCTTCAAATCTCTATATATTTATAAAGACTTACACAATCAAGTTTCTTCAAATAATTGTTCCATGCCACTATTTCATCTAAATTATTCTCCTTCTGGTCCATGAAGGCAATTATCACTTATAAACATACTTGAAGTGAATTAAGCACAAAAAAAACTATAAAACTATAAAATAAAAAGCAAACACGTTAAATATGAGTATATAAATATATTTAAATAATCATTTATCAAACATCCCCATACTTAAGCTTTTGCTTGTCCTCAAACAAATCATAATATAAATCATTAATCTTATATAAATCATTAATCTTACAAACATTTATCCCTTATTAATCTTAACTTGTCAATCCATAGTCAAAATCATCATATCATATCAATCAAATTAACATATAATTATATTCAAGTTATCTTAGAATTAACTTCATAAGTCAATATCAATAGTAATCACATCAACAATCTTTTTGAAGTCAAAAGCACAAATCTTTACACTCTCACTAAGGTTTCACTCAGTGAACTCAAGTATTTAGAGTGAAAAGTATAAAAACTCTAAAATCAATGCATATAAGAGTTATTAACCATAAGCTTGCAATATTATCATATTTCCACCACTTATAAGTAAACAAAAAAAATCAAAAGGTTTTTATATCAGGTTTTAATGGGGCTAAGGTAAGGTATGATTGGGATATTGTAAATGTTGATAAAATTGAAAGAAATTTGCAAAAACAAACTTACAATAAACTTAATCTTTCACAATATAGGTTTGTCATAACATAAGTCCATTGGTATTATAACTTAAAAACTTTTTTCTTTTTTTCGAGCATTCATCATGTACCATCAATTAAAGAAATATTAGACCTTTTCAAATTTCAAGAAATCAAGTAAATGTAAATACTTTAGGACTCAAAACAATAAAAAGGCTTCCAAGAAAAATAAAGTAAAGGCTAATAACATAGTTATAATCAATGAAAAAGGCCAACTCTCAAAACTGGTTACTCCCAAAGGATAAAATATGGTGGGATAATTATTAAGAAAATAGGCTAAACAAGGGCTTAATCTAAGTGTCTTTATTATTTAAATGCTTCTAATTTAACATATATGGTCTCACTATGTATAATGAAATTAAGTTCTAAAATTATCCAACCATGTATGATAACACACATGGAACAATAAAAGAGCTCAAACAATGATGAAATTTGCACTTATGTTCAAAAACTCTCACAAACAAAATATGATCTTGTATGTGTAAATAAAATAAAATTTTCATTCAAATTAACTATCTCACTAATTAATAAAAATATGACTTAAGTTTATTCTAACTCCTATCCTTTTGTGTACTGATTCAATCCAATACTCAATAATGATCTCAAGTACCTATAGATAGATTTTAACTAATGCGGAATATCAATTAATAAGATTTAATAAAAAAGATTATAATAAACTTAAGAAATTTATAATCCCCTTCCCCACATTTAAAGTTGTACATTGTTCCTAATGTACACAATATAAGCATATCAAATAACAAGTAAGAAAGGGTAAGAAATTGGTAATTTCCTGATTAATAAGAATTACAAAGTTCTGATTTTGATGAGGGATCCATTCGATATTAGGTACAATTATCCTTGCAAAATATAAATAAAAAGGGATAAAAAGATTAATGAAAATAAAAAAAGAAGATAAATACGAAATATGAAAATAGAAATATCATAAAATACATTGCACTAATGTTTTAGACAAAAATAAAACAACAAAGGAAATAAAATAAGAAAAATAAAAAATGAGAAAAAGGAAAGAAAAGACCAAATTGAAGCATCCTTCAATCCTTTTATAACTCTAGTATATCTATCGATAGAGGGTCCTCAGTTAGTCTATCCTCAAAATGTGGAGGGGAAGACCAAGCCACTCTAGATGATTAAGGTTGAAAAGTCATCTTTTGATGACTTGCCATCTGCATCATAAGATCCCCCATCCATCTATTAAATGTCTCGATATGTTTGATCCATTACATAATCTTTGCTTGTTGTATGTGGATAGTACATTGTGTACCTATAAGTTGCCCCATATGTCTCTCCAATCAAGCTATCTTTAGTTGGTCCTAGTGCAGAGTCTGCAGTCTCGGTGCTTCTGCGCTATCCTCCTCGTATGCTACCACTCCCATATGGGATGGCAATGAATGTTGCTATGGTGGCTGCTCAGTTATGTGTGGCTCCTTATGATATTGTTTTCTCATCGAGGTCAAGCTATATCTGTCCCTTATAGGTCTTCACATCGTTGTACCATATGCATGTGCTTCATTACATCGAGGTTCAACATCACCATGGCACCCACCAATTGCATCATTGGTAGTTTATTGAAGACCCTCATCCTTCGTGCAAGTCTAGTCATATAAGGCCTAACACAAATCATCCCTATTTTTTTCCCGTTATTCTGATGCCAAATAAATTAGGCTAATATGTGCCTCAAGTGTATTGGCATCCTCTTGCTCATGCTCCAAATTTAGAACACATCTAGGTTCCTGACAATGCCATGGCTATCACTTTTTCTGCTCAATGTGTGGCTCACAACTGCATGAATATATTTGAGTAATAGGAGTGAAAGTGATGATGCCTTGTATATGCTTAGGTTGTAGTCACCGTCATCACTGATTGCACTCCAAAAATTGTCAAGGAAGTCTATCTACAAGGTTAAGTAAGCTTGTATACCCATGAATTCTGGGTTGTACAACCCCATTGTGATGGAGAAAACTGAATAGCTGATTTGAACCATCTCCCCTAATAACCAAAACTTAATAATGTTGAGCTAGTACCAGTCATGTCATCATTTCTCTGTAAATAACATGGAGAGCACCTCGAGCGTTAGCTTCTAATATGAGGGCTCTATGATTATGAAGAATCAGGACCATACTCCAATGTCGATAAGTTCCCTAACCTGCTGAAACAAACCAATTAGGCCCTCTGCATCCTCGTCAATGTTACGACCTATCGTTGATGTTGCTCCTCATGTGCCACCGCATTGAACAAAGATATGTTGCTCTGGTGGTTAGATTGAGCAAGCTCTCCTCGAGTCTCTAGAGGGCCCTTCTCCTCCTTGCCTTTTCTTTGGTACTTCTTTTACGTGTCATGGTCCTATCATTATGCCTGAAACTTTTAATAAATATAAGACAATTGTAGATAAGTTACAAAAATACCATTGCCTCACACTTGTTTTTTATGCTCACTAAATTGTTAAACGTGGAAAACAAATTAGAAATAGGAAACTTAAACATATAATAAAATTAAGAACAAATAATCTAACAAAAATAAATGAAGAAATACATAACGAATTATAATAAAATAAAATAATTAGAAAATAAACTAGCAACCAAAATAATCACAAAATTGAAATTAAAAATATTGTAATTAACAAATAAAACTAATCTAATTGTTTAATTACAAAATTAACCCTAAATTGAAATTAAAACACCTATTCTAATAATCACCAAAAATTAACACAATTAAACATTGAATTTATCCAAAAATCAAATTTGAAATGTAATTAAATAAGAATACAACTTTAATTAACTATAAAAACAACTAATTAACCATACTTTGATGCAGAAACATCATAATTTAACAATTCGTGAGAAAAAAATCACACAAACCGCAATTCTAAGTGAAATTTCATCCAATTTGCATGCAATTCATTAAATTGAATCATTAAATCATATAAGTAAGGATTAAGTTCAACTATTAAACAACAATTAACCACAAAATCATGCAAATTTTCACAAAATCTCTAAATCTTAACCCTAGCATTTTTAGGTTGAAAAACCCCTAAAAATTGCAAAAATACCCAATTATTCATGCATAAATAAGTGAAATTAACAAGAATACTTACTTGGTTATCGCCAATTTGTAAGAAAAACACAAGAAATTGGTTGGGTGATGGAGAGGGTGATAGTGGGAGAGTAGCGTGAAAAGAGAGAATGAGAAAAATGAAGAGAGAAGGTAAATTTAAAGTTGTCACGAACTTACACGGATGGCTATATGACATAGACTCTTTAGAATCCAAGTGAGGCATGTAAGCCATCACAGACTTACACAGTCTGTTACCAGGGTATGTGACTAACTATGTAAGTCTACATAGGCGTGTCTAGTGAGCGTATAGCTCTTTATAAATGTATGCAACATAAAAAATAATTGAACAAACATTAAATTTTTTCACTCAAAGTTGTGAAACATTAACATACATACCCTAACGTAATAATGATGCACACTCGCTTCATGATGCTTAATTTCCTAACCTAAAACACATCAAAACTCAATAAAATCCTATGCTAAACATCAAAATAGAAACAAAATAACATGGAATCTAAAATAAGGCCTATACTAATTCATAGATTGCTTCTTATATAACTCCTGTTTAACGTTGCTAGCTCGACGTACCTTTCATGCTCAAGGCAGCTTATACAAATTAGGTTTTTGTAGTCTTGCTATAGGTTTCATGAGCTCTAAATAAGCTATCTATTTTTTCCAATTGTCTTATTTTTCCTTTAGTTTATTGCCTTGAACTTATACCAATTCCAGTGATCCTTTAAAGGTGGACTCTTGAAAACTAACAGAAAATGAATCATTACTAGACTCATTAGACTCAATTACATCAATTTGTTCAAAAGCATGATTAATGACATTAGACACTTTAAAAACAATCCGCCACCCTTAATTTTAACTTACCTTCGTTAACATCTATTATTGACTTAACAATCGCCAAAAAGGGTCAACTAAGGGTTTCTTTGTTTAACATTTGTTTCTTTGTTAATATGTAAACTTCCTTGTGGTCTTTCAAACACTAATTTGACGATTTAATTGACCTAAATTTCTAAGTTACATATAGAATCCTCCGATTATTGATGTCTCGCTTCAAAATCTTGAGCAATCTTCATCATCATCTCTTCTAAAGTAGGCTTTTTAGCTTAAGATGCTTGTTGCTAAATCCTGGTTAAGGGTTATTCCTTGATTGCCCTTAATTTTTCCAAGAGAAATTTGGGTGATTCCTCCATCTGAGATTGTAGGCATGTTAAATGGATTGTTTTGTGGTCTAAGAACGTTACCCAAATAATCTACATGCTCAGGCTGTATTACTTGATAGTTTTGACTTAGATGATCTAGCCAACACGTGACATAAATTGTCCTGGTGGATTCATCATTATTCTGTCAATTTTTCTGCTTATAACTTCCACATAGTTCACCAATTACGCCACTACATCCCTACGTCCACTTTATATACTCTCGCTGTGTTGGACCCCGATTCTTTTCTTACTAATAAGCCTGTGCTCAGTTCTTTTTTAGGTTTATTTTGATTAATTTGTTGGTTAGGAATTAGTTAGAATGTCTTTGGGTGTAGGAAAAAAAATTTTTTCTTTAGATTGATGGATTAAAAGGAGAAATTAAGACTAAGTTAGAAAGTTTATGGTGTTAGTTAGAATTAAA
>JANZXR010000002.1:31172702-31184191 GCA_027575705.1 Erythroxylum echinodendron
TTGGCCCATAGGGTGGAAAGTTATAGTGTTTAGAATTTCTGTTGCTGTTGAGATGTTCTTCTTTTTCCTTGTTTAGGTAGATTCTTCGCAGTGGTTTTTAATGCCCTTATAGACCAAATTGGTTTTTGAATCCTTCAGGAAAGTTGTATATTTTCCTTTTAGCTTTTTATTGATACCAAATTTACAAATTTTGGAGTTCTGAGTAAGAAGTTATGAATTTTTTAAGATTCCTGTTGTTTTGAGGGAATGGTCTCGCAACACCCAGCGCGCGCCTAACGACCGCGAGGCAGTCGCTAGGGCGGGCTAGGGATTCTCCTCGCCGCTCCTCGGGGGCCGCGAGACGGTCGCAGTGCGACGCCGCATATAAATT
The DNA here is from genome assembly GCA_027575705.1 of Erythroxylum echinodendron. Lineage (NCBI taxonomy): Eukaryota > Viridiplantae > Streptophyta > Magnoliopsida > Malpighiales > Erythroxylaceae > Erythroxylum > Erythroxylum echinodendron. The sequence goes on from JANZXR010000002.1 coordinate 31,173,073, forward strand.
TTTCTGATTATTTTTTTCTTTCCTTTTGAAATTTAGACCTCTCTTTACTCTTTTGGCCGTAACTTTTTCTTCCGACCTCCGATTGACCTGATTTTTGAAGCGTTGGTTTTATAAGACATTTTTCTATCTTATCATGCATTTGAAAATTTTTGGATATTATTTTTGAAATCTATGAATTAAATCAAAGTGAAAGAATTGGAGGTAGGTCAAATGAGTTTGTTTGTTTTAAGATTTGACCTGGTAGGGAATTCCTCCCTTGTGGGACACGCGTCCAGATGTCACGTAGGAAATTGGGCATGTGACTCGCCATGGTGAGCTTCCAGCACGCTGGCTTATTAATTCTGGCTTGAGAAGAGAACCACTGATAATTGTTCATTGCCATGCCTTCAATAAGGTCTTAGGATGTTTCTAGAGTCTTATTATTGAGAGTACCCCTAACTACTGCATCTATTGACTGCTTTGTTTTCTAATTTAGCCTATTATAAAAAGGTTTGAATCTGCATCCAAACCAGTAGACCATGATGTAGGCATTTTATCAACATGTCCTTGAATCGCTCATTTGTATTATATAATATTTCATAATCAACTGGGAAGTAGGAGATATCGTTCCTCAACTTTGCAGTCTTAGCTGGTGGGAAATACTCTCTGCAACTTGATCCCATGTAGTAAGTGATGATCGTGACATCGAATTCAACCATTGCTTGTCCTTTTCCCTTAATGAAAACAAGAATAACCGCAATCTTATCGCATTATCTTTATCTCCATTTATTTTGAAGACATCATAAATCTTTAGAAAATTTTAGATTGTGTGTTTAGTTCCTCATCTCATAGTCTATCAAATTGGACAGACTATTCCACCATTTGAATAAACTCATGTTGATCTAAAAAATATTGGCATTAACAGTTTGTTAGATCCCATATCGGTTGGAGAGTAAAACGAAGTACGCTTTATAAGGGTATAGATACCTCTCCCTCACAAGACGCATTTTCCCGAGCCAGTGTGCGGGAAGAGCAAAACTATGAGGGCTTGGCTGGGCCAAAGCCCAAAGTGGAAAATATTTGTGAGCGGGGTAGTCTGGGCTGTTACAAATGATATCAGAGCCAGTACTCGAGCTGATGTGCCAGCAAGGACGCTAGGCCTCCAAGGGAGTGGATCCAGCCTGTGTGCCAGTAAGGACGCTAGGCCTTCAAGGGGCTAGATCCAGGCCTGTGTGTCAGGAAGGACGCTAGACCTCCAAGGAGGATAGAATGTTAGATCTCATATCGATTAGAAAGGGGAACGAAGTATGCCTTATAAGGGTATGGATACCTCTCCCTCACAAGACGCGTTTTCTCGAGCGAGTGTGCGCGAAGAGCAAAACTTTGAGGACTTGGCTGGGCCAAGACCCAAAGCGGACAATATCTGTGAGTGGGGTAGTCCAGGTTGTTACACAGTTGGTCTAACAATGCTGGATTTCGCTCCTATCAAGTTTAGTCTAGTATAATAAAAAAATTGTCCTTGGTTTGTCTGCCATATTGACATTAGCGCGTCGTAACGCCATGCAAAATAAACTAGGTCTACTATTATAGCAGTGGTGAGTCTAGGTCGATCTCACAGAGAGTGTTCGGTTAACTTTTGAAATGAAAATATTCGGTGTTTAGGTTATGGGGGCTTTGTTTGATTTGAAGTAAGAAAATAAAAATGAAACTAAGCCAATGAAAACAAATTAAAGAAAACCTTGAAAATAATGAAAATGATGAATTTGCTAGGAATCAAGTTCTTTAGTTCACTTTCAACCTATACCCAATTAAACATATTTCATTGAATTGTTGTTCTTATATCTCTCCTAGTAACCATTAATTGTAGATTAACAACAAGCTCTATTAACTCTGATTTTTCCTTAGATCATGTTTAATTAAGAGACGCTCGTTAATTAAACCTAACCATCAAATAACCTAAAACAAATTCTCTAGATTTAATTAGACAATCACATTATAAATTAGGAAAACAAATTAATCAAGGAAACAACCATATAAGCTCAGGTCATTTAATCTAGATTATAATATGTCTCATGATTACGAACTATTAGTCACAACAAATGAATCTCAAATATAACAATTATGGATCTCCAACCATATCAAGTATAGCCTTCCTCTTAAAGGTTATTTTGTGTTTGTCCAAGTTTAAATGCCTACCTTTAAGCTAGCCAAGTAGCTTAACCCATGTGTGGATTAGTACTTCAAAGAAGCATCGTGGAATTAACCTTTTTTCCTTAATCTAAAACTCATCCCACCATGATTTTAGCCAAGATTTTTGCTTTTGTTACAAAAATCTGTCTCCACATTAAATTATTAATTTAACATAACTATAAATAATTATTTTAAATTATTAATTTAAGTCAAATTTAATTAGTTTGAGTTATACTTAAGAACTAAGTTAGATTACCAAGTCAAGGGCATTTTATTAGTCTGTATATAATATTCACACCGGGTATATTTCATTATTAATTTTTAGCCGATGTTTAAAAGATAGATTTTCTAGAAAATTAAAAATAAAAGCCTTTTTCTTCATAACTTTAAAAAGTAGGTCTATATCATTTACCGATTAAATATATACTTCCAATTCTACATTATCTATTCTTGCCAGTGAACCAAAAGCTTTGTTATTCTCATTAATTTGTAATGTCAAGATTGCATGTATTGAAACTTTTACCTAATTATAGAGATTTACTCATCTTTTCAATTTGAAGGATAACAAAATTTTAATTTTGATACTTTATACTATTTTCTCACGCATTATTATTCTAGCTGTAAAATCCCGGTTAAATTGAACAAGATTAGATCCTTCAGCACCAAACTAACTCTCATCTTTCCCTCCTCCACAGTCCAAGATGCCTTTACGAATTCAATACAATGAAGTGTAAATAGCCCAGAAAACGGCTTTTTGATTTAGGCTGACTCTGTTATATAGTCCAAGCAACTTTGTACCATTTCAGAAAGATGCAACTAAATTGCATAATAGAACTTGGATCTCTATCTTTCTTGCACATTAAAAAGCAACTACTGTTAACAGAGAACACCTAATCATCCCAAAAGCATCCTTTACATTTAATTCCTTGACCAGTTTAACCAAATCTAAGTACATTTTCTGTCAAGCTTCTACAATTTACAGTAGTTACGTAAAAGATAGAACAATAAGCTGGTAGTGTTGGCAGGTATATAACGAGAGAAAGCTCACGCTACTAAGGTTGAGTACTTTATTATACAACAAGAACTGCAAGGATATAAACTATTCAACAATTAGCAAGTTATTTTCTGTCAGCCCCTCGCCAATGGTAGGATATTCTGGTGAGAGTAGCCATTCTCCATCAACCAGGAACTTAATTTCATACCTTACAAAGAAAAGCATCTGATGTTAAGCATCATATGACGGAGAAGACAGAAGATCAAGCATCTGGACACATACCTTCCAGGTCTAAGCATTAACGTTGTAGTAAACCTGGTGAAAGAACCATCATATTCCGGTGACAACTGCTCGCCTTGACTCCAACCATCAAAGCTTCCCATTACTTGTACACTCTGAGAATATATGAATTTTCTGTCAAATACTCTAAAGGACCAAAAATACTATCAGGCTACATGTGACAGTTATTATCTATCTTCCACATCGATGAATTTGATAATATAGCTGGTTCCCGTTGAATTATTTCAGTTCATCTTTCTTTAATTCCCTCTACCCTCAGTAGATAGTCCAAGGCCGGTTCAACTTATGTAAGTGATGGTTTAACAACAAAGGCTTGCTTAAACGCTTTTAGATGATCAAGGTCCAATGAAGAGAACTCATAATTGAAAATACGTACAAATTGATGCATAGACAAAAACAATAGATTATGATGAATTGGAAATCAAAGTGCAGTGCACTGTACCAAACAAGACGAAAAGACTATTTAACTTAATAAGACAAGACTGAAGAAACCTAGGCATAGTGTAAATAGATATACAGATTAAAATGCCATGAAGGGCATAAAAAACAGTTCCGTTTTCTATCACCAAGTTTGTTCACCAGTCATCGTTTGATCGTCGCTTTTCATGATCAGTCCAGTATTAGAAGCAATTTTAGGTTTGATTATTATATTTATGAATTAATAATTGATTATATTTCTTTATTTAGAGTAAGGTATATATGTATAAATAAAGGGCTTATAAATATCAGTATGCACAAGAGAATCCATTTTCCTTCTTATATTTCTCTTTTGTCATGATATTAGAGCATGGTTATGAACCATAGTCTCCATCTCTCTTTGTAAGCTTAAGTTAGTAAAGCTAACCGACACCCTTCTATCCTCAACCTCTAATCAGGTTCCTTGTTTTTTTTTTTTTTTCCTCTTATGAAATTATTGGACACTTGTATGTGGAGATTTGGTCACTTGGAGAAGTAATAAATAGACTATGGTTGCAAGATCTAGCGCAAAGTAAATATATAGCACTACAAGTTTTCATGAATTGTTATGGTTGAAAAAGATTATGGAAGAGTAATTGTTAAAGGATATCATCCATCCTTGTTCTATGATAACAAGGTTGCATTTAGTATATCTCATAATTTCATTCCACATGATTAAAAAATACATGTGCAGATTGATCAACATTTCATCAAAGAGAAGAAAACTAATTGTCTTTTAAATGTTTCACATACAAATTCAAAAAAATAACTTGCTAATGTGTTTGCCAAAAGAGACAGCAACAAATTATTTCATAATTTGGTTTGCAAGTTCGATATGTGTGATATCTATGCACCAACTTGAAGAAATTTATGGATCAATCCAATATCTAGGAGTAGTTATACGATTTTATTTATTGTATTTTTGTACCAATTCTTGATTATATAATTTCCCTTTTTAGAGCAAGATATACATATATAAATGTTCTTGTAAACAATTGTATGTGTAAGAGAATAAAATGCATTTCGCTCTAGTATTTCTTTATAGCCATCAAGTTAACCCAATCACACAGAAAACTCAGTCACTTAAACAAAAAGTAAGAAAGCCAAGGCTTCACTATTGTTTGTTAGTGATACGAAAACTAAAGAAGTATCATTTTAAAACAGATCACTTATGGATACAAATTTTTCAATAAGCAAATACGCGGCGAGAGGCATGTGTAGGACTATTCTGCATACTTACCTCAGCCATGCCACACCAGAATAAAGAGATCTCTTTGGACTGTGCAGCATCCACATCCTTTATTTGTTCTTTCATTTTCCCATGAATAGCTTGCAACAACAATTGAGACCAAGAATCAAAAATACAAAATGCAATAGCCTTGAGACAAATACAAATCTACTTAAAGCAATAAGAAAATGAACTTTGAGCACAGGATTGTATGTATTCCTATATTCACTCCCAAAATAGTCAATATCCAAGTAAAAATCATATAAATAAGAAAAGAAATTTAGCTTTTCTACTTAAAAAAAAATCCTCAATGCATTATCTTTAGGGAAAACAAATTTGTCCTCCTTGAAGTTCAAAAAATAAAAAAATAAAACATATTTACCTTTTAATCGTGAATGAAGATGATATTGAATGTACTTTCCGTTTATCTTCCTTGATTCTTCTGGACTGCTAGATTGGGCAACTTCTTCTGACATCGTCACTAAAGCCTAATCACACCCGACATTACAAGACCAATAAGGAAATTGAAATGTTATGATGTTTCACGGAAAAAAAATGCAATTCCCTCAAGAACCACAAGAAATATATACAAGAGGCTTGGAAGAGAAGCTCCAATATGTCTACCAAGAGAGCATAAATTGCCTAACAAGATTGAGATGCAATAAACTTCAAAATGATATGTTAACATTTCAAATGACAAGATTAGCCACATGAAATAGGATTATTGCTATTATAGGAATATCACAGACAACAAGAATTGAATACTTCTAAATTACAAAAAAGGACGATCACATACAAGACATGTAAAGGCAACGCATTTCTATAAGGCTCAAATGTCAATTGGAGACAAACCCAATGATAAATTTATTGGAAATAAGGAATTCAACCTGAAGTTCAAGTTCCATCATAGCAAGTTCTCTTTTGAAGTTCATCAAGGTATCGTCCTTGACATGTAGCTGTAAATTTAAATAAAAATACGAAGTGAGTCTAATGTGTATATCCAGATAAAACATTCCTGATAAACCCAACATCATATAGAATTTATATAGCTTTCAAAGTTAAAGTTTGGGTTAACTCCAAAATAAGAACACAGTTCCCATAACTATGTATTAAATTACCAATAGGGAGTCATGTAAATAGTTATAGTCAGCTAAATATTTTCAAGAACTTGTTTCAGTAATAACAAATAAATGATTTTAAATGTATCACTAATGCTATGCTTAACAGATGAATTTACAAGAGCAAAATATAGTCATATTTCGAAAACATGCTAAGATGAGCGATAAATGCGGGTAACAAACCTATTATTAATATCTTGGGATTAGGAATACAAAGTATAACCCATGTCACTTACATTGAACATAATATCTTGGAATTTTTTTTAATACAATACTATATTGAAGCAGATTATTAGATCATAATAAGACACAATTATCAATGATCAAACGATATCAATGTTTCCATTATTAGGTATTGATAATCAATGTGACTAAGGCACATTTATTGTTCTTTTATTTTAGAGATGACCACTAAACATTCACTGAGTATTGTCTTCATTATTATTTAAGGAACTCCTTCTATTTAAAAAGAATTCTTTCATTACATGGTACTAAGGATATCATTTTAAGAGAGTTATAATTAACATCTACAAGGTTATTGAAAGCTTTTTCAGGCAATAATTTTGATTGCATCTTTATTTGTTAAAAATAATATCTTGAGAAAAGTAAACTAAGTTATTTTCACTATGTGTTATGTATCAAATACTGGTGAAAATACCTCCAGTATATGAATACATACATATATATAGATTGTTATCATATAACAACCACATCATATATGATTAGATTGTAAAACAATTCATTTGATGCAAATTCAAAAGGTTTAGAACTAACTTTAAGGAAAAATAAAACTATTAGGGATCAGCCATTATATGTTCAAGGAATTGATACTTCAAACATCCTCATCTTATTTACATGAAATTCCTGTTTTAAGACTTACAATCTCATTCTATGAATTCATTTTCTGTTCTTAAGTTAAGAACCCTAAATTCAAAATATATGAACCTGTCGTTTGAGGAATCGATTTTGCTGATTGGCTTCACTTAGTTTTGTAACGAGCCTTCTCCTTTCAGAATCAGCCAACAGTGACTTTAACTGTTAACAAAGTAATACATTTTTAGTATTAACCAATGCATGTTTTGTGTGCAAAATTGGTCTTCTACATCAAGCCAAATTAAGCAAGTTTAGAATGCTAGAAACAATTTGGAGATTTCACTAATTTACAGTGAGTAGTACAGTGTTGGGCATCTAGTGAATACAATGAAAAGTTCAGGATATTACATGGAAGTGAACGACAGTTCATGGTGTTTATGGTTAGAATTTTTGAAAAAAAAACAGTACATTAACTAATTACACCAACTTTCTGTTTATTGGTTATTTGGGTGAAGCAGGCTATAGGCACATTTCCTCATCTCATTATATTTTCTCAGACTCTTTTAATGTAGATCTTATTCATCCAGATGCTATCACTGGAAATGACACGAAAGGGTAAATAATATATAATATTTTTGAATACTAGTCCATAGCATTTGATTAAGTGAAGGATCTGAATGTTGTCTATTAAGATAGAAATGGGAAATTCAGAATCCTTTTATTTTCATCTAATAGGTAAGGTCAAGTTTTCTTCTCACGAGCGATCCAGTTACACTATTACTAAGACTACCCTCAGAAAAGTTAAAGCCAATTCTTGCTTCACATCAATTTACAACTAAAAGGAACCAAAATAAATGTATTAAACATTTAACAGTAGCAGAGAAGAAATTCACCTCATCACTCTTCAATTTTTGTGCTAGTAGGTCTTCTGGAGAATCCTTCAATGCATGCTCAATGCCACCTGTAGACTCTTCTGACTGCAATGAGGAAGATTCCTCCATACTAGATGGAATGCTGTATGATCTCCAGTATACATCGCTCATACAACCAATTGCAGTATAACCAAGATGAGAATGACCCATCCTTGGATACCTCACCCTTGTTTTACAGGAAATAACATTACAAGGAGATTTGTGGATATTCTCATAATCTAAACTTTCCAATTTCCACGGAAAGCATTGTATTTGTCGGCCAAGAGAACATCTGCTAGGACCATATTATAACAACCGTTATAAGGCAGCAAAAATGTATAAAAGTCATAAGCAGATGAAAATTGAAACTGTTACTGGTCCCTGTTGGGAGCTAAGAAATTGCCACCACTAAAACGGAAAACATTTTTGCCCATTACCTTTTTCAAGAACAACATAACTGATTAAAATCTAGCTAATAGATTGGAGACAAGAAAAGGAAAGCATCAGATGGAAAGAAACCCTCTTAAAACATCACTGTTTGGATAACTGGGAATAAGATTCACAAAGTAAAAGAAATCAAATTGTTCAGGACACGATCCTGAAAATTACATACCCATCAGTTGTTATGTCCATGATGAAAGTTGAAACTTCCTGTTGCAAATAGGTGAAAGAGGAAAAAAGTCAGGACCCTCAATTTTCTAAGGAAAACGAAATGTTGGAAATTACACAGGCTCCCCAGAAACCAAGATCCCGGAATCGAATGGATACAATTCTGTGAGCGGAAGAACTAATTAATCTCTATAACGGAATACGTATGGTCAAAAGTCACAAAACCTTAGAAACTTGAAACACCAACTTCCTAATTCAAACTGTCTAACAAAGAGTCAGTCGTTAACAAGATTGGGAAAAAAAAATTGTCACGCGTGCAAAGGAAACAAAAACAAATATCTGATAGGGAATAAAAGCAGAAATGACCTGACGGAAGAGCAGTGTGAGGTTTCTGGGGCCAAGTAACAGTGGAGAGTTATCAGTACACACAGTTTGGATGTTGGTCGTCCGCGTGGCAGCTCCTAAGGGGTAGTAACAACATGTTTCCCAGTGGATGTGATTGGAAAGGCATTATAGCGGCAGCTATGTTTTGGTTAGGGCCAACCGGCCAAGCCGAGATTTGCTTCCCTGCCCATGATAGTCTCGTGTAGTGACAGACGTTATTAATTTTTTAATTTATAATATTAATTTAAATTTTGAAAAGAGACATTCTTCACCGTATCCGTCAACACTCCTTAATTAATTTTATTTAAGGATGGAAATTCCGGCCCGACTTAGACCGTTTTTGGCCCAAATTTAGCGGGTTATGAATAGGCCACACGTCGACCTCCGGCCCTGCTATTTTGGACAAAACGACATCGTTTTGTATTTTTTAATTAAAAAATATAGACGGGCCGGACGGGCATTGGTGGGCTGGACTGCGAGCCGGCTATTCCGACCCGTTGTAATTGAGATCAGGCTGAGCTGGGTCGAGGGCAGCCCAACGTCCGACCCAGCCCATTGACATTCTTAATTTTACTTCTCCAGTGATTTCTTCGTGTAGCTTCAGACGCATAATTTTAAGATATAGGCCCCATTTGGTTACACTCCAATCAACTATTTTTTTAGCTGATTGTTATTTTTAGCTGGTTGACTCTTCAAACAGCTGACAAAGTTATTTGGATAAGAGTTTTTTCTTCAGCTGATTGAAGATGAACCGCTAAATACGAAGAAGCTGCTACTGAGCAGTGTTGATTACCTCAAACATATATGCCAAATTTGCCCACCGCAGTTCTCTCTCACTCTCACAAATTTTTTTAACGATTTTTGCCAAATCCTTCCATGATTCTCCATTCACTGTCGTCTTATCACACCTATTGATCTCCTCTCCACTGCGCCTCGGCTTGCTATTCTCCATCTCCACTGTGCCTCCCCCACCTGCTGCTCTCCCTCTCCACCGCGCCTCCCCTGGTTCTGTCGATTTTTGCGAAGATGAAGCTTGTTGTTCTGAGTTGTAGAGGTAAGGAACTTGCCGCCAATGGACAGTAATGGATTAAGTAATCCCTACGTGAAATTGCAGCTGGGAAGGCAGAAATTCAAGACTAAAGTAGTGAAGAAATGCTTGAATCCCACTTGGGGAGAGGAATTTAGTTTCAAGGTGGATGATCTACATGAAGAACTTGTAATATCTGCGTTGGATGAAGATAAATGCTTCAATGATAACTTTCTTGGGCTGATTAAAATGCCAGTCTCAGTTTCTTGGCACCTCTTGGTATTCCCTCCAACCCATAAGCAAGAAATCAAAGAACAAGGATTGTGATGCGTATGATTTTTCTCTGTTCTGTTTTGAAGTGTTTGATTATGATTTATATGATCTTTTTGCTTTCTACAATGACGTTGTTTAAGAACATCATGGTTGTATGTTCAAGGATTTTATCGATCTTTTAGGTGTATGTTTGTCCCCAAAGAATTTTATCGATTCAATTCCTAATGGTGATAATGCATCACAAATGGGGAAGAATGCAGAGAAAATTACAGAATCTCCTAGGCAGTCATTTAATGGCCTGAGATTATCCACACCATCTTCCCCATCCAAACTATCAAGTTCATCCTCTCCATCTAGAATATCTAGGTCTTCCTCTCCACCAAAGGTAGACGAAACTCTTTCTGCTAAAGAAGAGAAGTCTTTCACACAAAAGAGTCTTGTTAAATGCTGTATACAAATTATTGTCAATGATCATGGAATCAAAGCACAAGGAGATGGGTGGTTGCTTACTGCTGCCTTGATTGAAGGGAGCAATTTGGTTGCTGTTGATTTTAGTGGCTTATGTGATCCATATGTGGCCTTCACCTGTAATAGGAAAACTAGAACAAGCTCCATTACGTTCCAACAATTTGACCCAACGTGGAATAGTGAAATATTTTTCCTATAAACTATTTTAATTTACAACTAGAAACTTATCATATATCTTGAAACTTTGGTGATCACACAAACATTATCAAATGCTTTTAAAGTAAGTTTTTTAGAAACTGTCGTGATAAGTAATTTCAATAGGACATGTTGGCATTTGCAGAAATATTTGAATTTGATGCCATGGATGAG
>JANZXR010000002.1:31188192-31203027 GCA_027575705.1 Erythroxylum echinodendron
TGTAAAACTCTTAATTTATGATGTTAATGAAATATGGATTATGTATGGATGATGTGAGTTGAAATTAGATGTACTTGAAAAAGTTGTCTAATTGAGTTGATGAACTTTGAACATGAATTGTTGATATATATATATATATATATATATATATACACACACACACATATAAGTGAGATATTGTCAAAAAAGAAAAGATAAGGTTGTTATGAATGATGAGAATTAGTTATAAGAGATGAGTCAAATGAGCAGAGATTAAGGAGTTTAATGAAGTAAAGTTGATAGTTGAATGGTTATGCTCATGGCTTTCCAAGTTGTACATTGCAAATTTCAAGCATTCATAGGGATAGAAATTTGTGTTTTGACTTCAGGGGAAAAACTATACTGATCTAGTTATAATTAGACAAAGTTGTCTTCTGAAACGTTGTAGCTTATCCTCTTAGCTTTCCAACGCTATAAAGTATGTAAACTTTAGGTATCGGAATTGAGAGATATGAGCATTTTAAGTGATGATGTTGCATGACAGCTATAGTGAATGATGATGTTTTGTTGGTTATGATCAATGGTCTTGTATGATGTGTTTTGTGGATGTATTGAGTTGAAATGGGAGTGAAAATGATGAGGAAAATGAGTTAGGAATGTTAGATATGCATAAGATGGGTCCTAGGTAGCTTAAGGAGTTGGAAATGTAGAATTTGACCCGTAACTGTCCGTTAAATGGACTTGAAGTCCACTAAGCGGACCTTTTCGGGTCTAAAAATGCCCCAGCTTAGTCTACGTCCATTTGAAGGGACATTATGTCCATTAGGCGGGCCTTCTCGGGACAGTTTTAAAAATGTGCAAATTTTGATCCTCTATATGGTAAAATTTCTCTTCGAAGTCTTCATAAAAGTTGTAGGAATCGAAGTTCTCTTCGAAACCGTCCTAAAATGGTCTTAATCCGACATCTATAGTGAAAGTTACATTTTTTCCCAAATCATGTACATTTTATAAGTTGTGGGCTTATCAATGCTTTCCTATGATTCTTTTAGGCTTGAATGGAGCTTGAAATGTACTTAGTTGGTTATGGAAGAGATAAATTGAGCAATGTATTTAGGGTGACGATTGAGGATATGAACATAAGAATGGATTTTCATTTATCAAGCTCTCAATTATGAATGCTGGGATGTTATAAGAACCCTTCAGAGTGTTGCGCTCACAGCTCATGACTCATGAACGTTGGGCTCCAGAAACGGGGTCCAACAAGTTTGGTATCAGAGCACAAGTTAGACTCTGAAAACGGGGTCTAACAGGTATGGTATCAGAGCATGAGTTGGACTCCGAAAACGTGGTTCAACAAGGGTCATATCAGAATTTGGTATCAAAGCTTAGATCTACATTTAAACTTGTTCTTAATATTGTTGTTTATGCATTCAATATTCATTTTTTCCATTACTTAAAGTTTTGTTGAGAAAAAATTGTTCTTAAGTTTGTGTTCCTTATTGTTTAAGTTTCAACTCGATAAGAAAAGTTTTGTAATTTTTTATGAAGAAAATATTTAGGAATTTTCATCTAAATAAAATATAAAAGAGGGTAGTGATTGCATCATTTATTGTAAAAAACTTATTCCTATTCCAATAACGACAAGGAAACATACTAGGATCATTATTATATTTTTCTACTTTTTCTTGCTCTTATTTCCTTTATCTTGCTTTTATTAATTATGTTTATTTATTCTTATTGATCTTTCCTCATTTTTTTGAGTCCAAGCGGGTTCTTTTAAACTCAATTTCTTGCCTTGAATTTTCCTATTCATTGTTTTATAATGGCGTTTCTTAGTTTTTTTTCCTGCCTAAATTTGCTTTATTAGGAATATTTGTAAAGGAAGATTTAAAACTACCTTTCTTGATTTCGATTGCATAGTTTGCAAAGAACTTGAGGTCAAGATTTAGGTTAAGATTAATATGAATCTTTGAGAGAAATACATGATTAAATGCTTTACTACCATATTTTTGTGCATGTATAACATGACTCAAACTGAAAGTAGAACCTTGTCTAATGATAAGGAAAATAGTGAAGAGGAAAGAATGGGAGTAGACTAATAAAATCATATCCTTTCTCTAACATAATTAAGAAAATAAAACACACAAAACACTAATAAGAATATAACTATAAGTTGTAAACATATGATTGTCATCTAAACGTGCACATAAACATCTAGAAAACATATTATAATATATACCTATCAGTGCTTATTAAAGATATTTCCTGTAGAGCAAAATTAAAGAAGTGGCTTATAATATTTCATATCCTTGACTCATAATTGGTGATTTTAACTTTATCATTCATTATGAAGAAATTAAAAGAACCAAATCATTAGGAAGTCCATGCCTAGAGCTCAAAAGATGCCTGACTAAAATTTAGGTGACTAATATACCATTGACATAGCATGTCGTAACGCTACTTAAAATAACTAGATTTACAACTATAACAATGGTGAGTCTAAGTCGATCCCACAGAGAATGTTCGATTAGCTTTCATGATGAAAGAATTGGTGTTTAGATTAAGGGGTTTTGTTTGGGTTCAAATAATAAAATAAAATGAAACTACACTAATTAAAACAAATTGAAGAAAACATTAAAAAATAATGAAAAGTGATGAATGCATTAGAGACTCGATAATTGGTTCAATGTCAACCTACGCACAATCAAACATACTTCATTGAATTGTTATTCTCATACCTCTCATAGCAACTATTAATTGTAGGTTAAAGATAAGCTCTATTAACCCCAGTTTTTCCCTTTGGTTGTGTTTAATTAAGAGATACTCATTAATTAAACCTAGTCGTCGGACAACCTAGGATAAGCTCGCTAGATTTAATTTGAAAACCACATTATGAATTAGGAAAATACATTAATCAAGGCAACAACCACACAAGTTCGGGTCATTTAACCTAGGTTATGTTGTCCTTAATTATTCGACACCAATTGGAAACACAATAATTATGAATTGTATCCCTAATGATCTGAAACCATTCATTGCTACAAAATGAATCTCAACATAACAACTACGAATTATATTGAAGATTTTAGTAATATCCAAACAAAACAATTACAAATTTTGTTCAAATTTCTAGTAACGAGTTATGAATGATCTTTATTCTCGTTCTCGTTAGATTGTTTATGTGTGAACTCATTACTAGAAATTTGAATACATGAAAACCTAAATTCATAAGCATAGGATAACATAATCAATCCCTAAGATAAAAAGAACAACAAAAATAATAAAAGAAATGTTTAACTACGTTCTTCGGTATCGATATCTACTCCAAACTGACGTCGGGAAGCTTAGCCCTCCATGGCTCCTTGGATCTCCAACGCCATCGAGTTTTTCCTGTCATTCTTCTCTAGAAACCCCTAAACATTTCCTCCAACTTTTCATGACATTTCTACCATTAAAACGATATATTTATACTCAAAACTAGGTTTTTGGGTGAGCTGGCAACATTTCATAGGCGTACTTTTTGGTGTCACAGGCGTGTATGTGAGTTATGGGTGTGTATGGTGGTGTCATGCCTATGAAAAATTTATGAATGATCATTATTCTCGTTCTCGTTAGATTGTTTATGTGTAAACTCATTACTAGAAATTTGAATACATGAAAACCCAAATTCATAAGCATAGGATAACATAATCAATCCTTAAGAGAAAAAGAACAACAAAAACAATGAAAGAAATGTTTAACTATGTTCTTCGGTATCGATAACTCCTCCAAACTGAAGTTGGGAAGCTTAACCCTCCATGGCTCCTTGGATCTCTAACGACATCGAGTTTTGCCTGTCATTCTTCTTTAGAAACCCCTAAACATTTCCTCCAGCTTTTCATGACATTTCTACCATTAAAACGATATATTTATACTCAAAACTAGGTTTTTGGGTGAGCTGGCAACATTTCATAGGTGTACTTTTTGGTGTCACAGGCGTGCATGTGAGTTATGGGTATGCATGGTGGTGTCATGCCTATGAAAAATCAGTCATGGATGTGCATGAAGTTTCACGCCCATGACGAATAATTCATGGGCATGACTAATATGCTCACACCCATTACTTTTATCTCATGGCCGTGAGTCATTTCTCGCACTCTTCATCTTAATGTTTTCAATATATACTCATCATCTTCTTGCATTCCTTTATCTACTCTTCCTCTAATCCTTCTCATTCTTACTCCATGAAGAAAAATGATTGTGAATCTTTGGAAAATGATTTAACTATTGTACTTTCGACTCATTGTAGCTCTTTCACTTCTGAATTGTACCTAAAACTAAATATGAACTAAAGTGAATGTCTTAAGCATTTCATATCATTAATCATTAAGTGTTATGCAATAAATGTATAATCAATTAAGCATATATCAACCCTCTAGAGGAAACTTTTAAACTTGAAGCAACAATCAATCTTGGGACAACTTCGTTAGGAAGAAACTTGATTGCAGTCTGCCCAATCATGAATAGTTTCAAGTTTTCCCTCCCTATTTGACTTTTTTTTTACTAACTCTAGTTTTTCTAATCACTCTGTAATCATCACTCAGAATAATTAAGTAAGTTATAAAACTCCATTTAGATTTAATAATTTTCTAACTGATTTAGAAGGTTTTGATGAAGCATTGTGGAAAGGAGTAAGTGTAAACTTAAGGCGCAATAAACAATTTATCTATACTAGAAAGAATGGCATTATTAGATAGGAGATGAAAGATTTATTCAGGAAAAATGTGTGCAATACTCACCACTTGCTTAACACTGCTAGGAGTAATCTAGAGAAAGTTTATACTAATCTATATAATAATCCCTCTTCTTAAATTCTCCAGGAATTAGAAAGGAAAGCAATGGATAATCTTTCTACAACACTAACTTATGATCATTTTCTTATAAAGAAAAGGTCTCTTATAAACTTGCTTAGAGATAGGAACTTCTCTTTCTATCATAGAGTTGTCATGACTAGAATGAGTTTCAATAAGATCATCTCTTTAAAGGATGGCAATCATAATCTAACTTCTCAGCACCAACTGGTTCCTTTGACTATTTCTCCAATATAATGGGAGCCCCTACCAATATGTATTCATCCATTCCTTTACTCATTGAGATTATTCAAAGCTATATTTCACCTTAGGAGATTGAAGCTCTAGATAAGCTAGTAATAATTTAGGAGATTGAAGAGATGCTTAAATCTCTAAATCTATTTAAAGCAACTAGCCTTGATGGGTTCAACATCAACTTTTTCATAAAAACATGGACCATGACTAAGGAGATGGTAGCTGATGCCATTCTAGAGTTCTTATGAAATATTTCACTCTTGATATATCTTAACAAGACTTTTGTTACTCTTATTCCTAAGGGTGGGAACAAAAATCCTTTACTAATATTTGCCCCATAGCATGTTGCAATTCTATTTTCAAAATAGTTTCCAAAATTTTGGTTGAAGTTAAAGAAGGTGGTCTAAAATCATATTGATCTTATCCAAAGAGCATACATTCCAAGCAGAGTAATATGAGATAAATTCTCCTCATACAAGATAAGAAATTATTTAAAGAAAAGAAGTAACAAGATTTGTATGCTAATGGAATTAAGGAAATCTTATGACATTGTGGAGAAGGATTTTCTGAACAACATACTTATAATAATATAATTTCCAAATAACTATATTTGGTGGATTAGGCAATGTGTCGCTACCATAATGTACAACATCCTAATCAATTAACAACCCTAAAAAACTTTAAAAAACATAAAAGGAATTAGGCATGGTGAACCTCCCCTTACTTGTTTGCATTAGTCATAGAAGTCTTTAATAGACTCCTTA
This sequence comes from Erythroxylum echinodendron, assembly GCA_027575705.1. Taxonomy (NCBI): domain Eukaryota; kingdom Viridiplantae; phylum Streptophyta; class Magnoliopsida; order Malpighiales; family Erythroxylaceae; genus Erythroxylum; species Erythroxylum echinodendron. Next base: position 31,194,020 of record JANZXR010000002.1, read on the forward strand.
AAAGAATAATAGAGAGGTTTACACACTTCAAGTATCACTCTAGATACAAGAAGCAGGTAATTATTAATTTAAGCTTTACAGATGACTTATTCATATTGTCCAAAGTTGATTATATCTCATTTACAACCATCATTATAGCTCTAAAGATGTTCTACAAACTATCAATGCTTGAAGTTACCTATGCCAAAAGTGGTATTTATTTGTCTAATAGTGTAATGAATTAGGAACACTCTACAGTTGCAATCACTAGTTTCTACTTACGCCAACTACCAGTAATCTATCTTAGCATCCTAGTGTCAGCTTCAAGATTGTCACAAAGGGACTTCTCACTATTAATCGATAAGATCCATACTAAAATATCTAGTTGGAGTGCTAACAATTTTACCTTAGTAGTTAAAGGTTAGCTAGTTGTTTCTATTTTGAGCTCTGCTAATGTACATTGGGCAACTCACCTAACACTCCCTGAATCTGTAATTAAATTCATTGATAAGGCTTTCAAGAATTTCCTATGTCAGTGAGCCAAGAAATGGAAACTAAAGCTAGAGTTAATAGGCCTGAAGTGTGCACTCCTATAATTAAAGATGGTCGGAGCTTTATTCCTCTCAGAACTCTCAACTTGGTAACACTCTCTAAAATCGAGTGGATACATGAATTCTACATCAATGAAAGAAGTATATGACACTTTAAACTTACTCCTATTGCTTCCACAACAATGAAATTCATTATGAAAATCAGGGACATGGTTAGACTGGAGTTTGTGAACCTGATTGGAAATGGGAACCCAACAAAATTCTAGACTAATGATCAGTTGTCTATTAGGCTGCTAGAAAACCTGAACTCTATGGCATCCATTAAACCATTGACACAATATAAAGCAACAATTGTTATGGCACTGAATCGCAAAAGGTATCAGTGGCTATGGTGCCCAACATTATCTGTTCAAAAATTTCTAACACCATATTCAATCCTTACGAAGAAGACAACATAATCTGGAAGTAATCTAATCTATAAATTTCACAAATAAGTCTTGTAGGCAAAATTTCCAAGGCAACACTATCAAAAGTCCTGGACCAAGATTGCTTGGTGCAAATATTTACTACCCCGAGCATCCACCACCTTATGGATGGTTATGAAAGGCAAATTACTAACAATTGATTGACTGACCAAATATATGATCATACCAAACTGGTGTGTGTTGTGTAAGAAGGCAGACTGGAGTATCAATCACTTGTTTTTTCAAGGTGAATTCATTAAGGAAAATTGGAGAAAAATCCTAGATAAGTGCACTATAATTGAGCCCCGATTAGTGTGGTAAGAAATAACTGAATGGAGTTCTGCAATGAGGCTTACTAGCGAAGCTAACAAATGTTGTTATCGCTATCGTATCTAGTCACAACCATATGGGAAGAAACAAACAAATATTCCACAATACAAGTATTGACAAGAACAATTTGACAGGGAGCTACTAAATAGAATCAGGCTCCATACCAATCTATTCAAGGACAAATTTGAAGACAACGATCTTCTCTACCATAGGTGGAATTTACAAAGCAATCTTGGTATTTTAGTTGAAATAGTCAACAGACATATTTTGATTAAGTTACTAGCTCTCCTTCCAATGGATTCTATCTGTATTGTAATTGATAATTCTCTCGTACTCTTTCACATGCATTTCACGGCTTAATTAAATTAACATTTCTGAAAAAGAAAAGAACCTTAAAGGTGATCTTTGTAGTAACGATAGTGGCTATTAGCGTGAGAAAGGATTGGTCAGAGTATGGGCGATTAGCAAGGGGAAGAGAAATAATCGGGTGTGATGTTTATAAAATCTAAAATACGATGCATATAAAAGCCTCCTATTTTTTATTTTCCCTTTAGGGTATGTTTGGTTAGAGGGTTTGGAATGGAACAGAATGTAACATAATACACTTTTATCGTTTGGTTGAAAGTTTCATAATGGAATGGAATAGAATGAGATAAAAGCGGAAGGTTTCATGGTACGTTCTATTCTATCCTAAACAGTGAAAATATGAAACCTTCGATTTGGAGGATTTAGGATGAAACGTAAACTAATAAATACATACTACTGAATATACACTCAATAATTTTTCTTAATACCAATTATTTCTTCTAATTCTAACCCGTTGTATATAATTAATAATATTTTTATATTATTTCTCCTTACCTTAATAATAATATTTTATATTATTAACAAAAAATGTATGTAATTAATAATAAAATTTTTATTAATGAAAATAGAAAATACATAAAAATTATTCTTTAAATATTTGTATATATTTTTATATAAATAAAAAAATAAATAAATAATTTTTAAATATAAATCATTTATAATAGAATAAAATTTATAATAACAATATTTTTATATAATTAATAATAAATTGTATATAATTAATAATAAAATAATAAAAATTTTATTATTTTAAAATAAAAAAATATATATAATTATTTGTCACAGTTATGCGTGACTTTTTAATTCGACATGATTTCTTTTTTAAAATCATAACGTTAAATTTTTTGTACCAACCATTTTAATATCAGAGGTATAATAATCATTTATTATACATTTCATTCTATTCCATCTATCTTCCAAACAATGTTTCACTACGTTATATTATGAATCCTTCAATCCCTCCTAAATAATTTTTTATTATATTATATTATATTCTATTATAAACCGTTTTATTCTGTTCCATTCCATTTCGTTCCGTTCTATTCCATTAATTAACACCCACCAAACATGCCCTAAATATTTAGCCGCGGTCTTGTTTTAAAATTTCTATCGTTGTCCGAATCAAAAGAATCCTCACGGAGCTCCTTATCTTCAAGGTTTGTGTTTCTCGTGTACTGTTCTGTCTGCATAATTGACGGAACATTTTATTGAGGCATACAATACTTCTCGAGCGTACTTTTCATGGTTTGCTCTCCAACAGTATTCTATATAATACTCTACAATAGTTTTGCACGTTTCTTAACAACTTCACCTGCAAATCGTTAACTTTTTTTTATCTATTTTTTTACAGTGGAGCACATTTCCCTCTGATGTCTTCGCCCATTTGCTGCATCCCCTGATTTATGGTATGCATATGTGCTGTGTCGTTGTTACTTCTGCTTGGGTTTGCTTTGCTCTAGTTATTTCTGGACTTTGATTTGTGATACATAGGCTAGTGATAGGAGAAGGAAGTTAGATGCCATTTGGAAAGGGTCGATTCTTGAATTTTTCAGGTTGAGGTTTCCAAACGTAGTTCACTCAGTGATTGATGAAATGCTAATTGGAGATGGAACTGCAATTGTTTGTAACTTCTATTTTTGTCTAAGCATCGGTTCGATTCTAAAGGACTCGGCTTTTAATCGATGCTTGCCCTCTGCATTGCGCCTATTCTTGCATCTTCAATGCAACGTCTCAAGCATGTCTTCTGTACGGGATTCTTGTGTTTGTCCTACAGCAGTTTATAATTTTATTTTGCATTTGCAGCATAACTGGTACTAGTTTTCATCCAAGCGGTTGACTTGAGAAATGATATCCAGCCCAGTATTCCCTAAGCAAAGTCTGGCGTGTCATTCTCCTTCGTTTAGTTGCTACCTGATACCCTCTTTTACGTCCAGGAGAATTTACACTAAAGCTCTAAATTCTTATGTTAATAGAAGAACAGTAGCAATAGCAACATTGGTTTCAGTTCTTGCGGCAAAGGAAGCAGGATTTAGTCACCAGAGTGCAATTGCTTTAGATTTAAGATTAACTGCTCCTGGACAAACGATTAAGGAGGCAGACGATGGAATCAGACGCCATGCTCAATTACTTTTAGAAGTAAAACCTCTGCTGGAATCAGAATCATGGACTGAAGCTCAGAAGTTACTGCGCAAGAGCTCATCAAACTTGAAACAGGATCTCTATACCATAATCCAAAACAAACCTGGAAGAGAGAGGCCCCAACTAAGGAAGCTTTACTCCATTCTTTTCAACAATGTTAGCCAAGTTAGTATTCCTAATTTTTATATTTTACTTTTAATTCACCATGGTTATTTTTCCAACCATGCGTGCTCCAAGATACATAGTTTGTATGCTCTTTCTTTCAATTAAAATCGCTTACCAAATTGTTCAGTCATCTGATCTGATAGCTTGAGGAATAACTACACACATTTAAAAGACTTATGTTAGTTCCCATTAGTTACCGTTCAAATTTGTTTATACTTTTTTACAGATGGTGAATCAATCCTAAGACTACCTTAGATAGTTACAAGCATGTAACATTGTGAACCATACTGCAGTTTCCTTTTTTCAACAACTTACTTGCTATTGTGATGACAGTCTCTCTTGCTAGTCAAAAGCTTGATTTTATTCTTTTTTTGGGATTTACTGCAGCTAGATTTTGCAGCAAGAGACAAAGATGCTGATCTTGCATTTCAGTACTACAAAAGCATTTCTGTTGCTTTGGAGGATATTTTATCAAGAATAGGACCACCCAATTCTTAACTACTCTGGCTGAGCTGATTGGATGAATATTAATGGAATGATTCTCCTAGGATTGGCGTGGAGTTGCAGGCTGAGCTCCATTGAAAATGCTGTTGCCATTATCTTCTTCTGCTTTCTGTTTGAGTTTCCTGCTATTAATTCTAAAGATTTCTGGTGAAACCCAATTTCTCAAGAATTCATGTAAAAAGCATCTAAGAATTGCTGACACTCCAACAAATTCAAAAAATTTTCTCCAGTTCAAACTTATAATGGTCTAACAGTTTTCTATCAACTTTTGGTCACAAGCAAAATCACGGAGACCTTTTGTAACAGCCGATCCCAATTCAAATTAATTGTATTAAGTTGCTGTGATATTAAAAATCAAAGCTTCAATTTATGTCATTGCATTTAAAGGTTTTCCTTAGATTTTTGTAACTAATAATTGTAATACAAGCAATAATTATATGTTTACGCTCTTATATATAAATTATTGGAAAATTTTGTAATTTGTATAAAGCATCATTGATCTTTACATAAAATTCATTTTTATCTCAAAACTTGTATATTAGTTTTTTTTCCCTTTGAATGATTAAAAGCGTCGGGAAAGGATCCATGGAGGGATTACAACACTTGATTAAATAACACTTGCAAAGTAGCTATTGGAGAGCTATAAACTAGATAGTAATATGGTATAAATGATACTTAGGCTTGATTTGGACTTGAGGGAAGGTAAGTGCAAAGATTGATAATGAATTTTACGAAGTCAAATTTCAAATTTGAGTTGATGCAGGGCTCAAACTGATAGATGTAGATTATAGTATGTGTTTTTAGGTGTTTTGTAGATTATTACCATGTGTACACTTAAAATTGTGTTATTGTTAGTGTTTGTATATGTTCTAAGTGTTTGAGTGGTTTACAGTATGAATTTGATCTTAATTTTACATGTCAAGAGGTGTTTGATATGTTTGTGAATGCATGGAAATAAGAAATTGAAGAATGAAGAAGATTGTGGATGCATGCCGGAAGGCACGATCATAATGTTGCATGGCTTTCTGTCACGATCGAGATGTCATGCATTATCATGACAGAGAGGAACAAAACATGCTGGGCACGATCATGCATGGAGGTGTATGTAGGTGCAAGTTTTTTCGAGTTTTGAAGGTTTAGGGTTATTTTTTGAACCGAACAAAGCGGCAAAACCCTAGACACATTCCTAGAACCCTCAAGTTCTATAAAAGAACATGAAAACCACCAAAAAGATGCAGCAACCACTACATCAAAGAGGATCAAAGAGGGGAGATCAAAAGAGAGCTTCAAAGAATTTCCAGCATTCCAGATCAAAACTTCAATAAGTGTTTTCACAGTCTTGAATTTGTATTTGGATTTCTATGATGTATAACATGATTATGAATTTCTAAATCTAAATTAGGGATTATTATGGAATTATTTTGTGAACCTATTTCTTATTGAATTCAATGTATTGATGAATGTTTGTGATAATTGTCATGCATATACTGGGAATTAATCCAGAGAGTGAATCAAGTTATCAGTGTTAAGGTGCACAACAAGAGTTGGTAACTTAATAGACCTACAATTATTAGATTAATGAACAATTGAAGAGAGGTCTTAATTGTAGAATTAATTATTAATAGGATTGTTTCAAACCTAATTGAGCAAGTTATGAGTAGTTTTGTGAATCGGGAGATTACAATTCTATAAATAACAAAATTCAATTAGGGTTACATGGCTAGATCTTGAGAGAAAGTAATCAAAACATTAGGATTTCTTGGATGAATCATAAATTGAATCAATAAGATAAACAGAAACAAAATAAGGATTGAATAGTTCCTAAGTCTTCAAACTTGATTAATCTTAAATTTTATTTGCAGCTCAATTGTTTCATTGTTTACTTGTTGTGTTTTATTATTACTTGATTTAATTTAAATCAATTTTTAGTACCTTAGACACAGTTCTTTTCAAGTTGTTTAGGTGTCTAATAGTCCTCATGGGAACAATACCCTTGATACTATATGATACAATTCATATACTTGTAGTATTGAGAGTTATATTATTATATAAAACTTGCTCAACAAGTTTTTGGTGCTATTACCAGGGTTTTTAACATTAGGACGATTTAAATTCCTTTGATTTAAGGAATTGTTATAAACCTTTCTTATGTGATTGGGATTGTATGAGAACAAGAATCACTTGGAGTTCAAACAAGGTAGAACAAACTTCAACTCTCGAAATCATAAGGTAAGAGAGAGAAATCCGAAGAGCTAAACATCAAGTAGAGCAGAGGAATTAAATCAAGAAGAGCAGTATGGACTTTATGACGCTATGGTTCTATGTGACACAACAAGGAATCACTCAAAAACCAGTGCAAACAAATACCTTCGAAATCAAACCAACACAGTTAAATATGCCACCTACCAATGCACAATTTCATGGTTTGACCAATGAGGATCCTAATGCTCATCTGGTCAATTTCTTAAAGATTTGTGATATGTTTCTCTATAATGGGTTGTTGAAAAAGGCAGTGAAGATGAGACTCTTCCCCTTTACACTCAAGGATAAAGCTAAGGTGTGATTTCATTCACTCAACCTAGTGAGCATCACAACATAAGAGTAGCCAGTGCAAGCCTTTTTAGCTAAGTACTTCCCTTTGACAAAGACAACAAGATTCATCAAGGAATTACAAATTTCTAGAAAACAAAGAGGAGTCATTATATGAAGGGCGAGAGTGATTTAAGAGTTGCAAAGGAACTTTCTGCATCATAACTTGCCGAAGGAATTGTTATTGTAAACTTTCTACAACAGAGTCAATCTACCCACATTGGGCACTATTGATGCAGCCGTTGGAGGATCATTGATGCAAAAAATAGTTGAGGAGACAGAAGATTTGCTCGAGCAGACGATGAACAATAACTATCTTTAGACATTGGACCACAGTAGATAGCAGTCAATCTTTTAGGATTAGAAGGGACTGATTGTTATCGATTCGGTGACAACACCACAAGCTAAGATTGCCATCTTAACTAAGCAATTAAACAACCTAAAAGTCATCTATTATGCTCCATTTAAAGCAATTTAGGATAGATGTGAGCTATGCAGACTACAAAGCCATATCATAGTTGACTGTTTCTTAGAGTAGAATAAAAATTTGGAGATGGGAGCGTAATTTGGTCAAGGAGGAAATAACCCTTATTCCCAAGTACAATCCTGTATGGAAGAACTACCTAAAATTTTCTTGGTTTAATAATGCAAGGATTGATTTGAGAAATCTAGGTCTACTAGAATTTCAACAAGACAAGACCAGTGTTATGGATTCAAAATTGGACAATTTTATGGACATGATAACTTCCCAGTTCATGAGATTAGAAGAGGCCCAAAAGAGGATGAAAGGAAAATTCGTGAAAGTAGCGAAGAATCATGCCTTTTTAATTTATAATCTGGCGGTTCAAGTGGGCCAGCTTGCAAATTCATTGTCTATGAGAAATGTGGTGAGTCTCCTAAACAATACAGAAGCAAATCTAAGGGAGAAACTTAAGGCTATTGATAGGATTGAATTATCTTATATTTTCTTATGTACTTCCATATGATTTCAATCCTATTTTCAAGGTAAAATGAATAATTTGTGTTCAATTTGTGATGACTTCTAGGTTGGATATCTTGATATATATTTGAGACCAAAAAGACAAGATTCTAAAGCAAATTAGAGCACAAATGTTTAACAAGTTAATGAAGATGGACTGTTGGAAAAAGAGAGGAGCAAAACGTCACTACAAAATGAATAAAATGCAGAGGACGAAGAAGTTGAAAGCTAGCATGTGTTTTAACAAGCGTGAATGCTAGCGTTTTAACAAGGAAAAAGGGTTAAGAGAAGGCATGAATAGTAGGGTGGAATTACTAATTATTCATCCCGTCACAGCTATAGTGAAAGGAGTAGAGTGGAGACAGGTGGCTTGGAGGCTTGCGGCTAGAGTAGAAAATAGAGAAGGAGTAGGCGGTATGGCTTGCAAGAGAGAGCTGCAAGGAGGCTGGCGTTAGAGAAAAAAGAAGATAGAGGAGTGAATAGTGTAGGTGGTTTAATATTTATTTGTCTCATCATGAACAGTAGATATTAGAAAAGAGCTTGCAGCAGTGAAGAAGATTTAGGGGGTCTTCGGCTAGGGAAATAAGTAAGGGGCTGATGCATTTTTCTTGGAATAGACTTATGGAAGGCTAAGGTCCCAACGCTAGTTTAGAGGTAACATCAATGCTGATGACCCGGGTTAAGTGTATTTTTAGTTTTTGTTATTTCTTTCTCTAATTAAAAATTGATTGTGTTATCCTATGTTAATTGATTTGAATTTTGTGTATGGATAATTAGATTTTCGATATTTTTTGGTTATTTTTGTATAAACCCATAGGGTATTGTAAAAGGATGATTTTAATGTGTTCATTGAATTGTTTGATTGCATACCCATTGCTAGAATTTTGATATAATCCGTAATTGTTATGTTGAAATTCATGTGTAGCGACTAATGATTCGTAA
>JANZXR010000002.1:31210240-31220364 GCA_027575705.1 Erythroxylum echinodendron
ACAAGTAATGTTCATCATCCCTACAAAATACCATTGACAAAAACAAAATCTCAATATAATAATCAATCGTTACATGGCAATAGCCGCAGAGGTAAAGCTTAATGATCAATACTATTTCCCCATTGATTAAAATATAACAAGCAAAGAAAATACTGTGTAAATCAAGAAACAAGCGTATGCAATCAACCCCTATACTCCTCTCCACCATCAGCCACCGAAACCATCAAATTCGTCAAGCCCTAGTCGCCCAAATCACAAAAACCCCCGCAATCACAAATCTAACAGCACTACCCTGCGGCACAAACAGAGAAGCCGCCAAGAACACCACCACCGGAAGCAAACAGTAACCTACCACGTCGTACAAGTGTGCAGATCCAAATTCTCGTTCCCCTCGGTGAGCATATTGAAGACCACGGACAGAAAAATTGATGACACCACGATCCACCCCAAAATCACTCTGAATTGGATCTTTCCGGTACGAACCCACGTGGCGATGGGTTAGGGGCATAGCCGTCCTTCGCAAACAGCTAATTCAGCTGTTTCTCCAAAACGCTCCAATTTCGAGCTTTTTATAAAACAGCTGGTTGGGTTGAATCAGCCAACCCAACCAGCTGATAACCAAACAAAAAAAACAGCTTATTATCTAAGTCAAACCTCTAAATTGAGTCAATCAGCTGATTTTCAGCTGATCATCTGAATACCAAACGCCCCCTTAGTTTCGTTTTCTTTCAATTTGAGATTTATTAATTTGCTTCTTGTTTGATGTTTGTCTTAGAAATTAATCCTTTAGGTGCTCATGTGTTTAAAAAATAGTTAAAAGATTTAATAATTTATCAAAAGACCTTCGGACTTTTAACCTATTATGATGAAGAGTTTTAAAATTGATTGATAGTTGTAAGAATTATTAGGGTTCTATCTTTGATTAATAAGTTGTCTTCTCACAAAAATACTATCATATATGAAAAGTGAGATATGAAGTTTAAGAAAAGAGAAAGATTGAGTAAAGAGTTTTTTGTGAATTGTTTTCGCAATATAGAATAATAAAGAATTGTTAGTACTGAAAGCTTTATCTTTGTTTCTTGAAAAATAAAAGAAATAAATTCATCGCTAAGAATGGAATTACATCCCAAAAGGAAACTTAAGGGAAGCATCCTTCAACAAGAAAGAAAATTCAGTAATTCTACCTAAAAATAGTCATTAATTACAGTACAAATACAATAGTTAAATATTCAAGGAAAATAGCAAGTTGGGGCTGTGATTTGGAGTTAGATTTCTCAAAACTATAAGCTTCTTAATATTATTAATGATTTCAGTGGGGAGAGATTCAAATGATTTGAACTTGGACACAAATTTTCTGGAATTTCTTTCTTTCCAAATAATCTGCACACACATTGCAATGGCTGCTATGTAAATCTGCTTGGCAAATATATGAAGAGATCCTTGTGTTGAGAGTCAATGAATGACATTAGCGAATGTGCTTGCTGGAACAGACCAGGGGCATTTTTGTTTAACAAGTTCTCAAATTCTGTTGGTCATAATGCACATGAAACATAAATGATCCCTTACTTCCTTATATGCGGGACAAAATGGACAGGATGTGTTGACATCAAGGTACCTGATTCGATTAGCAGTATTAATTCTATTTTTAATAGTGAGCTAAAAGAAAAATAAAAATTTTGGAGGTAGAATCTTGTTCTAGATAATCCTGTGCTAATCCACTACTGGATTCTTCACACTTATCAGATTACTTATAAGTTTGTTTGAAAGTTTTTGAATAGGCCAATTCTTTCAGTTAAATGTATCCGGATTGAGAAAATTAAGAGGATACTAAGGTTGTAAATGCCTTAGACTTTCAAAGAATTGCTAGCTATTTCCACTGATGAAGGAATCTAGCTTAGTGAGGAGGGTGAAAGTAAGAGTATTCCTAAGCGTACCTTAGGAGGGAATGAGCACACTATGACCAGACCAATTGTCAAACCCTTTTATGTGTTACCGTTCAAAGTAAACATAACATTAGAATTTTGTAATGGAGAAAGCTTAATTAATTAAATCGTATGATAGCTTAGGACAAGTCATGACACTTTCCTATGGTTGTTCAATGCTAATAAGCATATAATGATCGACCTTACATTAAATTGAAGCCTAGCCACACAAAAAAAGTTTTAAAATGTTGGCATAGAAGTGAAGAGTAATTTTCTCATGCGAGGGGTAAATCAATCCAATCTTAAGTTTAATGAAACCGCGTCCATAAAAGGTAAATGAAACAGTTTGAAGTTGGAACTGAACATACTTGAACCAATTCTAAAGGTTAGGATCGTGATAATTAGATACCGATAGAAGAAAGAAAGCATCACTAAAGTAACAATTTTGTTGGTTATGCACAAAATTCTCACATAATCGAACCTTTCTGTTTCATACCTGACAGTTAGTTTAGAATCCTCTTAGCTCTATAAGAAGAAACATGATGAACGTATATGCCATTTCTATAGGAAGGTTGGATATTTCCAAAAGGAATGTTCTAAACTTAAGACATGGTTTGAGAAGAAAGATAAGCATACTACTTATGTAAGTTTGACAAATCTCACTGAAGTTCCTTTTCATAATTGGTGTATTGAGTTCCTTTTAATAATTGGTGTATTGATTCTAGTTATACTACTTATGTTTATAATACCTTGTATGGATTCCTTATGACCCAAACAATAAGGTTAAATGAAAGATTTGTCTTTATGGGCAACAAAATGAGAGTTCCAGTGGAAGCTACCAGGATTTATCTCTCAATCCTAGGCATTGGATATTATTTGAACTTATGTGAAATTTTTATGTACCTAATATATCTAGAAATTTAGTTTCTTTATCTAAACTTGATAGATCTTAATACTCTTTTAGATTTGGCAGTGGTAGTTTCAGTTTGTACAAACATAACAATATGATTGGTAATGGTTTACTGTGTATATAAAGTAATCCTTGATGTTGTTTATGCTGAAACTTTATTAACTTTAAATCCCAATATTGGTAGCAAACGTAGTTTGATTAATGATCTGCCTATTTATGACTTAGGGGTCCGGGCACATTTCCAAAGAACGAATTCAAATATTAGCAAAGAATGAAATACTTCTTAAATTGCATTTTATTAATTTTAACATTTTTTGTGGATTGTATTAAAGGCCAACATTCAAACACACATTAAAAAAAGGAGTCACAAGAAGCACTTAGCTTCTTGAAATGATTCACATTAATAGATGTGGATCATTTAATGTGCTTATTTTCAATAAAGAAACATATTTGATTACCTTTATAGATGAGTATTCACATTATGGATATGTTATTTGATAAATGATAAATCTTAGGATGTAAATTCCTTGGAGGTCTATATTAATGACATTTAAAGGCAATTAGATAGAAAGGTTAAAATGGTTAGGTATAATAGAGGTAGTGAATATTATGGTAAGCATGATAGAAGTGGTGAAAATCCTGGTCCTTTTACTAAATTCCTTAAAAGACATAGTATTTGTGCGTAATACACAATGTCAAGTTCATTGAATACAGTGAGACTAGTGGGAGTAAAACATCATATATAGCAGATATTCAAGAAATGGGAGTGCAAGTCCTTATGCCTTGTACACATACTCAAGTTATTGTTCTACAAATTATTGAACCGCATAATAATAATAAAGAATAGTAAATTAATGAACTTCTTGTTTATAATGAAATTGAATATGGTGTAAATGAACCTGTAGTAGAAGAATCACAACAAATAACATTAAAAAGGTCTAAAAAGAAAGAAAGACCATCTATTTTCTGATGACCATGAGGTATATCTATGTGAGTCTAAAAATGACTTGGGAATTAATTTTATAAGCCATGAACAGTGAAAATTATGATAAGAGGTTAGATGCTATGATAGATGAGTTTCAATACATAAAACATAGTGGTGTTTGGGATCTTATGGATTTGTAAGATGGTTATAAGAGAATTGGTTGTTAATGTGTCTTTAAGACCAAACGTGATTCTCTTGGTAACTTACAATGTTACAAGGCCAGATTAGTTACTAAAGGGTTTACTCAAAAATTGGAATTAATTATAAGGAGATTTTCTCACCAGTCTCTAAGAAGGATACGCTTAGAATTATTATGGCTTTGGTGACTCATTATGGTCTAGAGTAGCACCAAAAGGATATAAAAATTGCCTTTCTGAATGGAGATTTAGAGGAACAGGTCTATATGGACTAGCCAATGGGGTTCATAAAGCCTGGAAAGGAACACATGGTATGGAAACGAAAGAAGCCAATATAGGGACTTAATCAAGCTTCCTGAAAATGGTATCTTAAGTTCAATAATATTATTGTTTCCTTTAGATTTAAAGAAAGCGCTATTGATAGATGTATATATCTAAAGGTTAGTATAAGTAAGTTTATTTTTATGGTATTGTATGGTGATGATGTCTTACTTACAACTAATGATCTTGCTCTATTCAATGGGACTAAGAAATTTCTCTCTAGTCATTAATTTAGAAATGAAAGATAGGGTGATGTGACATTTGTGATAGAAATAGAAATATTTCGTGATGGATAACAAGGATTGTTGGGTTTATCTTAAAAAGAATATGTTAATAAAGTGTTAAAGAGATTTAGGATAAGTGTTCAACATCACTAATTCCAATTTAGGAAAAAAAAATAGCCTTATACAATGTTCGAAAAGTTAGAAAGGAAACAAATGAAATCAATTTCATATACGTTTGTAGTTGTGAGCCTATTGTATGCTCAGACATGTATGAGACTAGACATAAGTTTTGCAGTGGGGATATTGGGGAGATACCAAAGTAATCCTAGTATGGATCATTAGAAAGATCAAAAGAAAGTTCTGAGATATTGTTAGGGAACTATAGAACACTTGCTTACTTTTAGGAGGTCTGATCACCTTAAGGTACGACTCTTATTATATATTAGTCATTCTTTGCATATTAATGACTGTGTCATTTCCAATTTCTGTTTTCTTCTTTATGTATTTAATTGCAATGTATGTTGATGAAAATTGGGATGAATGGTAAATTCTATTATGTACTTCCAATTTATAATCATGGTTAAGTAAAAGGGCTAGCATAGTGGTACATGGAAGAGAGAGCATTAAATTAATAATGTATGATCACCGTTACTCTTATTCGTCTTATACATGATTATAATTAGTAATGATACCAGTGTATATGAATGATAACTATTGTATATTATGATTACTTGAATTATTTACCCAACAGATTGCATAAAGTCACATGATTAAAGTAGGAAAATGTTAGAAATTAATCCTTTAAGTGAAAGTTGAAGATTTAATAATTTATTAAAGGGCCCTAAGGCTTTTAGCTCATTATGATAGGAAAATTTAAAACTAATTGATGGTTGTGTTAAGATTCTATCTCTACCTAATAAGTTGTCTTCTCACAAAATTACCGTCTAGTATGAAAAGTGAGATAGAAAGTTCAAATAAAGATACAAATTGAATAAAGAGCTTATTGTGAATCATTTTCGCATTATTGAGCAACAATGAAAGATTAGTATTTATATATGAGAATAAAATTATGAACATTTGTGGTTTCTAGTTCTAGATCCTATGATATTTATGAGAATTATCCTTATCGCTTGCACCCTTTAGAGGGAGGATCCAGTTCACAGAAACTTATGGGATTGGGAGAGGATTGTGATTATAGAAGCCAATTTTGACGCCGACAAGCAAAGTTAAGGTAACTTGCAGATTTAAGCAGGCTAACTTAAATGAGACATGATATGGCTGTTGAGTACAAGCAGTGTATTCAGCTTGCAAGTGGAGAAAAGGAAAGGAGTTTATTTACTTGAAAAGAATTGGAGCGATCTTAAAATCTTGCGCCCAAGTATTGTAATTCTTTACGCTGCAAATCAGATATCTAATTTAACGTACAAGTTACATTCTCAGGTCGAGGTTGTAAGAGCACTCAACATTAGAGAATCTTTTAAGGAGCTCGAGCCTTGCATCTACAAGTTTATCATAAACGAGAGTGGTGGGTCTCGCTCCACCATGGTGGCGACGATGATAACTCTTTTGGCATGTTTGGCGAAGAATGACGACAGAGAAATTTGGCAAATGATATTGGAAGAAGTTGATGTCCTGGGATGCGACAGGAAGTTCCATGAATACGTAACCAGCATTTTCCTATGTTCCGTATAACTTTTTTTTCATTTACGCGGCATCCACTTGACATTAGTGAGTCCTACTTCTAAAACCTTTCTCTACGTCTTCTCTGAAAGACCTTGAAAGTCAATCAATGAAATCATAGTGTTCATGGACAGATTCATTTACTGTATATTATTCTCTGTTGTTGACTTTTCAAGAGAACTTGATAGGAGAGTCGAATCGCTTCTGTGACTCAACCCATGAATTATCTCCCAGTCAAAACGCTACAAGCATTTCATCCCATTTTCTCACAACAATAAGAAGACAATTGGCCACCCCAAAAAAAAAGGAAGTTTGTCAAAAAGCGTCCCCTATAGTTAATTGTAACCTGTTAGTTTCGTAGCATAAAACATCACAAACTTTCATAACTGACTATTATATGTGACGTTTCCAAAAATCAGCCAAAAGGTATTTACCTATAAAATATTTTGCAATTACAGCATTAAAAAAAGTAGCTAAAAATTAAATATCACTTGATAATGACAGAAAAAAATTCTGCGCCAAATAATTGACAGGAAAAATAAAATGTAACCAATAGTTTTTATCCACGATTTTTCTCTTCATAATTTATATAGTATTAGCTACGTTTTTCATAACATAGCTAAATATTATTTGCTATGTTTTAATAATATAGTGATATATTATTTTTTATGTTTTTAATTCATGATATTGAACAATACATTTTGTATGTAATGTATCAATATATTTTTTTGATGTAAATTATTTTGCAATTATTATAAAATTAAATTGTATAAAATATTATTAATTCAAAATATCAAATATTGTATATATAAAGTAAATTTATATAAATATCATTAAATTGAACAAAAAAAGAATATAACATTAAAGGATGATTATTTGTTCCTATACAACATATTAATGTCAAGTTGAGCAATTCTTACAAATAAAACAATAAATAAAGAGATCACTTCATAAATTAGAATATGTCTGACATATCGTGGCCAAGGCCTTTCACAAAGTTGAAACGACTATAAAGTATTATATCACAAATGTTTTTTACACTGGGTTCGTTCCCTTCAGACATAGAATTTTCTAATAATTCTTGTATCTCTAATTAAAAATCATGTGTGATCAACAACCTCATGCAATACTTTCACAAAAATTTGTAAGCATAAGAAGAAATATAACATTAGTTTGAAAGCAACTAGCCCAACATAATACTCAACTAATGCCTAATACTAAAATTGATGAGAGAACCTGTGGTAGTTTGTCAGTATTTCCCATCTTGGACAACCAACAAGGAACAACAATAGATATAAGATCCTTAAAGACACACTGGGAGGGAATATCAATCTATACATTTGGACACACAACCAAAAGTTAAATAATTTTCTTACAATTTCTATTTCTTTTATACTTAAGGCTTGTTTTCAAGATAGGAAAATTCAAAGGAAGAAGTAATAAAAAAGCTAACACTTTTTCTTTTTTAAATGAAATTAAAATTTCTATTAAAAAATTTTGGTAACAAATATTTGGTAAAATAATAAGCACAAAATAGATACAGAGATGCAAGTAGTTTTCATTGCCAAATACAAATTTAAAATAGTTTAACTTATAAGAGATCACTGGATGTATTAACAAACCTATGTCACAGCTGAATCTTAAATAATAGTGAGTATAACCTATATAACACAATATTTTCTCTTGAATGAATTTCATAATGGATGTCAAAAGTGTAAATACATGACCCCATCTTTCACAAAATAGGCACACTTAACTAACATTTCAACATCAAATTTATTTACAATGTCACCTTACAAGGATAAGAGTTACTTGAAACAAACAACTATATAAACAAGTTGTTAGTATAACATGTAACCATTTCTTGTAAATTCAAAAATCTGTGTTGTAGGACAATCCTTTAAAGGATTGACATTTACAAGTGAAGCTTTCTAATGCTAAAAAAAGGGTATGTTGAGTGTAGACCATATTGCTAGAAATGGTCTAGGAAGTGTCAGTACATGTTTCGTGCATTAAAATTTTTAATTCTCTAATATATTTCTTTCTTTTCTATGTATGCAAAATTGGCTTTAATTTGCTAGACAAAGATCCAATTTCTATGTAAGTGCCAAAAGGTTCCAACATGGCATAAACCATATAAACTGTAAAATTTAAGACAATTTCATCAATTTGGTTGTTTAAGTTATCATAATCATATTGAAACTGTTAACTTTAGCTTACTTTGCCTAGCCATTGTTAATGCTAGTTTGAGCAATCCTTATAAACAAAACAATACAGAGAAAAATTCACAACTTGGAATATGTTTGAACATACTAACGAAGATGTTCAAATTACAAAAACATTTAAGCATAAACCAAACCAATTGTTGTCCAAGTACAAAAACATGTAACAAATAACAAAGTTGGTTAAAATTTTGAAAGTGAAGCTCTCTAACTGAAATTTCTTTATAGGAGGAAACAAGCAAATAACAACTTGCTCTAAGTCTTGTGAATGCAATTATCATTATTGAACTGCTTAAAAACTTGCAATTCCACGATCATGATACACAAATTTCATATAAGTTTTAAACAAGGATTTTTTTACGCTATTCTATCAAATTTAGTTATGTACCTAATGCTTACATCATTGCAATTATTTTTAATCTTCACCGCCGATCTGCTCCTGTGCTTGTCAACCAACTTTTGATCATGTTCCCTTTAACACTTTCTTAACTAACTCTGTGTTTAAGGGTACAACCAAACCAAACTGATAATATTTTCCATTAAACCTTTGAGTACAAGGAAATGACCAGAACGAAGAAGACGATAATAAAGATAACGAAAGAGATGAGCTTTTCTCTGTTGAGAGCTATTTTTCATATTGCTCAAGCGCTTTGCAAAATGAAAAAGAAAAGGGGTTAGGTCATTTAAAAAAATGACATCACCTACTAAAGTCAATAAACGAAGTTGTTTAATTAGTCAGTGTTTTGAATCTTAACCATCACTGATGTGTTTGATTAATTAATGTCCCTACACATGTGACACTACCACGTCAGGAAAGATGACAGAAACACTAATGTCAGGCTAGAATTGAAAAAAATTAAAAGTTTAGGCATTTCATTTATACTTTTTAAAGTTCGGGCTATAATTGAAAATTTGACGAAAGTTTGGGAGTTTTTGTAGTTAACCCTTTTAGTATTCATCTCTATTACACTATTTCATTATACTACAAAAAACATAAGATGAATTAAAAAATACCATTAAGTTGTAGAAAATGTGCCACTTTAAGATATAATAAATACTAATATACGTTAAATGGTAATAATTAAATTTACTAATATATACTACATTATACACCAAATTGATGCCTCCAAAAAATGATTCAATGATTGAGCACAAATGATTTTATTCCTTGTTCTTCTTTTAAAATTATTCTTCTCTCCTTCTGACACTAACTTTCTTTGTAAAAAAATACTAATGAAGTTGAAAACTTGTTATCTATAATTTTTTACATATTACATATATTTTATACTAAAACCATCTAAACCTTTACTTATTATCTCTCACAACAACATTACCACTTCAAACACTCATATATTTAAATGCAACTATAGAAAAATTTCATAACACACCTTATACTTAAAAAATACCAAAGATGGGATATGGTTATTAATCATATAAATGGTGATGTGTGTTGAGCACACCAAAATTTAAAACCTAACTCTATACTGTAACATCCCACCTCCTATACATACGGCTAGGACACATACGTGTGAGACACTTAGATGACTTAAGATAAATGGATTTTAGAGATAAGTTAATTGTGACTTATATATCGGTTGTTACATTCATACAATTGTATATGCTTTCATTTGGCATTTTCAGGTTGTATGACAAATTATAATTATGACAAATGGTGAGTCATTGTTTAAGTTAGGAAGACTCCACTACCGGTTGTAATTATGAT
>JANZXR010000002.1:31220464-31244699 GCA_027575705.1 Erythroxylum echinodendron
TGTGTGTGTGTGTGTGTGTGTGTGTGTGTGTGTGTGTGTGTGTGTGTGTGTGTGTGTGTGTGTGTGTGTGTGTGTCTTAGCTATTAAAATTGAAAAATCAATCAAATCCCTAGATTAATGTAGGGCTTCTATTTCTAATGGATTCAATATCCTGTTTTCACAGAAAACTAAAGCATCATAGGGCAAATAGTGATTGAAGTAGTACAAGAGTTCTTCAATAATAGAAAACTTCTTAAAGTGCTAAACAAGACATTCATCACTTTGATTCTTAAGTTTAAGGATTATAAGTCTTTAAGAGATATCAAACTAATCTCTTATTATTCCCTATATACAAAATCAATTTCAAGGTAATTGTTGAAAGACTGAACACCATGCTTTCTAGTTTAGTTGACTCCATGCAGGGCGTATACATTCTAAAGAGACATATAGGAGACAACATAACTATATATAAAAGTCATTCAAGCAATACAATAGAAGAAATAACAACAAAAATTTGCTTTCAAAATTGATTTTTAGAAAGTTTATGATTCAGTTAACTGAAATTTCATCCTCAACATTGTAAAGGCTTTTGGCTTCCAAAATATGATCATTGACTGGGTGTCTTAATGTATTGCTTCATTGTCATACAAAGTTTTGGTAAATGGACAAGTTAAATCAATTTTATCACATAAAGGCATTAAGCAAGGGCCCCTCATTTCCTTTCTCCTATTCTCCTTGCTATTTGAAGTTCTAACTAGACTATTAAAAAGAACCAAAATTAGGAATTTCAACTTCAAATTTCATTCTAAATATAAAAAGCTCAACGTTGTGCCTTAGTTTTGCTGATGATGTCTTTATTTTATCAAAGGCAGATATCAAATCAATCTCCATCCTTTATAAAGTATGAAATATGTTTCAGAAGCTTTCTAGACTAATCATAAACATTAATAAGTCTAACTTCTTTATCTATGCAAGTTTCTACTATTTGTCTCTTAACATGTCTGCAATCATAGTCTTTAAGTTATCTCATTTACCAGTTAAATATCTAGGAGTTCCTATCTCATCTATCAAGCTTGTTTTCTCTTATTTCAAGAAACTTATTAGCAAAATCAAAAGTAGAATAGAAAGCTAGAACTCTAAAATTCTATCCCTTACACGTAGATGTCAACTGGTTAGCTCAATTATTTCCTCACTCACATACTACTGGGCTCGCATATTGTATTTCCTAAAGAAATTGTCAAAGAGTTAGAGAAACTCTTGAAAAATTTTCTCTACAATTTCAATGGAAAAAGTAGTTACAAAGTTAAATGGTATAAGGTTTTTATTGTAAGGAAAAGTACTGGATTAGGCATTCTTCCAATCAAAATGCTTAACTTAATTCTTCTTACAAAAAGGCTTTGGAGGTTACTAACAGATAAACATTCCTTATGGGTGAAATTGACACATACATACTACATAGATAAACATTCCTTATGGGTGAAATTGACACATACATACTACATAAAGGACTAGTCTTTATAGAGGACTAAGCTGCCTATCAATTCTTCATCTCTTTAAACCTCCTTACTAAAGCTTAAAGGTATCATCAGAAATTATTGTAAGCACTCAGTTAATAATGGTAGAACAAATTTCTTTCGGCATGATCACTGGACCTCCTTTGGTCGTCTGACTAATGTCATTAAAGGTAATCCCCTCCTTGATATATTACGCTAAAATGTCATGACAGTTGAACCATTGCTTAAGTTAAAGCTCTCTATTTTATCTTCAACATCTGTTTTGCTCACCTTCTTGTCAAATGCTATCCTAAACCCATCGAATGAAGGTGCAATCTACTGATGCATATACCTTCTAGTGCCTTCTCTAATCCATCATATTGGTCCCTCTTTATTAGTACCAATAAAACTACATTTTGGTACAAGCTGATAAGGTATAAGAATAATTCTCCTCGTGCCTCAATCAGTTCTTGGATAGTAATCACAAATAAAATTATTATAATTGAAAAAATAGCACACTTTTCTCCTTTACCAAATTGGTGTATCATATACAAGTCTCTATTGAAAGCATAAAACAAATCTTTTTTCAATGTTAATATAATCAATACATTTGGAAGTCAATCATTCAGCTTTTTCATTTAGACAACCCACTATACTCTTGGTCAAATATTATCAAGTGGTTTAGTAAGGTTCAAATGAAACATGCAGGAGATCTATGGGTGTTCAAAGTAGCTTTTAATTACCTTGTTCAGGAAATTCTATCATTCCAGATCAAGGAGTCAAACAGTTTTTATTCTTTTCCTTTTACTTTCTTTCATTATCCTTGATGTGTAATTGGATTTCTATAATGTTTAACATGCCTATGGATTTCTAAATCCAGATTAGGAATTATTATGAAATTATTTCGTGAACTTTAATTATTGTTAATTTTAATACGTATTTTAGATGTTTGTGATGATTATCATACATAAACTTGACAACAAATAGAGATAGTGAGTAAAAGTATTAGTGTTAGGTTGCACAAAGAGAGTTGGATATTTAATACACTCACAATTATCAAATTAATGATCAATTGAAAAGAGATCTTGGTTGAGTAATTAATTATCTAATAGATTTCTTCATATCTAATTGAATAAGTGTGGAGTAGTTTGTGAATAGAGAGATTACAAATCTATAATTATCAAATTCAGTTAGGGTTAATTGATTAGATCTTGAGACAGAGTAATGAAAACATTAGAAAATCTTAGATAAAACATAAATTTAATCAGCAAGATTAAAGAAAATAAAAAAGGAAATAATAATTCTTAAGTATTAAACTTTGATTAAACCCTAAATTTATTGGCAACTCACTTATTTTTTTATTATTTTTGTTTATTTCTTTGTTTCAATTTATGTTATTGAAATTTAATTCAAATCAATTTCGTATTATCTTAGACAAAGTTATATTCAAAATGTTTAGGTGCTTATAAATTCTCGTGGAAATGATAACCTTAATAGTATAAGATACAATTTGTACGATTAAAGGTATTGAGAGTTTTATTATATATAGAATTTTCTCAATAGTTATTGTTGTTGACAATGACATGAGGACGTTAGTAACCAAGTTCTCAATTAGAAGCTTGACGGAGATAACATCGTTCAAGGACTTGGAGGAACAACGGGTGATAATGCCTTACATTTCATCTACAATGCCATTGCCAACACCCCCAAGACACTTGTCATAACTTTTTTAATTTTTGTTTTTCTTCTCATTTTTATGATTTATATGAATATTCTTGATTAAGAGCATACATATTTTTTAATATTTTTCCTTTTATTATGACTCACCTTTTTTTTTACTTAATTTCCTTTTGTAGTCCACTTAGCACTTTAATGGTACATCTAATAAATGGACACACACAACTTGACCAAATGACACAAAAATTACCAAAATTCAAGTCCTTTATACCTTTTACTCCTTTCTCATCTTTATTATTATATTGCATGATGGAAACAACGGGACAATGTTTAATTTAAGTGTGGGGGAGAGATTATTGACTTATAAGATGTAGGTTCAACCTTACTAATTTTGTCAGTATTTTCTCATTAGCAAGTAATTTTACAAATTTTATTGCTCTTTAAAAGCATGACATTAGAAATAATTCATTGCAGATTTGATTGTTTTGGTGAATTAGATTTCTTATATAACTAGTTATGACTGTTGATGAATAAGTGAGTGACTGTTGATGAATAAGTGAGTTTTATTTGCCTTATGAATTATAGAATGAATATTTGATGAACATTATGATATTTTTTATGTAAAATGTGCATGCATAGTAATTGTGAGTTCTTTTGAACACTTTTATTATGAAAAAACACAAAAATACTAGTATGTGAATAAATAAGAAAAATAAATTTCAATATACTAGCGTTATACTAACAAAATTGTCAAAAGTTAAAGAGTGTTACTAGAAGTCACTTAAGATAGTGACTTAGTTAAGTAACTAAGGGTGTTTTGTACAAGGTATTTACTCTTATGTAAACAGACTAGGTGACCTTTCAAACAAGACTTAGTTAAGTAACTAAGGGTGTTTATACAAGGTATTCACTCTTATGTAAAAAAGACTAGGTGAGATTTCAAACAAGCTTCTAAGTTTATGTTTAATAAATAAAAAGGATTTTGACATGTGCTTAATTGATTGTATAATTATTCCATAACACTTAGCAATTAATGACATGAAATTGCTTAAGATACTCACTTTAATTCATATATAGTTTTAGCATAATTCGAAAGTGATGAGGCTAAAGTGAGTCGAAAGTACTATATTTGGGCCATTTTATGAAGATTCATATTCGCTTGTCTTTATGGAACAAGAATGAAGAAGATTAAAGCAAATAAAGACAAGAAAATGAAAACACAAAGTGAAGAACCAACATATGAAGTGTCACACAACTGCTGGAATTACTGCACAGCCGTTAGTGATATGATCCATGCAAGTTGTCTCACGTAAGTGAGATGCCACATACATTATCTGCTCATTTAACATAGCTCTTTATTATGTGATGAATGGTGGACAATTGCACTTGGAGGGTTAGAAAGCATCACTCACTCACGATTGCATAGATTGCATGGGACTGCATATGTATCACATAAGTTATAGCGTGAAGAGGTGTACATTTACCAGCTGCCATTCCATGTTTAATATATAAAGAAGAGATGTTATATTACGTGAAGAGGGGACTAAAAAAGAAACTCACGACCATTCTGAATTATTAACTCACAACCGTGCAATATAAATGCATGGGCTTGAGTGTTAAGTCACTGGTGTGACATAAAGTCACACCTCTGATAGCCCCATACCCCACTGTGACATATTGACATCTCACCCCGAACCCTACTTTTTGCTATAAATCGTTTGTTTTTATGACGGCAAAACTTATGAAAGTATGATGTGTTTCCAGCTGAAAGGGGTGTGGAACTTAAAGAGCTTCGGGAGAGCATGAAGGGGTCAACAAGCTCTCCACTGTGAGAAGACCCATAGAGGGGTAGTTTTCTGACGCCACTTCAGAGACGATATCGACATCGACAACCCAATTAAGCATTCCTTACCTTGTATTTGTTGTTTCTTTCTCTCCTTAAAAATTGATTATATTATCCGATGTGTATGGATTTGAGTATTGTGAAAAGATTATTTTAATGCATTCATTGGATCATTTATTACAAACCCATTTCCAAAATATTGAATGTAATCCGTAATTGTTATGTTGACATTCATTTGTAGCGACTAATGGTTAGTAATTATTAGGGATAAAATAACCTAAGTTACATGACGCATCGTATGTGGTTATTACCTTGATTAATTGGTTTTCCTAATTCATAATACTACTACACAATTAATCTAAAGATCATATCCTAGGTTATTCGGTAGTTAATTTTAATTAACGATCGTATCTTAATTAAACAATACCTAAAGGAAAACTTAGGTTAATAGATTGACCTACGATTAATAGTTTCTAGGAGAGATTTGAGAATAACAAATCATTGAAATATGTTTAATTAGGGTGTAGGCTGAGATTGAACTAAAGAACTAGATTCCTAGTGAATTCACCACCTTTATTATTTTTACATGTTTTCGTCAATTTGCTTTTGTTAGTTATTTTAGTTTTATTTTTCTTATTTTAAACCAACCAAACCCCCAAACCTAAATATCGTTTAATTTTATTTCAAAAATTAATCAAACACTCTCTGTAGGATCGAACTAGACTCACCATTGCTATAGTAGTATGTGTAGTTTTATTTCAATATACCATTGCGACGCACAACATGTCAAATTTAAATGTGTTTGAAAGTTAAAGTATATATCTTATATATGATTGTCTTACGCATAGGATTAAGTTTTGTTATTTGAGTTGAAATTTGAAGAGTCATAAAGAGAATTAAACTATGATATGAGTTGACGTAAATAGTTGGTTGTATAATATTTTGATGTTCCTTTATAACTGATGAATGATGAAGAGTTTTCATAAGTATATTTGATTGGAAAAGCATTTTTTTCAAAGTTATTTTCTATTTAAAATTGAATGATGGATTGGTTTATTTGAGGACAAGCAATTGCTTAAGTGTGTGGGAGTTTGATATACTCTAGATATACATTATTTTTAACTCTATTTTCATAAAATTTTGCTTGTGTTTTGGATGAATTCAAAGGATTTGGTACTTAAGAATTTTTGTCATTTCATGTCATATTTCTACTCGTACATGGCAAAGAAGCAAAGTTAGACAAGACTTGAAGTGAGATGGAGCAAATTTTGGAAGATTGGAGGAAGAATATCTTGTATAGCATGGTCGTAAAAAGAAGTAGTGTCATACATAATCCCGTATATATAGTCGTGTTGGCAATACTAATTTATGGAGAAATATATAGAATATATCGCTAACTGCACTGACTCATTTAAGGGGCTATAAAGCTAATTAACAATTAGAGTTTTATATTTGTTTTACAAGAGAGGAGGAAAAACACAAGTTGTTTAGCCAGGGAACAATTTAAGAGTCATCTTAGAACTACTTTTCGTCAATCTTAATTAAGGATTCACCATTTTTTAAAAAAAAAGGACTTCATCAATTCTTAAAATATTTCAATATTTAAGAACATGCTTTCCTTATTTTGATTTGTTTTCTTTTCATGGATGTGCCTTGTAATATTATAAACTAATTAGGACATAGAATTAGGTAGGTAAGACTTAGGATGTGACATACCTGTATTCATTCTTTGATTAACAAAATTTTAGTTTTTCTAATGTCTTATTCATGCTTTTATAATTGATTAAATCGAAGGAACGAAAGTAGAAGATTCAATATATGAATAATGCTTCGAGATTCAAGAGATGAGGTGAACGTTTAGGTCACAATATGAATAAATAGTGTTAAACATGAGATATTCGAGAGAAAGTCATAAAATCTTCCTAAGTTAAGGTGAAACTTATCAAAAGAATTTGTAGAATAATTTAAGCCTTCTTAGTTTGTTTAGATTCGAAAGAGATTTCGATTAATTAACCTCTAAATAGGGACTCTATGTACAGAGACAAAGTATAATTTAAATTAAGAACTCTTATTAGTCCAAGACACAAGAATAATTCATTAGTCAAAGGTGAAAGTAAATAAAGTAATTTCTTACGAGTGCCTAACCTAAGTCTAATTAGTTTAAAGTTTAGTACATTCTTACTTACCCATCCATCGAGAAAGGTTAATCTAACTTGATATGTTTTAGCTGGTAGATAGTTAACCAATAATCTTCATATAATTGACCTATACTGACTTGTACGAGCTATAGCTATACCAAATGCTTACAATTAAAACAGAGAACATAAACCTCAAAAACCAAAGCCTCTTATATTGACTAACTTTTAATTTAGATTCTAAAAAACCTACTATTATTTATCATACAATAATTATTGCTTATTAGGATCCCTCTTACATTTTATATTAAGGTAGATCGATGAGTGATATTAGAGCTAATTAAACCTTAGCTTGATTTTTCTACTCGATTTTCTCCTAATATGATAGACATCAAATCTTTTTCCTAAATCTACATATGAAATAGAAGTGTACAAATAGGTTAAACTTAAATTGTGAAAGATTTTAGTTTTAAAAATAAGTCCATGAATTGAATTTAAATGTAAAAAATTTAAAAGATGATTTGAGTTATATATAAATTTCAGTTAAAAACTTAAATGCCTTCTTCTCTTTTTATTTTTATATATATTTTATTTCCTTGTTTCATTTATTACAATATTTCTTGCTAAGACATTATCATGATTAAAAATTTTTATGCTTATATACTTAATTAAATTATTTATGAACTATAAGTACTATTTTGTTTACTACTTATACACTTGTTTAAATTATTTGTAAATTATAACTATTATTTTGTATACATTGGTGTTAGAAATTATATAATAAAGTTTAGAATTAATTTATGTATATTATTTTTATTTGATACATGATTAAATGCTCTTTTCATGTCTTATATGATTATTAGAAAATTTATAAAATATATAAATTTATGGAATTGTTTAAACATTAAAATTTTACAATAAATGGAGTTCGATTTAAAAAATTAATTGAATTTTGATCAAATATGACTTATCGTAACCCTCAGGTTTAATACTAAATAAGCACATGAACTCAAGAATTAAGGTAATAAATAAATAATAGTCTCCAATTTATTCATTTATGTCACTGTCATTATACATTTTTTACGGCCAGGGTGATTCATGCAAGTTTTTCTTAGCACTGAAACAGATCGCATGATGAATCTCAAGATATTCCTTCAATTCGTACACGTTTCTTGATCGAGTTTTCCTCTTTTAACTTTAGAGCAGACGCGTTTTGGGATTCTTGCGTGGAAGGAGTCAGTTAGTTTCTTTGACTCAAAGTCAACCTTAATTTTGTAGGAAAGGTCTTGGCAGAAATTCATTCTTATTCAAAGAACACGGCAAATGGACTAAAGTTATTTTCCTCGACTCAAAGTCATTCTTAGCTTTGGAAAATGAATGTGCGTACAGAAGTTAAAATTCAAAGGGGGCTTCGTCTGTTGAACGTTATCAGCAAGCAGATTACCGTTGATCAGCTTGCTTGTATGCGCAGCATTCTGGTTAGTAAGCTTGAACGTCGCAAAAAATGGAATCGCCAAAACTATACCCCATAGTCATCCTACTAATTCTTTCTAGCCTCAGCTTAATCCCATTTTCTGAATCAGATTACCTCTATCATGTTTGCGATAACAGATACAATTTTACCTCAAATAGCCCTTACCACGAAAACCTACGTACCTTCATCTCTTCACTAGGCATCGGAAACGCCATCACTCGCTACCTCTACTCCAACGGCTTCTATACCACATTTACAGGACAATTACCTGACATTGTCTTTGGCATGTTTCTCTGCCGAGGTGATGTGAACAGCGACGATTGTGAGCGCTGCGTAATTGCTGCTCTCCAAGGCATTGTCCAAAATTGTCCTCTCCAAAAAAGGGCCATAATATGGTACGACTATTGCCTTGTTCGATATTCGGACATGGATTTCTTGCTCAACGTGACCACTGTTCCTGGCGTAATCATGTGGAATAATAGCCCAAGTGATGTAGTAGAAGACCAAGAGCGTTTCAAGGCGCTAGTGACAGCCACCATCCTCAATACTTATGTAGAAGCAGCTGATACTCCATGGACTACAAAAAAATTTGCCCAAAAGCAAGTAAACGTTACTGCTCACCGTACTCTACACACACACGCCCAGTGCACATCAGACTTAAATACCACTGAGTGTAGTCGGTGTCTTGTGTCCATTATTGAGCAGTTACGTAGTTGTTGTAATGGGATGGTCGGGGTAAGAGTTTTGACTCCAAGCTGTAACTTGAGGTATCAATTATATCCTTTTCACAATCAAACATCATCTGTCATGGAGCTGCCCAATTCACCCTCGAAACCACCTGCACCACAAAAAGGTACATCGTATATGCATTGCTTTAAAGCTGTTATTTTTTTCAATTGACGTGTCTTGTACATGAGTATCATATGGTTACTACTGATGAGTCTAATTCCAATTATGAGTATCACTCTAGCGTTAGTTTGCTCTCTCATCTTCACCATCAATAGAGTGAAATCATTCATTCCATTGAGTTTCTCGTTATTGAACTTGCAATGAAAAAGCATAACAGCATACCTATGCTCAAATATTAATTGTTATACTACCGATGTAAACAATATAGAACAAAATAAGAAAGAAAGATCAATATAACAATTTATATATATATGTGATTTGATCAATCTATGTGACCTACTTCTATGAGCAAGGAAATAAAATTCTTTTCTTACTACGAGAAAGACGATATAAGGAAAAGTATAACAATAATTCACCTGACAAAACCCTCAAGATGTATTTATAAACTAGAGTTATATAAAAGAAGTCAAACTCTATTTTCATAAAAGCTTAATTAGGAACATTAATTTTATTTTTAAGCATCCTTGAAAAAACAAGTCATAAGTCTAATGCCAATCCACTTCTATATAGGCATAGTTTGCTTCTTGGTTGTTTACGCGTAAAATATTGATGAGTCTAGTCATCAAAGGTTTTTCCTTTGTATATATTTGGTATGCATGTTAACTCACGATTTGCATGCGCAGGTAAAAAGAACTCTTCATTAGTTGCAATCATAGTTGCACCAATTTGCTCCACAATTGTCGTTGGTACCTCTATTTTCTGCATTTGCTACTATCTTCTCACAAGCAGGACAAAGAGGAGGTCTAAAGCCACCCCGGAAGGTAATCGTGAAGGTCAGCATATTTCTTTTGACATCAAATCCAATGCCTTTCATGCTCCTCTGTATATTTACCCTTTTTCTAGCTGGATTTTGTAGATGGAAATGAAATGAGAAGTATGGAGTCCTTGAAGTTTAATTTTAGTTCCATAGAAGTCGCTACAAACAATTTCTCTTTTGCTAACAAGCTAGGAAAAGGTGGATTCGGCGAAGTCTACAAGGTGAACAATTAGCACTATCTGATTTAATCTGTATTTCAAAGTAAAAGTTCTTGAGACCCGTTCCATCTATGAAATGGTATAGGAATCCCTAATTTAATGCAAATGTTCAGGGTATGCTACCCGATGGACAAGAAATCGCTGTGAAGAGACTATCAAGAAACTCTGCACAAGGAGCAGAAGAATTTACGAATGAGGTCATGTTGGTAGCCAAGCTTCAGCATAGAAATCTTGTCAGACTTCTCGGGTTTTGTATGGAAGGGGATGAAAAGATACTAATCTATGAATATGTCCCCAACAGAAGCCTCGATTTCTTTCTATTCAGTCTGAATCTCAACTTTCTACTCAATACAATGTTTTGCTTTGAAAGTGTCAATTTGTAGTCCAGAATCCTAACTTGAACGCTTGATCTCATAAATATGCAGATCCCACTTTGCAAGCACAATTGGATTGGACAATACGGCACAAAATAATAGGAGGGGTTGCCCGAGGAATCATGTATCTTCACGAAGACTCTAGGCTTAGAATAATACACCGGGACCTCAAAGCCGCAAATATATTGTTAGATGGAGATATGAATCCAAAGATATCAGATTTTGGAATGGCTAGGATATTTGGAGTTGATGAAACAGAAGGAAGCACGAGAAGAATTGTCGGGACATAGTAAGCTCTGGGAATTTTCTTGTTCCCTAAAGATTTTATGTATATATTCGCATCTTTGGAGCAAGAAGTTTTTTAACCAGATTTCTTACACTCGTCTTTATATCTAAATCATGTCTCTCTTTAAGCATCTGTAGACATATAATTGTAAAGCAAAACAGGACAATAAGTTTTGTCTTTATGGTACTGATAATGTTATATTTCTGCAGTGGTTACATGTCTCCGGAATATGCAATGCATGGACAGTTCTCCGTCAAGTCTGATGTGTATAGTTTTGGAGTCTTGGTTCTTGAAATGATAAGCGGAAAGAGAAACAGTAGCTTCCATCGAACAGAAGATTCTGCGCACCTCGTGAACTGTGTACGTATATGACTTCTTTGTTGTTACAGCAATCACTTTTTTAAAAATTAAATAAATAAGATTTTTGAAAGAATATTAAGGCAAAGCGTTACATGAGTTCAAGAACAAAATAAAGCAGACATGCTCATCAGAACTAGGCAATAATAGACAAGTACTGACAAATACTACCGCATCTAAGTGAACTACTTCCTTCTTAGGGTACCAACAGTTTAATTCTAAGGTAGTTAACCAGTCCTATTCTCAATGAGTGATAACCCCCTGGAGTTACACACCTAGGTTTCCACATCAACAATCTCTTCCATCCTAGCACTAAGAAGAATCCTAGTACGGAGAGCATTCAATTCCATTCTCAAGTGCAGTGGTACCATGTTGCTCTAATAATCAAACTAGAACCAAGTCTCTTTGTCATCCCCAGCTAGATTTTTAAGAGAAAAGTTAAAGTAACTCCTTTTGCCTCCAAATTTGCATCATGGGCCAAGAACACACTCTACTAGTATTCGAGAGGTAATATATGTGCGCCCATTTGCCTCCTTGTCATTCAATAACCTTCACTCTCTTAACAAGCAACGTATTGTTGAATACCCTAATAGAGATGAGGCCTAATCTCCCTTCCTACTTCAAACAACCTAAGCGGTTCCATTTCACCTTGGAGCAACATAGTTAGTAGCTTCACCTTTCCATAAGAAAATTTTCATCAGTCTTTCAACCTCCTTGATGATTCTTTTTGAAAGAACTAAATGGGAGCTCCAGTAGATATGCAGGTTGGAAAGGACTGAGGAGATTAGCTGTAATTCACCTGCATAAGATAAATATCGACTCTGCTAGCTTGCAATAAGATGTTTAATTGATTCCAAAAGAAGTAGACAATCATTCATCATTATCATCGTCCAGTCTGAAATCTCACAATAAAGTGAGGTCTGAAGAGGTCCGATAGTACGCAGCCTTATTCCTACACAATAAAGAGGCTGTTTTCAGTGAACCCACATGCAAATGAGACAATATATAAATGATGCAGGTTACAAAAAAAAGGTAAAACTAGCACGGAAAAAAATCTATGTAACTAAAATTTCAATAAATACATAAATAAATAGGGTTAAAAGATTAAAAACGTAAAAAAAGCTATGCAAAAGTGACACGAAAATTTTAGAAAATAAATAGATAAATAAAAATGTGATAAAATAATTAAATACATAATAAATAAATAAATACGTAGGATAAAGG
Source organism: Erythroxylum echinodendron (assembly GCA_027575705.1). NCBI lineage: Eukaryota > Viridiplantae > Streptophyta > Magnoliopsida > Malpighiales > Erythroxylaceae > Erythroxylum > Erythroxylum echinodendron. The sequence goes on from JANZXR010000002.1 coordinate 31,233,191, forward strand.
AATAATAAATAAGTATAATAGAATAATATCACTTACAGGAAAGCTAACAAACTTCATTTAAGAGATACAAGTTTAACAGACAAAATTAGTAAGAAAAAAATAAGAAATATATACTTGACATGCTGCAATCCTTAAGGTATATAAAAGGAGCTTGTTGAATTTGAAGCTAAGCTATTGCTGGACCAAATCTTCTATACTCACTATCTTCTACTAACTCTGTTCTACGCGATCTCAGTCATACAAATGTGTGAGTCTTATATATTTGTATGGCTGAGATTGCGTGGAACAGAGTAGGTATAGAGTAATAGATACAGAGAATTTCAATTGCATATTGCTCCCAGCCTTTGAAGCATCCTATTCTCTAGCTAAAAATTAAAAAAAATTATTTATCTAACTTTTTTAGTTCCTCTTTTGATTGTTTTTAATTTTCAAAAATTATAAAAACCATATAATTGATTTTTGTTTTCTATCTCAGCTAGTGGGATTTTACCCTTTTAACAAAATGACACCGAATAGACGATGTGGTTTCTTGCATTATCTTGGTCAACGAGAGATTTGGTTTTCACTCCCCAGATTTTTGTTTCTTCTTTTATATCAACGATATTTTTAATTTTTCAAAAAAACTAAAAATTTTATTTAATTATTTAATATATTAAGTACTAATAAGAACTATAAATAATTTAATTTGATATTATATATTTAATTAACTAAAATTAATTATTAATATGAATTATAAATAATGTCATTTTACTTAATATTTTATTTAATTTTATAATAAAATAAAATATAATAAAATAAATAATTATTAATGAATTTAATTAAATTTAAATATCTTCAAAATATATAAATTTCAAAAAAAATTATTTAATAACTAAACTATATTTAAAATTATTATTAATTTATCATAAAAATTTATTTAAGTTATTTATTTTAATATAATTAAATAATTTTTATTAATAATTTATCATATAATAGATTAAAATAAATTTATTTAATTAAAAATAATTTATGTTTAAGTTTTATCTAATATGTAATTATTATCATAAATAAAAATATAATTATGTTGACATTAACAACCAAGCAAGTTTTTGTATTTATTTAAAAGAAAAACATAAATTGAAAATAGAAGATTACAATATAAAAATAAAAGTGGAACCAAATGACCCCTAAAAAATATCTTCTTGTAGTTAAGAATTGCAACTCCCAAATTAGACAGTAATTAAGAATTCAATGGCTCTCTAAATGTGATAAAAACTCTAGATTTTCTTCCATGTTGTGCAAGGCAGAAGGGACAAATAAACTTGTCTCTTTCAAAGATCCAGAGGGGAATGAGATAGGGATCAACAAAAAGTAAAGGAGCTAGCAGGCTTGAACACATATCTCAGGAGACTCCTAGAACTTTATAAGGATTAGTCTAACCCCAACACCTCAATGATCTCATTAAAGATGTATGAGGAAATCTAAGCAACATTATTATCATTTCCTCCTAACAAATCCTTTGGGTTTGATGACTTTAATGCCACTTACTTCTAAGCTTCATGGAGCATCACAGAGCCTTTGATAATCAATGATGTCAGGGAATTCTTTGCTTCAAGTAAAATGCTAACTGATTTAAATAAAACTTATCTTTGCCTCATCCAAAGATCCCCAACCCAAAATCCTTGTCAAATTACATACCTATTGCTTATTGTAATGTGAGTTACAAACTGATTTCTAAGATTCTAGCTAACAAGCTAAGGGAAACTCTTAGAGCCTTAATAAATACTAGTCTAGGAGCTTATACAACTGGCAGGTCCTTCAGTGATAACACCCTTACTCCCTAAGGGCTTCTCAAGGGTTACAATTCTACTAAATCTCACAAAATTTGTGTTATACAAGTTTAATTTACCAAGGCCTTTGATTCTGTGAGCTGGGACATCATCGAAGCCACTCTCAATTCCTTTGACTATGTTGGTAAATAAATTAAATGGCTTGTATCACTATTGCTCCTTATGCTGTCATTATGAATGGTGAACTCACTATGACATTTAGAACAACACAAGTTCTCAAGCAAGACGATCCCCTATCATTGTACCTATTGGCAATTTCCATGGAAGTCTTCACAAGGATCACTACTGTCCAGATAAGCAAAAACCTTGGCTTCAAGTTCCACCACCGGTATAGGAAACTCAATGTCTTCCTGCCCTTATCTGTAGATGATCTCCTTATATTCTGTGGAGCTGATCAATCATAAATCCTAACTCTTATGGGCTCCCTAGATATCTTTAAAAAGGCCATATGCCTGAGCTTCAATGCAGATAAAAGTACCCACATGCTCTCTACAGGGATTTCCTCAAGTATCAAAAGTTTAGTGACTTTCCTGGGACTGAAGAGCTCTCTAGACCACCCTTCAGATACTAAAGCTAAGCTCAAATGATTGTAGCCCTCTTCTTAACTCAGTCAGAAGAAGACTGCATGTTTGGTACAATAGAACCTTGTCATATGGATGCAGGCTCCAATTAGCAACCTCAGTATTATTAAGCCTTACACATATCAGATCTCTCACCTTGCTATCCCTAAGGGAGTTATGAAACACGTTGACAAAACTATCAAAGAGTTTATATGGAATGGAGTTGGTTCTTCAGGAAGGTCTCCTAGCATCAAATGGTTTATTCTTCGCCAGCCTAAGCAACTAGGAGGACTTTCCATTACTCCTATCAGAAGAACAAGCACTGTTTTGATGGCCAAACAGTTATGGTCAATCGATCCATAATTACTACCTGAAAAAGAAAAGCATTTGGGCAGTAATTCTAACAGGCCTTCATTATTCACATAACTGGGAATGGCAAAACCAATAATCTGTGGTATGATAATTTTCGTCCTTAGGGATCTCCGTATAGTTCTAATGATTCCAAAACACAAAGAGTAGCAATCCCTCCAAATGCTAAAGTCCAGAGGGTGAACAATACTTGGTCTTGGCCTTACTCACCAAGGTGTAATAATCTTATCAATAATTAATAGCTGGGCTTGTTACCTTGCTAATCTAACATGAGAAGAGTCCATAATTTGGAAAGCGGATAAATCCATGAAATTCAATTTTAGCTCCTGTAAAGTGATATTTAGAGAACCTGTTTGCCCCTTTCCTTGGTTTAAGCTAGTGTGGGACTCGCTTGTTTTGCCCTCACACTCATTCATACTGTGCTAGCGATATGAGGAAGACAAAAGATAAGTTGAAATTCCAAGTCCATGATCTGCATTGTGTCTGTCAAAAGGACAATAAATCCACAAATCACCTCTTTTTTTTTAGTGTGATTTCTAAGCCAGGAGCTAGATTTCCATGCTTAACACATTCAACTTTGATAAACTTTATAATTAAATGGGCTACAGAGTTGAAAATGAGGTGTAAAGGAGATCTTAAACTATTTAGGATGGCTTTTGGATGCTTAGTTTACTTCATTTTGAAAGAAATAAATTCAAGACTATTCTCTCATTAAATCTTCACAATGGACGAAACCTGTGGTAGGATCTTCCACAAAGTCAGAGCCCTATGCTATGATAAACAAGGACAATTTGGAGATGTCACCACAGCTGTACTGCAATCTCTCAATCAATTAAAGTCTTTGATTTCTGCTATAGGTGCTTCTTTGATCATTATTGTTACTAGCAGTGATTCACTTGTTTTAGAGGCTTTAAAAGGCCTCCGGCTCACTTTTGTGATGCACTCAACTTGATTCCTTATTAATTTCCCAGAAAAAGGTCTCCTTAACGAGCTTGCCAAGTAGCTCAATCCAGTGTTAGTCTAATATTTCAATAGAATATTATAAAAATTAACCCACAAGAGGGAAAAAAAATCAAATTTACTCCTCTCAAAACTATTATTGGTCGCCATTTTGTGAAAGCAGAGGCTTACTTGCTACATGCTAGGGCCTTTGCTCACTGATAGTTGAAGAAGTTCAGAATGGATCATCCTCCATTAGCATCATCTTCTCTTATTCGAGTTTACTCCACTTGGACAAAGCCACAGTTGTACCTGAGAAAAAGACAGCCGCTTTTTCAAGAAGCAGTCGTCTAGTGAAGAAGACCAGCAAGTCACACGCACCTATAGAGCTTCCAGAGGAAGAGAGCTTTGAGAATCGAAAGGTTATCCATAACTAAGGAAACTCCTCCAAAGAGTCAGGGAAGGGAGGAATAGAGCTTCCTAAAACTACAATAAGGATGAGTAAAGGAACAGAAATCAAAGCTGGTTGAGGGGGAGAAAGGAATTAGAGCCAGAGACCTAGTCCTAGACTGTAGGGAGCAGAAAAACTACTGCCTTAGCAACCGGCCAAACCTGGCAAGTGTGAGAGAGAGCTAAGGGGTAAATAGGGGTAAAAAGGAAAGGAGGGAATTTAGCTAAAGGACAGAGCCACTTGTTGTTTGTCGCATGACTACACGGTTCTGACAGGAAGAAAAAAAGAGAAGATGGAAGACGGAGTAGGCGGTGGCTGGGTTAGGTGGCAGTGGTGGTGACGGTGCGGTGGTGGAGGTGGCAGTAGTGGCTAGTGTATCCGTTGGGGCTGTGATCCTCTGTTGATAGCAAAAGAAAATTTATGTTAAACGAACAACTTTCTGGGAGAGGAAATTATGGCCTCAAATATTCAGTCCGTTACAGCAATCATGTCATGGTGGTACCAAGTGGAATACTGGTTTAACTTTAATGTATCATGTACGCAGGTCTGGAATCATTGGCGAGAAGGGACACCTATGGACGTGTTTGATCCAAGTATTGCAGGCACACGCTCAACAGACGAAGTTCTTAGATGCATGCACATTGGATTACTATGTGTCCAGGAAGACCCAACTGAAAGACCAACAATGACAACCGTTGTTCTCATGCTCAATAGCTACTTGGTTGATTTACCATCACCAAAACGACCAGCATTTCTCATACGCGGTAGAATAGAGCACAGCATGTCCATGGAAGGAATTGGGTTGCGTCAATCTAAATCCAAGTTAGTACAAGACTCATATGACGCATTGCCTATTACTGTTGTATCTCCACGGTAGAGCCAGTGACTGAAATAGAAACTTCAAAAGTCCTGATTCAAAGTCCAAGCCGGTCAGTTCTTATGATCTGCGTAAACTTTTTGTTCACGGGACTAAGAAACTGCAGTTGATAATCTTCCAATTAGCAAAATATTGAACGCATTAGACATTGTTTAACTTGGAACACCTTCTGCTTTATAGTATTTTTTTTTTTCAATTTTGGTAGAATAATGTGTAGATCAGCTAATATTTTATATCTTAATCTGTTTCAGAGGTACTGCTCAAAGGTATTATAGACCCGAAACTAAAAACCGAAGGTACTTCTACATAAAATGTAACATCATGTATATAGTTTAGATGGAAGTACGTTTACTTTTTTCAACAAGATGAAATTTAGAAATGAACACTTTAGAATGATCCGTTTTTATCCCAAAATATCTACATTAAATTATATTAAGCTACGTATATATTTTAAAGTTTAAGATAAAACAATATGGTAAAAATAAAAAATTGAGTTTTTATTATTTATCTAGATAACAAGTTTAACAATATTGGGATTATCTTCTTAATTTAAATTATTTTTTTATACTTTTAGAAAAAAAAAGGTCATCATGTGATGTCTTTTTATTAACACAACAATAACACTCAGTATGAATCCCCGCTGATAGACAGGTTTAGGATGTGATGCTCTTTTATTAGTTGTATGCATTATTATAGGCAGTTTACCAATAAATCATGTAGGAATTTGTTCAAATGCCAGGCCGATCTCTCTACGAAAGCAGAGCCATCTTGAACAAGAAAATTTTTCTGAAAGTATTAGTTTTTATGTCCCATAAGTATGCAAGCTACACAAAGCTCACCCTGAATCTTTTATCACACCTCTTCTTTATCTTGGACTTCTCAACAGGTATCTGAAAGTCAATCCAAGCTCTTTGCAATATCTGTCTCCAGGAATAATTGTTTTGATGTGCTTAACAGGCTGTCTAGAACTACGATACCAAATAAGGGAAACAAATGCATTTACCTGCACCATGTATGCAATCTGAAAAGAAAGGAATTGCAAAATTTTCCGGGGATTTAAAAGAAACAAAAAGTTAGATCTTCTAGATTAGAGAACATCTTATGCTCAACAAAATCAATTGGCTTTGCCGTATTTCTCTGACTGCTGCTTAGAGAATAGCAAGCTAACTCATAGTACCCTCATTATTAAGTTTGTGAAGTGGTGTTCCTAGTTGTTCCTAGTTTGTTCCCACTTCATTGTGCGTGAGCAACTTAGTATGGAGTAACGTCCAAAGAATAGAGCACTTCCAATCCAAAATATTGAGTATACTCTCTTATGCTAGCACTAAGCACTACTAGAGTTCAAATACCGTTTAAGTTCCTCTCCACTTATTTGTTGGTGATCGCTTAGTAGCTTATACAACTTCACTTGCTAGGTTCCTTGTTTTACTTATGCTTCAACTTGTAAGTGCCAGCATACACCTTCATCCTAGCTAACTTTAGAGATTGCCCTCCTTGTATCACCATTTTGGAGTTATTAATATAATTTTTTATCTTAAAAATTTGAGATTTGTTTGAATTCCCTTTAACTTTTTATTAAAAATTATTTTCATTTCATCAATTTTATTAAATATTCATTAAGAAAACATCTATTAGTAGCTTCAATAATTTATGGAGAATTTTCGTCACACCAAAAAAAAAAAGAAATCATATAAATTTAGCAGTTATTTCCCTTATTTATTGATATTTTAACTTATTCAAATAAAGAAAATCTCCTACACCTTATCATTACATAGATCATTCTTAGATAGGCTTATAATATTGAACTAGAGAATGTTATTCTAATCCATTATTAACAATATTGTTAAAGCAAATTAATTATAATACTTTTTTTATAGTTGAAAAAGAATCATATGAATTACATAACTAAAAGTGAGAACTGAGTTGAGCCAATACAAAGCACAAAATTAAGCAACCACGTTAAAAAAATTTCTTGAAATAGCTAAAAACTTATGAGACAGAAAGTTTGTAACTATTTCCTTTTTGAAAGTTCTCATATTCCTCTCTTTCCATATTGTATAAATATTAAAAGATAGTTTGAAGATAATAAGATTCTCTTTACTGTGGTAGGTCAATTTCCTTTTCTATGTCACATTATTTTCCTATTCATCCTTTACATAATAAAGTTTGTTACACAGATGCTAAATTTTTATCCATATCTATTTGTGAATATGTAGTTGAAGAATTTGAAGAATAAGTAACCTAAGAGAGGAATTACTTTCTTCTCCCATTTGTTGATCAAATGATAGAAAGGGAGGTTGGTCATTCTTTCTGCTGTTGAGAGGAATCACTTTCCTCTCCCATTTGTTGATCAAATGATAGAAAGGGAGGTTGGTCATTCTTTATACTGCTTCTTAAATGGGTACTCAGGATATAACTAAACCTGAAAATAAACCACATTTACATATTGTTATGGAACTTTTGCGTATAGACGGATGCTCTTTGGGTTATGCAATGCCTCAACTACATTTCAAATGTGCATGATGTCTATCATTGTGGATATTATCGAGGACATTATGGAAGTCTTTATGGATGATTTTTCAGTCTTTGGAGACTCTTTTTGGTAGTGCTTGACTAATTTGAACATAATACTCCAAAGAAGTGAAGAATCGCATTTAGTTTTGAACTGAAAAAAATCCCATTTCATGGTGCATAAAGGTTTAGTGTTAGGGCATAAAATATCACACCAAGGAATTAAAGTGGATAGAACAAACACAGAGGTTATAGAGAAGCTTCCAGCACCCATTAACATTAAAAGCATACAAGCATTCTTAGGTCATGAAGGATCTTATCACCGCTTTAGTAATTGCTTCTCAATAATTACTAAACCTCTGACAATCCTTTTAGTTAAGGAAATGTCTTTTAATTTCGATGAAAATTGTCTATCAGCGTTTGATAGACTAATAGAGGCACTAACATCAACACCAATTTTAATGTCACTAGATTGGAGACTTTCATTCGAAGTCATGTGTGACGCTAGTGACCAAGCTATAGGTTGCATGTTGGGCTAAATAAAGGATAAAAAGTTAAATGCAGTGTATGATCTAAGTAAGACATTAACGGGATCCCAATGGAATACACCACTATGGAGAAGGAGTTACTAGTAGTGGTTTTAGCTTGTGACAAGTTTCGATCATACCCTTTGGGCTTTAAGGTGATCATTTTTATAGATCACGTTGCACTTCAGTATCTATTAGCCAAGAAAGATGCCAAACCAAGGCTGATTCAATAGGTACTATTATTACAAGAATTTGAAATCGAAATACGAGACAAGAAGGAGTAGAGAATGTGGTAGATGACCACTTATCACATTTGGAAGGAGGGGAAGTTGAGCAGAGCGATGATATTAATGAGAGATTCCTCGATGAAACCCTGATGTTACTTGACAGTATAGTGGCACTATGGTTCACAGATATAGCAAATTTTATCGCCAACAGTAGACTTCCTTCAGAATTATCGTATCAGTAGAGAAAACAATTCTTTTCTAAGTCTGCATGTTATTTATGGAATAACTCGATCCTATATCAGACGTGTACTGATGGATTAATAAGAAGGTGTGTTTTGGAGGAGGAGATGTCAAACATATTGATGCAGTGTCACAAAGCTAAGTATGCTAGCCATTATAGCGTGAACAAAACGGTAGATCAAATACTCGAATGTGGATTTTATTAGCCAAATTTGTTTAACGATGCTCGGGAGTTTATGGCACAATGTGATAGGTGTCTAAGAGTGGGGAACATCTTGAAAAGAGATGAGATGCCCTTATCCAACTTCTTAGAAGTCGAAGTGTTTGATGTGTGGGGACTTGACTTCATGGGTCTTTTCCCGTCCTCCATGGGGCACATGTACATTTTAGTAAGAGTGGATTACTTGTCACGATGGGCTAAAGTTATGGCAACTCCAACGAATGATGGCAAAGTTGTAAAGAAATTTATTAAAAGATTATTAAAGTGATTTGGAGTGCGAAGAAGAATAATAAGTGGTGGAGGAGAACATTTTTGTAATAAATCTTTTAATTCTCTTCTTAAAAGATTTGGAGTTCACATCATGTCGCCACTCCATACCACCTACAAATAAGTGGCCAAGTAGAAGTTATGAACGGTAAACTTAAACGAATACTAGAGAAGATGGTAAATGATTCAAGGAAAGATTGGGCATTAAAGCTGGATGACACCTTATGGGCTTATTGAATCGCCTTCAAAACTCCAATCGGGATGAGTCCATTTAAACTTTTGTATGGTAAAGCTTGTCATTTGCCCATGCAACTTGAGAATAGAGCATACTGGGTAATAAAAGCTTTAAATTTTGATTGACCGCGGGCGGGTGAATGAAGATTCCTATAATTGAACAAACTTAATAAGCTTTCAATTAAATGATGAGAATGCCAAGTTATAAAAGGAAAAGGTGAAGAAACGGCATGATTCTCATATTAAGAAGAAAGAGTTCAAAGTTGGAGATGTGGTGTTGTTATATAATTCGAGATTGAAGTTGTTTCTTAGAAGCTCAAATCAAGGTGGAGTGGGCCTTTCAAAGTGACCCACATATTCGAACATGGAGCTTTAGAATTGGAAAACATAATAAAAAAATGATTAAAAATGCTTCAAACGATGAATGGTCAAGCTAAAGATCATAACTTAGCAAATCTAGTAGTTAGGTTTATTTTGAATTCTAGAATTAGGTTTTTCAATTATAATGATTTGGAGTGATTTGGATGGCAAAATTACTTAGTATTGAAGTTCTTATAAGTTGGTGAAGCAAGATCGGAGGATACATGAAAAAGAAGCGATGAAATGGGACATAGGTGACAAAAGTCACTATGTAATAATTTAGGACTCCTATATCATGATTGTGTATAGCGTGAAGGTTGCTTCCATCACGATCATGACTCAAAATGCATGATCGTGCATAGGAAGAATTTCACTTCTGTCACGATGGTGACATATAACTGGAAACGGGAAGACATGTTATTTTCACCCCACAAACCCTATTTTACCCTTCCTTCTTCAACCTTAACCCTATATCTTCATATTTCTTCATTTTTTCCACATCCTTTCTCTCTAAGCCTTAGCCTCCACTCCAAAACCCTCTTCCTTCCCTCTTCACTTTTTTTTTTGCATCTTTAATCTAAATCTCGCTTCCTTCTTCATATATTTCACAACTTCCACACATATTTTACATTTTGGAAGTAGTTTTACATAATTTTATATTTATTCTCTCTATTAACAGTTTTGGGTGTTGTCAGTGCATTTTGTTGTGTTCTTGGTTTATTTTGTAGTTTTACACTTACTTATGGCCTCGAGGATTAAACAAAGTGCTAAATGCTCCTAACCAAAAGGAAAAACAAAAGTAGCGAGACAGGTGCACGAAATAGGGTTGCAAAATTTAGAGCTCCTTTTTCGATTTACTTGGAAGATGAAGGCATTTGATTTTGAACCCTTCAATCTAGAATTGTTAATGCACCAAGATATTTCGATTTTGACATTTAAGATGATCTTGAATTGAAGGATAAAATTCATAATTTGATAATATGATTCAATGGGACAAATTTATCACTTTTAATTATGTTATGTATGAAGAATTAACCTTTAAATTCTACACTACTCTATACTTTGAGTCGCGGGATTTGACTGAATTTTGGTTTTGATTGAGGGGTAAAACATATCATTTGAATTATGATGTTATGAAAAAAATTGTTGGATTTTCTAAGTCGAATATAATCAAAAAACATGATGATTTTCGTGCTAAGCAATATTGGACACAAGTAATAGGGCGGATAATTTTAATGTTAGAAATGCGCATAATACTGTCATCCTTACTCCTAAACATTTGTTATTACATAAGTTTATGTGCCAAACAGTGTTTGATAAGTGCAAAAGTAATAAATGTTTTGTAAAGGAAATATTCATTTTGTGGTGTATGAATAACAATGTTAAAGTTTACACAATGACCTACATTTTTCAATCCATAGCTACAGCCCTCAAAAAGAAAACTAGCTATCTTGGTATAGGTTATATTGTCACCGCACTTGCTGTGTATTATAGTGTGAACATTGATGGAAAAACAATTGTTCTTCGTGAGTTTTTGAATCATACACATTTGAGGCGAGCTGAAAGCTTGGCAATCGTTCACATAGGCCTCTGAAATGTCAGCTTCAAAACACATGTCAAATACAGGACATGACAGGCTAGTTCATTCTCTGCACCACCTCAGTAGTAAAATGAAGGCTTAATAAGTAAAGAGACTGAGGATGATGAAGAGGACGGTTGGGAGAAGGTCCTTAATATGGTTCCAGAGGATAACAAACTATTGAAGGAGGCGCAAGAACAATGAAAACAATAACATGAAATCAATAAGATCTTTAGATACTTTTGTTAGTAGTGTGCCCTAGGCCAATGGATATTTGTGATTCATGTATTAACATTATGACTTGTTAATAATATATTAT
>JANZXR010000002.1:31255633-31287734 GCA_027575705.1 Erythroxylum echinodendron
ATTGAAATTAGAATTTAATTTCAATTAAATTACTAAAACGTTCAAAGCTTATTATAAATAGGCTTAAACTCTATAGAACTAGCACTTCATACTTAACCCTTTCTATAAAAGTTATAGAGTTCTCTCAACTCATTTTGTGGATACCGTTAGAGGCGGGACATTTGTGCGATTACTGTGGTTAAAACGGATTAATTTCAAGAACAGTTCGAGAGATAAGGCAACATTATTATCAAACCTTAAAATAAAGTATGAATTAATTTTTCGCTTTATTATGATTTGTGTTAATTATTTTATAGAATTAAATAGATCTTGATTTCGAAAAATCAAAAGTTGCAAAAAAATTTCGTGATAATTTCGTTGCGGTTGGGATCGGATCCCTACCTAATTTCCCAATAGCAATGGCCTCATCCATGTAAATAGGTTTGCCAATTGAACTTATAGGGTGACTTAAATGTACACTTGGACCAATATTCTAGAGGAAGTCTGTATATACTCACCCAAATAGAAATATTTTCTTTCTTGGTAATTGTCGTATTTAAACCTAGTCTCATCTTTTGGATTAGTAGGGATTACAATTTACAGGCCAAAGATCAGTTTCAACTTCGAAGAACTTTCTAAGCTGAAACTTTTGAGCTAAACTTGAAAATGAACTACCCTTCTTCACTAAATTAAGACTTGTTCTAACCATTGTTTTCTGCAAGATAATGGCCCATTGATGGACTATGGGAAAAGTTACTCTTTATCAATTAAAAAACCAATCAAAGAGGATGATAATTTTTTAACTCCATGCATAAGTTCCACTGGAGGGATGACACTGTTATTCATTACCAGGTGGGATATACCTTAATCTATAACAGGTATCGCTGTCACCCTCTCACATGTTTCCAAGTTCGCCTAGCCTCTGTTGAGGCATCTCCCCTGACCCTGGAAGCTATATCAAGTGGGATAACTGAAATGTTCGCTTTGGTCCTGGCCCGCTTAGGCAGTAAACCAGGGCAGGAACAAGGAGTGGCAGATATCCCAGTAATGGGGGAGGACGACGGAAGTAAGGGAGAATGCCAAGGTTTGAAAGGAAAGGATCTGAGTGAGAATCGGGATTAGACAGTGTTGTTAGGTACCTTATTAAGCATACGGCCGATGAACACCAAAGGTCAAATAAGTAGAAAACTAGTGGAAATTAACAAAAACCTAATAAAAATGCATATTATTGGCTAAAGCCGAAATTAGTGTATAGTAGTAGCATGGTTTCAGGCAACCAGCAAACATATTCATAGTTGTACCAATAGCATTTTAGCTCACAAAACAAATGCAGAAAAAGAATCCTTACGTCGACTCGCCAGTAGCTCCAGATCTAGAACTCATATGCGTATATATATATATTCATTTGTCCAGCTTATGGGCAAGCTATTTTCCTTCTTTTCAAAATCACTACCTTTATTAAAACAATAAAAAAAAAGCTTAATAAAAAAGGCTTTCACCTTGTACCGTCGGACAAACGGTACTCACATCGCGTAGTCAGTGAAATGCTGACCGGATAACCACAGCTAATGTAAAGCAGTAGTCTGTATGCACGGGTAACATTAACCATACTACTTCAAGTATTACCATAAAATAAGTAAAGGGAATGTACGATCAGGTGGGGGCATTAAAGGCTGCTGAGAATTTACACATTGGGGGTTTGATTTACAGAGATTGAATTCAAAGCTCTAAGTGGGATCCAAAGGTATTCTCTCCACTGTATGTCATGTAAAGAAAACCATCTTCATCCTTGTTATCTTCATAAATTGCAGACATCAATGCAGCTGAAACAGTAGAGGAATATTAGAAATATAGCTCAAGATACCAATTGACTACTAACTTGAATATCATCCGTTTTATTTTTCACTAACCACTAGGAGGTAAAGTATTCTTCACAAAGACAAATATAGCCTTTTCAGCACTCAGTTTAATCCGTTTGCGGACAACATAAACAAATTGCCCAACAGTCAGGTCAGCAGGTACAAGATACCTGAATACCCAAAAAAATAAAAAAGGACAGAAATAATAAAGTCAGCTTCAACAATTTAACAATTTTAACTTGGAAATCCAGCTAACTCTACAACAGCCATGATGTCGAGTTAACAGTTGCTCGTCAGAAATTTAAGATATACAATTATCCGTGCATTTTTGTCACAAATCAGTTATTATTTAACCTTAACACGATCAGAAACATGTACATACTTTAAAGTCCATTTTACCTCATTAAGATATCTCAATTCACAGAAAAGAAGATCGAGAAGAGTTGGCATCAAGAAACTAAAAATATGCTGTAAGAAATGGTTCTTTCCAGCTCACTTGTGTAAATGAGCATTTGAAAATTAGATTAAGAATTATTCATCACAAAGTTAACCACATCAATACCAACACGTATTCTCATATTTGGTTATAATTTAACCATAGCAATACCTGAAACATGAATGGGATTTTTAGAATTACAACTTGACATTTTACCATGTTAGCAACAAAATGAGAAACACTTGTTACTGTAAACAAGGTTAAACTTACGAAATCAGCCAAACAATAAGTACAAACAAACAGCATACCTCAGTAATCCTTTTTCTTTACATAAATTCATTCTGTAGCTTGATTGAATATCATTATGTACTACCGGGCATGCCATTGATTTCTAAAGAGACTGATTTTCAAAGATATGATGCCATGACTAAGTGCTGGTGCAATTGTATAGCCAAAAATTGAATAAGTCAGTCAGGCTCAAAAAACAAGCACATCCAGAAGATATTATAAGCTTCATCCCCACCAACCAGCCCATTGCTCAAGTTACTAATGAATGGTTTCAAATGAAATATTGGCAAAGTTTATCATGAATCATTACAGTAGAAATCCTACAATAGTATATAGGCAATTAACACTCATTTCACAAACCAAGCCAACTATATTATAACGCCAACACATGTTGATTCATTCACAAACCAAGCCAACTATATCATAACACCAAAACATGTTGAATACAGCAATTGGCAACACCATAAGGTTGATTATTAAAATAAGCAAAGCCAGTTATAAGCCATCACTGGAAGATATGATGAAAATTTTATACTAGATTAAACAGACTGGAACAGTAAGTTTGTCATGCAGTTATAAACGTATAAATGTTTATGAAACTAAATAGAACATCAAGAGATCGTTCAACTAACTTCTTCTTATCAATGTCTGGAACATCACTCTTTTCAGCTTTTTCCACAATGACCTGCATTACATGCAGAGTAAGAGAACAAGAATAACATATAAGCAGACCAAGCAAAAAAAACAAGAAACAGAAGAGTTCCTACAGGTACTCTATCAGGATACTTTTCCCTGATGCGTGCAGCTTCTGCTTGTCTCCTCTCTGAATAGTAAAAGCCCAAAATTTAAAAACAGAAAAGCTAAAAGTAGTGTATAATACATCAAAACTTCTAGCAATCAAAGGGCAAGATAGACAATCCATTCTCCAGACAATCAAAAGAAATAAATCATTTTCTGATGTGACAAAATGAGAAAGGGGTAGCAGAAAAAATAGCTTGACACAAATCGATTTTAGGAAAATTGTGAAGCTTCTAAATCTAAACACGAGTGAATTAGATAACTATTCCCACACCCAAAATAAAGGGGAGAAAACAATCAAAGGAAAAATAAGAAGAAAAGAAAAAAGGTCCCACGAATGTGATCACAGTCTTAAAATTTCTAACAAAAAACGATAACCAAAAAGCCCAAACCCACCACACAAACTCAAATCAACTAAGACAAACAAATCACAATTACAAAGCAAACAATCCCCACCTTCCAATAACCCTGATAAGAAGCTTTCAAAATATAATGTTTCAAAACGTACCCATTATAGCCAATATGCAATTGAAATAGCTCCGACTTAAAGTTTTCTAGACCTCACCAAATAAAATAAAATAAAACACACACAGAGACACACATTAACACAAATTATCAAACCGAAACAGACTAATCAAGCCATATGTGTACCCCGAAATTCAACAAAAACAAAAAAACGATAAAATCAAAATAGATGTTAACATAAGCCTGTGAGAAGCATTAACGATACAAACCCAAGGGATGTTCAAACTTGAAGGAACTTTTGGCCATGGTGGGTCTGGAACTTGGATTAAGACTATCTGCAAATTTCAAACAACTAAACATTAGAAAGCACAACTCTAACCCTCTCGCTCTTCACACCAATTAATAAAATAGACAAAATCAACGATTTCAAGAGAAAACCCATGAATCAATCAACAAAGACAAGGCAATTACGTGTGAAAAGATGAAAACTTCTTTCGCGTACCCAACAGGGAGAAGGAATTGATTAAGAGAGAGAGAGAGAGAGAGATATCGGATTGATGGAATTGAAGAAATGAGTCAGTATCACAGAAAGAGAGAGAGAGAGGTTCCAAATCGTACCTAAATATCATATTAATTTGTTGGTTAAGTTTAAATTTGATTCCAACACGAAACCCAAATTCGTAGCCAAAACTGCTCCCAGATAATCCGGTGATTGGGCTTTGGATTGCCTCTTTTGCAAGCTAATGTCTCCTTTTCTCTTCTACACGGTACAACTGGATGCGGTACCCCTTCCCTTTTTTGTTTAATATTTATATTTTATATTATTGTGATAGACACAATTGGACCTCAATTAAACAGGTTGGCAAGTATGTGCTATTTGATTGTTATAGTTATCCCAATTGATAGTTACTACAGATTTATACTTCTTTCTTCAAATCTGTATTGTAATTTTAAAAATATAATTAATGATAAAATTTTGATTTTGAAGATACAAGCTTTAACTTGATATTGCATAATAACAAATAAAATGACCGTTATGTACTTGTATATGAAACTCAAAATTTAATAGATATAAAGAGAGTCGTGAATGTCTCTCGTATGCCGTGTGCAGGTGTTTTCTCTGTTTCGTTCTCTAGGGTTTTCGCTTTTTAGGCTCTTTGCCATGGAAACCCATCTGAATCAACTCTCTCTATCAGATGAGGAGGATGAGGGTTTTATCCCTCCACTTATCCCAGACTCCAAACACCCGGTTTATGCGACTTGCCTTGTTGGTATGTTCCTCACCTATAACTGAATCAACTTTGATTCCATGCGGGAGATGCTTGCGAAACTATGGCACCCCCTCGCTGGTGTGACGTTTACAAATATGGAGGCAAAACGCATCCTATTTCGGTTTTATTCGGAGGTGGATGTTGATCGGGTGCTCTAAGGAACGCCATGGTTGTTCAATCGGCATCTTCTTCTCCTTAGTCAAATACAATTCGGTGAAGAACCGTTACAACTACCATTGATTTTTACAGATGTTTGGGTGGTAGTCAGGAAGCTTCGACCTGGGTATATGACGGAGGTGGTGGCTAAAGGATTGGGGGATTTTGTTGGCTCCTTTCTGGACTACGATCCTACTGTTCGGAAAGATGAGAATGATGAGCTCTTGTTGCGACTACGGGTACGGTTGGACACTACAAAACCCCTTCGTCGAAAGAAGAAGATTGTAGATCGTGATGGGTCTGTTTTCTATGCATTCTTTGCTTATGAAAGGCTTTATACTTTCTGCTTCCTTTGCGGCAAATTGGGTCATACTGATAGCTTCTGTGATTTGCTCCTAACCCATAAGAAAGGGGACCTGAAGCCTCTGTGGGATGATAGCCGGTGGGCGGCAGGTCGTCGAACTCTACGTTCGACCAGCTCTTGGCTAAGGACCGACGCTGGAGGAGCCGGTGTTTTGGGTACTCTGCATTCCGGAAACTTGATTGGAACGGAAGCAAGTTTACTGCCATCCCAAGAAACTCCTTCTTGGGTACGCAGTTAAACGGTGATGCTAGTGTTTCTACGGTAGGCGATATGGAGGCTGATTTGCGGGGTGGTGAAGAGGAGATTCCCATGAACAGAACCGATGATTTGAAAAAGCGCCTTCGCTACACTCCTACTGCACAAGCTGCCACTTCTTTTTCTATACCTTTGGATTTTGAAGTGGGGCACACCAATAACCTACCGGTCGAACCTTCCACGCTGAAGGTCGACCGATGCCAATGAAGCTGCTTGTGTGGAACTGCCGAGGAGTGGGCAATCCTCGGGCAGTTCGGTCGTTAAAGGACTTAGTCCTTCTGTATAGGCCTGTGGTGGTGTTTCTTTCGGAGACGAAAGTTCATGGTGTCCAGATGGAGGCTATTCGTTCTATGTTACGGTTGGATTTTTGTTTTTCAGTGGACAGTATTGGTATTGGGGGTGGACTTTCTGTTATGTGGAATAATTCCGTTCGCTTATCAATTCAGCAGTTTTCTCGTAACTTCATTGATTGTGACATACAGGGACCAAATGGTATGTGGCGCTTCACTGGATTTTATGGGTTTCCTGAAAGTACCAGACGTAGGGATTCCTGGAACTTATTATGCTCTCTTTCTGCTCGTAGTAGCTTGCCGTGACTGTGTGTTGGAGACTATAATGATATTGCCGCAGATTATGAGAAAGATGGTGGACCACCCCGTGCATTTGGTTTGATTAATGGGTTTCGGGAAGCTTTGCTGGATGCCAATTTATCGGATATCTCGTCGACTGGGTCGTTGTTCACTTATGTGTACAGGGAGAATTCTCCGGACCGTGTGAGAGAGAAATTAGACAGAGCTTGTGCTACACCATATTGGGTGGATTTGTTTCCAAATGCGGTTTGTTCTACGTTGGTAGCTCTGGTCTCTGATCATTCCCCACTTTTAGTTGACACGGCAGGTTCACTGAGCTACACAAATCGCAATTTCAGGTTTGATAATGCCTGGTTGCTGGATGATGGTTTTTATGGTGTAGTCTCCCTTTCTTGGCAAGGTTCGGCTAGGGAGGAGTTTGTGGTACGGCAGGATAAATTAATTGAAGATATTCAGCTATGGGGAAAGGAGCGAAATCGACTTAGGTGGGGACAAAAGCGAGTTGTGCAGCAGAAGCTTGAACGGGAGGTTGATACCTTGGATAGTCTATCTGCCATACGGCTGAAGGAGGACTGGAATCGATTGCTGGCTAAAGATGAAGTTCGTCTAAGGCAGCAAGCTAAAGTCTTCTAGATGAGAAATGGTGACAAGAATTCAAAATTTTTTCACAATAGTATCCGAGCTAGACGGCGCAGTAATTGTATTGACAGATTACAGGATGCTTTGGGGGTATGGGTGTGCAGTGATGAGGGTATTCAAGCTCATCTGAAGGAATACTTTGCTGGCCTTTTCCAAGGAGAATTGACACCAAACCGTCGTCACATTATTAGCTTGGTTCGGCCTCTGGTAGACCATCATGACAATGCCGAGCTTACTAAACCGTTTATGGATGAGGAATTTCGGATTGCTTTATTTCAGATGTACCGGGATAAGGCGCCTGGATCGGACGGATTGAACCCGGCTTTCTTTCAGAAGAACTGGAGTTTCTTGGGCAGGGATATCTCAAACAGTTGCAGATTATGGCTCAGCCGAGGTACTCTCCATAAACCTTTAACTGACACATTACTTGTTTTAATCCCGAAGTGTGAACACCCAGTGGCAGTTACGGATTTTCGGCCAATTGCTCTTTGTAATGTGTTGTATAAAATTATGTCGAAAGCCTTAGCTAATTGACTGTGACCCGTCCTGCACAAGTTGATCTCTCCCAATCAGTCTACTTTTATCCCGGCTCGGTTGATTACGGATAACTTTATGTTGGCGTATGAGACTATTCATAATCTGCGGGGTAGAATTCGGGGGCAAAATGGTGCATGTGCTCTTAAAATTGACATTGCAAAGGCCTATGATCGGGTTAATTGGGACTATCTAGGTGACATGATTACTGCCTTGGGTTTTGATGCTTTGTGGTTGAACTGGATGCAAATGTGCTATGTGAGTGTTGAGTATAAAGTTTGTGTGAATGATTAGCAAGTAGGTCCTATTATCCCTTCTAGGGGGCTTAGGCAAGGAGACCCACTTTCCCCATATCTCTTTTTGCTTGTTGCAGAGGGCTTATCCCTGTTGCTCAAAGATGCGGAACGCCGCGGCTTGGTTCACGGGGTTCGGGGGGGAATTGGGTGCCCACGGATATCCCATTTATTCTTTGCCGATGACTCCTTGCTGTTTTCTGGGGGTAATGTCCAGGAGACTTCGACAGTCAAAGCTATTTTGCGCACATATGAAGAGGCTTCAGGTCAGGCTATTAATCTTAGTAAGTCCGGTATTCTCTTTAGTCTTGCTAATCCTCGAAATGTTAGCCAGACTATTTCGATGTTTTTGAATGTCTCTTTACCTATTGGGAATAGTAATTATTTGGGGCTGCCATCGTTGATTGGGAGGAATAAAAAATAGATTTTTTCTTTTCTTAAAGATAGGGTGTGGTGCAGAATGAATCACTGGACTAGTCGGTGTCTTTCTAGAGCTGGGCATGAAGTCTTAATTAAATATGTTGCGTAGGCAATACCGGCTTATTGTATGAATGTTTTTTTGCTTCCCATCTCTGTGTGTCATGCAATGCAGGTGATGTTCAAAAAATATTGGTGGCACGGTACGGGAGCTCATCGGGGTATTAATTGGCTTGCCTTGGATCGTATGTGTAGTAAGAAGTCGGTTGGTGGTATGGGGTTTAGAGACTTAAGGTGTTTCAATACTGCCTTGCTAGGGAAACAAGGGTGGAGGTTTTTAACTGAAACCAACACTCTCGCATACCGTGTCTTCAAAGCTAAATATTTTCCCATGGGGGACTTTCTCTCTGCTACTCCTAGATCGGGTTGTAGCTTTGTCTGGAAGAGTGTCTTGTTCTCTAAATGGGTATTGAATCAGGGAGTGCGCTGGCGGGTGGGCGATGGCCGGAGTATATTTGTAAATAGCGATCCATGGATTCCACGTGAGCACAATGCCTATGTGGAGGTGGGAGCCCCTTTTATTCCTGATGCTTTAAAAGTGTGTGATCTCTTTGTTGAAGGTAAGAGGAGGTGGGATATCTCAAAACTTATGAACTTATTTACAGTCATTGATATGCAAAGTATCTTGCACATCCCGTTATGCCACCATCCGAATAGGGATAAGTTAATTTGGCATTTTGATCGGAAGGGGTCTTATACAGTCAAGTCCGCCTATCATTTGGCACTTCGTTTGATAGGACCAAATATGGGTGGTAATGACGGAGATGGGGAGTTCTCGAGGCATATGTGGCAGATTGATGTCCCTCCCAAGATACGTGAGTTTCTCTGGCATATGGGACGGAATGTGTTACCTGCCAGGGATAATTTGGCTAGACGAGGAGTGGTTACTTCTCTCTCCTGTTTATTTTGCCCAGATGATGAAAGTGTGGACCACGTTTTCATTAAATGCCCTGTTGCATACTCAATTTGGAGCCATGCAGGCATCTATTTTGCTAACTCTATTTTGTCTTTACAGGATGCCTTTTTACAAACCTTCACTGCCATGGGCAAAGACAAAGCCACATTAGTGATTGAGGTCGCTTGGAAGCTGTGGGATGCCCGCAATGCATTGTTATGGTCAAATTGGTGGCCCAACTCGGAGCACTTAGTTGGTGCAGCAGGTGCTGTGCTCGCGGACTACCGGAAAGCTTCGGCTTCGTTGGGTGCTGCTACTGGAAGGGTGCACATTCGGGATGCTCCCACACAACCGGCCCAAGTCCACCACCCAGCTACCTGGCTTGCTTACATGGATGGAGCATTGTTCTAAAGCCTCGATTTTGTTGGCTTTGGCATTGTAGTGGAAAATACGGAGGGCAACTACTCCCTAGCTGTTTCTGGATATGAAGAAGGTGGTCACTTGACACCTATAGCTGAGGCAATTGCAATGAGGCAGTGCCTGCTTTATGCCTTGGAATCCCTTTTTAAACCTGGTTGTGTTTTTACATATTGTCAAACTTTACTTCCTCAAGTGTGGATAACTCTGAGTTTGGTTTAATTGTGTCTGATTGTAAGGCCTATCTTGCTTCACAGCCAGACATTAAAATTTTTTGGATTAGGCGACAGGAGAATCAGTGTGCTCACCTGGTGGCGCGCGAATATGGTAGGTTTCATTTTTGGGTTGATGTGCCCGATGTCCTGTTGGATTATTATTCTCACAGGTAATACTTACAGTATTTTACCCTTCAAAAAAAAAAAGAGAGTCGTGAATACACTTGCACTAAGTAGAATTGTAATTGTATAACAATATCTTAATCTCGAGGGCATCATAAAACGCTTGTGGTATCATTGTAAATATATAAATCAAAGCTCTCCCACTGACATAATGCCTTCGTTAAAGTGTTAATGTAGTTTCCTCCCACCGCCTTAACTTCCCTCCTCCTCTTACTAGTTACCTTTTTGTTTCTCCTTATCCTTGACTTTTTGCATTGTCTTCTGTTTTAGAATCGGTAACTCTTACTTGCACTCTCCTACCTTCCACTGCTTACCGTCTTCTTCTTTAGTGATTCACTAATCTACTGCTACTCCAGTGCATGCCTTTCATGCAAACTTCATCCCTCGCATACTTTGTCACCTCTCTTTGTAATACGTAATGGGTCCTTAGTTATATACCTCGGATCGAATATCAAAGGCAAAAAATAGAGAAATAAAGAAATACCTGATTTTTTGTTCTGAAACTTTAACCGAACTTTCCGAAGCCGAAACGATCTCGAATCCACTGTCGTCTTCACAGGAATTGCTCTTCGAGACACTGACTATATCTTTCTACAGTATTCTCAAAACACGAGCTCTCTTAACGGGTCAAAGATTCCTTATGCTCGTGATTGATATGAGCAACTGCAAGAGACCATAACCTATATATATAACTTTCATATCAGGCTTCCCCATCATAAAGCTGATATGAACCAGGTCTACACTAATCTGGCTCCATTTTTCACCCAAACTTCAACCCATTAATTTAGATCATTTATCGGGCCACTTTATTATCTTTATCTAGACCAAATTACGTAACTTAACCGATAATTTATTTAAAAACTAAATTACAATTAATAACTGTCCACTGAATGGGAAATTGACAAAATTGATCTTAGGGGCAAAAATGTCTAACAATCTCCCCCTTGGATAATTATTAATTGCAGTTTTGACTCAACTTTAAAAACAGTTTAAAAACTTGATTAAGCTACGTTACTGTATTAGTTGACTGAGTTTAAAAACAAAACATTTGATCCAAAAATAATGAAAGTCTAACATTCTGTCCTGCAAGGCTTTCGATACCAGAAAATATCAGACACATGTGTCATGTGTGACATAGGTCCAATACAATCAAGTATACCACTAACATGAATGAGAAAATAGAGTATAGCAGACTACGATGATACTTTTATGATCTAATATGTATCATCTTCGTCTATAGGTCTCGTTTTCTCCATCTTTATGCTAAACTGCATTGCTAAACTGTATAAGAGAAATCATGTTTTCTCTCACCGAATGCTAAACATCATTAGAGAAAACTTGTTTCCTCTCACCATTTGCTAAACAGCAGTAGAGAAAATATTTATGTTCTCCAACTGAATGCTAAACTGCATTAGATAACCTTTATGGGATTAAAAACTTATATCTCCTATGTCATATGAAACTTTAAGGATATATCTATATAAAACTATATGTGTCTACTGACATAGGCTCAAGGTCAACCTTTATAAATGCCCAATGACCTTTAAAGTGCTTAAGATCAACACAAATCTTAAGGCTTCTATACGTATTATGATAACGTATGATAACACAAATTAATGAGGATAACCGATGATCATCTTTATGGATGAACCATCATACTGTCATAATACATCAAAATGTATAAATGTACATGGAGCAAACATAACGATTCCCTAACTAACAGTGTTTAAGGACTTCAAAACACCTATACTGTATACTTGTGTTCCAAACACAAGTGGGTAAAGTCCTGTAGTTGAAGAAACGACTTACAGTTCCTCAGTCTTTAAATACTCCAAATCTCAATGTCACCTTTTCATGTCAACTACTTCATGATCAAGAATTTGATCTCAAAATGTTAAGACCCTGTGATATTTAATGTTGTTATTAAACAACACAGAAGCTTGATTATCATATTGCAATTGAATGGGTTTAGCCACTGAATCAACCACAGAAAACGCAGAAATTAAATTTCCGAGCTAAACCATCTGTGAAGCATCCCATAGCATGCACTATGCATGCGTGGTTAAGGAAGTTACTTATATCTAACTGACACACTTCCATGACATTATACCATTTGCAACCTTAAACCGTAACCTTAAGTGAACTTTCGATCATTCGGACACATAGCTAAATTTGAATCTTGATTCCCTAGGCTTAGTTTGTTGACTTTTCTATATGTCAACATATAATCCTTAGTTCCCTTAATTATCTTAATACTTGCTTGACTGGATTTCAATGGTCTACATCTAGGTAAACCAGATACTGACTAAACAGTCAAACTGTAAATGTAATGTCTTTCTTAGTACATAGCCGAGCATACATTAGGCTATCAATCGTATTAGAACACAAAACATTCCTCATAACCTCTGTCTTTACTTTATTCTTTGGTCACTGTGCCAAAGATTATTTCTCACTATGAGAGATAAGTGCTATGACATGTTTACTATTAACTGTATTAAACCTTTGTAACATATACTTAATGTATGCATTTTGTGAGAGGTATGACGAGTGTTAAGATCTATCCTGGTGAATCTAAATACCTAGGACAAAAGATGTTACGTCAAGGACCTTTTATGTCAAAGTTCTTAACCAAACGTTGTTTTATCTTATAAAACTTTGTTAAGGAATTTGATGTGAGCAATATATCATCCTTATGCAGTAATAGGAAGATAATTTTACCCCCCTGATCTGTACAAGCACCTTTTTAACTTCATTTTTCATGAAGCTGAAGCTGAAAGAGGTCATAACCTCATCAACTATAAGGTTTCACTTTCAGGAGGTTTGATGTAAACCACATATTGATCTGCATAAAGTGCAAATTATGTCAGTTTCATGTGGATCCTCAAAATTCTTTAGGTTGTACCATATAGACCACTTTATAAAGGTCTTTATTCAGGAAAGAGGTTTTGACAACTATCTGATGCAACTTTTTATCATTATGAGCTATAATTGCCTTAGTCACTCACAATGTATCCTACAACCATCTGATAAAAGAGAAAATCAATATTTTTCTCCCTGAGTGAAGTATCAGGAAATTGAGCTAGTCTATAAACTGATGAACTTCGTCCTTAAGTCCTTTAGGTCTTAAACTTTATATTAACAGTTTTACAATTATACTACAAAATCAGCTAGCTCCTTGAACTTACTATGCTTCATAGTTTTCATCTTATCAATCATTGCAACCCACCACAATTCCACTGTGGGTACAGAAAAAACTTCAGTAAAAGTAACTGGATTCTTAATATATCTAATATCATAATCCTGTTTACCTAATAGACCATAATATCAGATGAGATAACAGGTCATCTCACTCCGGTGGATCTTTACAACTGCATTAGATCTTGTATCCCCAGGAACCTCTGTGTATACAAGTATGGGTTCCTATTCTCATACAGGCATGGTACAAGGACCTAGATCTACTAGATTTAACTGTATGAGTAGCAGATACCTAATCACTGTAGTATCCATCCTGTTAGCATCCTAAGGGTCAAGAGGTCCACATCCTCATAGACATAGTATTCCAGAAGCTTAGCTGTTAGTGATTTCACTATTATGTTCTCTCCTTCTCTAAAGTAGAATCTGTTGCCTTTAGAGTGGTCAGGATACCTCACTAAATAGCAATGACCATAATGAGCATGCAATTTCTTTTTATAAGACTGGGTATTCACACTTTAAGATAATCAGGTAGATTAGTCTTGCTTTGCATTGACTTTTACAAGTCCTTTAGGGTGCGATTATGCCTTTCAGTAACACACCATTTTGCTCAAGACTAACCAGTATAGTGAATCAAGTCATTATGCCAACCGATTTCATATATCTGACAAGTGGACCTTTTTAAATCCTGAAACACCATATTTGCCATGATATTCTCCTCCATGGTCAGATTTGGCATTTTAAATGAATTTTTTCAATTGGTTCTCAACCTTGAATCTTTAAGCAAGAACTCATAACTGTAATGGGAATAATCATGACAAATGTCATAATACTTTTGAAATTGCACAATGTAACTATATAAGGTCTTCTGATATCCTTATATATCAGACTCAACAAGTCAGAAGTATGAGTTGACCTCGATATCCTTATTAGTCAACTCGCCCCTGTAATAGTCAACACATGTTTCCAGATCATCATAATCTAGAATTGAGAGAATGCCTTCCTTAATCAATCTCTCAACTCTAGCTCTGAAAATGTGGCTTAAACTTTTATGCCACACTTTGTATGGCTTTTCATTCATCAAGGTCCTTCATTTCATGACTTGTTCAACAAGATACAAAGAAGCATATATCTAATTCGAGGTAAGGCACATTCTATACAAACTATATGACAAAAAAATCATACGATTATGTTTGGCATTAAACACAACTGTACAACAGAAGTATTAAATACAAAACGTCAACTTTCTTTGTCCGAAATTGATCCAAAGATCATATATAAAATGTGTCGTGTAAAAATCTAAATGAACCTTGCTACAAAATTCAGTACATACATCCCCTATAGATATTACTTCCATTTCTTCATTACTGTCAACCATCAATTCCTCCTTTATCTTTATTTGGCTTTATCTTGGATATGAACCCCTTACACTGTGAAGCACCTTGATCAGATACTCCACTATATAGTTACCAAATACTCAATACGACTATCGCAAATCAGATTCATAAATCGACAAGCCAAAAAGTCATCTAATAGTCACAATCTTTCCTTCTAGGCCTTAAACTGCTAGTTACTTTATGTCCCTAGGACCTTCACCAGTACTGAATTAACCAGCATCAGCATGTGGAGAAGATTCATTCTTTCTACCTTTAATCTTAGTGTGTTTCATCTTTGCCTTCCTTTTAGTTGCTTCAAGGACTGTAGGAGGAACAAACTTGAGTTTCTCTTCCTCAGCAACGCAATGGGAAATCAAAGCATTAAAGTCCTATTTCTCATCCTGCCAATAATATGTCTTCACCAGATTACTTAACTCTGAAGGGAGTGCATTCAGATTCTGGTGAATTTTGAAGACATTAGGAAGAGAAATATTCAACATCTTCGGTCTCCTATGAAGATGAATTATTCTTGATATGTACTCCTTACTCCCCCTTTTTTCCCAAATACTTTATGGAGAATAATTCTTTATTCAAGGCACTTGTCTCAACACTAGATGAGACTGTGTACCTCTAGGAGACATTTCCAAGAAATCACTGTGCTATGTCTGTGTCCGGAAGTTTACTATACAGATGGTTAGGTACGAATCTCTTAATAGTCATTAGACATAATCTGTCAGACTGATCTTGGGCTTCATTGGCTGCTTTATGAGCTTTCAATCTCATGGATGTAGGTGGAGATGACCTATTTGTTTGTATGGTCATATCAACCTTAGCTATTTCCATAGCATTCAATACATCCTCTGTCTATTTCTTGTATTGAAACCGGTCAGGGTTTTAATGATGACATTGATTTTATTAACCAAAAAGGTGACTTTATAGTAACTTTGATTACATCAGCACAAATGTAGGGTAACAGTGATACTGAAAGCCATTAAATAATATCTTTCCTGAAAATCTGATCACACATATTATGAAATACTTTTGGGCTGAATACATAATACATGCAATTAGACTTCCAGCATAAAAAGAGATCAGAGTACAAACTATCAACTCTCACGATACTACCACCTTTGGGTGAATAGATTGTTCAAGAAACGGCTTTCCTCCATCTAATGCTTTTATGATCATCTCAAAATGTTATGTAAGACTAACACCTTTGGGCAAAATAACCAAACATAAAGTCACAGACATCCCCTAACATGTAAGTATAACAATCCAAAATACTGATTTGAAAGGCTACTTTTGTGACTACATTCTCATCAGTATCCTAAAAAGTCTAATAACACAAAGGATACAACTTTATGTGATCCTCACATTCTTTACAGGCATATGGTATGTGACAATGTAACTTCAATTAATGCAAAACCCGAATGCACAGTCTCATTATCACACGCCTGTGTGGAAGACATTCTCTGAAAACTTCATTTGAGACTTTCATAAAGAAAAATCTCAGTAGAGTGACTATTGTGCCTTACTTGATACAAAACCGACCACCTAAGACACAAGAATGTCTCAATTCCTTTTTCGATTGGCCTCATGCGATCTTGAATGCTGAATACGAGACCCAAGACACGACAATTTGAAGTATCTCTCTCATGTGATGTTCGAAGCATAAAAATTTACTTAAAATCGGATCTGGAATACCTTAATTCTTTTTCTGGAGTTAAACTTTATTTTAAACTAATGTAATAAATCCAGAAAAATGGAAAAAAACACTTTATTTCGAACCTGAAAACTGACCCAAAACACCCCGGGCACCCTTACGACAAATTTGAAATTTTTTTGTTTTTTTAATTGTACTATAGCAGACATCCATACGCTGACATCAGCGTACTGACGTCATCTTGCGTTAGCCGTGCGTCTGCGCAGCTCACACGCGCCTGCCAAGACTCACGGGGGACGCGTCTGGTATGTGACACGCACGCTCGCTCTATGCGCAGACGCACATTACACACGTTAGACACATGTTTGGCCTGTATGCGGCCACGTGTCGATGCATGCGATGCACGCACCAGACATTATCGCCCTTCCATGGCACTGTTCACCATTAGGCGCGTGGGTGACACATCTCTCCTTAAAAAATGATGATTTTTAAACGTCTCGGGTTCGTTTTCAACCTGTTTCTTAAGGCTAAACATATATACGTTACTTTCATGCAATAAAAAACAAGAAAAAAATCGAGAAACGGAAGCTAACTCTCCGAAAACCTTATGGAGAGAAAAAATGAAAAATCTCCGTATCATGCCACCGCTTTAATACCACATGTAGTACGTGACGGGTCCTTAGTCACGTATCCGGATCGAACATAAAAGAGCAAAAAAACAGAAATGCTGAAATACCCAATTTTAGTTCTGAAACTTCAACCGAGCTTTTCGAAGCCGAAACAATCTCGAATTCACTGTTGTCTTCACGGGAATTGCTCTCTGAGACACGAGCTATGTCTTTCTACAGTTTTCTCAAAACATGAGCTCTCTTAACAGGTTAGAGATTCCTTATGCTCGTGATTGAAATGAGCAACTGCAGGAGACCATAACCTATATATATAGCTTCCATATCGGACTTCCCCATCACAAGGTCGATTTGGACCAGGTTCACACTAATCTGGTTCCATTTTTCACCCGAAATTTGACCCATTATTTTAGATCATTTATTGGGCCACTTTATTATCTTTATCTAGATCAAATTATGTAACTTAGTCGATAATTTATTTAAAAACCAAATTACAATTAATAACTGTCCACTGAATGGGAAATTGAAAAAATTGCCCTTAGGGGTAAAAATGTCTAACACTCTTCACTACAATAACTCCTTTTCAAGTATTGCCCTGACTTTATCACCCTTATCAATTGGTCTTTCCCTACCCTCTGTCCCCCTCCTATATGGCTTCTGAAATTTTCCCACCCTTAAACTCCACCCTTACTTACACCCTTGTAACCAAACCCATCTTTATCCAATCTTCTTTCCTTACCTGCCTTCAATTCTCTTTAGCATTCAAATCATTTAGAGTTTCTAATGGGTTTATGTTGCTGTTGACTTTAGACCTAAAATGAAATTGAACTTCTACCCCTTAAGTGAGTATTCTGTCTGTGGAGTTATATCTCCACATATGGATCTCCTTAAAGCAGGTGTTGAGAAATGGAAGTCCACCCAACTTAGATTTTTCCTAGTCAAAACAATTGGAAACAACATGTATTACATGAATTACTAGTCAACAATGATGATTTGTTTCTCTTCAAGTTCTCCTATCTTAAAGCTAATAAGAAAAAATTACATGTAGGTTTATGACATGTGCACAACAAACCATTATCCATCATTGGTTCCTTGGTTTAAAGATGGAGGAGATCAAACAAAAGCATATATATACTGATTTGGATCTGTATACATGTTGTACCATTTAAGTACTAGATTATAAAGGGCCTCATTCACTTAGCAAATTTCATTGGAAAGCTTATATGTAAAGATCGAGCCACTACAGAAATCAAAAGAGTTAATTGTATTAAAATATATGTTTTAGTTACCTCCATTTCCAATCTACATGAAGTTATACCAATCATTATGCTTGTTGAGAACATGGAACCATTTGAAGATCAATTAAGGGTATCTTACACTTGGAAGCAAAAACTTAATTGTATCTTACACTTGGAAGCTTGAACTTAAGAACAAAAAGGTATGGCAACCCAATAAGAAGGTATTTAAAAATGGTAAATTTAGGAGATGCAACTCAAATTCTAGATTTAGTCAATCATGTTGAAGAAAACAACCTCACTTTAAATGGAGAAGAGATGGTCAAAGAGTGTCATAGTGACGTACTCACTAACTTACTAAGCAATATAAAAACGACTCAAAATGGCACTTTTGTTAAAAATTCAAAACTAGGAAGTAGAAGATATAGAGAACAATAAACAAGGATTTGAACCTATTATTAGGAGAAAATCAAATAAGAAAAAGAAGGCCCCATCTGTGGAGTAAACTACATGAAGATTATGGCATGGAATATTAGAGGAGCTAATTCCCCTCACAAAACTTTTGATTAAAAACATGATTGCTTAGAATAAAATTGAGATTATTGGAATTTTAGAATCTATCATGAAGCAAAGGAATTATAATCTACTTAAGGTGCTTCATGATTAGTGGAGAGAGAAAAAAAATCATAGCCATCACCCTAATGGAAAAATCCTATTATACTATAACTCTTCCTTACTGCATGTATCTGCAAGCTACATGACAGATTGAATTATTCATTGAGAAGTGTTAGTAAACTGGTGTATATTGCATTTATATATACTCATAACAAGTCTTATCAAAAGGGCCTTCATATGGAAACTACTCAAAGATATGGTTGTCAATATCTCAACACATTGGCTCTTAACTTGTGACTTCAAATCCACAATTAAAGCTGAGGAAGTTAGGAAACATATCTATTGGAAATCCATGTCATGACTTAAGAAAATGTATTGTTAAAGCTCAACTTATTGATCTTCCCCATAATGGAAACTTCTTAATCAATCTGGAGACAAATTTATTAGAAAGAAACTAGATCGTACCCTTGCTAATTAGAATTGGTTTCTAGGATTTCCAACCAACTTCTCTATGCTCAAAAAAATGTAGCCTTTTTATCACTCAACTATCATCACCCACATTTCTTCAGTAAGTCCTAAAACCCCTTTCAAATTTAACAATTTCTTGACTGACCTAGTAGGTTTAGGTGAAGGAATCTGGACTGGTTTAAAGACGAGAATCAAGGTCTTTAAATAGTTTGTTTATATTAGGAAAATTTAATTCATTAAGCATAAGATTAAACTATCATTCATAAAGAATATGGGCAACATCTATCATCTCCTAAACACTACAAGGAATAATCTTTAGACGGTCTACCTAGAGCTCTATAATAACCCCTCTTCTTTACACTACAAGAGATGGAAAAGGTAGCTTTGAAAAATGTTTCCAAAGCCTTAACCTATGGCATCTCCGTTATAAAACAAAGATCTTGCATTAAATAGTTGAAATATGGAGATAAGAACTCATCTTTCTACCACAGGGCTATAGTATCCAGGAGAAATAATAACAGAATAGTTTCTTTAAGATTGATGATCACAGGATAGACTGTTAACACTAATTGTTAGATGGGGCCTTCAGCTACTTCTCGATTATCATAAACATTCCCACCAATGCTCACTCATCCATTCCTTTCTTCAATGAGAACATTAAGTGGTGCCTAACTTCTCAAGAAACAAAAATCTTAAGTAAACATGTTACCATATAGGAGATTGAAGATTTTTTAAAATCACTGAACCCTCACAAGGCTCCTAGCCCTAATGGCTTCAATATGAACTTTTATATTAAATCGTGGCCTCTGACCAAGAAAGCAGTAATGAATGCTATCTTATAATTCTTTAACAAAGGATCCTTACTCACTGAGTGTAGCAACCCACTCCCGTCCAACACATGCCCGTACGCCCGTCAGATGTTCGTGCTTATGTCCGACGGAATGGCGCACTAGTTATATCACTATCACTTATCTCATGGCATCATAATTTAAAACATAAGAATCACAATGACTAAAAACCCAAATTCATCATTTCATTTCGTAAACAATATATACATTGTAGCTTTACAACATCATCCTTATAGGTACAATATTAACAACCTATCAGAGTCTACGTTCTGTCTATAAAACATGTTACATACATAAGGATTTAACAAAAAAATCTAGGCTAGATCCTTTAGTCCAGCTGATTGACCTTTGATCTATGTCTTCAGTCGAAAAGCAGTATCAGTTCTCTTTTAAATTGACTTAGAAGTATATCTTCTCTCTCAAACTTGAAATATCAACATTGCAATTTTGGGTGAGTTTTACAAACTCTGTGAGTCAACCTTCCTCGATGGTTCACCAATATCACATAACACATCATCACATACAAACACATAATTCACATCATTTCATTTTTCATATATCATCATAAATCACTTTGTACATAATTTTTCACATTTTTCATTCAACTCAATTTAAATTTAGATTGCAATCATTCAAATCATACAATTCTTACATACATGCAATGTTCATGAGACTCACATTCGTTTATTACTTTGTTATGGAAGAGTGTCTTTTTTACTGCCCCATATCCGCTATAGATACCGAGCTCATTGTTACTGTTCCTTATCCGTTGGAGATACAGGGCTTATTTTACATAACGAGACAGAAGCTCTTACCACATTCTGAGCTTTAAGCTCTTTTTTTCAATGGCAACTCCGGCCACAACTACCATTATGTTTCATGAATTCATGTAATGAAATGCATTACACATATTCAATCATTATGTTCAATCAATCACATTCACGTTCTCTTTCTCATTCACATTTATCATCGCACCTTGGTCAAGCATTCAACATTTACGTGTTGAGAACATTTAGTCAATCAAATTCGCATTCAAGGAGCACTTCCAATGTATTATTCATGCATCAAACACCTTAGACACTCAATGTCCCAAAACCAACGCATACGCATCACATAATAGTCCATACATAGTTTAACAAGCACATAATTAAGGTGAGATCATCTTAGGTTACTCACAGTTTGCTCCCATTAGCTTACTGCCCTGAAGTTTCAGCAATGTCTAAAAGTGGTCGCTCAATGTGCTCTTCTATATTGTGCAATCACACACATTCATACATTACTAATTTGCACATTTACATAAATAATCAATCACAAGCACATATATATGTCATGTATAATGCATGTTCAATGACAAATTTCCGAGTAAGTTTTCTTAATACAAATCTTAGAATCAATTAACAACATCTTCCAATACCTAATTCACTTTGTTCACTTTAATCACCTCATTCAACATCAACTAGGTTCCTTCAAAATCTCATTTCAGCCTAAATACCTCATATGGAAATACCCAAGCATTGGTTGGTTCATAAATTACTCAAAAGACAACTCTCTTTCTCCATAGGTCTGGCCACGATCATGGTGTCCTTGCCACGATCGTGACAGAAACTTTTAGAGCTAGCCACGATCGTGGTGCTCCTACCACGATCATGAAAGAAACCTTTTTTGTATAGGCCACGATTGTGGGGAAGGGCCATGATCGTGACAGAACCATTTTCTTTCAAGCCACAATCATGGGGGTGAAAGCTACAATCATGCCCTACGATTTTCCTCCCCATTCATCTCAATTCAACACACATTTTAACACCAATTTCACACCAAATTTCCAAAATTCTTTACTTCTAACACAACATCATTCCACACTAATTCAAATACCACTTTGATTGCATTAATCTTTCAGACCTCTAATCATTTGATTTAGCATCTACAACTATATATTCTCATTCATACAATCCTATCCTTTTTCCATAATATCACATTTATAGTATCAAACAATTCATTGTCAAAATTCCATCATTTCAAGTTGATAACCTCTTCATTTATACCTAAATTTCAGTTCAATATCATCTATACACAATTCAAACACATGATTGATTACAACACTAAAACAGAACATATTCATATACTCTTCCATCATCAATTTTTTGCAAATTTTTTACTTCATTTACACCTTCTTTTTTTTAACCCTAACTATCACTTTAACTAATCTCAATTCAAAACACCAATATGCACACTTTGTCTTAATTTAAAACACATAATTTATCATCCCTTACAACACAAAAATAAGACATGACTCCACCTATCTCTTCACCCACACATCATCATCTTTCAAACTTCATGGTTCATAATCAATCATCTTTTAAATTTTATCATCAAAATTGCTTCTTACTAAAACAACTCATGCATAACAAGAACTTTCAAAATTTGAAATATAATCTCTTTATTATTATTACCACCCACATTAACACTAAAAAAAATCAATTTCATGATCGTGATTATCAATCTCAAATTACTCATCCTATTAGTTTCATTTAACACCATCCACAAAGATCAAGGCATAACTTACTTGCTTGACTCTTAAGCTTCTTCGAAAATCACCAAGAAACCCTAATCTTCCATGCTCACAATCATCAACTTTCTAGGGTGGATTACATTAGGTTTAGAGACAAGATGAAGAAAACCACAAGATGAGAGTAGCAAGTGAAAGGAGATTGCTAGGTTCAACATGAATGGAGATTGGTGAGAAAAACTTTGTGAAGAAGAAGAAAAGAAGAAGGTCACAAAGGAGAAGAAGAAGCAAGCAAGATTTAAACAATGAAATGGTCTTCTTAGTAATTAAGAGAATCGTGGGATAAGGACATGGCTTAGTAAGTGACACTTGTCACTTACCACATGTCCCATCCTTATAAGTTCACAATTGGTTCTTTTATTAAACTAGTTCATTTAACTTCAATTTCTGCTTTAATTATCTCCTAATTTTCAATGACATATGTCATTAAATCGAAATATCATTTATCAAAATTTATATTGTCATTTGACTCTTACATGTACTACCATTTATCAATTATCTTGTCACTTGGCATTTTTCCTAGTCCAAAAATACCTAAATTTTTAGAAATTTCCAAATTTTCACTAAAAATCCTAAATTAGTTCTAATACATACCAATGAAATTTTCAATACATATAAGAGACAATTCATATTAAAACTCACATTTATAAATCAATTATACCTGGAAAAATGTCAATGAACCCATGTACCATCATCTTACTGGATGCAAACATTTATATTTATCTGCGTGTGTATGCTATATTATGCATAAGCATGAAATTCAATTTCTAAATTCTCAATAATCTCTCATATACAGTATCATAGGGTTCTAACCCTTATCATAAGATAATGGGATGTTACACTAAGCTCAATAAAACCTTTATAAATCTTATTCCTAAAAGTGGTGAGTAGAAATATTTTTTAGATTTTTGACCCATATTTTACTATAATTTAATATACAAGATAAAAAATCATTACTCACAAATTAAAGAAAGTGCTTCACAACCACATTGATCCAACAAAAGTTGCCTATACCTCCTGAAGAATTATTGGAGGTAACATCTTTTGCTATATGAATTAGTTAAAACCTATTCCAAAAGAAGAGGCAATTTAAATTGAATCCTCAAAATTGATTTAAAGAAAGCAATTGATAGTGTGGATTGTGATTTCATCATTAACACCCTCAATGCAACGAAATTCCCATAATCTTTCACTCAATGAATCAAACAATGCATAACCACTCCTTCCTTTAACAATCTAGTTGATGGATAACTTACCATCACTTTCAAAAGCTGCAAAGGAATTAGGCAGGGCGATCCCATTTCACCCTACTTATTTTCTTTGCTAATGGAAGTTTTCAACAGACTTCTCAAAAGAGTAATGTAAAGAATAGACTGCTCAAATTCTAAATTAGTTTCAACCTTTGCGAAAGCTATAATGGTGTTTAATAAGTTATCCGGTCTAAAAGCTAATTGCATCAAGAGTTGTATCTGTTTATCTAGGGGTGCCATGAACTAGGAATAGAACTTAAAGATTATTTCTGGTTTCAATGTTCATCATTTTCCCCTATTATAGCTTAGCATTCTGGTGGCTGCATGAAAATTAACCATGAGAATACAATATCCTAAATGATAAGATTAACAACAGAATATCCATTTGGGGAACAAAGAAACTATCCATTGTGGGTATAACTCAACTCATTGCATAATTTTTAATTCCATTAGTGTTTAATAAGCAGTTCATGTTGCATTCCCTACTACTGTTATTAAAACCATTGATAGGATATGCAACAACTTTCTCTATTCAGGCATCAAGGAAACTTTAAACAGAGCCAAATTCAAATGGAATGATATATGTATTCCAAGAGGAAAAGGAGGGCTAAGTATAATCCCTCTTAAGATATTGAAAATTGTCATACTCACCAAGAGAATATGGAGGCTACTGAAGGATAAATATATAGATTCTAGCAAGATAACTCGTTATCAATAAGACCTCTAGACAAACTAAGCTCTGTTACTACCGTCAAACCTTTAATCCAACAAGAGATGAAAATTTTTGCAACTTTATCCGACAAGGATATTTTCAGGTAAACTCCTATTCCTAATTATATAAGCTCAAGGATCATCTAAACTTGCATACCAGCAATAGCAACCTCACCAACCACTCTTACAAGAAATTTCTTCAAGGAAACTTGAACAATATCCCATGTACTAAGATAGTAACATCAATTACCTCGTGCTTTTACTACATTATAGTTAGCTATAAAACATAAACTACCAAAGGTAGATAGGTTGTAAAAATTTCTAAACCTCACTAACTGGCGTATATTATGTTTGAAAAAAAAATCAGAAGAGAGCATGATCCATTTATTTTTCAATGTGAGTTTGCTAAAGATACTTAGAGAGCAATGCTACACAAATGCTACTCTTGTGATGCTCAAAAGGAATGGAATGATATAATAAATTAATGCTACACCATTAAACATCTAAACATCATAGTGAAATGGTGCTTCTAGTTATCAATTTCATATCTTGTCATAGGTACATTAGATGAGAGGAACATATAAATTTTTCATGATAATAGTCTTGATTAATATGTTTTATCAGCATTAAAATACTTTAAGTGCACTATAGTTAGCATTAGAAAGTACGGTATGATCCCACAAAGACTATAAGTACTAGTAGTTACCCTTTTTCTTTATCTAACTTATTAGTCAAATTTTTGAATTTTAATTAAAATTTTAACAAAACTAAAAAACTAAGATTGAAACTATACTGAACTTAGAACAAGGAAAATACTAAGAAGATGTCAATATCAAATAATAAAGTCTAGGAAATGAATCCCCCTAAGAACCTTAATTATTAATCATATATCTTGAAATTATATTATCAAATATTGGACCTTGGAAGTTCCTATCTTATGTTAATATCTTTCTTAAGACTATTAACAACTAATCCATCAATTGATTAATAGAAATCTTTCTCATTAAAACCCCTAGGATTGCATTATCAATTTGTGAATTCTGCTATTAGGTTTTACCCTAATCTAGAGGATTTATATCGGCCTATCTCTAGGTTTGTATGCAACTCCTTCCAGTTATGGTATATTTATTCATATAAGAGGATTTCTCATTCTCAATTATATGAAAAAATCATGCACTAATATTGCTGATATATTAGAACAATAATAATCCATATAATTGAATCATAATAAATCAATCAATATAATTGCATTGAATAGAAGATCAAATCATATTGTTATTTCCACTTAGGGCTCAACACACCTAGACATCATACAAGTTTAGTTCCTATCTATAGAAAACAAACCATAGATAAATATACATAAAAACTAATAGAAAACAAAGAAATCATATTTTTAAATCTTCCTTTTTCTTTTATTGAATCTTCTTGCAACTTTGGATTGGATTATGCTCTCTATCAGATCTCTTGACATTATCTTCATGTTTTCCTCGCCTCTTAATTAGAACTACCAGCTCTCTATGTCTCTTACAACCTACAATTTATTTAAAATTCGGCTCTCCTCAAATTTCCTCCACTTATGTCCTTTTATAGTAAAAACTAAGGCTTCTAGGTTATACATAGTCAATAAACACAGGCATGTAAGTGACTGGGTATCTCTAAAAACACTTAAATTCACGATTTCACACTAACACAAAGACTTACACAGGCAACATATGATGTGTGCTTAATTGTTGATACGTATAATCTTTGACACTTAGTGATTAATGCTTTATAATGCTTAAGACACTCACTTTAGTTCATATTTAATTTTAGGTATAATTTGGAAGCATAATGGCTAAAGTGAGTTGAAAGAACACTTTTTCAGCCATCTTCCTGATATTTATACTCACTTGTCTTCATGGAATAAGAAGAAGAATGGGTAGAGTAAGAGGAGATAAGAAAAAGTTGCAAACACCAAGTATGAAGCGATTAGAGAGTCACGGTCATGTATGAATTTTTCCCGTCTCATGGCCATGACAAAATGTGTCGTGGACGTGAGATGAGTGACACATGTTGCATGGGTGTGACACTCCTTGTCACATCCATGCAACCTTGGCTCATGGTCGTGAGCCTTCCATGGAGGTTACTCACGGTCGTGACACTACAAGTGACAGTTGGACTTTTTTCCAACTCACCCAAAAACCTAGTTTTCCTTATATTCATGACAGAAACATTGCAGTCTTCATTTTTGGGGTTTTGGGAGAAAGAAAGGTGATAGAGAGCTATTCTTATGAAGACCTATGAAGAAGATGGAAGGCTAGACTTTTCGATATCGTTTTGAAGGTGAAATCGACACCCAAGTCACGGTTAAACATATCTCTTCATTGTCTAATGTTGAATCTCTCTATATGTATTGATTAGGTTATCCTATATCTATAGATTTGGGTTTTCGTGTATGAATGATCATTAATCCCATTATCATTAGATTGTTATATATGAACTCACTGTTAGAATCGTGGATATAATCCATAATTGTTATGTTTGAGATTCGTTTGTAGCTACGAATGGTTTTAAATCATTAGGGATAATGTAACCTAGGTTAAATGACCCGAGCTTACATAGTTGTTGCTTAGATTGGTCTATTTTCCATATCGTAATGCAGCTGTTTAATCGTGAGTAGGCCAGGATTGATCTGAGAATTGGGCTTTACACATATTTTGTACTTTTCTCGCTTTTAACTATTTTATTGCTTGCATAGTTTAATTTTGTTTTGTTTTCTCAATTACATCAAATCAAACCCCCCCTTTTTTTTATTTCCTTTGCATCAATTATTTTTATTATGAGAATTAACCAAACATCCCTTATGGATAAGATCCCGACTCACCTCAACTACAAATTTTTAGTATGTAAAGTTAAGTAAATTTTGCAATGCACTTGACACGCATTGTCAAGATATATAGCTGTGAGAATCAATATATAAGTTTATGTAATTCCATATGACTAGAGCTAAAATTTTTCAATCTTTACATATTTACAGAGACTTACACAGTCACTATACACGGTCGTGTAGGTCTTTAGTTATTTTAAATCTTTGTTCCATGCCATGATTTCATCTGAATTCTTCTCTTTTTGGTCCAAGAAGGCAACTATTACCTATAAATGCACTTGAAGTAAATTAAGTACGAATTATATAACAAAACTATAAAATATCAAGCAAAACTCATTAAATATGGGTGTATAATTATAGTTAAATTAGCATTTATCAAACATCCCCACACTTAAGCTTTTTCTTTTCCTCAAGCAAATTATAATTTAAATTATCAATCTCACAAACATACATTCATCTTTAACTTCAACCTATCCATCTATATTATAAATCATTATGTCATATCGATCAAATTAACATACAATTAAGATCCAATTATCCTAAAACTAACTTCATAAGTAAATATTAATAATAATTACATTAATAATCTTTTTGAAATCAAAGGCAGAATTCTTTATACCCTTACCAAGATTTCACTCAATACACTCAAGTGTTTAGTTGAAAAGTATAAAAACTCTCAAATCAATACATAATGGAACTCTTAACCATAAGCTTGCAATATTATCATATCTTCACCACTTATAAATAAACTAGAAAAAATAAAAAGGTCCTTATAAGGGTTTAATAGGGCTTAGGTAAGGTATGATTGGGATAACCAAAGGGTTGCTAAAAATGAAAGAAATTTACAACAACTAAGACTAAAAGAAACTTAGTCTTTCTCAATATAGTTCCTTTATAACATGAATCCATTAGTACCATAATTCAAACACTTCTTTTTTTTTATGCTCATAACATATATTTTTTTCATATACCATAATTAAAGAAATATTGGACCTTTTCAAAATTCAAATTTCAAGCAATCAGGTAATTGTAAATACATTCAAGGTTTAAAACAATGCTTCAAATAAAATAAGGTAAAGGCTAATAATGGTGTATTATTAATGAAAAAGGCTAAGGCTCAAAATTGGTTACTCCTAAAGGATAAAGTATGGTAGGATAATTATCTAAAAATAGGGTAAACAATTGTTAAATCTAATTATCTTTATCATTCTAATGCTTCCAATTTAGCATATGTGGTCTCAATATGCATAATAAAAACAAGTTTTAAAATCATCCAACTATGCATGATAACACACATGAAAGAATAAAAGTGCTTTAAAATTTATGTATTTGATCTTAGACTCAAAGGCTCGCGAAAAAAATAGTCATATGTGTGTAAATAAGATGCATTCAATGACAAACAATATGACTTATAAAAATAAGTTCATTCTAACTTTCAACGTCTCGCATACTAATTCATATCAATCATCAATAATGATATAAAGTACTTATGGACATATTTCAATTAATTCAAAATATAAGTTAGTAAGATTTAATAGCAAAGATTATAATAAGCTTAAGAAATTATCATCCCCTTCCCTACACTTAAAGTTGGGCATTGTCTTTAATGTACACAATATATGCACACTAAAATAAAAAGTGAGAAAGTGGAGAAATGTGGTACTTTCTTGAGTAATAAGAATTTCATATTCTGATTTTGATGGTGGACAGATCTTATACTAGATACTATCATCCTTACAAAATATAAATGAAAAGGGATAAAAATAAAAGGAAATAAAAATAAAAATAACAAAGAAATATGGAGGTGACATTAACACCAATGTTTAGACAAGATAAAATAATAATGGAAAGAAAATAAGAAAAATGCATAATTAAAGAGAGAAAAAGAAAACAAAAACCAAATTTAAACATCTCCATCCTCTTGTGACTCTGGCATGTCCATCGATGGATGGTCCTTGGGTCATTAACCCTAACATGTGGAGAAGTTGATGATGAAGCACATACGTTAGATGATGGAGGCTAGAAAGCGATGCTTAACGGCTTGACATCAACAACAGTAAATGCCCTATCCATCTAACAAAGGTCTTAAGCTTTCCTATCGCTCCATCATCTTTGCCTATTGTACTCAGATAGTGCACTGAGTACCCATAAACTACCCAAACCATCTCTCCAGCTGAGCTATCTTCAACTGGTTTAAGTGTGGTGTCCTCACCTTAGGTACCTCCAGACTATCCTCCTTGCATGCTACACCCTCCATCTAGGATGGTAGTGAATACGATTATATGGCTGCTCCATTATGTGTTGCTTCTATATGGCTCCTTCTAATGTTGTTGGCTCATCAAGAACTTTAATAAGTCTATATATATCACCTATAGGTCCCCACTGTCGACTCAACATATGTATATGCTTCATAACATCTAAGTTGAGTGTTGTCATGGTGCGTACCAGCTGTATTGGCAGTAATCTATCAATAACCCCTATCTATTATGCAGTTCTCGTCACATAAGCCCCATGAAAATCGTGTCGACCTTCCTCTCCTTACTCTAATACCTAATGAATAGTGTTAATGCATGCCCCAAGTAGATTAGCATCCTCTCGCTCATACTCCAGAGATAAAACACATCCAAGTTATTGACAATATTGTAGCTATCACCCCATTTACTTAATGTATGGCTCAGAACTTCATACATATATCAGAGTTCCAAGTGTCGCAATGATGATGATGTGGATTTCCTCAAATCGTAGTCCTTATCACCACAATTAGTACTCTAGAACTACTAGGAGACACCCCATATAGGAAATCTATCCATAACTCTCATTAAGCTTGCGTCCCTATAAAGTCTGGGTCATATAACTCCTTGGTGATAGAGAATTTTGAATAACTCATTTAGACTCTCCCCTCACTGTTAGAACTAAATTATGTTTGACCTATCCAAATCATGTCTTCCTTTCTCCACAAAAAATGTGGAGAGCACCTCGAGTGTTAACTCCTAATATGGGGGCCCCATGATCTTAAAGAATCGGGCCTAGGCTTCAATATAGATAAGGCCCCTAACTTGTTAGACCAAACAACCTACCCTGATGCCTCCCAGTAAATGCTGCAACCTGTGACGAATGTCTTGTCTTTGAGCCTATGATGTCGCTTGTCAGACCATACTTCTGGAGCCCGACGATCGCATTCAGATAACACACATTTATCAAAGCTCTAATACCACAACTGTCGGGCCCCGTTCCCAGACCCCGACTTCCATGCAAAATATCGTAACATTTGAGCTTATTTTCAACCCCTTGACCATTATCGGTTTATCTTCTTCTCTCTGATACCACAAGATGTCGCATACTTATAACAAATATTCATCACCCATACTTGCATTCAAACACCACTTTTTAGTTGAGCTCCGCTCTTCGACTATTCATTTATCCATTTCAACCTGAATACCTCAAGGAACAGTGTTAGTGAGTCCTCACTTTACATATAAACATGCTTCGGGGTTGTCAGTATAACTTTTTCTATAGACATCCAATTCAGTTTCTTTGGATAGTTTGAAAGAAGATTTCAAGAGCTACAACTTTCATGAAGAACTTGAAGGCCAGTTTTTACTTCTGAATAGTCAAAAATAAGACAGAAGATAACCATGAACAGTAACCCAGATGATATTGTGAACAGTAACATAGACGAACTCTGTGAACAGTAACACAGACGATACTGTGTGAACAGTAACACAGAGGAAGTCTGTGAACAATAACACAGACGATACTCTGTGAACAATAACACAGAGGAAGTCTGTGAACAGTAACACAGGCGATAATCTGTGAACAATAACACAGAGGATATTCTTCAACTCATATTACTTCTTA
Source organism: Erythroxylum echinodendron (assembly GCA_027575705.1). NCBI lineage: Eukaryota > Viridiplantae > Streptophyta > Magnoliopsida > Malpighiales > Erythroxylaceae > Erythroxylum > Erythroxylum echinodendron. The sequence continues at coordinate 31,287,022 of JANZXR010000002.1, forward strand.
ACTCCTTCTTATAATCATTAGCCCATGATCTATCCTTTGTGTTCTATCCTCTGTGGTTGACTTTTATCTTCTGTGTTGACCACTTATCGTCTGTAGTCTATCCTCTGTGTTTGACTTTTATCTTCTGTGTTGACCACCTATCGTCTTTGGTCTATCCTCTGTGTTCTATCTTCTGTGTGATGACATGTCCTCTATGTTCTGACGTCATCACTGACGATACTTCTATTCTCTACTCATGCTTTCCTCTATGTTCTATCTTTTATGTAATAACGTGTCCTCTGTATTCTGATGTCATCACAGACGATACTTCTCTACTTATCCATTCCTCTACGTTCTATCCTCTATATGATGACGTGTCCTTTATGTTATGATGTCATCACAGACGATACTTCTACTCTTTATTCCTCCATTCCTCTGTGTTCTAACGTCAGCATAGAGGATACTTCTACTCTTCATTCATCCTTTCCTGTAACACCCCACTCCCGCCGAACCCGAACCCGATATCGATCGTGATACTCGAATCCGTGCCCCGCGAGGGTGGCGTGTCACATCTCTTAACAAAAGTCAGTATAAATTTTTTTTTTAATTCTTTTAAAACGTTTCGCACTTATCACTCATTTGTGTGCCCACTTTTTATTTTCGAAAACACTTTGTCTATTTAATCAGAAAGCAGAACATAATACAACACAATGAAAATCACAAACACTTTTATT
>JANZXR010000002.1:31298370-31320001 GCA_027575705.1 Erythroxylum echinodendron
ATTGAGTGAACCATCGATGATGGTTACCTCACTGAGTTCGCAAAACTCACCAAAATTGCAACGTTGACTTTTTAGGATCGAGAGTAGCCTCCTAGCTTCAGAGGGACTTTTCCAACCGTGTAGATTGTGTTGGCGAGAGAAGTCATGGCTCACAGGTCAGTCAGCTGGGACTTTTGGAATGATGTAGATAGATTTGCTACTTTGTCCTCTTCCATATAGCATTTTGTACTAGGGTATTGGATTTATGTACAGACAGTACAGTATGATAAATGTACAAACCTTTGATTTTGATGGAATGAAATGAGGAAGAAGTTAAATTAAAAATAGTATGGTTTTCTATTAATGCTTTATTGTTAAAATTAATGTGATGCCATGTGGAGTGAATGTAGTGATCATAAGTAGCTCACTCTTATCATAGAATATGTATCGGAATGACCTGCGGGCGTCCCGGTGCGTACCCTACGATAAGGAGGTGCTACATTTGAAATTTGAAATTCCTTCCCTGAGCTTAAAATTGCACATTGTCTCCAATATATACAATATAAACACAAATAAATAAATATTAACAAAAGCACAAAAAAGAATGAGAAAGGTAGGAATTGGTACTTCCCTTAATAGAGTTCACGATCATACAAGTGTTGTGGAAACATGCTAGCTTAACTCCTCAAAATAAAAATAAACCAACTTTTAATCATACAATGAATGATCTGGGTTGGGAGTAATCATACAAAGCACATACCCATGAGCAACTAAAGATAGTGGTGAAGGTGATAGTATGCATCATTTTAGGTGGGTACAACTAAAAAAGAAGTGAGAACAACATAATATTAGCATCCTTAAGACAAAGGATGAGATCTTAATATAGTTCAATGCATATGATAATGAGAGAGATTTTGAGGGAAGAGTAGAAAGATGAAGCAAAAGGGCAAAAATAGTATTAAAAAAAATCAAGATGCAGAGAAATAGATGATAATTGATAAAATTGTCTACAAATGAATCGAATAGACCAATTTACAAGAATAAGGCTGGGATGGATTGAGACAGAAATGTTTTAATTCTATTTCAATGAACCTTTCTTTTTTTTTCCCTTTCTTATTGTTTTGAAATGAAAATTTTCAAAACTTGTTTTTCTTAATGTTTTAAAAACTGAATTGAATGTTTTAGTTCTATTTCAGTGACCCTTTCATTTGTTTCCTTTCTTAATGTTTTGAAATGCAAATTTTCAAAACTTTTTTTAATGTTTTAAAAATTGAATCGAAGGTTTAAAAGGATTAATTAGTATTAGATTATTATAAAATCGATTAAAGAATGAACAAAATTGAAAATTTTAAAATATGATTAAAAAAGACTATTTTTATTCATCAAAATTTAATTAAAAAGAATGTTAAATAAAAATTAATTAATTAACTTTGGTTAATAAAAATAATTAATTTAATAAAATTAACTGATTGGTTAATAAATTGATTCATTTTTAGTAATAAGAGTTATTATTTATTAAAGTAAATTGAAACGACCCGAAAAGTTGATTAATTAAAAAATTTTATTTCTTATTTATTATATACCGGTTGAATCTTTAAACTTTAAACCTTTCCTTTAACTGATTCAATGCTTGGTCCAATTTTTAAAACATTGGTTAAAACTTAAGAATATTATAACTAACTATTTGTACTATTTATAATTTTATATTTTAAAGGGTTAATTGAAAAAATGTTCTAAACTTTACTCAATTTTGTAATTATAATTTGAACTTTAAAAAGTGGTAATTAAATACTCAGATTTTCAACTTTTTTCAATTCTAGCCGGACATTAGTTTTGTCATTAATGTTGTTGCGTGGCTTGTCACGTTTTCTAGAAACCTTAAATACTTATACTTGTCAGACTTAAATAAACTAACTAATTAAGTTTAACTAAACTACTTCATTTTGGGATTGAAATTTCTAAATCAAACTCATTGCCAATCGTTGAGATCCTTAAATTGTAGTTTAGTTAAATTTGATTAGTTAGTTTAATTAAGTCTGACATGTATAAATGTTTAAGGTTTTTGGAACATAAGACAAGTCACGTCAATAATGTTACTGGAGACACTAACATCAGGCTAGAATTAAAAATAATTGAAATTTTAAGTATTTAATTATCACTCTTTAAAGTTCGGGTTATAATTGCAAAATTAAGTAAAGTTTAGGATTTTTAGTGATTAACCCTATTTTTAGAAAAAACATATTTAAAAATAGATAATATATAATATGTCAACATAAAAGAATAAATTAATTTAAAATTTTGATGGTAAAAATATCATGTAAAATGTAAAATTATTTTCAAATTTATTTTTAGTGCAAATAAAATATAATAATATATTTAAGCTACAAAATAGCCATTAATTCAATTTTTTATTTGAATAAAAATTTAATAATAAAGATTAATAAGAATTGAAATAATAAATAATTTTACTTTTACCAATGTTTAAAAACCGAACTGAACATCGAACCGGTCAAAAAAAAGGTTTAAGATTTAAATGTTCAGAGGTATTAAATAGTTATAAAACTGATATTTAATAAATAAGATGTAAAAATTATAAGAGAAAGTAAAAATAAAATATTTTATTGAAATAAAAAATACATGAATATCTATCATTAAGTAATGAACTAATAATAAATCAACGCTAATAATTCAAACTAAATCTGAGTCTAATATATAACTTAAAATAACAATAAAAATCAAAATCAAAATCAATATTGTATTTTTGAAGGAGGTTATGTCTCATTATCTTCAAAAGTTCTAAATTTTCCATCATCATCTAAAGACTAATAAAGTACATTTTCATCTAAAATATTTACATCAACTTCTTTAACTACATTCAAATAATTTTATTTTTAGAACAATCCCCTCTTTTAGATTTAGTTAAAAATAATGTTAAAATACGTGTGACATAAATATTATATATAAACCAACCAAATGTTATTTATACAATGATCTAACTGAATTTTTAAATTCAGATGGAACTAATTAAATTTGAAACAAATTAATAATTTATTATAGTTATTTTAAATTATTAATGAATTTAATTAAATTAATTCAAGTCAAATTTAAGAATTAAATTAAATTATCATTTTAGTTATATTTTATTAGCCTATTATTGTTTATATAGCGTGTAATTGAAATTATTTTGTAATTAAGATATAAGAAGAAGGATCTTTTAATTAAAAATAGAAAATTTTACTCAAGAAATTTATAATTTTTACTTTAAGTCTAGAATACAAATATTTATAAAAATAAAATAAGAAATAAGAAAGGGATAAAAAGAGGAAAACCACTGCCCACCTCCATGATGTAATGTGAAGATGTTGGTTTTTAGGTGGATTTCCATTCCCTACCTTATCAATTGCTCTTTTTTAGTCTATAAATCGCATCTCTGATAACCACTCAAACCTCCTTTCCTTTTCATCTCCTGTAATTGCTACTGTTTAGCATCTTTCTATTGTTTGGCTTCCAGGTATTTTAACATATAGTTCATTAAAGCTCTGGCTTTGAACTGAACTCATCTTTCATTGATTTGCCTATTTCGAGCTTTTGTTTTGGTTTTTAATGCCAAACTAACTACACATTTACTCAATCTTGGTTCCAAATCAATTTTCACTACAATATATTGATTTCTCAAGTGTCAATCACACAAAGCTCTCATCTTTCTATACGGATCTAAAGTTAAATCAGTGTAGAAAAATGAGAATCAATAACCTATTTGGTTTTCATTAACAACATTTTAAAATAAAAATTAAATTGAAAATCAATTCAGTCTGTGCTTAACCCGATCAAACTAACCAGTCCGATCTATTTTTACATTATTGTTTTTTTATAGTTAAGTATTTAGCACTTATCTAATTAAGCTATGATGTAAAGTACTTGAATATGTATATTAATTTAAAAAAGAAATTAGCTAAATTGAATGTTATATAACAAAAGGTGTTATATTTTGGTAAGAATGAAAATAGTGACAAAGTAAAAAAAACACACTTATGAAAAGCATAATGATAAATAAGCATGCTTATATTTATATTTGGCATGACATTTTGTAATTTAAAGAAATAAAGAATTTCATTATGTATTAATAAAAATTCAATTTGTTCTTTTAATTTAATAAGATATTTGTAAAGTTTGGTCCTTTCCTTTCTTTTGACATCCCAAGGCATCTATTATAAATAGATAGTAGAAACAAAAAGGTAGTATGTATTGAATGTATTTGATTAAAATTAATAATTAACAACTTTAATAAAAGAATAATTTAATAGAAAATTAAATCACAATTAAATGTCAACTTATATCTTCAACTTGTAATTCATAAAATAAAATTTTCAATAATATAAATGATCATAATCCAACAAAAACATCCCATATAAAGATAGAAACTCATTAAAGAAAAAGGATATTCTCTTTGTTTTAACTTTAAAATATATAGACTAGTGAAATCTTTTTTCTATAGTTTAAGCCCTTGAAGTACTAAGGAAAGACGTAACAAGCTTCTTATATTGCTTAGCTTCGACCTGAATTGCAAACTCAAAATGCAAAATATTGGAGCCAGGCCTTCACGACACCAAGTCAATAATTCTACACGCGATACGTTCTCTTACAAGTGCATACATCCGCACTTCAGCTAGATTAAAACGCATCATGGCATGTGAAATGCAGGTCGTGTTCATAAGAAACACTTCAGAATCTTGAGCCAAAATGTCAGATACATAAATTAGATGAATTCATGACATTCTAGGAAAGGGAAGTTGACTGGACAGGAATAAACTCAACAGAAGCCACTAAATGATTTTATGAAAGAAGCTATTATCTACCACACAAAGAATGACCATTAATACGAAAAGTATATTCGATCCTCCTTGACTGTTGGACGCTTCATTGCCGACAAAAAGATGAAGCCTCTCGTGGCTGATAAGCTGGTGAAAGAATTGTTGGTAGCCATCGGTGACTTGCATCTCCATACACACAAGAAAGACACACGAGTGGTGATGCCATACACACACGAGGCATGGAAACTTAATACATGTCCTTTGAATGCAATCAAAACATACGCTAACCCAAAAACCGGTTGAGGCCAATCATTCCAATCCAACTTGACTTTTTTGTTTTTTAAGTTAAAAACAGTGACATTCCAGTCTGCTAATGTGGTAGGTTGACAAGTATTAATGCTGAAACAAATGCAACCACTGTTACATTTCTTTTCTGCTTTTTCCATTCTTTATTTCTTCGATTACAGATCAATGATACAACAAACTATCCGGCACCTAGCCTATTCATTACGCTGCACAAAACTGGAATATAACATTGATGTCACCTAATATTTGTGGGGAGGCAGTTTAGGTGCAAGGAATTGAGCTATAGACTGAACAAGGGTATGCAATAAAGTGCTACTTCTAAAACTGTACAAGGCGTGGTATGGGTTTGAGCTGCATATTGCTCTCTGATCCTAACTAGCTTCCTTTAGCTCACTTGCGTGCTGCATGGTAAAGCTCCACATAATCAAGAGCAGGCCTGTTCCAAGACCAGTCTTGCTGCATTACTCTTCGACACAATGAGTAAAACCAATCTCGAGCTTCATACCAAGTAGTAATTGCCCTGAAATTTTTAATGGAAATGACTGTTGAGTGTAACACCAAAGACAAAAAGACGTGGACATAAGGTCATGCGGTCATCGAAGAACTAGGAAGTCCCACCTTATGTGGACTTAGAGTAGGTACTATGTCCTTAGATTCAGAGGAAGCAGGTACATGCAAGAATTGATATTTCTTATCCTTCCTCAAACATATATGAAGTTATTGCATAGAAAATAAGCATAAAAAGAAAATGTCCCTAACAAGTAGAACCAACTTGTTACCAGTCCTCAATTACTAGTCAAGGTAGTTGATGGGGCTTTTTCATTTCTTCTTGGAGATGGGTGGGGAAGATTGCACGTGGGTACACCTGCAACCTTATGCATTAACCTGCTTTAACTATTAAGAGTTGACTTACCTGTTTAGAGCATAATCAACACCAGCAGCATCAGCACCATCAAAGTTAAACCCATTTGGTTCAAGCCCTTGTGCTTCTGCTCTCTCTTTATCGTGGTCAACATCAAACACAGTATCATAAAGGCCTACAGAAGAGTAGCACAAAAAATGAACATTCAAATGTTCACTAGCGATAGCTACTGACCAAAAAGGTACCCAAATATACCTGCAGCCTTAGACTAGTGAAGAGCAATATGAATCAGATGCTAATTTTGGTCGGGTGGATGCAACAAATGCTACATTTGAGTAAGAATAACAAAGATCTAAGAAATTTTCATGAAAGTAAACATTCCCATATAAGATACATAGCATAATAATGCAATGTCTCAAACATTTTTATGGTTCTATACCAGCAGATTGACATATAAAGTTTTAGTTCTCTTTTAAAGAATATGTACAATAAGTTCCTTGACTAGAATAACATGAAATATTCCAAAATTTTGAAGTAACAATCAAGAACTATGCATAGGGAAAAAGAAATACATGTCTGATATAAGCATCAAGTTTGTAATCTCGAATAACATAAGTGATGTAAAAGACAATTTACGGTTTAAAAAATAATAGAAACTCCAAGCAAGCAGTCAAAGTCAATCAATATACTGCAAAGGTTAATAGAATGTGAAGTTGTAAGGGCAGATTAGCAGCACTACGCAAACACACCTCCAGTTTTTCGAACCACAGGTATTGAACCATATCTCATAGCTGTGAGTTGGGTCAGACCACAAGGCTCAAAAATTGAGGGGACTAGAATGAAATCAGCACCGGCATATATCTACAAGAAAAAAAGGGAAAATAGAAGAGGGAAAGGAGGCAAAAGAGAGTGAGAGAGTTCAACATCAGCTACATCAAACGACAAGAGCAAAGGTAGTATCAACAGACCAGAATTTCAATTTTAATATTTCTTGGGAACATACCAAGTGTGAAAGTGGCTCATCATATGTCAAACAGAGGCGAGCACGATCCCCATGACAAGAATGCAGTTGGTTGGACAAATTCACAAAATCATTTTGAATACGTGGATCTGGAGCTGAACCCAGCAATACAACCTGCAAATTAATTGATCAAATTATATGTGACAGGAAACACCCTGAACTTTGGCTCTAGTTGTGTACTTCCCTTTTTGTATAATAATTTCCAAGGCATAATTGTGAAGACATACATCTACAAACAAACTTAGAAAGATAAAAGAAGTAGAAGGAATGGGCTATGACAAAGTATATTATCAGCTGCTAAATAAGCTGTTAGAAGCTTTGCTCTCACATGCTGTGATGAAACTTTAAGACTAAGAAACCATGGTTATTGAAACTCGAAAGTAGCTGAAGGATGAACTGTCCTATAAAAAGGTTCAGATTCGTTTACAAAGATATGAGACTTGCCTCATTCTGGACTCCTTTTATGTGATAAATGACCATGAAGTTAATAATATTAACTAAATTTACTACAACAAAGAGTATTGTTAGATGAATCAACATTTTCACAGAAACCACAACACTTGGCCAAATTTGGGAAGGGCTGAGATTTAAATGGCTTTGATGTTCTACATGTCAATAAATAGAGAACAACGAGAGCATACCAAAAGTGGTAAATACAAAAGAGAAATATAACCTGTCCATTACGATCTAAAGTGCGCCAAATAGCATGCTTAATGAGATGAATTCCCTTCTGATGCGTCAACCGAGTAATGATTCCTAATAAGGGCATATCAGCCTGCTTTAAACCAAGCCTTTGCTGTAATGCCTCCTTTGCAGCTCTTTTGCCTTCCACAATATTCTCATATGTATAAGGTACCTGGATAACATGCAACAAATCAAATAACCACAAGTGCAGCATGTAAACTGAAGAATCTCCAGATGTGATCTTTGTGGCAAAGATTACAATAAAGAGAAAAGGGATGCATTTAGTTGTAAATAGTCATATTTTAAACATAAATAGTAAGGGTCAATTTGGGAAGGCCTATAGCTCTGAATGGAGATTAAATTTCTAATTGTGGTTGATAAAGCTAGGAAGGCAGTCAGGAGCACGCTACCATGTATGATTATGAAGTTGAGACATTTTGTGAAAATATGATCTTTCTTTAAGATGTTACCATCATAACTAAGTCGAAAATGGTAATTCATCAACTAAAAAGCATGGAACGAACAATTTTCTTTAATATGACACCACCGTAACTAAGTCAAAATGGCAATTCATCAACTAAAATGGAAGGAACAATAAGTAACAATGAAAAACAAGAAACTTAGTCATGCCAGAAAATATCAGATACATACAGGAATGAAATTGTCATTATACGGATCCCATATATCAGGATCTATTCCGTTAAGTATGCCATGGAACTTGTGGAGATGAGGAGCAACTAAAGGATTTCCAGCAACCTCCCTTGAATATGTGGGGGAGACCTGTAAATTCAACAGCATAAAATAGGAAGGAGAAAAGTGATCATGTCTCACAAATACCCCATCTTAAGATATGTATTAGAGATAAAAGATGAAAACACAGGACAATGGTTTTGCAAACCCTCTTTATGTATCATATGCAAATTCAAGTTCCTTGCATTTATTATTTTTCTCTGAATGACAAGCATTAAGGAGTGGAGAAAATAACATAATTATATTTTCAAGGGTAGTTAGAGAAGTAACATAGTACAAAGCAATTTGATTGAAAAGTGAAAACAAATATGATGCATTAACTCACAGTTGTAGCCTTGTCAGTGTACGCCATAGCTTTTCCAATATTGCTTGCCCCAAATTCAAGGTTATGAATAGTGAAGACAACTCGAGCTTTACTAAGACCATAGTGCATATAATGATCCTTAAATAACCATGTAACAGGTGCACTAGACCAATCATGGCAATGAATGATATCCTGCAATTATGAGGCAGCCAGTAGCATAGATCAGGAACAATCAGTTTCAAATTCTAATTTGCAAGTTCAGACAGAAAATAGTGAATACTGACATATTTGTAGGCTAAGTTACTAGAGTTTCATAACCAGAATTCTTGCATCTCCTTCCCTGATTTCTTATATGTTCTAAATGCCTAAATTACTTATTTGCCTAAGATATTATGGAAGATATTGCCATGGCATAAGTAGTTATCTTAAAGAAGAGAAAAATGCAATATTCCTAAAGCAATGACTTGCCAAGAAACTTTGGTGAGAAAATTAAAATATTGAGTTACTATGACCCTATACTGCTACAAAAATTATTGCCTTCCCATATTTCTTTCATCATTGAAATGCCAGTGAATATCATATGACAAATCAATCTTATTTACTAGTAGCTAGTGGAACTTTACCGGGTGAAATCCACTCTGGAGTAAAAACTCAAGAGCCGCATGGCAGAAGAAACCAAACCTCTCCCCATCATTTTGGCATCCGTATATGCATCTTTTCGAAAACATTCTGCAAAACGAAATGCAGTAGGGGCTCCCTCAGACTTGCCATTTCCACTAACTAAAATTGGTGGGATATAACAATGATGCAGAGCACAGGGGCAGACATACACATAGAATAGGAGGTTATCTATGAGCTTTCTTTTCATTAACTAGATGCCATGAGTAGGTTCTTAGCCAAAATAGTTGAAATTGTTATTTAAAAAAGTGTGTTAGTTGTAAAAATTGAAGCAAAAGATTGAGCTCAAACCAAAATGAGCTTTTTTTTGTCACACAAAGAAGATACTATAAAAATTTAAAAATCGGAAGAAGGATTGATGCTGATAATTTCTTCAGCATATTTAGAGTCAGAGAGAAATTACAGAGAGTAAAATAATGGATCCATAGCAACGACATCTCAATGTGCAAAATCCATGCTTCAACTGTTCAATGCCATAGCTCTTGGTCCCTTCAATTTCATTACCAATACATTGATTTGGATAATGCAATGCCTTAAAGAAATGATGCGACTTTATCTTAAAGAAGATGAATACAAATACCAAGCTATTGTCCAGTGTTTTGATCTTTTTCAACATTAGCATCCCCAATAAAGCGGACAAGTTCCAGTACAGGCCCAAAAGTCACTAAATCGCTACCAGAGAGAATTAAGCTTAGCATGGAATGTAAGTTCATAAGAACAGAGAGTGAAAGAGACAGAGAACCAACAGAAAATGACAGCAAATTTATCTCATAAATGGAAGCACATAAACATACATTCATAGTACCACATAACTTTTCACACTGCATCTAAACAAAGAATTTACCCATTCTGGGGCTCCAAAAAGTAGACGGAAAGGCCTTCCACCTTCCCAGACCATACTTTAATTTCAGTCCCACCCCATGAATAGCTTCGCTGGAACTGCATATCCTTTACCTAAGCCAAATCATGATACAGTTAGATTAGTATTCAATATACGATGCTTTCAGAGAATCTTCAAACACTCCATCTTGACAATAACACAGCATAATTTTTTAGCATCCTTATCATGAAAATTAAATTTCAGTTAAGAAGTTGTTGTTGACTTCTTGTTATAGATCAAATGGAATTTCCTAAGCGGATATCTATGATGCTTATGAAACAACAAATTGCATGATATGAATATTTCTACAGAAACACAACCATACTCGAACAAGCATGTGGTATTGTACATGGAAAAAATAGTGTGAAGGGACAAGTGAACAACCCAAACACTTTTCATCTCAAACAGCCGTAAAAGATTTTAATCACAAAGTGTAGTACTTGGCAGCTTCTATTAGATAAAAATTACTTTTTAAAGATAAGAATTATGTGCAAAATTAATGACAATAGCATAAAGATTAAGCTGAATAATCTGGAGAGAAGTCATGCTTACATGGCTATGGTTCAAACAGTCATACTTAGGAAGAATGATGTCCACACTGTGATTAAGGTCTTGCACAGCACGGGAAAGACTGGTAACCACATCACCAAGGCCACCAACCTATATACAATTTTCACAAGACGTGAATCTGAAAGTAAGAATTGTCTGGTGTACTTGTCAAGATTTAATACAAGGTCTGGTGGACTTGTCAAGATTTAATACAAGGTGACAAGAAAAGAAGCACAGAATGCAACTTGCAACTTCTTGTTCATGATGCAATTTGATGCAAAATATAATTAGTTCAATTTTCCTTATTAGAAATTAAGTATTTATATTTTAATTTGTCTTTGCTAGTTTAGGGTTTGCTTTCAACCTTTAAGAAGTGAGACTGAACTGCTCTTTTAAAGTGTAAATCTTCTTTTCAAGAAGAATTCTTCTACATACAAAATCATGCGAGAAAAAAGAATTTAGATATACATATATGTATACATATATAAATATATGTATGTATATATAAATATGTATACATATATATACACATATATGTATAATTAGGGATGGCAACGGGCTGGCCCATGGGCCAGCCCCCGTCAAGTTTTTTAAAATAATTTTTTTAAAATTAAAAATATAGAATAATATTTTTTTTAATTAGATTAGGGTCTGGGTTGCCCAGACCCAAGTTTACCCGAAGCCCAACTCTTCTAAGTAAAACAATGTTGTTTCGCTTAGAAAAATTAGATCTCGAGTTTGTCTGGGCTTGGGCCTGGGCCTGACCCATGAGCTGACCCATTGAAAACAACTAAATTTAGGCCCATCCCTAATCTATATATATATGTATATGTATACATATATATATATATATACATATACATATGTATATATAATACATATACATATGTATACATATACATAAGTATATATATATGCAAACTGAAGGTATACTAATTAGGATCCCTATAATTAAGCGTATTTAATATATGCATTTTGCAACCCTTCCCGCAAGTTAGAGCATAGATATAAATCAAGCCCAGCTTGTTATATATATAATTGACTCGGGTCCCTTTATAGGCTTTGTGAAAATATTTCCCACTTGTTTTTCAGTTTTATGACAATGGGCCCAACCGAAACCTACTACAAAAATGATGTCGTTTTGGTGTAACTAACCAAAATGACATTTTGGCATTTTGGATCAGACATTTCAGGATTGGCAGGGTCGGCAGCCTAGACTTGAATCCAACTAGAAACTTGGTCAACCTGGACCTGTCCTGTTGACTTTGTGCCATGCATGGCCCGGTCAAAACTAACAATCCTATCCACTTTCTACGTATCTTGTGGAGAACAAGATTTGTTTCACCTTTTCACGAACGAAATGACAATCAATTTCAATGTATTAGTTTGTTCATAAAACATATGATTAGAAGCAACATAAAGAGTAACTTGATTATTACACCACGACTGTACTAGTAGTGAAGCTTTAAGACCAACTTCACTTACAAGCTGATACATTCACATTATCTCAAACACAGACTGTTGCATGCTTATGCAGAACCTGAGATGAAAAGGAATTAAATGACCTAACATGGTTGGTGACGTAACTGAAGATTGAAAGGGTTTGACTTGCAAAGATAAAACTTATTGAATATGCAAAAATTTGGTGGAGAATAGTGGATGATAGATTGCATAAAACAGGACAGCCACTAACTATTGATTGGGAAGAGATGAAGCTAAAGCTAAGGGCTAAATAATTGCCGTCATATTACCAAGATGACCTTCACGATCAACTTACTATGTTTCGCAATTGAGCTATGACTATTTTACAGTATAGGAGGAAGTTTGATGACTGTTCCACTCAATGTGATGGAATGGATTCTTAAAGATAACTCATATCACATTGAATAGTTTACCAGCAGAAATTTGGAAACAACTTATAGTGAAAAGGATTTACATTCTTATAAATGCTTATCAATTAGCATTAAAAGTTGAGCTGTATTTGTAGTCTTAATATGTCAAGGGTTGACTGATACCTTTTTAGTTGGTGGATATACAAATAAAATTCATAAATAACGCATGTGATTACTTGTGTTCTTGAAGTTTACATGGGGAAGAAGCCATGTACTTTCCTTGTAGATCCATCTCTAAATAAAATTAACGTGAAGACTCTCACTGGTAAGGAAATTGGAATTGACATTGAGCCGACTAATACTTTTAATCGGATCAAAGGGAGGGTTGAAGAAGCTCCCATGTGCACCAAAGGCCAAACTATGCTGGGAAGCAGCTCATAAATAATAAGACAGCTCTTGACTACAACTTTGAGGTGGCTCGGTGCTCCACCTTATACTTGCCCTGAGAGGTGGTGGTTTAGTCTTGTTATAGCTAAGTCTTAACAAGTTAGTAATGCTCTGTGTAGCTAATTTCTAACTCTTTGTAGCTTGTATATAACTCTTGATTGCCTTTGAGGCCTAATTCATTATATTTTCTCAAAACAAAAAATTGTAGAGGCACAAGATCATGAAGAATGTGAGCGTGAACCTAAAGTTAGTGTGTCGCTGAGAGACAACTAGAGAACAACTCTCGTCAAGTTAGGCAAAATGATATATTATAAAATGACATTCATAAACTTCCGAAATATTTTCTAGATATCTATTAGTATGATTCCAATAATTTTGTCTCTTTCAAATCTTAAGGGTGATACATATCACAAGAGGAATTCTAATTATATCATTTTATTAATTATTTAGTTCATAAATTACACCCTTAAAATCCTATATCCCATGACACTAAAACTTTTTAGCAATCTCTAAATTTTATAATTTATACATATTTTATCACATTGTCCACCATGTCCTCTGTTCGTCCTACATCACAACTGATCTCTTATAGAAGTAGGAAGAATGCATATTCAAGAAAATACAATAAAAAGTATTAAAGAACATAAAGGGTCAATTTCTTTACTCCTTTAGAAGTACAACCAAACAACTTTTCCATAGAATCTAACAATATAAAAACAATATAAGTTACCTTTTATATATGTTAGAACTTTCTACCACTTGTATTTACTGTAATTTGGAATATGAATAATATGAAATTGTTTGCCTGTCTTTTTATTCTCATGCAAACACTACAATGCTTGATTTAAATTTTTATATTTGATTAAACTTAGCCTAACTCTACTCCAAAAGTCGGATGGAAGATTGCCCATGCCTTATAAGGCTTTGCTATATTCAAGCCCCTTGGTGTTGTAAGATAGTTAAACACTTAACAACCTTACCCGTAACTAATAAAGAGGCTGTTTTTGAATGATCCACATGGAAAAAAAAACTTAATAAATAAAATATGAAATAAGTAACAAACTAAATGATACGATAATAATAATAATAATAATAATAATAATAATAATAATAATTTAAAAAAAGGAAAAAGCTTTTGGCTAAATCCCTAAGAGGTAAGTACTAAATATAAAGTTTAGACTAAACATTTATTTCAAAACTAGTTACGTCTCAAAGTACTAATAATTTCATTAGTTTAGTCTTCAGCCAAGGCATCACTATAAGATAGAGATATGTTGTACCACTTATAAACACTCTTTACTATCAAAAATCATAATATTATTACCTCATCCCTATATCGCCCCATATCTCTATAAATTTCGATTCCTTCTTGCTCTCTTTTCTTCTCCTCTAGTTATCTTCTCTCCTCTTTGTTCCCTCTTACCATGTTATATTGTACATTAGAAACATAAAAAAAGATAGAGCATCCGACACTCTAATGGTCGGCACCACAATAGCAAATAACCTTTACTCGCATGATAATAAAATTTTTACAGATAATATTTAGTTAATTCTTGGGTTTCACCTAATTGTTTAACCTTTTGGACTAAATAATCCTTCGACATAATGAAAGCCTTGGTAACCTAGAGTATCCAAACTCAAACCATATTATTCCCATCCTAGTTCAATATTAGATTCCACTTTCAGCTAAAGGAGGTGGAATATACGACATCTACAAACTTTGAGCTAGTGGGCTTTTGTAAAAAATGTGTTAAGTGCTCAATAGTTAGGAATAATATAAAAAATTTGTGGCAAACAAACATCTCGTATAAATGTGCTACCTTTGCTATTGGGGCCATTTCAACAGCAATATGAACAATGTGTATAGGTGGCGCTCTCACAATCCCTCCAGATACAGGTACATGATAATCCATACCATCTTTGTTGTCAAAGATTCCACCGTCTTCCCTCTCCGAGAATACAAAATCCAACATGTAGACATCTAGTGGGACCTTGACTGCATAAACATTTTCCATTGACTAATCTAAGAGTACCAACTAACATGTTTCTTAATATAGTAAGACACCGTGCAAGATACTACAATTAATATGGTTTGACATCAAATTGACTTGCAACTTTGGGACATATGATTAGGTATGACATTTAGAAAAACACATGTTATGACCTGTCTAATTTTGTAATTTAGGTGCACCATAAACAAGAACTATTAGCGAAGTAGCAAAAATCAAGTGAACTATAAACTGAAAATTATAACATAAGCATTTATAGAAGTGAAAACCTAAATAAGGTAAATATGTAAAAACAAAGTACCAAATCTAACATAATACTACAGAGCATATGCTTCAATAGAACTGTAAAGGTTCACAATTATAAATTCCCCCACAGTATCATTGCTTTATGTATGTTCAAAACTTGGCAGACTTCCCATGACTTGTCAAAAATCAACAATATTTTCTCAAAACAAATTGGATCATCTGGGTCCTAAGAATCTAAAATGGCAAATAAATAATCAAAAATTTCTAGTCTACCCACATATTTGAGTTTCGAATTAATTTTAAGCTATCGTCAACACTTCAGGTTCTGTCAAATAAATAAATTTTAACCAACAAATAATTTTTTTACCATTTCAAAGATCACTTTCGCTAGCTTTAGAATCAAACATCAAAACTCTAATCACATGCATATATTATAACGAAATAACACTCAAGTTGTTTGGGTAGAAGTAATGAATTAGGTTAAATTAACTCACCATCATATATTATACATGCAAACATGAGAAAAGACAAAATAGATAGTATCAATATGTCAACAATATCAAAAAGGGTATTATTATGCTTAAGAATTCAAATAGGAGAACAGAAAACAAAACTAGATCCATATGCTAACCAGTTGTTTTCACATGAGGACCATTATCTGCAGGTACCATTTTTTGTGGTGGCAATGGACCTCTGCGATGTGTCCAACGATTAAAAGAACATCTGAACCAAATTTCAGGTTTTCCATTCAGAATTGTGCTTGTAGGATTGTAGAAAACAATAACATCACTTCCAGCTTGAACATCAAGAGGCTCGGTGTAGACTATATGTTTTTGAGATAGCAAAAATCTTTTAAAGGTTTTCTCTTTAGTTTCAGCTTTCATACGTGCTGTTTTTTCAACCTGTAAGAAAAAAAAAAAAGATGAACGGAAATTGGGATTTCAGAGTTTTAAATATCAGAAGTAGCATTTAGAAAGAAGAGCAGGTTTTATTGAACTCATCAATTTACAAATGGTAGATCACCATTAATTGTCAAATAAAACCACAAATAGCCATAACCAACTTGTCATTAACATGACAAGCACTTGGAGAGACATCATACCCAACTTTAGGGGCAAGTCCATGGCCTCATCAAATATCCAAGAATATAATCAATAAACAAACTCAAAAAACACCAAAAACTTAAATCTCTTTTATATTTACTAATCCTACAATTTGATCTAGTAGCATTGGACGGAAGATGATCTGCACACACCTTAGCACGAAAAGCCTCCTCTCTCAACCTCCTCTCTTCCCGAAGCTTTCTGTAGATCTGGTGCTCTTCCTCAACCCAATACAAGTCTTCAGGAATAGCTTTTGGGACAATGGCATGGAAATCTTGGTGTCTATTGTTATCATAAACAATTGCACTATGAGGTGGACCATCAGCAAAGACCCAATCCAAGACAAGAGCTCGATCAGGCACAATAACTGCAGAAAAATTATTGCACCAAAGGAGAAAAAGATCGTATCACAAAACAGGATGCAATAACAACAAATGACACATTCTGCAAATGAAATTAAAATCATGAAGCATTCTTTTTTTAGCCTTATAAAAAAAGAAACAAATTGTGATACTACTATAGGAGTGTTCCAACACTTTTGTCTATCTAAAACAAATCAACAAATGAAAACCAAAAGTGCCTTTTTAACCATGCTTCTATTATTAGAAAGAATAGATATTATCAAAATAATCACATAAGGGTTATTTACTGAAGGAATCCTACAATAATTAGTTTCAACTTTTTTTTTCGGTTTTGTAATTGACCAAGGATTCTTTCTTGAGAATTATGTAACCAAAAAAATTTTCTATGCACAGTAATGATATCATTACTATACGATATGTACCTTTTGCATACCACCAATCACCATCCATTCTTTCTGACCTGACAAGCTTTTCAACGATAGATAATCCATCCTTCCAATTATTATAGCCTCCATGAATCCATAGATCTTTAGCATTGGTAAGAGGACCTGAGCTTTTGTTATAGTACAATTTGACCATGTCCTCACCTTTGAACTCATTGGGCTCTATATACCACACCTTATCAATTGATAGTGCAGCCTTCTTCATAAACTGTTGTAATGTTTCACGTCTCTTTTCAATTTCTGCCCTCGCCTGTGCTTTATCAGCTTCACTTGCAACCTTCTCTGCTTCTCTTTGCCTTTGCTCTTCCTCTTCTCTTTCCCTTTCCGCCTGCTCTTTTGCTAGTTTCTCCAACTCCTTACGCTTCTCCTCAAGCAAAAAATCATCAAATGCAAACACATCCATTCCACCTTCAATAGGTATGCAAAAATCATTCTTGTCGTTATTGTCATAAACGTTTTGGCCATTATAGAACACAAAATCCATCTTATATGCTTCTTTTGGAACATGAATCTGGCAAGACCACCAATCACCATTCAGTTGGGTCTTATTTAGCCTTCTAGTAAAAGATCTCCATCTCCAGTCATTGAAGGCGCACATAATTAAGACATCAGGCTCTTTGCTCAGTGTAGAGAGACTCCTATTCAGGAACACTTCTATATCTATATCAGGTTTTACCACCTGAGGATAAACAAATAATTTCTTTTCCTTTAAGAAGTTTTCTTCAGCAAGCTTCTCAATTTCTTGTTTACTTAACTTTTTATCCATTTCCAACTTCATGTTCATAGCATCTTCCGATGTTTGCTTATCTGATTCAACAGTTCCCTTTCTTACAAAGGTGTGATCCTTCATGTTGTCAGATTGGCTGGTGTTTACGATGTTTCCATCAGCTTGATCACTTTCAGGAACACTCACTTTGTCGGCAATCAAAGATACTGGCTGTGTTTTCTTTTCCTCATGGACCTTGTTCTCCCGAGGCAATTCAATTTCTTGCTCCTTATCAGGTCTTATATTTAGCACTCCCTTGCAGGGATCCCCAGTATCAGTAGGTGTTTTGGCACTTGAATCTTCCTTAATTTCATCTTTATTCAAATCCTTTTTCTGGGTGCTTGTTCCAACAAATGTCTTTGGTGTGAATCCCTTTGGAGCAGGACTATTTGGTCCTGCAGTTGATGTTTTTCTTTGCCTCCTCTTAGAAAAATCTGAATATGCATAGAGTGAAAGAATAATGATATTATTACAAGAATGACCAAATAGAGTTTTAAATTCTGATCCTGCAAACCATCTTACTGAGAAAAAGCTACCTGCACTTGCAATCACTTCACTGCCTAGGTGCCCATGCTGCCAGAAAGTAAGCTGAAAGAAAAAAAATGGAAATAAAAGATTCTGTATTCAAAGAATACAGGCGGCAAAACATAATCCTATTCATTTTTCAGTAATCAAGCGACTAGAGTTGGGGCCTAAAATCACTGTGACGACTCAAACAGCCAATACAATGACACTGCGTACTGTGGACAACGAAATCCACGTAGCCAGAGAGCAGAAACCTTCAATTAACGTCACCGGAAGTGAACATACCCAGCGCGTAACTTGTGCGCTAGTTTGAATTGCAAATTCAAAAAAAAACAAAAAGACCAGCAGCAATCAATATAAGCACAGATTAAAGGCGGAACAAGATGGCACATGAATAGCTGAAATGAGTGAAACATCATACCAAACGAAGAAAACCAAAAGCACTTACACTTAAAAACTGGTTTGTTCTAATAGATGGAAAGGACCCAAGAAAAGGTTTGATTTCTGGACCAGTTCTGCTATGAAAGACAGTTCTCCAACTCAATGGCCTCTGTAATTGCAAACCCACTTCCATAGCCGATTGATTGAAGTGAAATCTGCCAAAAGGAATGTTCTTTTGTTCCTGGCCAACACAATATATTCACTGTTACGAATGAGACACTCCTTGGCCCATGAACCAAGAATCGATCTCCGTCAACAACTGTAAACTCGTATCTAATTTAAAAAAAATTTCATTTATAACGATTTATGAAACTTTGGATGATAACGAAACCAGAATCCCAGCCATAAAATTGCACCTGACGGTATAACGGCTGATCAGGCTGCTTTTATTAGGGTGAGGATTAGCTATAGGAAGGACTTTCCTGTGAGGTTGGCTGCATGGGATACTTGTTAATTGTTTGAAAATTAGGTATTTCTAGAGGCTCTTAGCTCCCTATTTTTGATGATAGGAGCGGAATAAAAAATTGGGAAGCTGACACCTCAAATGGGTCCCCATGCCATGTGTTGTCTCTGTCACTTTTGTTTTGAAGATTTAAAAATAATTTCATTAAAGGATAAGATATGCATCCAGGCCATTGTGCAATGCTTCAGTAATACAAATTATTAGCTAATTAACAAGCAATCCGAAAGCACTAAGGTGGAGCCTTAGCAGGAGTCATTTTCCTCCCACGTTTAGAGACACATCTCCCAGCTTCTAAAGAGCTCCGACCCTCTCGCATGTTGCATCTAGTAATACACAGACTTGCATGAAGATCTCTGCATGACAAGCCGGTAGTTGCCAGCTTTTGCAAAGTTCTTAGAAAGACTCGAATGTCTTAGTTTCTCCAGAACCTGATGCCTATGTGTAGTACCAGTGTCATTAGTTATGGATGAAATCCCCGCATCCACAAAGTAATGAAGATCTCAAGCATTCCATCCATCTCAAAGCTTTCCCTCTTTAACCTGTGATTTGATATTTTGCATGGCTATCGATAAAATGCATTAGTTAATTTTCCATGATCTAGCCCTAGACTACATAAGTTATTGAGTTTAGAATTTGAGTTGCTCACAAACATTCTCTCACTTGCTGATCGGTTTTGTTTTTGCTTTAGAATCTTCTAAAATTTCTTTCCCTCTTGATGCTGTCAGCAAAAGAGATAAGATAGATTATAGTCTTAGCCTTAGGAGTTGTTCTTTGATTAACAAACCATTGTATGACTTCTGTAAATAGGTAACAAAGACATTTAACTTTGATCCAACATCGTATGTCCGTAGAGAACTAACATTCAACGAAGATATGGTCCCTAACATTCAAAGAAGATATGGTCCCTAATTTCCAAACTAGAATTACATAAAGTACAACTTGCATCAACAATAAGATAGGGCGTGCTTAATTTGTTCGTGGGTGATAGCTATGGAATGAAAGAAGTATTAGGTAATAGATCTTTGTGCCACACAATGTGATTATGCAAAGATTAACAATTTGAATCTAACTTTGCCTAAGTTATTCAGAATGTGATTTGAATAAAAATAACTAATAGAAATTGAAACAAATTATAAAACAAAGCAATTAATTCAAATAACAAGTGAGCTGCCAATTAATTTAAGGGTTTTATCAAGATTGAATACTTAGGACTTATTCTTCCTTATTTTTTTCCTTAACTATTATTGATCAAATTATATGTTTGATCATAGATTTCTTAAGATATTAATTACTCTCTCTCAACATCTAATCAATTAACCCTAATTGAATTTAAAAATTCTAGATTTGCAACTTCTTGATTCACAAAACTTTCCCTAACGTATTCAATTAGATCTGAAGTTATCTAATAAATAATTAATTTCTAAAACAAGATTTCTCTTATAATGATGGTTAATTTGATAATTGTGAATCTATTAAATTGTCAACTCTCATTGCATAATCTAACATTGATTACTTTTGACTCACTCTCTTAATTTATTGTCAAGTATAAACAAAAACAATTATCACAAGCATCTCAATATGTATTGAAATCAACAATAATCAAAGTCATAAAATAAATAGAGAATAAATCATAATTTGAAATTTAGAACTTCATGAACATGTTTAACATCTTAGAATTCAGATTACATATCAAGGATAATGAGAAGAAAAACTCTCTCGAAGCCTTGGTTTGGAAAGCTGAAATTCCTA
Source organism: Erythroxylum echinodendron (assembly GCA_027575705.1). NCBI lineage: Eukaryota > Viridiplantae > Streptophyta > Magnoliopsida > Malpighiales > Erythroxylaceae > Erythroxylum > Erythroxylum echinodendron. The sequence goes on from JANZXR010000002.1 coordinate 31,319,581, forward strand.
GATATTCTTATTATTCTCCCATATTTGATTCACTCAGTGATGTTGACTGTTGCATTTTTTTTTGGTGTGTTTCACATTCTTAAATAGTATATTAAGGTCTTGGAGGTGTAATTAGGATTTTTCCACTTTGTTTGGTTCTAAAAATACCCTCAAACTCTAAAATAGATGAAAAAAGTCACGCTTGGAAAGTCTCTGTCACAACTAGGTTTATTTACTGTCTGTTTGGTTGCTGTCTTCAAGATGCAGAGACGGGACGAGACAGAAATCTAAAGACAGAACAGAACAGAAATTGGAGACAGTGAGGTGTTTGGTTGCGATGGACAGAACAGAAAAAATTGTCTTAATCTGGAGGACAAAATGTGTTTGGTTGCAATGGACAGAACAAAAAAATAGTATCAATGACGAAAATACCCCTCTAGTA
>JANZXR010000002.1:31340471-31357863 GCA_027575705.1 Erythroxylum echinodendron
TAGTAGTACTTAATTAATTACATTATATTTAAGTAAAATATTATTATTAATGAAACTATAAGTAATTAAAATATTATGATTAATTAATAAAAATATTAAATAATTAAAATATAATTAGTCAGTAATTAAAATATTTGAATGAATTAAGTTAAACAAATTGAATAATTAATTAAAATTTTATAATGAATTAATTAATAACAAAATAATGAATTAAATTATGATGATTAGTTAATTACATTAGATTATATTTAATGAAGATATTAGTATTCATTAATTAAAATCTTGTAATTAATTAAAATTACAATATAATGAATTAATTATTTAATGCAGTTGTACTAAATGAATTAATTACAATTTAATAACTTAAATTATTATTATTATTTAATTACATTATATTATGTTTATTTCAATTATAATTAGGCATAATGTAAATATTATAATAAAGTAATGAATTACAATCTAATTAATTAAATTAATATTATTACTTAATAGGTTTGAAATAATCGTACAAGTGAAAAATTGTAACACATAATAATTTAGTTAAACATACGAGCATATTGACTACTTTAATACTGACTATGAGTATTAGACTGCAGTTTGGATTTGAGAATGATTCATTTGACTTTTTACCATGCCTATTCTACATTCAAATTATTTCCTTTAGATTATTAATTTAATTTTGTTATATGTCTGTTTATTTTACAGATAAATAGAGGAAAGTTTAAATACTCCTAATAATTCAGTTGCTTTAAGCTTAGGAAGATTCGATAATCCAATTTAAGCTCATGTTAAATTGGTTCATAGTATAAAGAATAATACCGTTTATTTGTATCGTAATAAACATTTGAAAGGTGAAAGAATCATTAGATTAAAAAAATATTTGACTGGAATCAAAGGTGATATAAAGTCTTGTAAGAAAATGAGTCATGATGTGAAATTAACGGCTAAACCATGTAGTGCTCCTATGTCACCTAATGTGCAACTCACAAAAAATGAAGATTTGTTTGAAGATCCTGAGAAGTATCGAAGATTGGTTGGAAAACTGAATTATCTTAACAATAACTCATCCTGACATTTTTTGTTCGGTTAGTATTGTGAGTCAATTTATGCCTTCACCAATAGTTCATCATTGGGCCGCTTAATAGCAAATATTATGTTACTTGAAAAGAGCACTTGGATGAGGTATACTCTATTGAAATCATGGTCGCACTTGTATAGAATGCCTCTTGGGTGCAAATTGGGCAAGGTCCAAGATTGGTAGAAAATCTAACACAAGCTGTTGTTTGTTTGTTGGGGGAAATTTAGTTTTATGGAAAAGTAGGAAATAGAATGTTGTATTTCTCTAGAGTGCATAATCAGAATACAGAGCTACGACACAATATGTATGTGAAATAATGTGGATATATCAACTTTTGACCAAAACTGGACTTAAAGTTGATATGCCAACAAAATTACGTTGTGATAACCAAGGTGTTCTTCATATAGCCTCTAATCCTATCTTGCATGAATAAACTAAACATATGGAAATCTATTGTCACTTTGTTAGTGAAAAGGAGCAACAAAATCTGGTACTTACAGGATATGTGAAAACTAGAGAACAAGTAGGAGACTCTTTACAAAGGCTCTAAATGAGACCGGGGTTGAATGTCTGTGTAATAAGTTGGAAATGATCAACATCTACGAGGATTGTCACTGTTACAGATTATGAATGAACGTATATATATTTAGGGGTGGGCCTAAGCCTGGCTTGGCTCGATCTCAACTAACTCGGGCCTAAGCCCGGGCCTGACCGATGGGAAAAGACCAATCCTATACTTAAAAGGGAAACGATCAGAGACTGTCGAGAGTAATGAGAATGGAAAGAGAAGGAAAACGGAGAAGGCTGTTGGAGAAGATGGTCTGTAATACTGGTTTAAAAGACCAATCCTAACTTAAAAGGGAAAGGTTGAGAGACTGTCAAGAATAGTTGGTAGAGCTGCTGGACAAAAGGAAGGTAAAGCTTCTGGAAAAATGCTGAGGTTTTAGAGAGAAGATAGTCCCTCTCTCTCTATTCCTTTTAATGAGAAATTGAATTAACAGAACAGGTTGATGCATCTAATACTTGGATATTCTTCTCAAAGCAACTTCAAAAGGTAATGAACGACATGCAAACTACAATTTTGTAACCTTAAACTCTCATTTCCCACCCATGGCCATGCTTTCCAAAGGAATATCTTTAGGTTTTCAGAATCACGGAAAACGATGGCAAAAGAGAGCAAGACGATAAATGATAACTCATAAAGAAACCAAGGCATTATTAAGGCAAGCGTAAATGCAAAACTTGAACTGAAAATGTAGGGAATATAATATACCAAGAACTTGCGCAGAAGTTATTCGTAATTTGGGGTCCTGAGTCAGCATCTTCGTGATCAAATCTTTTGCACTTTCTGATATTGAGGGCCATGGTTCACTTTCAAAATCAATATCTCCTTTCAGAACCGCATCAAATATCCCCTTCTCATTTTCTGCAAGCAATCTGCAAGGTCAGTTAAAAGTGATAATCATGAAAACAATGAAATCCATTCTCGTATTTACCAGCCCAGAACGGAGGTAGTCCACAGAGTAGAATATATAGTATAATTCCTGCACTCCAAATATCTATCTCCTTTCCATAACTACGCCGTAATACTTCAGGAGCAACATAATAGGCGCTTCCCACTATATCATGGTAAACCTTACCTGTAAGATATTCAAGGAAGACGATGAGAATTAGTGGACATAAGCGTTTAACTAACATCAATAGTTTTTCAGTGACAATTCTCCACATTTTTCTAAATCCATCTACTGGTTCTGATGCTAGAAGCATCAGTTGCCAAATTGTCACCAGGTCATTCACTCGAAAACTTTACCTGAACCTATAAGTACATTGTCCCTTTTGTTAATTGAATTTAGGTTGGGATTTAGATTCAAGAAGTCCACATTGTACTGCAATAGATGTTTCTTCTGTATCCCTAATTTGGATCCTCCTCTTTCTTAGAGAGGATATCATTATTAATACAACCATCAGATTTTCGTTCATTTCTACGTCCCCTGTTTTTACTGATACATTTTGGTGTCAGAGCGCGATTGCAATGGTGACCACATCGAAGCTTTAAACCAGACTCAATTCTACGAAGACACAGTTGGCTGAGAGGTTGGATGACAGAGATAAGAAGCTGGAGAAATTATCGACGGAATTAATTGCTAAGTTTCAGGATGTGTTGAAAGCTATCAACTAAGGGAAGAGAGTTGAAGAAGAAGGAGAAAGCAATAACTAGAGAAAGGATAGGAATTCAGAACAGAATCGTTAGGCAAGAATAGAAAATCAAACCACGAAGGTGACATTCCCTAGTTTGATGGTACAGATTTCTTAAGGAGGTCTAGGAGTTACCGCATTTAAAGGGAAGGCATTGGCAACACCAATATCTCAAGAATCGAGATAATGTACCCTTTATCTGACCGGAGCTAGTCATGGATCTGGGCTGTAGATTTGACGAGTCTCTATTTGATAACCCCATTGTTGAACTAATGCACCTAAAGAAGCTTGGTGGTGCCGAAGAGTACATAGAAAATTTGGACGAAATAAGTGCTAGAGCTAACTTAGATAGCTTTGTAGCACTAAGTTGTTTCTTAGGTGGATTGAAGAGACACCCGGGAAAGGTTGAACAGATACACAGACCTAAAATAGTTAAGAAAGCGATGATGCTCGCTAGGTTGCAAGAGAATATCCTCACAGAGTTACAAGGAACTCACCTAGCCACCAATGGCCACAACCAATCAAAGTACTTTCCAAACACCATGTACTCTACAAACCGGAACCACTACCATAATCAAACCACCTTCTCCTCAGGTCAACATATTTAATAAATAAAGTTACCCTACAAAACCTCCATACCAGAGTCTAAGTCAGCTCTTACAGCAACCCATCAAATCCAACATCACACTCAACTTCTACCAACTCAAATAACTCATCTAAAGGCAAACCTGTATACGTACCCCCATATAAACAACGAAACAAAAACACAAGAATAGTAGTCCAAGCTACTGTAGCTGAAAGGATTATTGGAGGGTCTTTGTATCTCATGTGAGGACAAATATGCCTACAACCACAAATGCAAAAACACCAAGTTGTTTGCCTTGATTGTAGAAGAGGTTGTAGAGGAGGAAGATGTCGAAAGAGCCATAGAAGCAAGGAGTGACAATCAAAACCACAAGTTCGTAGAAATTGATGGTGAGGAGAACAGAAAAGAAGTTCATGTCTCGTTAAATCCTATACAGGGAGAAATCGGTGATCACACAATGAAGGTGAGGGGTTTATCAAGAGATAGCCAGTGTACTTCCTTATAGATACAGGTAGTACACATAATTTTTTGAGTGTTAAGCTAGTAAAAGCATTGGGTCTAAAACGTCAGGTTGCTAAGAGATGCAGACTCACGGTTGCTAATGAGGAGATAGTAGACATTACCTCTTGCTGCGAGAACCTGAAGCGGATATATGGCAATGCTGCATTTCACACAGATTTTCTCATACTACTGTTTATTTTATTGATCGACTTTTTACTAAGGTTATGAGAGACAAAACTCAATTTGAGGTATGGTATGGAGTTAAACCAATAGTTGAGCATCTCAAGATGTTTGGGAGTCACTTTTCAAAAAAGGAAAAAAAGATGTTTGGGAGTCTATGGTACTCGCTTGTACCAGATTTTAAAAGAGATAAACTTGGCAAAAGGGCTGCTGTAGGGATCTTTGTTAGTTACAGGTTCGAAAGGTTATAGAATCTTTGATGTTGAAACAGAAAAGCTGTCAGTGAGTAGGGATGTGAAGTTTGATGAGTATGCAACATAGAATTGGTAAAAGAATGAAGTTAAAGTTGCTGAAATTGGTCAACAAGGAGTTGGCATTTTTCATGATCAAGTTGAGGCTGAAGAAAAATCATAATTAGATTTGGATACTGAAGTTTCTCTGAGAGGCACTAGACTCTTGACTGATATTAATAGATGTAATGCAGTCATTTTGGACTCTTCAGATTATGATGAAGTTTCAAAATCCAATGAGTGGAGAACAACAATGCAGGAGTTAAATATGATTGGAATCTGGTACCTAGACCTGACAACAAGAACGTGATTGGTGTAACAAGGTTTTTCAGAACCAAACTTAATTCAAATGGTCTTATCAACAAGCATGAGGCAAGATTTGTTAAGGGATATTCGCAAGAGTATGGCATTGATTTTATAGATTAATTTGCTCCAATTGCAAGATGTGATACGATAAGGTTATTGATAGCCTTGGCAGCTCAAAATTGCTGAAAATTTTCCTAACTTAATGTAAAGTCAACCTTCTTAAATGGTTTACTTGAAGAAGATATTGATTTGAGCAACTAGAAGGATTTTAAACTTCAGATGCTAAAGACGAAGTTTACAAGGCTTTATATGGACTAAAACAAGCTCTTAGAGCTTGGTACAAAAGGATTAATATTTATTTTAGGAGTCTTGGATTCAGCAGGAGTATGAATGAGCATACTCTTTATGTGGAGCAGGCTCATGGTCATTTGTTGATCGTTTGTCTGTATGTTGATAACTTGCTAGTCACTAGAAGCAACTCAACCTTAATAGTGAGTTTCAAGAAAGAGTTGCAAAATGTGTCTGAGATGACTGATTTAAGGGAGATGATGTTTTTTCTTGGCATGGAGATTAATCAAACTCAAAAAGAGAACTTCATTTGTCATAGAAAATATGCAGCTGAAATTTTGAAGAAATTCAGCAGGCAGAATTGCAAGCCTGTACGCACTCGTTTGGTGCAAAATGAGGGATTGTGCAAGGAAGATGGAGCAAGTAAAGTGTATGTGGGAGTTTACAGAAGTTTAATTGGCTGTTGTTGTAAATACAACAACAAGACCTGATCTTATGTACACAGCAAGCCTTTTATCAAGATTTATACAGGATCCTAGTGAATTACACTTCGGGACTGCAAAAGAAGTGCTTAGTTATATCAAAGGAACTGAAATTTTTGGAATTTGGTTCAGAAAATGAGCTTATTCAATGCTGATTGGATATACAGAAAATAACTGGGCTGGTTCTGTCAAGGATATGAAGAGCACTTCTAGATATGGATACTTCTTGAATTGGTGCATTCAGTCGGAATTCGAAAAAGCAAGGATCAGTTGCACAACCTACTATCAAGGCAGAGTATATCTCTGTTGCAACTGCTGTCAACGAAGCTATTTGGCTGAGAAAAATTCTGAATGACTTGAAGCAACAATAGAAGGAAGCTACAGAAGTATTTTGTGACAATTAATCATCTATTGTTATCAAAAAGAATTTGGTGTTTCAGGGCCAAACCCGGCACATAAAAATCAAGTATCATGCTGTAAGAGAAGCTAAAAAGGAGAAAGAAGTGGAGTTGAAGAACTACAAGTCAGAGAATCAAATTGCTAATATTATTGACAAAAGCATTACCAAAGCCAAGGTTTGAAACACCAAGACTTATACTTGTTTTCGCTGACAACATCAGGAAGGAGTGTTGATGTAGTGATGATTTTGCTGTCAATTTACACAACTACCTTCTTGGTATTTTAGTTATACTTGAGCAGCGTATTTGCTTCATAAATTTAGGAACTAAACTATCATATGTCGTTGTGTTGTTGACTAACGTGTGAACCTTCTTAAATTTTGGGAAGCAAAATAATATAAGTAGAATAGTTTCTTTTCTTTCTAGTAGTAGGCGGGACTTGTAAACATGTATACTATATATATAAATGAAACTTATAGCTAGGTTCTAAGTGAGCCTTTTCAGCCAATTTTTCGTTTGTTCTCCTTAGCTTTCAAAAGCCAACAGAAACAAACGTTACCTACTCTTGTCGCTCAAAGTTTAAGACACTGGCCAAGATGATTGTGATCCACAGACCACTATTCCTTACTAGCTCAGATTAGATGTAAGTTGAAGCATTCCAACAATCTAATTCAATCATCAAGCAAAATCATGTCTAGTTGAATGCATTCTAATAATTTGAGGTGACCAGTATTAAAAATCTCAAAATTGAGAAGCAAAAATCCAGTCAATGTTACGATTGCAACTTAAGCCAATTAAGCAACCAGTTAGATCCCTATATAGCATAACAGGAGGATTAAGAGATTAACCTTCCTCGATGAACACAGAAAGTCCAAAATCAATTGCTTTGAGTGTAGCTCCCTCATCCTTGCTAGAGAGCAAGAAATTTTCTGGCTTGAGATCACGATGCATCACTCCCATAAAATGGCAAGCGTGAACCACGTTTACTATATACCTACAGATTTTGGCAGCATCTCTCTCCGAATAATGCCCCTTTTCGATGATCCTATCAAAAAGCTCCCCACCAGCACAAAGCTCCATCACAAGGTGAACAGATTGCCTATCCTCGTAGACACCCCTGAACTGCACAATGTTTGACTGACCAGACAAATGCTGCATAATATTAACCTCCTTCTTGATATCTTCTCTGTCATTCTTATTGGACAGCTTTCGTTTAAGAATGGATTTGCAGGCATATTCGTGGCCAGTTGATTTTTCCGTGCACAAGTAAGTAATACCAAATTGGCCTCTGCCCAGTTGTTTGCCTAATGTGTAGTATTCTCGAATATCGTCAAAGGGTTTTCCCAAAATGGTATTATCTTGTCTTTGAGCTTGCGTAGCTTTTTCTCCAGGAACATCTGCCCTGTGCTGTTGAGCTCTTGGTTGTGGAGTTTGGCTCTGAGTTTGTACTTTTGGTTGGTGGGCAACATGTTGTGATGAAGTTAGTGGTTTCAGTTGTTGCGGTCTTCGATTGTAAGGCTGTTGATGGTTCTGTACAGTATTATTGGAACCAAGCTTGTTGCCGTCAGTGTCTGTTTTTGAAGCTTCTTGCTTGCTGATACAACAACCCATGATCAAATGTGAAATTCAAAGAAAGAAACGAACAAACAGCTCGAAAGTTTTGGCCCTCTGCAAGTACATATACTTCTAACAGGGTGATCAAAATGTTCCCTTTCGCATTGTTCCAGTTCAGACAATAGATCATCATTCGAAACAAGCCAATTTAGTGGATATCCAGTTACCCACTGTTCTTTGCCAAGTTTATTATGCACTAAACCAAAACAGCAAAAGAAAACGAATATTGGATTTGGAAGTTTCGACAAGATTAAACTTATGTCTCATATCTTAAACATTAAATAGGGTTGGACAGACAAAGAATTCAAACTGTCCATTTATTGAAGAAAGTAACAACAATTGGAACATGTTAATTTGCTTTTCTCAATTGTTGCAACACTAGAGCCTTTATTTTTTAAGAATGGCCATTTCTTCACGGACAAAGTTGTGAATATTGACACATTTGGTATCTGTACTACCAAACATCTCGTCTCATTTCTTACTTGCTTTTTGACTTTTCTTGAATTATATAAGCAAAAGCTATAGATCCAATCTCCTGCTCGCTTCCCGACATTTAGAAGAATACTATGCTTCAAACTTGTATATATGACATGTATATTGATGTATTATACTTGGAATTTTATAACAAGCATAACAAATACATTGGATTGCAGAAGGGATAATAGAAACTATACATGAGCTGCTAACATTTCGATAATGCTCATGAGATAATAAAATTTGATAGGACATAAGATTTTAATCCAAAATCATGTAAGTCCAATTCAAGTATACCATGATGGATATAGTTTTTAAAGTATGGTTATTACTTTTACAATTATTTAGGACATTTATCATGTCTTTTATCATTGAAATTGTAAAACTTATCCGCATTTATAATTTTCACACATCTTTATAATGATAAAGTATCCAAAAATAATGGCATTATTTATGTTCAATCTCAGATTCTAAGGTTTTACTAATAATGCAAATGTTCCTAATTACAAAATCTCAAAAAGTGTATATATTCATTATTGAGAAGGTTAACTTGTCCAAAGTTGTTATTCTGCCACATAGAAAGATATCTTAGGGGGAGTTTCTTGTCCCACACAATTTTTATCCATCCTACTTATTCTCCCTTCATAGATAATCTTTCCTTAAAGCAGATGTTTGTAAATTTCTTTGAGGAATGAAGCTCACAACTATAGAAATCTTCTCTGTCACTATTAGAATTGTAATATGGGATAATGTGTGCTAATACTTGAGGGAAATTTCTCCATTGATTTCTTCTTTTTCCATTGAGCTTTGTATCCCTTGATAAGTGATTTGTACTGCTATGAGAGAACTAGACTTCATTCAACACTCCAACTTTGCTCTAATTGTCAAAATATATTAAAGCCTTTTGGCCATTCACCACCTCACTTACTATGAACTTTGAAATAGATTTTCTTGCTCTTAACAGCTGAGAAAGAAGTGGGAATTGCCTTGTTTTTCTTGCATTTTCCAGAAGCTCTTCCCTTTTAAATAGAATGAGTGAAACCATTGCCCCTATAAGGATTCCTTTTGAGTCAATAATCTCTATATCATCTTTCCTGTTGAAACCTTGTTGCACAGACTAATAGGTAACACTCCCCCTTTTTCTTTTAATTTACACATCTCCCTCCCTCCACTTTAGCTTTAAACATTTTGCTGATTGAGCTTGTCCATAAAAATTCTCAACATTTTTTCAAGATTCTGGCTAGTCCATTTGTAAAGCTGAAGGTAGAACTCTAGTAAACATGTATGGAGCTACTCACTAACTTAATGAGGAATGCTCTACCAGTAAGGGAAAGTATTGATTACTCCAAGAGTTAATTCTTTTCTAAACCTTCTTTATTAATGGAGAACATTCCTTATCGTCGACCTTCTTGTGGTGATTGTTAGCCTCAAATACACAAAGAGGGTGTTTAACTTGTCGTTTAGTTATCATAGTTAGTCATAGAGATATCTATTGAGTACTATTTGAGACCATAAGATAGCTTTTCTATTTATTGATTAATAGAATTGAGAGTTCTTTGAAAGTCTTTCTCATTAAAATGAAAGTTAATTTCTCATGAGCCTTTTCAAGCAATAGGAGATCATTAATAAACATGAGATGGGAAGTTCTTAAAATCCTGTATTTACTATAGAATTAGAATGTAGCATTATAAGTAATATTACGGTATAACAATTTAAATAGTACCTCCATGCATAGCAAAAACAGATAAAGGGACAAATGGTCCTCTTGTCGGATTCCTTTCTTCCTTTATAACAACCTAGAAGGTTCTCCATTTACCAAAATTGAGTACAAGGGTTAAGAAAAGCATATGATTAGCCAAATCGCTAGGTGAATTCCATCTTGAGTACCCCTAATATATGTTGGGAAAGTATGATGTTATCACCTATATGTTTCCTTTCTAAGAATGGAACTTAAGTTGAATTAATTATAAGACCTATAACTTTCTTCATTCTCTTAGCAAGAAGTTATATAATAATTTTATAAATGAAATTACAATAGGATACGGGTCTAAAATCCCTAAAGGAATTAGGGTTATAACATTTAGGTACTAAGAAAATGAAAGTTTTATTTATAACTTTAAGAAGTTTACCTGATTCAAAGACTTCTAGTACTACTTTTGTGATCATGTCCTTTATCTTATGCCAAGCTTTTAAATAAAACTTCCCATTCAATCCATTAGGCCTTGGGGCTTTCTTAGGGTACATCTTAAATACCATTTGTTTAATCTGTATTGATTCAAAAGGAGATGTTAGGAGCTAGTTCATTTTGCTAGTAAACTGATAAAGGATAAAGGACCTCAGTATTGAGATAGAAAAATATGTTATAGCTTGCTCCCCTAGGGAATCCTTGAAGAAGGAAGAAACCATATCTTTAAGTTGGGAATGAGAAGAGATCTGGTTATCATACTGATCAAGCAAAGTATCGATCTTGTTACTATTACTTTTGGCCAAGATGTAGCTGTGAAAACAATCTTATATTTCTTTCCCTCTCTTCCATTTATGCAATTGTTTTCCTTTGTTGTAACAAGGAGACACAGTTAAAAGTTGCTTTAGAATAGTTTTCAATGGCCCATCTCTCTTATCTATCCTTTAGCCATCACAAGGGTCTTCATATACTTCATTTTGATATTCTCCAAGATACCCTCTGATTGCTTCACCTATAGTAAAGTATCAAAATAAGTATCCTTCTTTAGTTTTTTCAATTCTTATTTGGTGTTGAATAATTTCTTAACATAAATAAAGGCTTTAAAACTATGTATCTTATTTTAAATTCCTCTTTTAATAGCATTTATGTATCTGTGACACCCTAATACCCCCTGGGAGGATACGGGAGTGCCACATCAGACTCACAAACAGAAACATATAACAGACCGATGCGGAAGCATTTCAAAACATACTACACATTCTTTACATGTATTTTCAGTAACTGAAACAAACATACATTGCAAATCATTCCAAACTTGTTCAAAATGTACATACATTATATCGCATGAACTTAATACAAATTTGTTCCAAAATCCAAAACCAGCTTGAAAGATAGTTATCACAAAAATTTACAACAATTCGGAACCATACATTTTATAAACAAGCCAAAATATATTTTTATCAAAATAAGACTCAGACTCTATTGGCCATTGCGGTTGACTCGTCCCAGTCTTTATAATCCTCATTCTGGACCTACACGGGGCAAATCCACCGTGCTAAGCATATATCTTAGTGAATAATAACTAATATATATATATATAAAGTGATAACTCATCATACTGAATCATGTAATAGCATAAGCATGCATTAACAAATTGGTTTAACCATAAAATAGACATAATGTATTTTATAACAGATTTTATAGTTAACAGGGCTGAATATCAGAAGAGGGTATAAACCCTTCAAAATTAGAATACAATTTTGTTTATGTCATATTCAAACATATATCAGAGCACAAAATTAGATGACTGCTAAGCCATTTACATAAGCGGGTAACGACTCATACAGGAGAGACTAAAGTCTCGACACTAAAGTCTTCTAGGCATGCCTATTTACCCACAACTAGGACTCAGCAGTTTTAAAACAAAACAAAGTCATTTCAGACATTTCATGTGCAAAGCAAGTAGTCAATTATATTCACACATAAGTAGCACTTCCAATGATATAAATATTCATCAAACTCCTCGGACAATCATTGTCCGGAATTCTAACACAATTAGAATAAATCAAATTTAACAAGCAGAACAAAGTAAGGTGTGACCATCTGAAATTACTCACAAAATCTTCCTTATTGTTTATTGCCCCAAAGTCCCGACACTATTTGACAATGGTCGCTCTATATGTTTCTCTATAACAGTTAACACATATACAAATCACTATTGTGCATGATTAAGCATTCATTTATGTATACTGAATATGTATGATGCATGTTCATGACAAATTCTCGAGTATATTTTCTTACTAAACTGATGTAAACATCAATTGTACTTCAAAAGTTCCTAAATTCATATATTCAATTACTATTCCAGCTTTTGCTGGAAGCACCTTATTCGGGTCAACTTTGCATAATAAATAATATTAAGAAAATGATGTATTTTTGTAACACTTTCTTCTATAAAATTATTCCTCTATATTTTAAGTCTCTATTGATACCAAGATCATTCAATTTGGGTCAGTATTTCTAAAGTTATCCATAAAATACTGCATACTGCTCCCAATGAATAATAGAATCTTAATTTCAACTTTAGGCCAAATTTCATCACCCTTAGGGACAGAATCAAAATTCCATTCCTTCATGAGAGTTGTAGGCATATGAGTTTAGTTTAATAAAAAATGAAAATCACCCCATTTGGATATCTATAGGTCAAGTTATAGCCTAATACCAACAACTATTTAGTAAAATCTGTCCAGTGAAACCAGTACAATTCACATTTTACACTTTCAACACTCTTACTCCAACATTCATCCTTTCACCACAATTTCACCTTAGTCATGCCTCAATTACACATCAATTTCATATCCAGACCTCAACTCCTCAACAAATCCATACACATTCTATCCAATCAAGCATCAAATAATACATATGATAACATGCAAATCAAGATTAGTATTCTCATAAATCAATTCCTACTTCAATGCTCAAATCACTCTAACCTTTCAAGCAAATATCACACGTCCAAGATTAAGATGACCAAGAGGACAACAACGTAGAAAATAGCAGGATCTAACTCCCTTAATGCAGTAGCATGTAAGTACTTCAAGTGATGATGATGATTCAACAAGCAAGCAAAAATTTCAGGACGTGTGAGTAAGAGAGTTTCGGTGGTGATGAGAACAAGATGATGGAAAACTAAGCAAAACAGAACACTCTAGCAGAAACTTGTCTCCTCCAATGCTAGGTGTCACCAAATGGTAATAGCATGTGGCTTCATGCATGTTCTACACTTGTCCCACTTAGGAGTTGCCACTTATCCACACAACATGCTGCCATTTATCACTAAATAATTAGTTGACGTATAAAACATAAATAAAATGTATTGATTTAGGCTGAATTTGACAAAGTTGCTTTATAAAAGTTTTAGCTTATCCTCTTATCTTTCCAATGTTATAAAGTTTGTAATTTTTGGACATCATAATTAAAAGATATGACACTTACAAGTTTAAGTGTCACATTTAGATGTCACCAAGCAATTAAGCACGTATAAACCATGAACTGTATTGATTTAGGCTGAATTTGACAAATTTGTCTTATAAAAGTTGTAGCTTATCCTCTTAGATTTCTAACGGTATAAAGTTTGTAATTTTTTGACATCGGAATCAAAAGATATGATAATTACAAGTTTGAGTGTGACATTAAAAGTCACACTGGATGTCATCCTCATGCTTGTGCATGAGGGTGCAAACTTGTCACCCTTTAGATGTCACCCTTGTGCACGAGGGTGACATACTGATCTTGTAAAAATCACTTCAACCTTGAGTTTTTAAGTACTTTCAAGTCTTCTTTTTACTAAATCTTCACCTAAACCTTATGTAAAGAATCCATGATATATATTTCAAGAACCGAGCCCAAGATTAATACCTTAATTTTCTAATGATGACAAATAAATTGCAATTCTCTAAGTATGTTTCATTAAACCATAATTTAAGTAATATGCCTTTCACATTCAAATCATAGCATAAATTTTAACTTCTATATCACATATACTTTCATGAGCATGTATCATTTTAACTAGGGCATATTTTATGGCCTTACAGTATCCCTCATGTTCTCCCAAGTAATTATTAAATATAAAGGGAATCTTCTGTTATCTAATTAAAAGAATTTATGAATTAAAATTTGAGAGTAATCTAATACATATGGATTTATAAAGATAACCCTGCTTTTTATACAATTCCCTAACCATTCCCAACAACCGTTACTCTATCAATTTCTTTTGAATGTAGCAATTGTTGGCTTGTTTATTACTCAAAGTAAAATAACACCGTAAAGTCATTGAAATATTTCGAATATTTGCTCAAATTAATGTTGCCCTCAGCCTTAGACTAGAAAGTACTATTGAAATTGCCAATCAATGTCCAAGATTCATAGATATTAGGTTTCATATTTAATAGGTGGTTCCATAATTCTCCTATGTAAAACTTGTGGTTAGAATCATTAAAAAAGTGACAACTAACTGTTTATTTTCTCTTACAAACAGAATTCTGGTGTGTACATTCTGTGCACTGAAATGTATAATTTCAAGCTTAACCCTTCTTATATCTAAAGCTACAATTACTACCATAATGATGATGATCATGGCTTGAGACAAAAGACCACCCTGATCCATTCAATTTAAGCTTCAAAAAAATCGCCTGTAAGATCTTTGTTTCAAGGATACCCATTACTAGAATTTTATTTCTAGAGATGAAATCACTAAATGATTTTTTTTACTAGGGCTATTTAGTCCCCTTAAGTTTCTGGTAGCTATTAACATTAAATAAATTTCCTTTAAGAAAGGCTTTGTCTCTTTTAATTTCTACTAGATTTCCTCTTTATTACCTCCTTAAAACTCGTTTCCCTTTTCCTTAGAGGGGGTACACATGATAGAGATATAGATCTCCAATGTCTGCTTCCTATTTTTAATATTAATAGAATTCCCCATAACTTCTTACGATTAAATTCTTTTAAATTCCTCATTCATTTCTTAAGGGGAATCTAGAACAATTATAATATTTAAAATTCTCTCCTTATTATAGTTTGAGTTTCTGTTCTCATTTATATATTAAGGAATGGATAATCATTTATATATTAAGGAATGGATAATGGTAACTCTGGTCCCTCACTAGTACCCTCACTATTAATCTTCATTACATCTTAGTCCTTATCTAACTTCATCAATTCATTATAATCTCCCTTTTTGAACCTCTTGCCAATTTCTTTCCATCTTATCCCTTGCTAGAATTTTTTGGTTCTTCATTAATAGGAGACTTGAATTGAGTCTTTGATTAAAGTTTCATCCTCACCTAACCTTATATTATAGGGAAAATATTTGGTAAGACTTTGCCATTCTCCACCTTAACACCTAATTGCACTTAATCAATCTTAGTGCAATCATCTCATATATGCAGATTGGATTCTTTTGAAGCTTGCAAGTGCACTTAATCCCTACATACTAGTACTCTAAAGGCACCCATGTAGATTTATCCAAATTGGAATATATTTTTGTTTAACGCTGTCCATTTTCAATCTAGGTTTCCAAGGTTAGAGGAATAAAGGTTGATTCAAGACATGCTAGGGTCTAGCCTTCATCACTTCCTTTTCATTAGATTAGCTTGCGAATTTAAGAGGATTAAACTATCTTCAGACAATAAAATCTTGACTAAACCTTTAGTTTTTCAAGTTCTCATTTCCCAATCTTTAACCAACAGGAAAGCTAGGCATTTTTTATAAAAGAAACCCACCAATATAGTAATCTATACCTTTTCTCCTTCTTTAAGGATTTGTATGTCTAGGGCTACCAATATTCTTCCTTCCTTCACTTTTAGAGGGGTATATTTCAAGGCATTATTGCTTTTCTTAATAACAACTTGTTTCTAACTTAGGGAGGAGCTAACCAGAGAAGGTCTATTGTCACCAAGGGGAGGAATTCCTGGGTTTGGGAAAGGTTTGAAGGTAGAGTAGAAAGGTCCTTACATTTTGGATAATTTCTGTATGGGTTATCTGTTGGAAAATCAGGTTGGGATCTGATCTCGAATGCAGTGAAATAATCACGAAACTTTTTCGTGACTTTTGATTTTCTAAAAATCAAAATTTATTTAATTCTATAAAATGATTAACACAAATCATAATAAAGTAGAAATTTAATTCATACCTTATTCCTAAGATTAATCTTTATCTTGTTGTATTCCTCGAACTGTTCCCAAAATTGATCTGTTTCAACCAATGTAGTCGCACAAATGTCCAACCTCTAATAGTATCCACAGAATGAGTTGAGAGAACTTTGTAACTCTTACAGAGAGGGTTAAGCAAGGAGTGCTAGCTCCATAGAGCTTAGGCCTATTTATAATAAGTTTTGGACGTTTTAGTCATTTAATTGAAATTAAATTCTAATTTCAATTAAACTTTAATTAGAATTACAAATAATTCTATTAAATACCAATTATGTCCTTACAAGATTCAATATCTCATATTGATCCTTATTTAGTTAATATCGCATATTTAATTATAAAGTTTCTCAAACTTTACAATCAAATCCAACTTAATTAAATTAATTTTGCTCTCTTCAACCCGTTCTATATGTGAGACCCATTAGGTTCCTAAATATATTGGCAATGATTATAAAATCTAATAATTAGAATTAGATAAATTAAAACTCCTTTTAATTTATCTTTAATTCTCCAATTAAACAATTTATAATCATAGATCAAGATTGACGTCTAGTAACGCATCATGACCACCCAAATATTTAGGAATATCAAAGTAATTTTGACTAAACTTTTCATGCATGATTTTTCTGTATAATTCAATCTTTTCATCATATAATGTTCCGATTAGACAGAGAGCATGGAATTAATATCTACTATATTTTAAGTCCAATAATTTTAATTCTCTGCCATTAGCTATCGATTCAATTAATGATATTTGTAAACTGTTTACAAAATATCATTCCACCTTAGCTAAGGATTTTCCAAATCAATACTAATCGAGAACAACAGAATATTCTCCCTAATTACTTTAGGGTGATGAATAATATCTTGATCATATAACTATCTCTATATAATTCATGCTACATCCAACACTACAAGAAAATTAAGAATTAGCGTCGGAATATTACCGACGACACAAAATCCGTCGCATTTTACCGACGGAAAAGTTACAATCCGTCGGTGAAAGGAAAATTTTACCGACGGACATATAAGCCGTCGGAAATATTGTCGGGAAAAATTCGTCCCAAAATCTGCGACAGGAAATAGCGACGGAATATGACTCGGCGACG
>JANZXR010000002.1:31357963-31373924 GCA_027575705.1 Erythroxylum echinodendron
TTCATCAATCACAAAATTTCATGTAAAATATCACATATATAAAACATACAATTTATCACTCATCCAATATATATATATATATATATATATATATCAACCATATAAATAAAGTATGCAACTTATGCACTCATAATCAAAGTATATGCATAAAATATCAAACTTTGTTTCATTGTAGCTATTGATCTTCATAATCTAAAATAACATTTCCAACTTTTTGGAAAAATTAAATTAGATTAAAACTATTGATTCCTAAATAAATTAAATTCTTATTCTAAATAGAAATTTAATTTGATTTGAAAACAAATTTCAAATCCAATTAGAAACTATTTACAATTGTCTTGACTCCTTTGATAAAATTTAATTGAAAACAATTTTCAATAAATTATGTTACTTCTTATAATTTATACAAAACTCCTTTTCAAAATTATATAAATAACACATTCTAATCCAATTAGAAATTATGATTTCTAATCTCATTAGAAATTGGTTTTCTCTAATTAAAAAACTATTTTCTAAAATTAAAAGTAAACTACTTTAAAAATTAAGTAGAACCATTTTTAAATTTAATTAACAAAGTGCTTTAAATTATTTATTTAGAGATTGATTTCTTAATAAATTAGAAAACCTTTCTTTAATAAATTAGAAAAATATTTTCAAAATATTAAAGAAAGGTCCTTTTCTTGATAAATAAATGAAAACACTTTTCAAATTTTAATCAAGATAATATCCTTTCTAATAAGTCAAGAAACTTATTATTTATAAATAATTCTCTAAACAATTAAAATTAAGAATTTAATTTATCCCAGTCAAATTGAAATAAATATATTTAATTAAAAACAACTTTCTTAATTATTTAAGAAAATATTTTTCTTAATTTTAAAGATTCAAAGTAATTAATTTCAATATAATTGAAACTAATTAATTCTAATTTTAGAAACTACTTTTCTAATTAATTAATTAGGAATCAATATAATTATTAATCTTAATCAAATTAAAAAAATAATTATCTTATTTTTGGAATTGAATGGATAATTTAATTTAAAAATTCAACATCTTGAAAAATTAAACTAATTTCCAAAGCATTTATCTTTCAAAAACTATGCGAGTTGAATTCAGGGAACAAAATCGCTCAAAAACCTTAAAACTTTACTTCTTTTCTTGTCCTAAATTGATCGTAAGAACATCCTGATACCATAATCAATCCCAGGTTTAAACCAAATAATGCATGCCTATGACGAACACGCAATCAACCAAAAAACCATACACAAATAGGAAACAAATTTATCAAGAAAAGGAATCTACCCTCGACAACAAGTGTTCTGGTGGCAACGATGGTGGGTCCGATGGCAATAAGAGCCAGCCACCACAGAGCCAAACTCTTTTTGCCCTTCTCTTCCATCTACCTTCTCGATGAAGAAAAACAAAGCAGTAGCGAGGACGACAAGAATCAATATGAGATGGGGAACAAATTTGTAGGTGCTTGTTAGATAACAAGTTCATTGAACAGACTCAATATGAGAAATCCATTTGGAGCATTACTTGTTTGTCTATGGAATTCTTATTGTGATGATTGTATAAGTGATCCTTTGACTTGAGGTCACCAAAGTTATCTTGTATAGGGATTGCTACGTTTTGATACTATTTATGATCTAATTAATCATGGGTTGTTCAATCGGTAGTCATTGGATGTAGCATGAATTATATGAAGATAGTTGTGTGATCAAGATATGATTCATTACCCTAAAGTAATTAAGAAGAATGTCCCGTTATTCTTGATTAGTACTGATTCGAGAAATCTTTGGCCAAGGTGGAATGACATTTTGTAAATAGTTTACAAATGTCATTAATTGAATTGATAGCTAATGGCGGAGAACTAATATGATTGGACTTAAAATATAATAGACATTAATTCCATGCTCTATGTCTAATCGGAACATTGTATGATGAAAGAATTGAATTATACGGAAAAATCATGCATGGAAAGGTTAGTCAAAACCACTTTGATATTCTTAAATATTTAGGTAGATATCAATCTTGATCTATGATTATAAATTGTTTAATTTGAGAATTAAAGATAAATTAAAGGGAGTTTTAATTTATCTAATTCTAATTATTAGATTTTATAATCATTGCCAACATATTTGAGAACTTAATAGGTCTCACATATAGAATGAGTTAAAGAGAGCAAAGTTAGTTTAATCAAGTTGGACTTAATTGTAAAGTTTGAGAAACTTTATAATTAAATATGAGATATTTAATAAATAAGGATATGAGATATTGAATCTTATAAGGACATAATTGGTATTTAATAGAATTATTTGTAATTCTAATTAAAGTTTAATTGAAATTAGAATTTAATTTCAATTAAATTACTAAAACGTTTAAAGCTTATTATAAATAGGCTTAAGTTCTATGGAGCTAGCACTTCTTGCTTAACCTTCTCTGTAAGAGTTACAGAGTTCTCTCAACTCATTCTATGGATACCGTTAGAGGCCGAACATTTGTACAGTTACGGTGGTTAAAATAGATCGATTTTGGGGACGGTTATAGGAATACCACAAGATAAAGATCAAGCTTAAGAATAAGGTATGAATTAAATTTCTGCTTTATTATGATTTATGTTAATCATTTTAAAGAATTAATACATCTTAGTTTTCGGAAAATCAAAAGTCGCGAAAAAGTTTTGTGATTGTTTCGCTGCGATCGAGATTGAATCCCGACTCGGTTTCCTAATAGTTAACCCATACAGAAATTATCCAAAATGTAAGGACCTTTCCATCCTGCCTTTAAACCTTCCCCAAACCCAAGAATTCCTCCCCTTGGAGACAATGGACCTTCTCTGGTTAGCTCCTTCCTAAGCTAGAAACAAGTTGTTACTAAGAAAAGCAATAATGCCTTGAAATACACCCCTTTAAAAGTGGAGGAAGGAAGAATATTGGTAGCCCCAGACATACAAATCCTTAAAGACGGAGAAAAGGTATAGATTACTATACTGGTGGTTTTCTATTATAAAAAAAGGCCTAGCTTTCCTGTTAGTTAAAGATTGGGCAATGAGAACTTGAAAAACTAGAGGTTTAGTCAAGATTTTATTATTTGAAGACAGTTTAATCCTCTTAAATTCGCAAGCTAATCTAATGCAAAGGAAGTGTTGAAGGCTGGACCCTAGCATATCTTGAATCAACCTTTATTCCTCTAGCCTTGGAAACCAAAATATATTCCAATTTGGATAAATCTACATAGGCGTTTTTGGAGTACTAGTTGATGTAGGGATTAACTGCACTTGCAAGCTTCAAAGGAATCCAATCTGCATATATGAGATGACTGCGCTAAGAAGGAAAATTGATTACATGCACTTGGGTGTTAAGGTGGAGAATGGAAAAGTCATACAAAATATTTTCCCTATAATATAAAGTTGGGTGAGGATGAACCTTTAATCGAAGACTCAATTCAAGTCTCCTATTAATGAAGAACCAAAAAATTCTAACAAGGGACAAGATGGAAAGAAATTGGCAAGAGGTCCAAAAGGGGAGATTATGATGAATTGATGAACTTAGATAAGGATAAAGATATAATGAAGATTAATAGTGAGGGCACTAGTGAGGGGCAAGCGCTACCATTATCCTTTCCTTAATATATAAATGAGAACAGAAACTCAAACTCTAATAAGGAGAGTATTCTAAATATTATAGTTGTTCTAGATTCCCCTCTGGAAATGAATGAGAAATTTAAAAGAAATTAATTGCAAGAAGTTATGAGGAATTCTATTGATATTAAAATAGTGAGCAGACATTGGAGATCTTGAATTCTGGAATAAGAGGCTTGCGATTGTTTTGGTGAGCCTTGGAGTTCTGGAAATATGAATGGAATCTACCTTTGTTCTGGAAAATTCGTGGGTTTTGTTTGAGTCTTGGAGAAGGCTCGATGGGTGTACTTTGTGGCTATTGCGATTGGAGTTTTTGTTTGTGCGTTTTTGAAGTTGCTAATATAGGTATTGACTTTGAATGGGGAGCCTGAACTGAAATGGTTAATTTCTGGGTTGCATTTTTGGTGCTTGCAATTTCTAGTTTGAGAGCCACAAAAACTTTACACGATAGTTGGATTTTGCTTTATGAGCAACGATATGAAAAACCCTAAAATTATGAATACCCAAATTGTCTTGGCATTTTCCTCTTATCGTTCGTGTTTTGGGTTTGAGAAACGCATAACCAACTTGTGTTGAAGTTTTTAGTGTTATGCATTTTTTTGGATTTAATGCGGCATGGAGATGCCTATTGATTAAGGTAGTTTGTGGTTGTTTTTCTGCCGGTGTTGTTTGTTTTTTGGTCGTAGGAAAAAAAAGCTTCTAGTCATCGCAACTGAAGCATGGAGGGCCACCGGGGTTGTCAACGATGTCATAACCTCCAAGGAGCACCCACATATTTGTTTAAGTATCTCTATACTTTAGCCTATGAGATCGACTACTTTCTTCATAAGGAAAAACAAAACGTATGCTAGTCTTTTTACGTTCTATTAATGTCTAATCTTAATAGTACAATGACTAAAAACATTTAGGAATAATACATAATTATAATATGAATCTCATAATTATAATCTCATTATAATTTCATTTGCAATGTACAATTATCCCATGGACTTTATCATATACATCGAAACATGTACATGATAAAGAATGCCTTTAAATAATTTATCATTAAACTATAACCAAAGTAATTGGCTAAAGAGCATAAACCAACATTATCTCCATTACCTTATAGAGGGACCTAATTTTGTCTTGTATCTCCATATCTTTTTCCTATATGAATTACATAACTTAAATATTGTATTGATGTACTTTTCATTTTTTGTTAAAATTTAAAACTAGATCAAATAAATTAAATTTATCAGTTTTCTTAAAAAAGCAATACAAAAGAAAAAAGGAAAATGAAAAGTCGTAAATAAAGTACAAACTAAATGTATCCAATCATTATTTTTTATGTTTTAATAATTTTTATAATGTAGTTTTGAAATATCTTTTTACAATGTTATATTAATATGAAAATTGTAAAAAATTTACATAATGTAGTTAAAGTTGGACAATTAAAAATTAGCAAATAGAAATAAATTAAATATTCTAATAATTCATTTGTATACATATAATTTTAATCATCAAGTAAATTTATAAAAAAAAATTTAAAGATAAAATTTACATTTTTGAACAAATACAAAGCTCATATTTCATCAATATGAGGTATAATTAAAATTGAGGAATTTTTTAATTGTAGTTTAGAGAGATTGTATGATCTCAAACGGATGCTTCTGTTGCAATTCATGTGCTATGTCTAATTTATTAGTGTATTTTATATACTTCAAGTAATTTAAGTGAGTATTAGGAAGATAATATCATTATATTATATGATCATTTTTTATCCCATTTCTATGTACTTAAAAATATTTCTTTTACGAAATAATGGAATTGAATTTTATGAAAAAAGGAAATACCTCCAATTTTAAGTATGATGGTGTCTTTGAAAAGGATAATTGAATAAAAAGATAATTTTTCAAAATCTTATTTGTATTCTTATTTTTTATTTTTCATTTTCTATTTTCCTTAATTTATGTAAGCCCAACTAAACTAGTAAAAGATAGAAAAAAACTTGAATGGCCACAAAAAAGGAAGGAGTTCAGATCTTCTGCTCAATATTGCCATGTTCAATCTTGTTTAATGTTCAAAACAACTTTATTTTGAGTATTTTAGAGGCCGTCTAACCTTATCTAATGCCCAAATAACATTAGACATGCTAACATTGGACAGAGGATTGTAATCCTGTTTAATACCTAAAATGAAGTCGTTTTAGGTAACGTCTAAAATGCCCCAAATGATGTCATTTTGGGCATTAGATGACATTAGACATGCTAATATTGGACAGCCATGTTAATATTGTACAGAGAATCCTAAGTGAAAAGGAAGCAGCAGAAAAAAAATGAAGACGGGCAGCCCCACCAGACGGATGGCCGGCTCCCCAATTCTGAGGCGTCGTAATTAATCATAATAGTCCCGCCAACCATGTCACAATTTTCGTACGAGAGAGAGTGAGAGAGCGAGAGCAGTCACCTGCTTGGAACGTGCAAGGGGGAAACACAGGTACTCAAGGCAATTGATGGCATTAATGGCACTAGCAAGCAATTACATCTCAGTTTTCATGTCTCTGTGGATCCCACAAATTTCTTTTATCTCTTTTAAAATACAGCCAGCTGTTCTCTACCTCTAGTCTAGTCCCCACACACATTACTTACCCAGCTCTAACTCACGTACACTCACTCGCGCTCTCTCTCTCTCTCCCACTTCTTCCTTGCTTTCACATACTCTGAATTCCAAGCTACAAAATTTCTTCCCTCTTTTCCCTTTATTGTCCTCCATTTATGGTCCTCTTCTGTTCTTTAACTGTTTGGTTCTTTTGCTAGTGACAAAGGTGGAGGCATGAATGAAGCTGTGGTGACTTGCAACATGATTCTACTCGAACTGTTTCTGTTGCTTTTGAGTGAGTTCCACCTCTTATTCTCCGTTCCTTTAACTTGGTTTACTCGTTTTAGCAATTTCTGTGTCTACTTGTTACGTTTTCTGGAATTCAATTTGTCATCTGGGTCTTACTTATATTTTAGTGTGCTATATCTTGGGAGGTATCTGGGTTTTACTCGTCAACTGGGCCTACTCGTTTCGTCTCAGCTCATTATCGTTTAGCATCTGGCAGGGTTTGTTTGCATTCACTGTTTCTGTTGGTGCGTCTTAAGGTTTATTTAGAGACTGGATAATGTGCTCTTGTGAGTTTTCGTGGGATTAGCATTTTGAGCTTCTTTTCTTCTCATCAGTTAATTATGTTCAGGGTCATTCTTTAGATTGTATAGATCAATAACTCCAGGATACTATTTTTAGCTTAGAATGCTAAACTGCAACCTTGTTGGTTTAGAAAACGGTTGCAAATCAGTTTTTCTGTAATGGGAATGTGTTAATTTTGAGGACGAATTGCTGTGAAAGTAACTTCTAGCAGCCTCCAATGCATCTCAGTGGTATCGTCACATAGAGTTGTTTGAAGAAGTTATTACACAGTTCTGAAAAAATACGAGACATGTAATTTAATATTCGATTTTCAGGACAATTAAATATATTCGGGTAATATATTCCAGGAGATCAGAATTTGGTGATGTATTTAGATACTTCTACATTCTATATAGACTACGATAAAATGAATTGGGTTGAGATATATGTGGCATGCGTATGAGCATTGGCTGAAGCTGTTTTTTTTTTTAATAGAAGCCATAATGCTCTATCTTATGGTTGACCTTTTTGGTAATGTGGCTGGGAGTACATACTGCAGCATGTCGCTCCTGGCATTCTTGTGTCTTATGAACTAAATTGATGCTAAGGGATATGATGATTTTTTTTTAATTCACTCACTAATGGTTCTCTTATAGGTCTTAATGGTTGCTACTGCAATCCCTTAAACTACCTTGGAATTTCTGTGCCAACTGACAGCAGATTGGATGCATTTCTTCCTGTGATCTCTCCAGACACAGCTCCTCAGCCCTTACTTCCTCTTCTTGCACCTTCTCCTTTATCACCTTTCACAAATGCTACTATTCCAAAATTATCAGGTTTTCTTTTCTGTTTTAATTTTGTTACATTAATCTCATTGCTAGGCAGTTGATGAGCCCAACTACTTGTTGAACTTACTGCTATTCTCTTTTTTATAGGAGTATGTACATTTAACTTTTCTGCTGTTGAAAGATTGATGAGTATGACATCAACTGATTGTCACGAGTTCTTTGCACCATTGTTGGCTAATGTTATATGCTGTCCACAATTAGAAGCAACCCTTGCAATTCTTGTTGGACAATCTAGCAAAACAACCAATGTGCTTGCTTTAAATGGAACTGTTTCCAAGTTTTGCCTTTCAGATATTGAGCATGTTTTGGTGGGTCAAGGTGCTGAAAATAATCTTGGGAAGATATGTTCAATTCATTCCTCAAATCTTACAGAAGGGTCTTGCCCGGTTACAGATGTTACCGAGTTTGAGAGTGTGGTAGAATCTTCTAAGCTCCTTCATGATTGTGAGAAGATTGATCCTGTGAAAGAATGTTGCGAACAAGTTTGCCAAAATGCCATTTTAGAAGCTGCTACTAGACTTGCATCAAAAACTTCTGAACGTTTGACCAAGCATTCATCAAATAGTTTACCTGGACACTTGAATAGGGTTAGTGATTGTAAAAATGTTGTACTGCGATGGCTAGCTAGGAAGCTTGACCCTTTACATGCGAAGGAGGTGCTCAGAGGACTATCCAATTGCAATGTCAATAAAGGTGAATCTAAACCATACAAGTGTGGTTAACTAATTTCATTTACAGTGACTGGAAACTACTAGAATGTTTCTTGAGGTTTCTTTTATTTCTGAGAGCATGCTACACCTACATGGACAATATAGAGAAGATCAATCATCAGCTGTCATGTTGAAGAAAATTGCTTTATGTCACCATTAATTCAATCTATTGACTCAATCATGTGCTGTCGGAGGTAGGAGATAAGGAATAAACAGGGGGGAATGGGGAGAACATGGTGGGAAGGGAAGAACTTGTTCTTTACATGTGAATAAAAGGAATGAGAGAGTACATGTTGCTAGTATATATTAGAAGCATCAAGTGACATTGAAATAATGCTTTATAGTACAGGCTTCCTATCGTATTTTCTGGACATAAATTTAGTTGTATGTCTAAAGAATCTTTTTGGAAATAAGATCTTTGTTGATCGCTGTTAATTGCTATACATATTGATGTGGACATTTGTCAGAAACTGCAGTTTGTTTATCTTATCCTTTATGCATATATTGCTAACATTGTTCTTATAGACTGCAAATTGATAAGTGTCCTGCATATTGTTCTGATTATATATTGATTTCATCCTGCAATGTTAGTCTCATCAGCTGACATTATTGATCTCTTTTCTTTTTGTCAATATTTCTCTTGTTCAATATTTTTCAGTTTGCCCTCTGGTTTTCCCTGAGATGATACATGTTACAAAGTCATGTGGAAATGGTATAAATAACAAAACAGAATGCTGTAGCGTGATGGAGAGCTATGTCTCTCATTTACAAAAGCAGAGCCTCATAACCAACTTGCAGGCTTTGGATTGTGCTAGAACACTTGGATTGAAGCTGCAGAAATTAAATATAACCACCGATGTTTATAATCTTTGCCATATCACTCTCAAGGATTTCTCGCTGCAAGGTTGGTGTTATATTTTCTCCCCTTTAGTAAATCCCCTCTTTCTTAATCTGTTATAAAGTAAAGTTTTAATTCTTTGATTCTTGTTTTTTTGTTTTAAGAAGAAACTAATACTGGATTTTATTGTCATTTTGCTCTTTTGACATGGTATCGATGGTCAATGATTGAACTGCATCAGTTACTAAACAAGGTAATTTGGAGACTTCATGAACTTCTATATTACATTTCTTTTCCATGCCATCTATTGTTTACTCATCAGGGACCTTTGAGTAGCATTTTCTGTATGTCGTTTTTCGTACTTAAGAGTCATCTTTTCTCTAGATACATTATGTGGAGTCATTTAGTTGTTCTGTAGTAAGTTCTCCATATAGTAGTGGGGCCACATTAGGGCCAGTAGAGGATATCCCCACATGTTTAGGGCCCCTGATTAGGCTCTTGTGTTCATTATACTTTCCTCTCAAGTTTTCTCCTGGTTGCTAGGAGTATTCTTCTTGGCCGTAGGCTAATTATATCCATGTGATATGTATCTTAAGGACTAATTATGAGTCGATCAATGTTTGCTTTCCCCCTCCTTTTGATAGAGTAATGTTTACCATAGTATCTTAGTCTGTCTCATAGTTGCCTTCTGGTCGTGCTTAATCCTATATGATATGTTTCAATCTTAGATGGGGCAAATATATAAAGTTCAGGGTTTTTTTTTTTTTGCCAAATAAAGGCATATATGCTTATAACTAATTGTATGGATGTGTATTTGGTCTTTGAATCCTCATTTCTCTTACTCCTACATATTACCATCGCCTTTCTTTTTAGGCATCTCTTTCCTGTCTCCTGTTCCTTCCCTTCATGCGCCTTTTCTTTTTAACATAACTTATTTATTGTTTGAGGGTGAATGCTGATAAATCATTTACTTATCTCAAAATAATAGTCATGTAATGGAGAAATTTTGTTCTTTCGTAATGCAATCACATCAAACTGGCCTTCCCAGAAGGAAATGGCAATCCATAATTTGAAGGTGAAACATTGGTGTTATCGCTCATAGACTGACACAAAACTACACCCATAGTGAAGGGAAAATGAAAAGGAAAGGAGAATATGTTCTTTGTCAACCTCAACAAAGTTATTGTCAACCTCAATAAAGTTATGCTGTCACATTTTGTGTACCATTAACCTTCTCCAGTCACAGTGGAAATGTAATGTCAGACAATTTTACTTTTCCTTTTCCCTTGGGAAATGTGCTACAATGGGTAGTTGGAACTTATAGCTTAGTTTCTGATGGGTTGGAACTTTCGTCCTTCCAATAATCTGCTTCATGCCTCGTATCATTTTGGAACAGAGTCTGGATGCCTCCTACCAAGCCTTCCCTCGGATGCAACATTTGATAAAGATTCAGGAATCAGCTTCATTTGTGATCTGAATGACAATATTCCGGCACCATGGCCCTCTTCATTGCAACTGCCAGAATCGTCGTGCAATAAAAGTATGTTTCAGTCTAATCCTAGAAGAGCTTTTGATCTTTAGCCAATTTCATTGAGATTAACGTTTTGACTTTGCAGCGATTAGAATTCCAGCACTTCCTGCTGCTGCAACAAATGCTCAAAATGGTGAGTATCATGGAGTGCCTTTTTTTCTGCTAGTAGTTTCCTTGAACATTAACAACATAATTAGTTGGTAGAGAATTCGCTAGGTTATGCTAAGCACATTAAGACTTGCTTTGGCACAATGTAAAACTGATGACCACTGCAATGTTTCCGAGAAAATTTTGTGGTGTTCCATTTACTTGTGAATTAGACTGGTGGCAGTTGTGAATCAAAGCAATTATGCAAATAAATCCATCTGATCACAAGAAAAAGGGAAACTAAGAAACCATGTGAAAAAATAATCCTCAATTTCCCGGCGTTTCTCTTGGTCTGAGAACTTAATTGCCATGAGGATAAAATATCCTGTCTAGTGTCTACATCTAATCCGTAAGGAGCAGCCGATTTTACTGAAATGAAAGAGGCCTCTACATGTTTGTTTCATTAGTTTTTCATATTGCTGAATGTTTCTGTAACAGGTCTTTTCCATGGAGACGTGATAACAAGCGTGCTACTTATTGCCTCCTTTGTTATCATGGAGATTTTATAGCCTTATTTGAGCCTACGTCATCTCATATGTACATTGCCATAGTTTTATCTCCAATTTAGTTAGGTGAGGTAGAGAATGAGTTTATCATATGGAGAGCTTAGGAGAAAAGAGGTTTCATACATCTGCCCCTTAGAGATCCAAGTGTGGTTGGGTGGGGCATTTGTGACCTGAACTGAAACGCAAGTTCAGGTTACTGATTGTATAAAATTGTTTAGAGAACAAATATGTAAAAACTTCAAGCATTGTATTTGTACTTGGAAAGACTTAATAATATAATTGTCATGTCTAGCGCCGTCTGACTTTCTTTGCTTACCCTTTTGATGGGAGCCGGTAGCAATTTGGATAATTCAAGGACAAAATTTCTGGTTGGCCATCTGTTAGTCTCCCAAGAAAATGGAGTCGCATGAACAAATGAAAATTTTGTATGATTAGAAATGTACTTCTTTAGTTGGGAGACATGAATGGTGGAGTGAATCAGAGTTTCGATAGGTAAAGCTAAGCTGCAAGTGACATTCCCTGCACGAACTAGAGGCCTAAAAAGTGTAGAAAGTTTTTGATTCCCTAGAACATGCACGCTATGCATAATTTGACACACACCCCATCCGCCATATGATGCTCCCTGTTAGTGCGATGATTATCAGCTAAGTGTTTCTTCTAATACCCAGCTTTACACATGTTCCACTGTATTAACCAAATGACCGCTTCCTTATCCTTGAGAATTTGATCAACGACACTATACTTGAACCCCTAGCTAAATATGGCCCATGCAGTGGGGGCAAATCCTCATATATCACCCCAAATGGAGACATTTTAATGGCTGAATAAAAGATGGTATTATACAACTAGTCAGCTAGCAACAACTACCTGCTCCGATGCGATGGATAATCTCCAAATATACAACATAAATACGTCTCCACCGTCCTGTCTAAAAGTTCCATCTGACTCTCTAACAAGACTTTCACCAATAAGATGAGTGAAATTTCATATCAATATGAACAAGATCAAGGATCATTCTATCAAGTCAAATTTGATATAAGAAATCGAATAAAAACATACATAGAATAATATGAATCGCCATACTCACAAAAAAAAAAGGATTTAAGAGTAATAAGATTTTAGGGTTTGATTGTCACTGACAAGCTAGATAAAATTACAAGTTTTTGGACAATCTAAAAAAAGAGTTTCTCTAAAAGATTGAAGAAACCTCTCTAAGGGTTTTGATTGATCGTAACAATGATAAGCCTTCTCTTTACATCTATAAGATAGCTTTTTATATGCTTATAGTTCTAAGAACAAAAAAACCCTAAGAACTAGAGTCCAAAACAAAAGTAATAACTTTGACATAATCTAATTGTGAAATAAATAACTTTGAAAGATAAGTCAATCCCTATCTAAGCAAAAGATTGAAATTAAAAAAACTAGCAAACTCATGTTTCTTATGCCAATCGAACTTCCAAAGTTGGCATTGATTTTGTTTTAGAATTCTATAAGTGCAAAACATACACGTGTTTTGTACTAGTCCTACTTCATGCTCAACACCAGTTTGCTACTACTACTTTTAGACACAAAAATGATCAAATAGACACTGTTATAGGGTTCGTATTCTAGAAGAAGAGTCTAACATGGTATTATGTAAGTTTCGTGTTGCTTAATTATTTAATGTCATTCAATGTTCTCCAATTTTCAGTAAATTTTGGCGTTTTATTTGAATTATTTACAACCCTATCCAAGCACTTTTCTATGTTTCCATAAAATAGAAGATTGAAGATTGTGTAGCTTGAGTAGATGCTTGAGTAGCATCATTGTCCTACTCCTTAAAAGGATCTATCCTTAAATCAACATCTTCATAGCCTTCTTTCAATGATAATAGATCGAAAATGATTGATTGTTCTTTTATGATAAATGAATATCTGTTCTTATCCCCATCGTGTATAGCTCTCCTATCAAGTTGCTAAGGATTGGCATAAAAGGATGTGACCCACTTATATAGGCATCACATCATATTGTACCCCATCCTTGTACCTCTTTATTGATAATGAAATCAACAATTACTTTGTTAGTCTAACCTTCCCACTCTGAGTCAATCTTTGTAGATTGTAAGATCTAGGGTGTTTTGTGGTTAGCAATCCTAACTTCTTCACTGACTCCGCACTAGTTACATTCATACAAATCACTCTACCTATGATTGTCTATACACTCGATCTTTGATGGAATATCTTGTATAGAAGAGATTGTCCCATTGTTTACTCATATGATCCTCTCCCACACACATATTCAATGCCATCTTCGTGACCAACATCCTTCCTTCTTTGGTCTTCTCTATGTATTCATCTTCAGTGGCATCCTCCAAATTGGACATATTTCCATCTTCCTCCTCTTCACTTTGAAAAAATATACTCTCCATCCTCCTTCAACATCATCACTTTCTTGTTAAGATATTGTGGAGCTATATTTCCTCTTCCTAAGAACTTAAATCACTTGACATCTTGATTCCTAATTATTAAAGAGGAATTAATGTTAACTTTCTTTCCACTTAGTGCTTGCAGTTTCAGCGTGATTATTTCATGTTTAAGCTTTAATGCCTTTTCATCCTTTTTACTCCATGATTTTCTCTAAGATGAAGAACTTTCATTAGAAACACCAAGATGGTTTAAAGGACTTTTTTTTTAATTTGTCTTTATACCTTCATGACTATATTAAATTCAACCTTTAATTCTATATAGTGATGTAAATTTGATAACATTTGACAATATCTAGATTTAGTACAAAAATAAAAAGAGCCATTGCTGCTTCTCGATCTTCCTCTACATTCGACCTAATTATGGAAACTTCCATTTCCTTAAAATGATCCTTCATACTCTTGATTCCTTGACTTAATGTTTGCAACCTTAATAGAGATCCCTACAATAGGAACTTAGTATAAAACATCTCTCCATCACCAGTTTCATCTCCTCCCATGTCTTGATGAGAGACTATTGTTTCATTCTCCTAGTGAGGATTGTTAATCCCTCAATCTATGGCAAAATCAATAATCTTCACAGTTGTTAGTTTAACCTTTTTCTTCTTAAATAAGTTATAGCAATGAAACACTAGCTCTACACGTTTTTATCAATCCAAATAGGCATTAGGATATATCCTTCCTAAAAAAGGTGGTGTTGCCATCCTAATATTACCCACATTATTATCCACTCTTTCTTCATAAACACTCTCTCATAACTTAAAACTAAATCTATTACCTCCTTGTCTCGCAATTCTACCTCCTCTTCCACCTCTTTCTCCTCTAATAGTTGGCATCATTATCAATCTTAACATACACCTTAAAGTCATCTATCCTAATAGGTATAAGTGAGTTATGTTATGGACTAGCTATGGCAGTTTTATGTTTCTTATATCTATAACTCCACTAAATTATCAAATGAGTTGCTTATATTGGCCTTGTATAGCATTTAAGATGAACTTTTAGCATATCCTTACTTTTTTTCCCCCTCTCTTACTTCCTTAAATTTGGACGAGTTTTGGTTTCATTTTAAAGTCATAATGAACCTACAAGAAAATGTTACTAGAAAAAGCACTCCCTTTCATGTTTCTTTCAAAATTTTCTTTACCTTACAATCTAAAAATCTTGACTAAAGATTCTTTACAAACTTGTTAATCTATCAAAAAGACCAGTTTCAACCTTCACCTTTAATAAATAACTCCTGAAGAAGTAAATTAGACAAAAAAAGAAAACAGAATTTATATGATACAACAAGAAGAAGAAATTGACAAGATCAAACAAAAGCAAAAGAATGAAAACAAGAAAAATAAAATTTATATGACGTAAGAATACCTAGTTCTTATTGGAGTAGAAACAACAACCATACTAATGAAGGTTAACATAATTGCTAGCCCTTATCTATTTCTTAGATGACATTTTTTTTGAAAAATTAAAATAATTTCATTGCTTGAAGGATATTATAGGGTTTATACTAGTTGCTATTAGAAGGTAATGTATAAAAGGATGTTATGGTCTTGAAGAACTTACATGACAAAAGAAACCCTAGGAATTAACTTATACATAACTCCTTTCATAGTTAAGTTTCACACACTTTAGATGCATTGCCAACATATGCAAAGGCCTAGGAAAACTACACAAGACATCTTTGTTTCTTTAGCTAGGGATATTTAGGATTGTTCTTACTCTCTCTCTGATTTTTCGCATTTTTTTCTTTATAGTTGCATTAATGTTCTAGTCACATGGTTACAACTAATGCATCATATCTTCCACCTTACGTTGGTTACTCCTCCTAGTTCCCTATGTAGCTCTCTATACATATGTGTCTCATTTTCATGTCACATGGTTACAACTTACTATACAGTCAAAGGTAAGTTTTCACCTACAACTTAACTCTCGCATGTCTTATGATGCGTGCCATACACACCAAAAATAATACCTAACTTTTCATAACTAAATTTATAGTAATGGTGAGAAAGGATCATGTCCATGGAGAGTGTGTGATTGGCTTTTGTGATGAATAAATCAGGGTATATAATGAGGGGGGGGGGGGGGGGGTGGGGTTTCCTTTAATCAAATAACAACAACAAT
>JANZXR010000002.1:31377980-31393776 GCA_027575705.1 Erythroxylum echinodendron
CAACTCATCTTATGTTAACAAAGAT
Organism: Erythroxylum echinodendron; assembly: GCA_027575705.1. NCBI lineage: Eukaryota > Viridiplantae > Streptophyta > Magnoliopsida > Malpighiales > Erythroxylaceae > Erythroxylum > Erythroxylum echinodendron. The sequence continues at coordinate 31,378,006 of JANZXR010000002.1, forward strand.
CAAGCTTCTTCTGGAAACCTGTACATTAGTAGTGTTCAAATTTGTAAATTTCATGTTCCTATTAATAGCTGCGTAAGGTAGGAATACATAGTTTAACTGGTCCTTACAAATTCCAAATTTCTATGCATTGTCACAGAAGCAAGTCCATAAATAAAAAATGGAACAGTAGAAAATTAAGATTTGATGTTCAGCAACATATATAAAGTAATTTCTGTGAAGAAAGGAAAATCAAAGAATCAAAAATAACTAAACTAAATTGAAGAGAAAAGTTAACCATCATCAAATGCAAGAAACAGTGATGCTACAGCTGCCAAATACAAGTTGATTTTTACTGAATTTGTTAACATGCCTGCAGTGTACTTTGTGTGATCTCATTCACCTAATGGTTAATACAGCAAAAGTTCATAATGGAAGATTCATACTGAAAAAAAATAATGGGGCATCTAACTAAAAGAAAAATATTTGCTGTTCAGTAGATGGAGATGCAAGTACTATGAATCTGAGACTTATGTTACTAGTTATGTGTTCTTTCAGATAATGGATATATGCCATAGAAACTGACAATCAAGTGTTTGATTCTTATGGAAGAGCCTAATTGTAAGACATAAGAGTAAATAATTCTTATGGATAAATAACACAATATTTATCCATTCCTAAGCCAACAATTTTACTCAATGACTAGACATAATTATAATAATGTAAGGATTTAAAAAGGGTAAGCAAAAACCTGAGCAGAGCAGATCTGGAGGTCGATGCCAGCAAGGGGCTTCAAGTGCTGTTTGAGAATGTTGGTGACTGTGAAAAAAGAGACAGCGAATGAACTCTGGAACAATTTCACAAACACTTTCTAGTGATCAGACGTTTTAGGCTAGAGATTAACCAAACATAAAACTTAAACAATGACGCAATGAAGGACACTGGAGAGAAGAAGAAAATACCTTGATGATGACGAAAATGGCCGGAGAAGACGATGACAATGGTCGGAGATGCAACGAAGGAAGGAGAAGACACAGCAGAGAAGGGCAACGAGGACGTGTAGGTTGGGTGGGTGGGGGGGAATGGGACGTGGGGGTTTCTATTACATAACCAAAATGACGTCGTTTGGTTTAAACCAAAATGATGTCGTTTTCGTTGTGTAAAAAATTCCCGCCCATCCCCTTCCCCAACCAGACGACATCGTGTTTCTTCTTAAGCAAACAATGACGTTTTCTTCAATAAAACGTCGCCGTTTATCTTTTGCAATGTTTTATTGAAAAAATGTTGCCAAAAGTTGCACAAATCTGCTGCGTTTATATAAAACGTCTCGGAAAAGTAAGACTTTCGGTGATGTTTCTTAAACGTCACCAAAAGTCTCTATAATCAACGACGTTTTATAAAAAAAATGTCACAGATTGTCTATAATTTTTGTATTGAAAATATCCATCAGATTTTAGATTTTCTTACGTAAATCTCCTAAAAAGCTTCGTAATAGTTTTAACGACCCCATTAGCTAGTAACATTTTAAAAGATCAATAAATATGTAGGGAGATCAATATTGATTTGATGAGTTGTATCCTTCCACCAAATAATACAACTTTATTTGTCCATATACTTAACTTCTTCTAGATTTTCTCCACGGGGGATAGAAAATTATATTCTAGTAGTGATGGGGAGGGCTAAGTAGGATGAAAGGGCTTATTTTCTTGTCATACCAGTGATTAGGGATATCCTTTCCTCCATTAGGTTTGTTAGACCCCGAACTTTTCTTTAAATTTAGCATTATTAAATGAGAATTTGATGGCGTTTAGTCATAAATTTTGACTAAAAAATGTATGGAGTTGATTGATGCATATTTTATTTCTTATGGTTGAATAGATTAAATAGAAGTGTTATAATTGAGTTAAGGATATAGAAGGCATTAGTTAATTGTGAAGGGTAAGATTGGAAAGGTTGAAGTTGTCTTAAAAATTTATAAGAGAGTCGTGTATGAAGGTTGCGTGAGTGAAGTGTACAAAAAAAATAAAATAAGAATAAGAAGGAAAGTGAGAGACGTGTTCGTGTAAGAAGAAAGATAGAGATAAATCATAGAAGAACCTAGAAGAAACTAGAGAGAGAAGAAGATGAGAGTCATGTAAAAAATAAGAGAAAAAGTCAGAGATGTGTTTGAGAGGTTAAGGAGAGAGGAGATTCGTGTATAGTAAGAAAGAAAGAAAGAGAAGCAGAAACTGAAACAGAAAAGGAGAAGAAGGAAAGAAAAAGAAGGGAGAAAGAAAAAGAAGGAAAAGTTTAGGTGAGTTTTTAGGTATTCTTTGGCTATTCTTTTTGTTTTGATATATGAAGGAAGTAGAGAAAGTAGGTTTTATGTGATGAAAATGAAGAGAGAGAGAAAGAAGAAGAGCAAGAGCTTTATATTCTTGGATTTTTTATGACTTTTAGTTAGATCTTAGTTCCTCTAGTTAGATAAATCAAGAAATAGATTAAATCTAAGCTCATTTTTGGATAGTAGAGATTTATGGAAGTTTTAGTTAGGTATGATGTTTGAATGAAAAATATGGTTGTTTGAAGGGAGCAAGAAAGTTGAAGGCAAGAAAAAGAGGAGAGGCAAGTTTTGAGCTTAGTATCAAGTAAAGAGTTGGGTAATATGCTTATAGTTTTGTGATGATGAGCAAAAATATTTGTGTGTATGAATGCTATTAATGTTTGTCTTGACTTATTGTGAATGTGGGAAAAATGTTCCTTAAATTTATATTATGTTTGTTTGTTTAATTGTGTTACTTTATGCTAAGGAAAAATAGAAAAGTTAGAAGAATGAAAATATGATTTTCATATGTATGCATCTGAAATTTGCTTATATAGGTAAGAGAGATACCAGTTCGTTCATCACTGAACGTCAACTTTAAGCCTTCTCTCGGCTGCCCGCTTGTGGCATATGAACTCTAAAAAATAGACTTATTTCGTTCATGATGTAAACTTCGGTTTCGCCATTTCTCTCTATAGGATTCTCTCGAGCCATTTTGTTTGTGCATTTTATCCTGAATTGTTGGATATAGAAGATATTTGAATGATATTTTGTAATGATTGAATGAAAAATATGTACTAAATTATGTGGTGATGTGTTCAGATATATATATATATATATATATATATATATATATGCACACACACACTTGAATGTGTGTGGTTCATTATCGCTAGCTATAAACATATTAGTCACTGAGCTTCCTAGCTCACCCCATTATTTTTCCACTCCTCAGGTGAAGAAAAAGTTGATCAACAATAAACCTTGCAAAACTTCAGCAGACTCTAAGGATTTTTATCGTTTGTAACTTATCTAGGTAGTTTAGAAATTTATTGGCAATTAGATTCATTTCAAGCATGAGCATCCATAATTGTATTTTACATTTTGGTACTTATGTGGTTTTTGGGATTTGTAATATGGAGTGGTACAGAAACTCTATTAATGAAAGTTGAAAGAAAAGTTGCAAAGTACTCTGTTAATGAAAGTTAAAAGAAAAGTTGCAGAGACTTTCATATGATTATGTAAAATGTTATGTTTTGTCAAATGATAATGTGGTTTGTGTGATGGTTTTTAGGATGAATTATCTTTAAGTAAAATTGTTTATATAAAAGTTGTATGTATGAAATTGAAAGTTGGATTTCGGATCTTTTGGTTGAAGTTACTGGTTTTGTATATATATATGTAAACGTTGTCAGCACATGAACGTAAATAGTGAATAAGCGTTAAAAATACAGTTTAAAACTTTGAGGAATAAACTGCACTGATCTAGGCAAAATTTGATAAAAGTGTTTTTAAGAAAGTTGTAGATCTTTTTCTTAGCTTTCCAATGACATAAAATTTGTAATTTTTGGATTTCTAGTGTGCGATTGTGGAGTTGCAGGTCGCAGTCGTGACAATCCATATAAAGTCGCGATTACGACGAGCTTGATTCTCACGAGAGTGAAAATTTTCTCTCACGCCCGTGCGTTGTTTTTGTTGACTCTCATGGCTATAAGAAATTTTGCTCATGGCCGTGCACTCTCCTTACTCACACCCTTGAGTTTTGCATGGCATGACCAAATGTGCTTTTAATTGTTGCATCTCAACACTATGCTCTCGTCTCACCATGGATTCATCAATTTTATTTTTCTGTAAATTATTTATTAAAATTTTATGTCCGAATCGATATCCGGGTCCAACAAGGTTAGCACTAGAAGTCAAGATAAAGTAACTCTTACTAAGATTCACTTTCAACCCACCAACATTTTTTAAAAAGTTGTAATGTAGAAATTAGGAATAGACTTATGATGAGCCTTAGATAATAGTAGAAATCATCTACAAAACACGAATTTATGAGAGCAACTCTTCTACATTTGTGATAGAACTTAAATCCCTTGTTGCTTCTAACTTTATGAACTATCAGCTAGGTCAATACCTCTATACACAAAATAAAGAGATAGGAGGAGATGAGATCCTTCTGTCTAAGATTCCTGTCACTTTTAAATGGACTTATAGTGGTACCATTTACCAATACTGAGAAAGACAAGGAAGTTATGTACTCTTCCAAGTGTTAGATCCTCTGTACCACTTAACCTGTTTCAATCCTATTTCTGCCTCAAAATGACGTCGTTTTGGGTTTGTTTACGAATAAAATAACGCCATTTTAAGACGAAAATAAGGTTAGAATCGGTTAAGTGATACAGAAGATAATAAATTTACAAGAAAATTCCATCACTTCCAATTACTGAATGGATAATGAAAACCCATTCCACGTAGTCAAAAGCCATTTTAAAATCCACTTTAATGACATATTTAGGAGAAGAAATTTTCTCTAATAACCTGGCTATATCCATTAGTATAATGTCATTCAAAAAGCATATTTTATTTCTTTACTCAAATTTCCATATAAAATTAAGGTAAATAGCTTGTACCTAACTTCAGTTTTATGTAAAGGAATAACTTGCTTACATAAGGCAATAAAGTGAATCGTTACCTATTTAATTGCAAGCCATGGAAAATAGTATATGCTACCTATTAATTTCAAGCCACGGAAAATATTATATGCTAGTGTTAAATGCTAAAATTCAGAAACATAGTAATCAATAATTCCGGTGCTTTATGATTTCCGCATAGACCAAAAATGTAAATGGCAACAAAAACTGAGCATCCAACCCATATAGAACTCAGCGATGAAAACCCAGCTATGAAGAAGGTTAAAAACAGAGATCATCCCATCATCCCCCCAACGCACCAAATCCCCCACAAATTTTCCTTCAAAGATGCATTGTTGGGTCAAATAGCAACCACACCAGCTCGCCCAAATCCCCCTGCATGAAAGACAGTCGAAGTTAATGAGGATGAAGTGGTCTACACTACAAAAAACAGAATCGACTCGATTAACTTTCTGGAACCAATACAACAACGGATGAGGGAGGCAATGGGCCTTGCGGTGGTCATAAGTCCTCTTGGCTGAATGATACACTACAGAGCATTAATCAACAGACTTTCAGTCATTTGGAAGCTACAAGGTGAGATACTAGTGACTGATTGCATCAATGGTAAATATATCGTCACTCTCACCAATGAGGACGACTACATCAATGCAATCCTCAATGGAACTTGGACCATTGGCTCCACCTATCTCATGGTCTATCCATGGACGCCATAATTCAACGCAAAAACAGAGAACTTAACCACTGTGGCCCTATGGATTAGAATCCCTGAATTGCCGATACACTATTTCCAGGAAAGCATCCTATGCAAAATAATAAAACCACTTGGGATCTTTATCAAGGCTGATCGCAGCACCATTACAGCCGAAAGGGGCCGATATGCCCGAATCGCTGTTCAAATGGACCTAACTAAAAAGGGATGGTGGAGATAGATAGTTCCAGCTACAAGATTGAATATGAAGACTTACCAATGATATGTTTCTCATGCGGAAAATATGGGCATCCCGTTGAGTCCTGTCCCACTTTCCCGCCTGAAACAGCACCTACAACCTCATCTGCGGCAGGCGGAGATGGAGCACAGACAGGAACAGAAGCTTCGGCACAATTGACCATTACTCCCAAGGATAGTTTGATTCCAACCAGATCTGTTGAGCCAGAACGCCCTGTTGGCATGGGAGAGTGGATGAAAGTACAAAAAAGACTCTGGCGTGGCCCTGCTGTCAGAGCTCCCATAACGGTCATCAACAGATCTTATTCCGTTGGAGAGACGAATTCCTTCACAGCTCTTCAGGAAAGAACCGAGGCAGAAAATTGCCAGCACACTAATAAAGGCAAAGGCGTTGGAACTATATTCGGTGGAGTTGGCCCAGTAACCTTTAAACAGGGGCCGGTCGTCAACAAAGAGACCCCCAAGCCCAGAAGAGGCGCAGCCTCAAGAGGCAAGAGGCAGAGGGACTCTGCTGGCTAGATCTCCAAAAGCAAGGTCGGACCAAGCAAAATGGCAACTAACCAGGGCAGCATCACTGGACCCTATACTCTGCATCAGTCAGCTATTGAACTCCAACTGCACAGCTTGGACTTCCAACCATACCGCCCAACAATAGGACACTCTCAGGCCATTCCCCACTTAGCCCAACCGGACCTGGAATACACTGCAGTTTTCATTCCACACCCAGAGCACCTCCAACACCACCACACCCCCTCCCTTGCAGGAGTTTCACTGACTACCAAATCGTCAAATTTATCCAAAGCTTTTAATGTAAAAGGGAAGTTGCAAATAAGGGGCATCATTCCAGCAGGGCAGGGCGTGGATGACCTCGACAACGGCGACGAAGTGCGAGTCATAGAGGAGCAACCGTCGGACGTGGGGGATGCACTGCTGGATCACCTGTCGGATGGGTGGATGGTGCCGACAGAGGATATGGACGTCGGTGCACCGTCTGTGGCCACTGAGTAAGGCCCCTCACTTATTTTTTCATGGAATATAGCTTTCTCGTTTGGAACTACCGAGGAGCAGGAACACTAGGAAAAGTTGCCATGTTAAAATCTCTTATTTCCCTGCATCGGATTCAACTAGCTGTGGTTATTGAACCTAGAATAAGTGGAATAGACGCTTATACTACAATCAAGAAAATAGGCATTAAAAAATCCCACAGGATTGAGGCAGTAGGATACTCATGTGGCATATGGTTACTTTGGATTGAGCGAATTGGTATACAGATCATTAATAGCCATTGGCAGTTTATTCACTGTAAAGTGTTTCTCACAAATAATTATAGTACATACTTTAATACTATTTATGGTAGCCCCAAATCCACCTATAGACAAGAGTTGTGGACTCAGTTACATAGCTTGGCAGAAGAACTCAATGATCCTTGAATGGTCACTGGCGACTTTAATGCTATAACGAAAAGTGATGACAAAACAAGGGAAAAGCCCTCCACTGGCTGTAAGAGATATAGAGAGTGGATTGAAAGACATGGCATGATCGACTTAGGTTATATAGGGAGTAGATACACTTGGTCAAATGGACTCTGTCATGAAAGATTGGACAGAGCTTTTATAAATGGCTTTTGGGAGAATAATTTTACCAGTCCGACTGTCACCCACCTCCCGAAATTAACCTCAAACCACACTCCACTCCTAGTCAGCGTGAAAACCTTACAATCTCCCCCACCAAATCCTAATATATTTCGATACCTGGTTGCATGGAAAACCCATGTCATGTGGCCTACCTGGCTCAAGCGGAATTGGGACAACTCGCTACCTCTACCACAGGCCCAGGATAAGCTTACCGCTAGATTGGAGGAATGGAAGTTTGATGTTTTTGGCGATATAGGGAAAAGGAAGAAAATCTTACTAGCACAGCTAAAAGGCACCCAGAAAGCCTTGGCTGACTTTCACTCCAACAACCTGGTTGCCCTAGAACAAGAGCTTATAGCAGACTATGAGACGATAGTCACACAGAAAGAATTGTTGTGAATTCAAAACAAGAAGGCGATGTGGCTCACCCAAGGCAACAAAAACTCCAAATCCTTCCATGTCATCCATAGACCTAAGTGACACAAACACGCAATACAATCTATAAAGCTTGACGACGGGACATGGTGTGTGGACCAATCCACCCTTCGAGAATAAGGTATTCTCTTCTTTGATAAGCTATACTCAGAAGACTCAGTTGCTGCAAGAAGTTATGGCATAAGAGGCTGTTTTTTGCCCTTGACGACGAGACAACTGACACACCTTACGAAACAAGTCACGAAAGAAGAAGTTCATCAGGCAGTTTTTGCCATGGATCTATTCAAGGCCCCGAGCATTGCTGGATTTAATGCTAGATTCTACCAGCATAACTGGGAAACTCTTAAGGACTCTGTTTGCAACATGGTTTACAGTGTGTTTGCCTCCAGCAAGGTCGATGTAGCTATGAATAAAGAAATGATGGTACTGGTCCCAAAAACCCCTCATCCACAAGAATTCCAACACCTGAGGCCCATTAGTCTCATCAACGTTGGCGCCAAGATTACAACCAAGGTCATTGCCAATAGACTCCAACTAGTGATGGCAACACTGATCCTCCCGACACAATCAAGCTTCATTAGGGGAAGACATATTATTGATAATATAGTCATTACCTAAGAAGTTATACATTCTATACGCCACACTAAAGGAAAACGAGGATGGATAGCGATAAAAGTTGATCTGGCCAAAGCCTTTGATCGACTCTGTTGGCAGTTCATCAAGAATACACTCATCGATGCAAAACTCCCTAATAACATAACTCGCATCATCATGAGTACATTAGAAACGGGTACAACCCAAATCTTATGGGACGACTAGTTAGGACCTCCAATCATACCGAAGAGAGGAGTGAGGCCGGGTGACCCAATCTCTCCCTATATCTTTGTTCTCTGCTTAGCAAGATTAAGTCAGACAATTTCTATTGCTGTGGAAAATGGAACATGGAAACCCTTCACCCTCGGAGGAGGTAAACTCAAACTGTCCCACTTCTTCTTTGCCGATGATTTGATCTTGTTTGCCCAAGCCACAGATGAACAAATCAGCGTCATTAACGTCCTACTGGAAGGCTTTTGTCAATACTCGGGCCAGGCGATCAGCAAAGATAAAACCATCTTGTATTGTTCCCCTAAGATTGACCCAGAACATGCACAACACTTAAGCGCCACCATGGGAGTCCAACTAGTGGGGGTCCTGGGCAAATATCTTGGAGTCCCACTCCTCCATGAAAGGGTCGCCAAAAACACATACAAGGAAATAACCTCCAAAGTCCGGAAAAGAGTGGCCCAATGGCAGCCAGAAAAAATAGCACTTGTAGGAAGACTGGTGTTATGTTAATCTATCCTAGCCACTATACCAAGCTATCTGATGCAATGTACTGTGCTGCCAAAAGGAGTAGTAGATGACATAGACAAAGTAAGAAGAAACTTTCTGTGGGGGCACAACTCCAGAGACAAAAAAGATGAGCTTAGTTGGATGGGACGCTGTCTGCCAACCAAAAAGCAGAGGAGGGTTGGGATTAAGAAAGCTTAGAGACGTAAATGCCACCTTCTTCCTCAAATTTTCCTAGGGCCTTATTTCAGGTGACAAAAAGCTCTGCTATGAGGTTTTAAAGGCAAAGTATGGATGAAAAGCCAGCCAAATCCCGCAAGAACTCACCAGAGCAAAAACTTCTAAATTGTGGATACAAATCTCAAAGATTTGGAATGTCGGAATAAATAGCGTCAGATGGAGCTTGGGAAATGGCCAGACCACAAGATTCTGGTATGACTAATGAATTGACCAGGACACACGCCTCATAGATCTGATCACTGCTCCAATATCGCCCTCGGACGCTAATCGTACAGTGGCAAGCTACTCCACTGAGAATGGCCACTGGAAATGGGGAGAGATTATGCAACACCTTCCACAAGATGTCTTTGCTCGTATTGCCGCTACCCCACAATCTACCGCTAACTTAGGAGGAGACCGTCCCGCTTGGAAATACACTGCGACAGGAAAATTTTCCACGACATCGGCATACGTGGTTATCAGCTCACAACACTGGTCCAGTGAAGATGGCAAGTGGAAAGTAGTGTGGAACTGGAAGGGTCCAGAGAAGATCAAAACATTTATCTAGCTTCTGATGCGAGAAGCTCTCTTGACTAATCATGAACGAACCCGCAGACACTTGACAACGGATGGTTCGTGCCCCTATTGTGGTCACATCGAGACAGCTTTGCATGTGGTCCGAGACTTACTCAGAGTCAAGCCTTATAGACAAGACTGCAGGACCAACTTCCTCTTGGCTTCTGGGCAGGTAATATTGTGCAAGACTGGCTTTGTACTAACTTAGGTTCTGTTTCCCCTCTGCAGGATGGGACAGCTTGGAGCACGTGGTTTGCTGTTGCTTGCTGGAGACTCTAGACAAGCAGAAATGACGACATCTTCAACGGAGTCCAGACTAGCGTGCGACACCTCTTCCACTCCGCTTGCACGCAAAGTAAGAAAATCGATCGAGCATTCCAAGCATACCGCCTTGGTAGAAGTTGTGTCGGACAGGGGAGAACTCAGAAATGGGAACCACCCCCTCCGACCTGGATCAGAATCAACACGGATGGAGGAGCTGTGAAGGCAACAGGAAAACAAGCAGCAGCTGGAGGAGTCCTAAGGGATCACACGGGACGTTGGATCACGGGCTTTACGCGGAATATCGGAGTCTGCACTCCGATTGAAGCGAAATTCTGGGAATCTTGCAAGGTTTGACCATGGCTTACCAACTAGGATATAGGTTGGTCCAACTACATTCTGATTGCAAAGAAGTAGTCGACGTCCTTAATAACGATAGCGACGACTTCTAGGGGAACACCATCCTCAGGCAAATTCGACTCTTTTTGGACCAGGACTGGCAAGTCGATATTAGCCACGTCTATAGGGAAACCAATGTATTGGCTGACTCATTAGCCAAATTCGGTTTTGCATTACTAGTAGGACTCCATATACTAAGTGCACTACCCCGACATGTAGAAGGGGTGGATGTTGCAGGTTGAACCCCGTACTAAGCAAAGTTTTGCTTCCTCCGTATGTGAAAAAAAAAATTCCGGTGCTTTAAAGGCTAAAAGCTAAGACCTAAAAATCGCGGTGGAAATCCAAACTTACTACTTTGCCAATCTAAAGAACATGAACATGATCAAAACTTGAGACAACATAAGCTTTCATGACCAATATGAATTAATTTCCATGTGTTAGTTTGTAATTAAACCGCAGAGTTCGAAAATGTTAGTGTCTGTCCCAAATACTCAAATCACGTTGAAGGATATAATTTTGTTAAGGAAAAAAGTTAAAATTATTCCCCCAACTGTTGGAAGATGCCCGATATTGTTGATTCTGATTTTGATAAATAAATCCCTCCCCGTTTAACGAAGAGACAATATCAAAACCCGTCGCTACCGTCTAACTTATGAGTGTCACTGGTTATGGGGTCTCATTCTCAAGGTAAACTCCATGACTCCGATCTGTCATCCACTTCCCTAAAATCAGAGACTGGACATGGTGAAGTAAACTTGGAGCTGGAAAAGGTTCTAAACGACTTTCACTTGCCCTACCCCAAACGACTCTGGAAGGCATCTTGTATCGAACTTAAGCTTCTCTTCCGCCTTGCCGCACCCGCCGTTTTCAGCTATGTCATCAACAATTTGATGTCCCTTTCAACACGAATGTTCGCCGGCCACGTTGGCAATCTCGAGCTTGCGGCTGCTTCTCTTGGAAACAGTGGTATACAGCTCTTTGCATATGGTCTAATGGTAAGTAACGCCCGAATAATTAAAATTGTCAAGAGTTTATTTAGAAAAGAGCAGAGAAAATGAAACGCTGTTCTTGTTTGCCCTTGTAGCTGGGGATGGGAAGTGCAGTGGAAACTCTCTGTGGCCAAGCATATGGAGCTCACAGGTACGATATGCTAGGCATATATCTTCAAAGAGCCACGGTGGTTCTAACTCTGACAGGCATACCATTGATGGTGGTCTATCTCTTATCGAAGCAAATATTGATCTTACTAGGCGAGCCAACAAAGCTATCCTCTGCAGCTGCAATCTTTATCTACGGTCTGATACCACAGATATTCGGATACGCAGTTAACTTTCCAATACAGAAGTTCCTGCAAGCACAAAGCATAGTGATCCCAAGTGCTATTATATCAGCAATAACACTTGGAGTTCACCTACTGTTGAGCTGGGTGGCAGTGTACAAGTTGGGTATGGGGTTGTTAGGTACATCTCTGGTGCTGAGTTTGTCGTGGTGGATAATAATTGTGGCTCAGTTTGTTTATATAGTGAGGAGCGACAGGTGCAAAGCGACGTGGAGTGGTTTCACCTTGCAGGCCTTTACCGGGTTGTTGGAGTTTGTGAAATTGTCGGCGGCATCGGCGGTGATGTTGTGCTTGGAGACCTGGTATTTTCAGGTGTTAGTGTTAATTGCTGGATTGCTTAAGAACCCCCAGCTTGCCTTGGACTCTCTTGCAGTTTGGTAAGAATGTATTTCCTTTAGTTTTTCCTTTTCTTTTCACATGTCAACACATTGTAACTCTGCATGCATGCTCAACATTTCAGTTCAGTCTTCATTTTTTTTTTATCTATCAAAACAAAAATCTAAGTTTTTTATAAAAAGATAATTAATAACTTATTATCCTATGAAATTTTCATGTTACTTAAATTTGATTAATGAACAATTATCCATTCCAACACTTACCTACTAGATGTGCATAGTTATTTTGTTGACCAAAACATTGATGATGCAATACTGGCAATAACTCCATCCGGAGGAAAAGAAAAAAATAAAGTCAGTCCTGATGAGTTGTTCAATTTTTTTCTTGAATTGCTATATTGAAAGTGGATGACCCTGGCAAGTAGCGCCTAGCAGAAACAAAAGTAGCTTTTGTTTTGTTTCGTTGGAATCAAGATTCCGCTTTTCAGTATCTATACATCATTTTCAATCTTATCCCTTTATTTAATTGCAGCCACTAACGTATGATTCCAATGACAACTAACGATATATTTCTGTCAATACTCGTTCTGCAGTATGGGTATATCTGGGTTGTCGCTTATGGTCTCAGTAGGCTTCAATGCAGCAGCAAGGTTAGAACCTCTTCCATGCCCTTTTTTTCTCTCCGGATATGCTTATAATAACCCAAGATTAAAAAGAATAATATGGCAAATAATTAAAATCCTATTATCAGAACATTAGTAATTAACGTTATAAAACCTGATTACACATACATTATATTCAATGTGACATTTTAGAAGATTATAGGAGAAGATGTACAGTTACAATAAACCAACAATGAGTTTTAGGGTCGATATTCTCAGTAATGGTTGGTGCCAAGTGGAATTCTTAATTAGATATGGGTCGTATAGTACAAAAATAACGATTTATGTGATGATTAGGGAGATGAATTATGACGTTTGCTAATTGATAAAACAGTGTGAGGGTGAGCAATGAGCTAGGAGCAGGAAATCCAAAGGCAGCAGCGTTCTCAGTGGTTGTAGTAACTTCGGTTTCCTTCATAATCTCTCTGATTGAAGCTGCCGTAGTTCTTGCTCTACGACAAGTCATCAGCTATGCCTTCACAGCCGGTGAAACCGTGGCCAATGCTGTATCTGAATTGTGTCCACTCTTGGCTGTCACACTCATACTTAATGGGATTCAACCAGTTTTATCTGGTAATTAAATTTTTGTTCGTGCCCAACTAACACGAAATGGAGGACGTTACAACCTTATAATTACTTTTTACATTGTAGGGGTGGCAGTCGGGTGCGGGTGGCAAGCAGTCGTCGCATATGTAAATATTGGATGCTATTATGTTGTCGGTGTTCCAATTGGTTGTCTTCTTGGCTTCATGTTCGATCTTGGCGCTAAGGTGAATACAAATATAACCAACAAACATTTAATCAAATGTGAACTAGTCTTGGACTTTGTTCTTTAGCTTCAAACTAACATATATACATGAGATTGCGTAGGGAATATGGATAGGGATGATTGGTGGAACACTCATGCAGACCATTATCTTACTATGGGTAACGTTTCGCACTGACTGGAATCGAGAGGTGAGTTACAGAAACCAGGGAATTACACTGTTTCAAGCATCACATTCATAGAATTCATTGCCACCTACCACAAAAAATGATTCAATGTTGAATGTTTACACATGTATTGGTGATTTTTTATTAAAACAGCTATAGGTGCACATCAGAGACGTATTTATTTTGTTCATCAATAACAAAGGACAAAATTGATGAGACTGCATTTGATAAGCTAGCAATTTAAATGACTTTGCAGTCGTCAATCTCTATCATCCACGTCTCTGGTCTCTGCCCTATACGTATCTGGACCTCCTAACAAGTAAATGATTGAATTTGGCAGGTAGAGAAGGCGAGAAAGCGTTTAGACAAGTGGGACGAAAAGAAGGAGCCACTTCTTCGATGAACGCACGGGTTACTGTTGAGAAGATACAACCATCAAATCAAAATTTGCATTACATCCCGAGTCCTAAGTTTACATAATAATGCTTATGTTATTTATCGTGAATAATGGATATTGCGTCTTTTATGCACCCTTTCCCTTAGACAATGCCTTTGCGTTATCTTTTTCTTTACTTTCTTGTTTTAAAAGTATCCAACAAGCCTCCACCATATCTTATCGTGCAAGGCCTGAGGATATGCACATATATTGTTGTGGTTTGTAAAAATGTCATAAACTCGATTAAAATAAGCATGATAGACTTGTGTTATTAAACGACCTTAATATATATCTTGACGAAGAGAGAGTACAAATTAAACTCTAAAGTTTCAGAGAGTACAAATTAAACCCTATCATTTGACAAACGAAATTCAACCCTAAATTAACTGAAAAATTAATGATAATATAACATTGTCAATATATATATATATATATATTGACAATGTGAGATTTACTTAAACATTAAAATATTATATAATATATACAGATCCACATTACATCATGGGACCCGTCTACTTAAATAATAAAATTTAAATTTTAAATCTAATTTTATAACTTAACTAAACCTATTAATATTTAACCCTATCTTAATTAGCAAAACTAATTAATTAATCTATTATGAAACTCAAATCTCTAACATAAGCATGTCATGAATATGCTGTCAACTCTTGAACATAACTCTTGAGTTCCTTAAATCCCTAACTCATTTATTTTTATAGGTTTTTCTTTGTTGGTGGAAACCCAATTTGGAAAAAAAATGTCCCTTACTCACCCTCTTTCCCCCATCACTGACTTTCCCTCATTTGCCTTCCTTCATCACCATTGACCATCATTGTCGTCACAATCTGTGGTTGTTGGATCCCGTTTTTATTTTTTTATTCTGTTTATTTTATTAAATTATCAAGTATGAAAATAAATTAGAATTTATGAATTAGGAATTTTTGGAGTTTAATATGGTATATTATGATTTTTATATGTTGGATGAATAAAAAGAAAGAATTAAAAATAAAGTGAAGGAGTTAGTAGGAATTCCATTAAATAAGGAAGGGAAAAGTTAGAGAATCAAAAATTTTATCTTAAAGTTAATAAGATAAAGAAGAGAAGGAGTCGTGAGTGTTAAGAAAGAAAAGAAGAGAGAGTCGTGGAAAAATCTGGAAAGAGAGAAGGAGAAACCGAAGCAAGGAAGAAAGAAGAAGGAAAAGTGCAGGTGAGATCTTCTTTGTCTTTTCTTCTTGTTTTGATGGATTAAAGAAGTAGAAAAAGTAGGTTTTATGTGAAGAAAATGATGAAGGAAGTGCAGAAACTAGGTTGAAGATGAGGAAAGAAAGAAGAAGA
>JANZXR010000002.1:31393876-31407975 GCA_027575705.1 Erythroxylum echinodendron
GAATTGTCATTTATCAAATGCTCAAGTATGGATGTTTGGAATAATATAAGAACCCTTCGCTCACGTGTCATGACTCCAAATGTTGGGCTCCAAAAACAGGGTCCAACAGTGGTAATGCAAATTGTTTTGCTTCATTTTTACTTAAGATTTTTTTGTTTATCAATTTTTCCAAAAAGGGATGTTATGAAATGGAGGAATATTATGGAAGCTGATGTTGAGTTGCTCAGTTTACGAGAGGGGCTTATGGCAAGAGCTCCAATTTCTCTTATCATCTTTCATGAGATAACTATTTATTGCACTAACTATTGACTAATGAGAGATTTTCAAGTCATGCGTGCTTCATTCTCAACCACTATCACTTGCTCCTAATTCAAATTGCTCATTGCAGTTTTTTAAAATTAAGTTTCTTAATTCTTACTTAGGGGATAATCATTAGTTTTCTGATACTTGAAGCGTTGGGAGGTTAAGTTCATAATGATATTAATGAGAATTTGCTTTGTGGACCTAGATACTTTTAGTATATTAAATTTCATTTTTACTAGTATTGCTGATACTTCTCAATCATACTGCTAATGTCTTTTCATGTTATCATTGTTATCATCACTTAGTTCTTGTTAATCCCAAGTCCCATCTGTGTTTAAGTTCTAAGGAATTAGATTTTATATTTTATTATATATGATGTTACATGCATTAAGTTTATACTGTTTGGTCATTAGGAAAGGTTCTTTAAAACTTTGTTTGAAGATATGTAATTGTTGCAACTTTCTTCTGACACCATCTTTAGCTGAGATATCTATAGTTTTGATTAATTCTATCTTTTGTAAGGATGTTTAACTTGTTCCAAGTGTTGAGACACGACCTCGTCTTCCTTTCGTTCTGTTTGAATGTCATAGAAGATGGTATAGTCATGATAAAACTTCTGATTTTTTCTACTTCTGGTTGAATTCAAGTTGTTTGCATATAGACGAATTCAAATGTTTTAGCCAGAGTGTGTTCCTAGTTTGTGTTTGGTTGGTCAAAGCTCATTAGCAACATTAGCATGACCATTGTGTGATGGGATTTGTTGCATTTTTATAATGGTTAATATGATCCTATTCTAATTTTTTACATAATGATCACAAAATTTAGAATCCTAGATCAAATCAAGTTTATATTAGTGTCAACCTAAGTTAACATGTTACATGTTAAAAGTTATTGTTTTTTTTTCTTCTTTTCTCATCAAATTTCTAGAAGATATTTTTGTATGACAGTTTTTTATACATTCTTTTATGCTTTTAGCATGTATAATAATAGGCATGTATGACTCTTTAAATGGTGGGTATGATATTAAAGTGACTTGCCTAATGCTATTTGAAAATGTTAGGATTTATATTCGACCTAGTTGATAAAGTTAGGATTTATATTTATCTTATCTTGGATAAGTTAGGATTTATATATCACCTAGAAAAGAATATCTTATACTTAGAATCGATGTTTTCTTTATAGTTGAATTTACGTTGTGATTTTCTTCAATATGCAGATGGAATCATCATCTTTGAGTAATACAACAGAAAGTTCAGATTTAGGAAATGCGGTTGCTATTGTGGGTTAAAGGCCCCATTAAGGAATTTATGGAGTGATCATAATGCTGGAATATTTTATGGATGCCCCATTCATCCAACGAGAATTTATTGTTATTTGATTAAAAAACTTGTCTTTAAGGTTTATTTAATGAAATTTAATATTTCAGGTTGGGAGATGCAACTTTTTCAGATGGTATGATGAAAAATTTATCGAGAGAGCTGTAAGTGATTCAAAAATTAAGGAAAGAATTATCAATGTTAAAGGAGGTTGAAACAAGCACAATTAAGGAACTTGAAGAACAAATGAAACTTATCAAGGAGGACATTAATTTATTAAGAAAAAAGAAAAAGGAAATAAATTTTATGTTAATGAACATTGTAATAGGATTTGTTATGATTCAGGTACGTTTTATTTGTATACTATAATATTGAATTTCAACTATGTTATGAAACAATTAGTTTTTAAATTATATTTATATATAAATTATTTAATTAAGCAAAGAGAACACTACTACATGAAACCAATAGACAATGAATAATTCAGTCTATATAAATTGAAGAAAAATTATATACATGACATTGAATTAGGTTCTCTAGACTAATTAGTTCATATTGATCAAGCAAAAAAAAAAAACATTATTTACATTGTGTTTCTACAACACAAACATTTGTCACCATTATCAATAAACACATAAACCTAAAAACTAATAGAACAAATATCCAAATATCAAAATGTTAGATCACATTTTGTTAATATATTGTAATCATTTGTCACCATATTAGTAGTACACATACGTAGAAGTCAATGGGAAAAATATCAAAATGTTAAAGGCATCACTAATTGATGTTGGCCTTATTTGTACTTCACTATAAAAGTTCAAGTTATGATGATTATGTCAATGACATTCTCCTTTTGATTGATTCAACTTGTAATCAATGTGAAGAAATACTATAACATCCTCTAAACCATAAACCCCTTAGTTCAAATGATAATTGGAATTTATGTGGATCAACATTTCTGAACTTTTTTTTATTGGCATATCTAAATGTACCAAACTAGAAAATTGAAGATAAAATATTAGAAATAAACTTAGTAATTATTTCAACTAAGACAAATTGATAAAAAACAAATTCCTTAAATTATTGCTTTTGACTCAATATAGCATTATCATAAACCAAATTTATGTCACTTAATTATAGTTGTAATGAAAACAACTTTATCAGTCATTAAAGCCACAAAAAATTACTATAAAATTCAAAATTTTGGTAACGCATTGTAACACCACAAAATAACTAAATTTAAAACTATAACTAATGATAAGTCTAGGTCGATTCCACAGAGAGTGTGTGTAAAGCTTTTGTAATGAAACGAATTACCGTTTAGGATATTTGAGGGGTTTTATTGGTTTTTGAATAACAAATTAAAATGAAATTAAACTAGTGAAATCAAATTAAAGCAAAAAGTGTGATAAATTGATAAATGGGTTTCGGAATCCCATTCTAGGTTAAATCTCAACCTACACATGAATAAGCATACTTCAATGTCTGATTATTCTCATACCTCTCCTAGCAACTATTAAGTGTAGGTCAACAATAAGCTCTGTTAACCTCGATTTTTCCTTAGGTCGTGGTCAATTAAAACAAGCTCTTTAACTGAACCTAGCCATCGAATAACCTAGAATAAGCTCTTTAGCTTTAATAGGACAATTGCATTACGAACTAGGAAAATAGACTAATTTAGGCAATAACCACATAAGCTCTGGTCATTTAACCTAGGTTATATTATCCTTAATGATTCAAAACCATTAGTTGCCACAAATGAATCCAAACACAACTATTACGTATTGCATTTAAGATTCTACCAATGGGTTTATATAAAATAATCTAATAGAGCATTAAGATCATTCTTACATAATGATAAATGTAAATGACATCGTGTTTTAGGGTATAGTTTGACATGTGTTAAGCTATTAATTCTATCATTTAGTATGTGTTTAGGTTAGAATTATGTTAGTTTGCTAATTATTTGTATTTTAAGTGTTTTATGGGTTAGCACAAGCTTTTGTGCTTGAATATTATGTTTCTGAGGTAACTTGATGTGTTTGCTAGTATTTTAGGGTCAACATCGAAGAATAGAGAAGTTTCAGAGACATTTGTGACAGAAGGCTCAGATGTAGGCCACAATCGTGGCCCTGCCCTGCGTCAACCAAACGTACAGACACTTATGAACTTCACGTTTTGAGGGGCTTTTTAGACCTTTTAGACCCTAGAAAAGCCCTAGGTTTACCCAAGACATAAGACACTATTTAAAGAACAAGAAGAGAAGAAAGAAGGGAGCTTTACATTTAGCCAATTTTGGAAACCCTAATGGGAGAGAAAAGGAAGAGAGAGAGAGAAGAAGAAGTGGAAGAAGGAAGAAGAAGAAGTGGATCCCGACGCTGCTACTCCCCATATCAGGTGGTATTCTGACACCGTTACCTTCCCTATTTATCCAACCTAAGTTCCATTTTCTCTTCATTTCCTTTTTTATTTAAATTTATAAAGTTGAGATGGATTGTATGGAATGAATTTCGGGCTGTTGATAATGTTCTGAACTCTCCTTCTTGATTTTGCGTTGAGTTAATGTTGATTTAATTATTTTGTGTTTATTGTTTATTGTTTTGCATCTTGTAATTGATTAATGTAATTGCATATTTTGGTAACAAAGCGAGAGGGTGAGTCAAATAAAAATGATTAGATCAGATTAATAAGAGTTAGGCAATCTAATTGACTACTCATGCGAGACCCGATTGTTTATTAGAGAGTTATAGAACTAATTAAAATTGTGGGTAATTTGTGAATTGAGAGATTGCATGTTCCATAATTCGATTAGAGTTTACAATTTATGGTTTGATAGTTATAACCCGAGAGAGAGTAACCAACCCTACGAACATCTAGAATTGACATTCCATAAACACAAATGGCTAGATTAGCATTAATGATAGGTAAAATCCCCTCATAACTTGATTAACTCTCTTTATGGATTTTCATTGTGACCTGTGTGACCACTCAGTTTAATTCTGTTTTGTTGAACTTCTTGCTTTACAATTCTTGAATCAATTTCTCGTATTTACTTTCCGTGTTCACTTGTGTAGTTTTTATTTATTTTTAGTCTTTTATTTGAGCCTTAGACAACTTAGGATTAGGCTAATACCCTCCTCGTGGGATCGACATCTCTTATACTATAGTTGTGACCTGTGCATTTGTGATATTTGAGGACTTAGAAATTTTAAAGCTTGAATGACATGATCTGACAACACCAAATTCAATAAACATAGGATAACATAAACAATACCTAAGAGAGAAAGAACATAATACATAATTGAGAGATGCCCAAAACGTGTCTTTGGCTTCAATTTCACCTAAGAACTGGAATGAGGAAGCCTAGCCCTCCATAGGTCTCTAAAGCATATGCTCTGCCCCTCATTTTCTCCCAAAACCAATCCATGTTATGTTTTGCCATTGAAACGTTGGTTTGTATTAAAAATTAAGGATCTAGGTGGTCACATGATTAGATACACAGCTGTGTGTCCGACCATGTATGTCATCAAATGTGCCTAATTCGTGAACTTACACGATCGTGTAAGTAGATACACGAATTTGCATCTTCCAAATCATCTTGAAAGCTTCACTTTCTCGCATTTTCTTATCCCGTCTTCACCCCAATTTGTCTCCTTCTTTTTCTGTGTTGACAATTGAGTTTGAACATCAAAAGGATGGCTTAAAGAATGTGCTTTTAACTCACTTTAGTTCTTATACTTCCAGATTGTACCTAAAATCAAATATGAACTAAAATGAGTATCTTAAGCATTTTATAACAATAATCACTAAGTGTTAAGAAGTGAATGTATAGACAATAAGCACACATCAAAGTTGTATACCTATGAAATTGCCTCTATTTAAACCTAATTAAGATAATGAAAAACATTAGTTGCTATATGATTATAAAATTGTATTCATATGGTTAAAGTAAGGTGTACACACCTAGGAAGAAGCCTTAGTATGTTGATTTGAGTTGTCTTTTTTGCATTTTCTAGAGTTATTCTTGGAATTACCACATTTCTGACATTTCTGTACTAGTCCTTTTTGAGAAAATTTGTTTAGATTTTTTATTTCTTTGTCTTATTTTGCTATTTTCTTCTGGAAATTTTGGGTTTACTAGGCACAACTCATTTAGCTAGAGGATGTATCACCTTTGCATCACTTGAAGGCTAGAAAATTTCGCCTCTAATTGGTTGGAGTACGTGTTTATTCAAACTTATGAACCAACCCTTCCTATAACATGAATATATAAATGTATCAACCCTTTCTTTTGAGTGATGGATTGCACTAATCACAAGTTTGCATGGTATCCATATAGGTCCCATGCTCAATAACTACATGTTTGTTGTCTACCTATCCTTATAGTATACTTCCTATCACCCTTTGAAACTTCATAAGCAGCATCTCCATTCCATACAATTCTCTACTGCATTGCTTCATTTTTGTTCTTCTCTAACTTCTTTATTATAATGGGCGAAACATTAGACTTCTACACAACTACAAAATGTCGCTTATTTGCATGCCTCTTCATCACCATTATTGTAATTGTTTAAAGAATGCTAATCACTGGCTTGTCCCTTTTTGGTGGGGTCTACCTATTAAAAGTTTCATTCATATTGTTGTCAACTATCAAACGTTTAGTTTCAAAGGATTGGTAAAATATTTCCCACCTCTCTTTAGGATATTTAAGTAACATTGAAGAATATCTAAGGCTTATTTTTTCAAGTCTTTTTAGTTGCTTATTGAAATCTTCAATATAGGTTGACCATGTTCAATTCTAAAACTACTTTATGAGATCCTTCCCCTTTTAATTACCATGCCAATTGTGATATATATATCCATCACAAATTTGGTGAGTTGCATTATGGAAAGTCTCCTCTATAGTACTGACCAATCTATAAATCAAATTAAAAAAATATTATTTAATATTTCATATAATGATTTCAATTGTAAGTATATTAATATACCTTCAGCATATCAAATGTGACTGTAATTCCTTCACCATCTTTCAATTCCAAATCAGATGTTAACAAATTCATAAACCAAGTCTATGAATATATGTTTTCTACCTCTACAACTACTCAGGCCAATGGATATAGTCCTCTATCACCATTCCTACCAATTGCGCTTAACAATTAGCATTATAATTCTATCTTTCAAAAGCTTCCATCAATCCCAAAAAATTGGTCTTAAATGCTTCCATCTTCTTTTTATGGCATTAAAACAAATGTATAATCTTTTAAATTCCAAAAAAAATATAAAGAAGTATTAATAAAATGCATAATATAACAAAATGAAGTATAAAGTATTAATATGTTAATGATATTTTCATTTATCATTACATGTAGTAATGAACTCTCTTGATTTCTCGATAATACTCTACTGTTGATCCAAGATTGCTTATCTTGAACTCCTGTACATAACCTCGCAATTTCACATATTCATTAATATAATATGTTGCTCTCTCTTTCCTCAATCTCTTCTTTGCTCTTCTAAACAGTCTTAAATTGACAAAATATTAGGTTTTTCTTTGCATTATTTGACCATTTTATTAGTTAAGATACTAGGCTTCTTTATAATTCTGTCCTTGAAATGTCTCTCATCAAGAATTTTTGTAGAAACCAAATTTGGTTTCTTTGATGTGAAACAACTGCAATTAGGGTTAGAAGTTTTAACTTTGAAACATCTCTTGTTTTTATCATATCCAACATACAAAACCTATGGGCAACCATTAATACGCATAACCCTAATCCAATTACTCTCACATTTTTTTAACCTAACATTGTATATGGTATGTACTGCATAAGTGACAACAACGTCTTTAAATTCTTTTATAGTTCTGAACTCCATTCCCAATCTGTAACATCCCATTTCCACACTAAGGGTTAGGAAATAGGATCCTAAACCAAGATACATGAGAAATAGCATAGAGAATACATGAGCTGCATTGCACGTACATGCATATCATTAGTACAAGCATATGTACATGTGATTATTAATATTTGCACACATTACAATGACTATTTATGCACTCATTTGACGTATTTCGGGGTATAAATGATTTTTATTAAAGTGATTATGATGTGAATAGTGAATGAAATGTCTTAAAAATTAGTTTGATGAATTATATTATTGATTTAGAATTTTTAGTGCAAATTTGGGAAAATTTATGAGATTTTGGGTATTTTGGACTAGGAAAAATACTAATTGGAAAGAAAATTGATAAATGGCAGTAAAAATAATTGTTAAATGATAGTAGAAATTATTGATAAGTTATATTAAGATTTAATGACAAGTTTCATAGAAAATTTGGAGACAATTAGAATAGAAGTTGGGGGACAAATGGACTAGCTATTTAAAAGACCAAGTAGAGACCACAAGGTGGTGACATGTGGTAAGTGACAAGTGTCACTTGCTTTGCCACTTATCTTAACTCATGATGTTTAGGGTGAAAGACCATCTTTTAACTTGTCTTTCATTTTAATTCATACTCTCCTTTCCTTCATTGCTTTCTTCTCTTCTTCTTCATAATTTTGTTCACCAACCTTATTCTCAATGTTGAGTTACTATCATCCTCCACTTTAGCTACTTCAAGATCCTTATTTCTTCAAGATCATGTTGTCTTCTTCTCGAAAAAGAACCTAACCTACCCCACCTACGATGATGATGATCGTATGGCATAAGGAAAGCTAGGATCTCATGGTAATTGAAGAAGTTTGAGTTAAAAAGGTAAGTGTATTCTTGTTCTTCATGGCTTGCTTGATAGAAATCTTTTGACAATAGATTAAGAGGTGAAATGATCATGATAGAGGAGTTGAAATATGTGTAACGTTGATGTCAAAATAAATAGGTGTATGTTCTGTTTTAATGTATTAATGGCATTCATGAGTTTTTTTTAAGGAAGGATTGATAGATTAAATGGTAATGAAGAGCAATGACATGATGATAAAGACCTCAATATGCTTAGATGTTCTGTTTTCATATAAATGATAAATAATATATTATTTATTGTTTTATAGATGAGTAATAATGAAATTGGTGTTTGAATGAGAATTGATAATTGATGAATAAAGGGTGTAGAAAATTTGAAGAAGGAATGATATGTTTTAGGTATATGAAATCCATAAGTTATAAGTTGTCAAGTGAAAAAATAGCTAGAGCTTTGAAGTTAAAGAAAAGGCAAATATAGTATCTTGAGAAGAGAAGAAAAAAAATGATATTTTATCATTTCATTTTTTTTGGTGTATCCCACGATCGTGGGAATACATCCACGATTGTGGGAAGGCCATCAATGTGAGTTATCTTTCTTTAAATGATGGTTGAAACAACAAATGGTTGGATACTTTCCTATGGCGCATTTAGGCTTGAATGAGACTTGAAATGAATTTAATTGATGAGAGATTAAGTGATTAAATGTGTGAAATGTTTAGAGTGATAAATGAGGTTATAGCATAGTGAATGAATTATTGTTATCAAAGTACCAAAATCTGGAAAATTATGAGTATAATGGGAATGAAGTTGTTCATATGAATGCTAATGTGATTCAAGGAAGATAAGAAATGTGTATTGAGTAAGAATGAATGACAAATTGAGTATTATGAGATCCTATAATGCTAGAAAAAGGATTGGAGAGCATATATGTGATAGATATATGATTGATGATATTAGAATGATCAAGTTCTCAGAGATGTAAACCTAAGAGCAAGCTTGATATACACAAATGATGATGTTTAAATGATTAAGAGATGTGATTAAAGAAAAATACCTGCAATAGTCAAATTGAGCATGCATTATACATTATGCATATATATATATATATATATATATATATATATATATATGTATATGAATGAATGTTTCTGAGATTGTGCAAATTCGTAATGTGTGTACAATGTGTGTATTACATGAAATTGACACACAGGATTAAACGTTAGCATCTAGATGTTTCTGGATCATAGAAACAAGTGATAATCTGGAGCATACTTTAAGTCAACCTAAATGGTCTTACATTAATTGATTGTTCTATTTTAAATTTCTGTATTGAATTATAACTGATGAGAATGTGATTAAGACAATGTCAAACATTAATAGTTCGAGGAGTTTGATAAATGTGACTATATTAGAAGTGCTTCATTGAATGTGAATGAGCAAGAAATAAGTGATAATAAACATATTTGTTGAATTTCGGACTTAAGTCTGATTATATGTGAAAGTGAGTATGTAAAGTGAATATAAGTGACTGATTGATATATGAGAGTTGATACATTTCACTACATGAAGGCATGATCAGATAAAGGTAGTTGTGACCAGAGTAACCACCAAAAAAGAGTTTAAAGCTCAGAATGTGATTAAAAGCCAAAGGCTCACTATGTATAATGAGCCTGGTATCCCCAACAAATACGAGACAATTATCAGTGAGCCTAGTATCCATATTGGATACAAGATAGTTAAGGGAACTCAGTCACAATAACATAACAATTAAAAGTGAGTCTCATGAGCATTGCATATATATTTGATATGTATGTTTTAATCGATTGTAGTGAATTGTTTGAATTGATTTGAATAAGGAATCTAAATTAAGTAAATATAAAGTGTATTTAATTCAACATGATGATTAGTGAAGTGATGTGTATTATATGATGAGGTGAATTGTCTATGAACTATTTGTGTTATGTGATATGAGTAAGCTATTGAGGATGGTCCGCTAACTGAGTTTGCAAAACTTACCAAAATTGCAACGTTGTCTTTCAGGTTCAGGAGATACCTAGTTATACCAATTGGAGTATAACCATTGCTTTTGGATAAGAGATAGAGGTCGGGATTAGTGTGTATTTGCATATGTTTTTTGTCATTTTTGTATTAAAGAATGTATTCCACAAATACTGTACCATATGTATGTGAATAATTCTGTTATGTAATGACTTTCTGACTAGAAATGTTTTGTTGTTATAATGGGCCCAAATGATTACTGGAATTCTGATGATATGTTTATTGTTTATAACACTTATGACTGAAAATGTTTATAAATAAAATGGGCCGAAATTGATTATTAGTTTTCTAAAACTATGTGTGATGTGAGAAAAATTTTGCATTGAGTTTGACTGACTCTTCTAACATGCCACCCTCGTAGAGTATGTTCTCAAATACTATCGATATGTTCAGGAATATGCCTTACGAGAGTGGGGTTCTACACAATCACTACTCATGTGCCATATTTGTAAGATTATCCTTAACATTTGAACTGTGTCTACACAAAGTTTCACCCGCCTTCTATCCACTGGATCCAAAATGTATTGATATATGGAGCAATACTTAGTTTGTTTATATAATAAATTTTTGTTGTAAAGTAGCACAGTGTTCTATATTTGATTCTGGAACTTCATTTAAAGTTTTGAGATTTTCAACTTATTTTGCCATTATTGGCTCAATTCAATATCATTTTTCCAAAAAGATTGTTATCTATATTATTTTTCCTTAAGAGTAAGAAAATAAAAGGTCCGCAAAACTCCTTTAAAACCTATACAACTATAATGAAAATTCCCTATCCTGAAGTTCTGAACCACACTCCAAATCTATATACAAAACTATGGAGGCTAAAAAATAATAAAATACAATATGAATTAAAACTTTTAGTATTATCAATTCAATATGACAACAAAATAAAATTTAAACAAAACATAAAGGATAATAAAAACACTAAAATTTCCTATCCATTTAATTAAATGGATTACCATCTGCCTCAACACTCCAATTTCCAGCATCCTTATCAATGGGGAGCCTTCCTCATACTTCTATAGAATGAAAGGAATAAGATAAGGGGACCTTTGCTCTGCTTATCTCTTTGCTATTGTAATGGAAGTTTCCAATAGACTTTTAAAGAAAATTATAAATAGAACCAAACATTTTAAATATCACTCCAAGTGTAGAAAGGTGGAAATTACCATGATGTTTACTAATGACCTAATTATCCTCTCAAAGGTGGACAAGATTTCCCTTACTGTCATTATGAAGGCCATCAAAATTTTCTCCAAATTTTCTGGCCCCTAAGTTAACTTTGATAATAGATCCTTTTATATTTCAAAACATCATGAGAAACAAAAAGACATAGTTGAGCTCATCACTAGTTTTAAAGAATCTTCTTTGCCTCTCACATATCTTAGGATTCTTATAACTGCATCAATATTGAATTATGGAAATTTTAGGAATCTAATTACCAAAATTCAAGTTAGAATCATAAGTTGGAGTATGAAACCTCTTTCTTTAGCTGGGAGAGCTTAGTAAGTCATTGTTACCTTCTATTAACATTCACTAAGCTACTCATCTTACAATTTTAACAGTTGTCATTAAAACAATTGAAAAATTACTTAGAAGATTTCTATGGTTTGGAGAAAAAGAAGGGAACTACAAGGTTGACATTAAATGGCCTGAGTTATTCAAAAAAAAAAAAAAATAGGCTGAACATTATTACTTTGAAAATTTTGAATTCATGTATTCTTATTAAAAGAATTTGGAGATTAATTGATAATCATAAAGCATTGGGGTGTAAATGGGTTCATGAATATTATATCCATAATAAAAGCATATGGGAAATGGATCTTTCTTATAGAAATGCCTCTCCTACTCTAAAAGAGATACTCAAGTTGAGAATCACACTTAGGCCTCACATTAGGAAGGAAATTAGCAATGGAAAAAACTCCTTTTTTGGCATAATAATTTGATAGTAGGCAGCTTACTCTATAGCAAACCAAAACTTTGGGTTCTTAAAAACAACATTCCCATCAATCAAACTCTTACTAAGGATATGAAGTTAAAGAATGAGACTCAGGCTAAATAATAGCAATATGTATATAGAAATCAGAACATTGCTCTTAAACAAAAACATAAATGATTAAAATTGATGGTGCCTTAACTCCAAAGTTAATGTTGGACCCTGAAACTTTTCTTAGAAAATTTTGAGCAGTACATGAGAAGTGTGGATATGTTCATGTTTTGCTTTAGTGATTTTGGTAATGAGAGACTATAAAATGGTATGAATCAGGGTGTTCTGTTATTGATGTTCATGATTAATCATGGACTATAATATATTTATAGATGATATGGAGTTGAAAATGAAGTAGAGAAGATGATCTTGATATTAGTTGTGATAAGGAAAGATTTAGAAACAAAATTGGTAGGGATCTGGAAAATGTTCAACGAGTGTGCTTCGGTCTATTAGCCATAACTTTTTTTCTAGTTATCCAAATGAGAAGATTATTTTCTTGGATTACACTAGAAATACATGGCTACATTTCTTATGAAGAAACAGAATTTCAATTCTGTCTCTAAGAGTCTCAAAATTTCATAAAGTTGAGAACTGGGTGCAGTACATTGGTGAATGAATGTAAAATTCGTCTTTGTAATTAAGGAGAAAATATGGATTGATCTAGGCTGAATTGGATGAATTTTCCTTCTTGGAAATTTTATATTATTTTTCTATCTTTCCAATGATATATAGCGTGAAATTTTTAGATATCGGAATCGAAAGTTAGGATCTTTACAAGTGAAGATGTTCAGAAGTTTAGAGGTATTGTCTGTGATGATGTCATCTTCTTCTGGGTGACGTCAATTTCTTCTGTAAATCAACTTCCTCTGTGAACCAACTTCTTCTGTGATGATGTCAGCTTCCTCTAGGTGACATCATCTTCCTCTGTAAGGATGCGTCGTCTGTGTTTTGTATCCTCTGTGAACCAACTTCTTCTGTGATGATGTCATCTTCCTCTGGGTGACGTTATCTTCTTATATGTTTTGGCTTCCTCTGTCTTTTGCTTCTCTTATCTTTGTTTCATCTAACTTTTTCTTTGTTTGCTTTCTGCCTAAGTGCCCGAAACTTCCTCTGTGTTACTGTTCATGAACTTCCTCTGTGTTACCGTTCATGAACTATGTCTGTGTTACTGTTCATGAACTTCCTCTGTGTTACTGTTCATGAACTTCGTTCAGTGTTACTGTTCATGAACTTCCTCTGTGATAACGTCATCTTTTTCTATGTTTCTTCTGTGATGACATCATCTTCTTCTTTGTTTTGCTTCTTCTATTTTTCACCTATACCTATCTTCTATTCCATTTTTGATCCTTCAGAAGATAAAATTTGTCTTTGAGGTCTTCATGAAAGTTATAGCTCTTGAAGTTTTCTTTCAAACCATATGAAGAAAACCTAAATCCGATATCCATAGGTAAAGTTATGCTCACTGCAAAACATCTTCTGTGTTACTATTCATAAACACCTTCTGGGTTACTGTTCATCACCTATCTTCTGTCTCATTTGTGACCCTTCAAAAGATAGAATCTGTCTTTGAAGTCTCCAAGAAATTTTTAGATCTTGAAGTCCTCTTTGAAAGCATCTTAAGATGATCTTAATCCAACATCTCTAGTGAAAGTTATCTCATTTGTTCCGAGACAAGTTCAGTATGATTGAAGACA
>JANZXR010000002.1:31414785-31435936 GCA_027575705.1 Erythroxylum echinodendron
TGTGTCACACTCTCATTGGCTAATAAATTTCTTCCCAATTCACTTCAATTTCTCTCCAATTTCCAATGGCTCAATTCTAAAAATTCTTAATTTCATATGCCTAAGTTTCCAGTGTCATTGGACAGTCAATTTTACTACCGGATGACCCCTATTCTGTCATTTAGCAATTTTTCGGGTCCAGAAACAATTCCGAAAATTTCCAGAAAAATTCCTATAATTCTCTAAAAATGAAAAAACCCTAATGGACCTCTCCAATTCAAATTATCAATCACACAAAGCACATTTTCAATAATACACAATTATTCACAATTAAACCAGGAAATGTCATGAATGCATGTACAACAGTTACATGTGCAAAAATTCACTATTTATTATTCATGTGCATATATGGATGTATGAATATGGAAAAAACACTTTAGACAGTCCTAACCCATTCCAAAATGACCAAAATACCCTTCCCATCAGTAAGGGGATGTTACAGTATAGGAGGTTAAATATATTTTTATAATTGAGGTTAGGTTGAAACATTTAGTTAAAGGGCTAGAAGGGAAAGGGTTTAGGCTTTTAGGGAGGAAAAATTACAAAATTTTCACTTATATTAGTGGGAATTTGATAAATGTAAAATGCACTAAATTTTTATTATGATTTTTAAAGTACTATTATTAAGATTTGATGTTTTTATTGTATTTGATACTTAAAATGACATATTTTATTTAAGGTCTTGTTTTGGTCCCTCAATAGTAGGATTTTAGTCAAAAATGAGAAAATTTGGTACATGTTAGGCTAAAAACTCAAAACATGGTACCAATATGGTATAATATTACTCCTTTTGTTCCAACAAGCCATATTATGTTTTTGGGATAGTTTGCTATAAGTATAACATGAAACTAATACAGACCTATATTCCTACTATGTTCAACACTGGGTCATTTTGTTTCTCTATTTGACTACCAATATCCTAACATGTTTTTCCTATGTTTTTCAATATGGAAGAAACATGATCATGCATTTCTAACTTATGTTTACAGTGATTTTCCAAAAAGAAGTTAAGAAGGATGTAAAGTAATATAAGGAATTACATAATCTTGAGTTTGGAAAATATTTAACTTTAGGTTTTCACGATAAAAATATGAAAAGAAGGGAGAAACAGGGGAAAGGAGGAGACTTATATGATAGGACCATTAATCAATCACAAATAAGAGGAAAAGCAAAAGGGATTAAGAAGATTAAGAAGAAAACAATTTTGGGGAAAAGAAAAACAAGATCCATCAAGATTGGATAAGAAAATTAAATATTTAGCCGTGTGAAATCAATATTGTTTCTTTTGTTCTTTCTTATATATTATGAAGTTTCTTTGTTTTATTATGAACTAATTATATATTTAGAAGGGATGAATCCTAAAATTATTTTTTAATTGATTTCAATGATGTAAAGAGAGATTATGGACTTTTTAAGAATTATTCATGTTTTCTTATTAGGTTGGATTTAAGTAAATAATGTAAAAGATTCAACTTGGGATTCATATATAGGATTAAAGTACCAAACATATAAGATCATATATATAATTTGGTCATAACATCAATAGTGAGAGCTTAACGGGTTACTATAGGTAAGATAAAATGGTCCTTCTGATTTAAAGTGAAATCTATCATAGGAATTCATTAAGATAATTACTATACTCTTAGTAGTTTTGATTTAGTAGAATTTTTAGTTAAGATAATTAAGAATAGAGATTGTACGTCTTGACTATGAGGATACAGTTGTAAGTTTTGAATTTATATCGATCTAAGTTATTAGGATTAATTATTAATTCAAGATAAATTTATGTATAGTAATGGTTTTAAGGGAATTCTTCTTCTAAATCTACTTTATCTACTAGTTATTTACTCTTTTATCACCTTAACTAATTATCCTTAATTTTTTTATTTTAGTTTTATTTTTTATTTTTAAATTTTTATGTTACATCATAGAACAACAGTTAGTACTAGTAGTTATAGTTCTTGAGGGATTGAAACTCAGCTCCTTTACTTTATATTGTAGGAAATGATATATGCGATTGTCTTTATAATTTTAATTAGTAATTTCTATGTTTTGTTTATACTTGTATCATATAAAGTTTTTGGCACCATGTTTAGGTACCGTAATATTAGGGAAGTCTTATTTTATTAATCTAATCATTTTCTCTTTTCTTTTATATTTTTATTTTTATTAATCTAGATAATTTTTAATTCTTTTTGTATTTCTTTATTTCAAAGCTTTCTTTCTTGATATTATGTTTATGGTTAAAATTTAGGATTTTTGTATTTATTTCTAAAACTACCAAACATAATAAAAGGATGGGTTAAGTAATACTCTATGGGGATTCAGGTATCATATCACTTATAGATAGATTAGACATTTGGAGTAATAGGCCTATAAATATGTATTTGGAAGCTTAAATGGTTTTAATGATGTGCTATAAGATTCGGTGGTGGTTACCAAAATCATGAATATTAATTACCTTACCATTTGAGGCAAAAGAATGAGAAACCAAATTTTAAAGGGAGTCTCACGATATCCCTTATAGTGAAACTTATAATGCAGGTTGGAGAGACTATCCCAACATTACCTAGAACAATCAAGATCCATCCTAATTTCAATAATAACATAAGTAAGAGGGGAGCTTAATTTTGAAGGAGCTTATGATAAAATTCATTACTATAACCTAAGGCTCGCTTTTAGAGGATTGAAGTCTTTATCCATACCTTAGCGATTTAGATTGGTCAATATCACTAAGCTTGTCTCTAAAGAGCAGTAAGATGTTTTACCTAATAACACTAAGACAAGCCTAAAGGAGCAAGCAAATGCAGTAACTTTGAAGAGTGGAAAAGAGCTAGAGGCTAAAGAGAATGAGGAAGAAGAGGAAGAGAAGGTTGTTTTATAGGGGAAAAAAAAGGATAACAAGGGTAAGCAAAAAAAGGAGGAAGAGAAAGAAGACGAGCCAAAGCAGATGATTGTTAAAAAGGTATCAGCAGACACCTTAAGTGAAGCATACTCCTACATCCTGAAAAATAAATTACCCTAGATAATTAAAGATCCAAAGAATATTGTTTCTTCCTTATAATTTTGATATCTTTTTAATTATTAGGGCATTAGTGGAATTAATAGGTAGCATTAATTTGATGTATGTTTCCTTACTCTACTATAGCATATGGCATTTTTTAAGGTAATGAGCGCTTGTTTAGGAAGATGAGTGTAACTAAGTCCTTGATTATAATCTTGGATTTTTGAACAACTTAAAGAGTAATTCAGCTAAAGTACTAATAAAATGCACTACTTAGGAGGAGTCTAAATATGTACATTTTTTGTTTTAATTTGGTAGCTTTTAGAATCTTAAATAGTAGATTAGTTTGCTTTTATAGTTTTAAAATCACAATTTTATTTTTATTTTGATGTCCATTCATCATTGGATCATGATTATCATACTTAAGTTACAAATTAATGGTGTTATTGTAGGTTATAAAGGAAATCTAACCCATATGAGCAGATGTAGATCATATTTCACTAATTTTATTTTTAGGAAGTACTAGCTATCATAACATCGTTTCTGTTCTTTCTATGATTTTCACTATTTTCACATATTTTGTACATTAAGGAGAATGTATGATGTAAATGTTGGGGACGTACTTAAGGGTTATGCTTATCAATTTTGTTACGAGTAAATTAATAGGGAGAAATTATAAAAACTCTGTAACTTTGAAAAATTATTAATTGAAATGATTCATTATAACTTCTATTGTCAATGTAATTTGATTTTTTAGGTAAATAGTTATGAGCTTTGACGATTTAAGTTAATTTCGAAATTTTTCATTGATTTTGAAAATGATACTTGACTTGCACTATGATACTTATTGTATAATTTGACTATACAATTTAGATGTGAATTATTTTTAAAATTTTTCATTTTCCTTAAAAAAGAAAAGAAAACAAAAAAGTGCAAACAACTAAGCATTAAATCAATTCACCCTGCTAGCTTCAAAATAAGATAAAAAGTTAAATCTAAAGAGTTATGCTAGTTGCCAATAAAAATAGTTACCTAATTGATTAACCAAGATTATTCATGATAAGGTGCATACTCTTGCACCAAAAGATTTGGTGACTTTTTAAACAAGCTCTAAATAGTCTTGTTTAATGTTAAATTTAGTGTTTAATAAGGGTTATGAAAAGGTTGATATTTGAAGCATATATCTCACATATGTTCATTTACACATTAAGTTAGATTGTACGTATTAAGTTAGCTTGAAGGAATGTGGAGCAAATTGAAACAACTTATGAATTGTTGAGCGTATCTAAGCGCCAATAACTTGATGCCAATTGCAATTTAATGAATAATGGAGAATATTGATTAATGTGATTGATTTGTTAAATGCTTTCTTGGATTTTTTCTGAAAATTAAAGAATAATTTATTTCAAATCATAAAAGGCGTCTATATGTTATGTAACGCAGTAAGACAATACATTTGTAAAAGTATATTAAAGTAGGAACAATCAAAGTAATCTGTTTAGTTTGGAAATATTAAGGAGTTTGTAGATTCCAATGTCTTCTTGATGAGCCACAAATGTTTATGTAATCGAGCAAACTAATCTTTGAGCTAATAAATGTTTTTTTGTTTTGGTGTTATTGAAAATTCTTTGGTGTCTCTCAAACCAAATTGAGTAACTGTATAATTCAGGCTGAGATTAAGACAAATCTTGACTTGTCCCATGGAAAGATATTTCTCCTCAACCCATCTCAAGTAATTGTCCTAATCATTCTCCAAGCATATAAGATTCAAAATGTGTTGAGTATTAGCCCATAATGAAGCTGTATAATTTCTTGGAATTGCCTGTTATTTAAGTTACAAGTAATGAAATTGATTGCTAGAGGACAAGCAAATGCTTAAGTATGGAGAAATTTGACAAGTTCTATTTTTAGCATAATTTTATAGGATTATTCTTGTATTTTTTATTTTTTATACGAATTGAAACTTAAAATTATTTTTGTTTTATTTAAGATCTTGTTTTACTCTCTTAATGAAGACAAAACAAAGTTAGGAGGGTTTGAGTCAAGCTAGAGCAACTTTGGCAGATGCTAGGCTAAAAAACAAAAAATGTTTTTTGAGATATGAATAAAGAAATTTTATTAACACTAACTAAGCTATTACACCATTACAATGATAAAGGTTTTACAAGATCCAAAAAGACACTGTAGTTTGTTACAACTAGCATAGGAACTTAATTTTAAAGATTCAAAAATTCCATAAGATTTTCATGCCTAAAGTGAGATTGTTTTGTATATTTCTATCTAACAATAGTTATTTAACCCAATTCAGTGTGTTTTATGTCAAAAGATGTTTTTTGGTCACTCGGGCATCCCTACAGTCCTTTATATGGTGATACAGGAAAACTATGACCTTTTTCTAGTTAACCCTCCCGGCTAACTCTAATCCTAAACCACCATACTGATTAGCAATATTGACAAACCAAAGTCAGATTGGAAGTGTGTATCACTACGTAGCTGTTCTAGTTATCGAAGACTTACACCCTCAAAGCCTTTCTCTCGGCTTACACGAGATTTATTGCTCTCGCCTCTTAGAAACCCTACTTCATTCACACACTCTTACTCGTCATTCCTTGTTAATGCTTCTGACAAACAACAAGGCAGCGGAATTAGAAGCAATAGTTCTCTAGACTGTTATAGATTTTTTGATACACAGGATCCTTATACAAGGCAAGTGTAGAGCGTACTCATCTCTGCAATCTTTGAACTTGGAAAGGAAGATGATTTTAGGTTATGGAAGTTATCTAGAAGAGATATGCGAAGAAAGAACTCTTCATTTTCCAATAACATAAGCTTTAAGAATACTTACAATGAAACTCAAACGCTGCTTATATAGGCAAAGCGAGGGATAGAAATGTAGACTATCCTAGAGACATAATAATGAAAGCTTTAAGAAAAGCAAACCTAACCTTATCTTGAAGGAATCTACTTTTACAAAAGTAAAGCTAATAATTCACCTAAATTTGAAAAAGTAAACTACTTTTACACAAAATCCCAAAGTGAATAGTACAAAAGTATCTACTTTGTACAAAAATCAAGATCATAAGATGGAATCTGCAACAGTTACTTGAAGGTGATATATGAGTCTCATTTATCATCATACTTCCTCACAATGTCAAAGACAAATCGATGTTATCTGTCAATTCCATTTCTCTGTCAACTTGAGCAATGAGTTCATCAATATTGTACATGGTCCAATTTGAAGGCCATGGTGTCGTGACAGAATCAGAATCTGGGATTGGATCAGTAGATGGACTTATAACAGTATCAAAGACAAGGTGGTTTAGATCACCTGCTTGAATATGGATTATAATATCTTCAACAGAAGTCCATTGAGTAGGTGAAGGTGTGCGAATAGGTTCAATTATAGAGAAATCATCATAATAGGGTCCAAAAGAAGTGCACAGGTTGGAATATGCCACATCATTAGTCTGATTGATCTGGTCGAGCAATTCATAAAGTTCAGCTAATAAAGATGGTTCATTAGCTAACCAAGAAGTTGTAATGCGCCATTGTTGGAGATGATGGAATGTGCACATTTGTCCAGTAGTACTCGTCATATAAGGTCTACGGAGAAGATAGATAACAAATATATCTTTGTCTTGTAAAGTACTATCTCATAGGTGATTATGAGTTAATATGTTGGACATTTCAGTTCGCCATTTTTCAAGAGGTTGAAACCATTCTAAAAATGTCCATAAAAGAGACCTGGACTCAGAGGGATCTGAAAGATGTCTATACAGATGTAGTGGTGAGAAAGCAACGGAACAAGCATATAATGCTGTCATAGCCCAAAGATGCCGCAAGGTATAATCATTAATATCATCAAACAAATGATATATCATTTTGTATGGCAAGATTGGACCACAGAAACTAGGGCTAGGTATAATATCCTTCTTGACTAAAACAAGATGTAAATAATAAAAAAGACTTTGAGGCAACAAAGGATAAAGATCTTTTACATAAGTAGGTGGTCGAACAAACAAAGGAGGAAATTCTCTACAATATCTAGCAAATCGATGAAACTCCATAAGCCAAAATAATGGAATAGGGAGTTGAAGTGCAAAAGAACATAATAAGAGTGGCTTTGAAGGTCGAGACAGATAGTCTGTAATGATATTTTGATGACCTTTCAAATGTTTGACACTGAATTTATAGGAAGAGAACCACTCTTGCCAGCACAAAAGTTGACGGCTTGGAATCTTTTTGCCAGCTTGTTCAAGTATTTTGGGGAATGAAGTATTATCCATTTCAATGACGAAGTGAAAAGGAGTGAGGTGGTTAAAGAATTTTTCTATACCTCTTTTTACTACAAGAATATCCTCGTATGAGATATGATAGTGATATTCAGATTGGCTAAAAGATCCACTAGCATGTCCATAATAGTATCGTTTTGTCATTGATTTCTTCAAGAAGAACAGCTCCCCAATAGTCATAACTAACATCTATTTGTAGGATTCGTTGTCCTTTGTCAAGAATTTTTAGAGGTGGAGGATCATTGCAAATCCTTTTAAGATGCTGTACAGCTGTAGTTTGTTCTTTTCCCCATGTTGGTGGATTCTTACGTAAGAGCTTAGATAAGCTTGATGTATAGGCTGCCACATGTAGTACGAAATCTCTGATATAATTGAAAATTCCAAAGAACTATTGAATTTGCTTCACAGTGAGATTTTCGTCAGGAAATTGCAATAATTCTTATGCAATATATGGGCCTGGCTGATAAAATCCATCCTCAAATCGCATTCCAAGAAATTCTATTTCTGTTGTACCAATAATGCTTTTTGAGGCCAAAAGCATAATACCATACTACTGTGTAAGGTCCAAAACTGTTGAAGAAGGGCCTGATGTTCCTCATGGGTCTTTGAGAATAGTAAAATATCATCGTTGTAGATTAAAGCACTGTTGAGGATAGGCTTGTAGATTTTTGTAATGGCCTTTTGAAACAGTGATGGAGCAACTTTGAGCCCAAAGGGCATCACGATCCACTGGTACTGTGCGTTGGGAATGCAGAATGCATTCTTGTAACGTTCTTCAGGGTGAATACCCAATTGCCAAAAACCTGCTTTAAGATAGAACTTTGAAATGATAACAGCTTCTTTAAGAAATAATATCTGAGTATTGATCTTAGGCAGAGGAAGCTTATCATCTTGCATGAATACATTCAAAGGCTTGTATTGATATAGAATGCTTGGCAAGCCCAATCTAATTTTGTGGGCTCGATCAATCCTTACTGTAATAGAACAACGCACTTATCTTGTGCCAGCTTCAAGTCATTATGATTCATTCCTGGATGTGTGGCTTTTGTAGGATTGATATCCTCATTCTTATGAAATGGTAGACTTATGAAAAAGTTTGAGTTTTTCCATAGAGGATTTGAATGATTAAACTGTACATGAGACTCTGGACAATAGCTCAACAGTTTATCTCGAAGTCCAGTGTAACATGTAGGAACTTGTGTAAGTCCAAACACATTTTTTATATTATTGTAAGGACTCATAAGGTTTCGATACTTGAGGCCTATGATAAGATCTGTAGATGTTTGGCTTTACAGTAAACATCCATGCCAATCAGAAGATCCGAGCCTGGTAGCTTGCTTCCAAGTATTTTAGTCCAAATTGTACACTGAGGAAAGAAGCGGATGCCAATTCTGCTTCTTGTTTGTAACCCAATTTTGAAAGAATTCCCATCAGCTGCAGTGAAATATTCTTCATAAGATGTCCATACTTCTGCTAGTAAGATATAGGGCTTCATGATCATATGACTAGAACCAGTATCCATAAATCCAATGACTTTAATGGGTCGATCATATTTATCTTGCTGAAATATCTGGATCTGGACATATGGTCGTTGAACTAGAGTATGATCTATCTTCATACATATCTGCTGTAACATGTATAAGGAATCATCACTAATAGAGGCAAATGATTGTGATGATTCTTCTTCATCTGTTGACATAAAAATAGCAAACTGTGTTTCACTGTCCTCATTTGATTGCTCCTCTATTAGTTCTTCAATGTGACTTTGAGGATGAATAGGCAAAAGTTTTCAAGTTTCTCCAAGAACTTGGCATCTTTCCTGGTTGCCTTAGGACAGTTATTCGCGAAGTGCTCCAAGCTTCCATAGACTGCTTGCGTTGATGTTTTGATTTTGTGAAGAACCTCATACGTCTATACTTTTTGCTTATGTTCTTTTGTTTAAAGTTCTGCTTCCAAGGCTTTTTGCCTTCCTTCTTTCTGTGAAACTTTCTCCTTTCATAGTAGACTTGAGAGTGATGAGCTTTCTTGCTGCTATAGCACTTACAAGTCTATTTATCTTTACATTTAATTTGAAGATGAGGCTGTTCACATGCCTTCTTCAGAACTAGACCTCCTTTAAGGATATTCCTGAACAAAGTATGCTGATCACATAACTTGTCAAGAGAAGC
Source organism: Erythroxylum echinodendron (assembly GCA_027575705.1). Classification (NCBI taxonomy): domain Eukaryota; kingdom Viridiplantae; phylum Streptophyta; class Magnoliopsida; order Malpighiales; family Erythroxylaceae; genus Erythroxylum; species Erythroxylum echinodendron. The sequence goes on from JANZXR010000002.1 coordinate 31,424,289, forward strand.
TATAGAAAACTGATAAATTTCTCCAAGAGATATTGTAGCCATGTATCTCTGAAGAGAAGTAATGGTCCTTTGTAGTTCTGGTTGTATTTCATCTAGAAGGGATGAGATAAAAGCATATCAAAGATTAATATCATCCCATCCATTCAAGAGATAATACCTTTCCGTCATACGTTTATAATGCTTTTGAAGACCTCTCTTATCAAGTGAACAACATTTCATCTTGAAATATTCTTGATGGATCTGCTTATCAATCAACTGGAAGTCAACAATAAATCCTTTATGAATTATGCCAAGTAGTGCTCCAGTAGATTTTACTTGTATATACTGAAGACGTTGATACTCACTAACACTTTGCCACCATTATCGCAAAGTACCAGTGAATCTGGATGTAAATTCAGAAAAAATATCTGAGAGAGGATAATTAGGTATGGTCATTTGTAAATCAATCCAAGCACCAAACTCATGAAGGCTATCTCGCCATTTCTTTGGAGGTAGATCATCAAAAGTAAACCAAGATCCTTAAATAGGCTTGGTTGTTTTCAGCTGTGCAGCTGCTGTAGCTTGTATTTCTTGAGGTGCTGGTTCAGATCTGACAGGTTCAGTACCTTTAGATTTAGCTTCACTGATTTCTGGTCATTCAGTATATTAAGGCATAATCAATAGAACATTAGATAATTCTGAAAGATCAGCAAGGTTAGCTGAGAAATCAGTTGATGGTGAAATGACTGGTTCATATAATGACTCTGATGGTTGTTCTTCTGAAGTGATAAAACTTTGTTTATCTGAATAACTAGATGGTGTTGCAGAGAACTGGAATTATCTACAAGAGGTTTAAATGTCAAAGTAGCTATATACTCTGTCTGCTTGGCTTTGTCCTTCCCAAGAAAATAAGTGGAAGGTTGTACTAGTGCTGGTGGTGGAGATTCTGGAGGAGTTTGAATCCTTAATGGCTTTCTCTACTGTTCTTCTGGCTCAAAAGCTGTATAAGAAGATGATGCTTCTAGAACCTTTGAAGACTGATCAGAAACTCGAGTTTTAGGCATATGATCAGATGTTGACTTTGTTTTTAATTGTCTTGGTTTTTCTTGAGTTTTCTGAGAATGTACATACTGTCTAATCAAAGGGTAATTGAATTTGAATACTTTTGAATAGTCAGCTTCTTCTAGATACAGTTGATACATAGGTGTAGGATATGATGGCTGAAGAGTTGAGAACTCTGAAGAAGATGAGCCATATATCTATTGAGATTGAGAAGCATGCATGTCTGCTTCTATTTGATGTACAGTCCTTTGTATCTATTGTATCTTTTGGACTTTCAAGTCGAATTCTGGCCCCATATATTAGGCTGAGATGTATTGTTTCAGTTCAGCATCAGGACGCTGAATATGAGCTTTATAAGATCGATACATCGTTTGTATTTGTTCCGTAATAGAATTGACTTTTTGATGAGTAACTGTATTTTGTTGACTAATTCCATCCAGCTTGGAATCAATCCTTCTTAGAACTTTGCTCTGTGCTACTGCATTAGATGTTTGCCAGTTTAACACTTCATCACTAGGATTAGACATTGCAGTTCCTTGTGAAGTAATTCTTGACGCTCTAATATATGGGTTGAAGATAACCTGCTGTGATTCATCAGTGCTCCTTGATAGTTGAGGAAAGTTATCCTTATCTGGTAATACCATCATGCAAGGTACAGGAGTAGGAGTTGTAACAGGAATTGCTGGCTTTGTTTTGCACAATCCACCAGATCTGCAGGTATTTGGCTTTATAGACGACCTGAGCATTTCCCTAAGAGACTTTGGTCTGGATCTTTCTATCATGGATAGACCATTATGATCGTCTTGATCCAGATCATCACCAAGAGGAGGATAATTACGAGAAGGCAAGCACCGAGACTTAGGCTTTGATTTCTTCTTCCTTCTCCGTTGGTATCTTGGATCATCATCATCATCTGTGTCTGACTCTGGGTTGAGACAGATCTCACAGTCTGATTCGCACATGGATGGGTTGACATCCAATACAAAATGTCCACGATGATGACTTACATAAACTGGATCTCCATTGGATTTAAAATAGTGAATAGGAGGACCGTCTTTACCTTCTGTTTGAGAGAATATGGGCTGGATCTTAAGGCTTATTTTCCCAGTTGATAGATCTGGCAGATCTTATATGTCAATAGGCTGGATCACCAAGATTGAGCATGATGTAGAAGGACTAGGTGTGTCATCGTAAGGTCTAGTGTAGATGGATTTAACTGAGCCATCTCTTAGTATCTTCAGAATCGAAGGAGTCGTAGTATGAAAATAGTATCGATGAGGTGCATGGAATACCTTCTGATAGTTGGTAATCCATTCTATGAACATTAACTTTTCAAGCTCCTGTGCAGGTAATTGCTTCGGGATCTGGATGATTGTTGTCTGATTATTGGCAACATCAGTAACCATGTAAAGAGCATCTGAAATAGAGTTGGGAAAGTTTATGTCCAACGCATAATTCTGCAAACGATAGATCATCTGGTGGTGAAGAGTAGCCATGATGGCTGTAGGATCTTCATATGCTCTAGTAATCTGGATCTGAACTTGTAGACGTTCAGATAATATAGGATCATCCAACCTGATATTGAAATCAGGTGCTATGATTAAAATTACACTCCCTTTATCCAAAGTAGTCAGCAGGATACCATTAAGAGCATTTTGGTACATTGTGTAGGCAGTGTCTAAGAGAGATATCCTGACTGTTGTAAGAATACCTTTTCTTCCATGTAAGGTAAGAACAAGTCGTATGGCTCTAACATGAAGATGTGTATGACTCTGCTCCCTCCATAAGGTGATTAGCTTCTTAGAGATCTCAAATTTTATGTATTGTTCTGTTGTTGTAGATCTGAGACCACATTGTTCTAATCTAGAACGTTGGATGATTTCCTTCATATGAGGTCTATTGGCATTATCGACTCTACCTGACCACAAACACAATAAAAAAATCACTCAGGGTATATGGGAAAGTGTTCCTGGCTTTGTTTTGTTCTGGCTCTAATACTACTACATCTGTATGGACATCTTTCATATTCCTCTGTATAGTAGTTTATTTCCCTCCCTCCAAATTGAATAAATTATGGATATGAAGCCAGTTTTGAAGACCAATGCCCAAAAATGCTATTCTATTTTGTTTTGCAAATTTGTTGAGAGGGCTTACAAGTTAGGACCTAACGATACCCTAATCCATCCCACTAAACCTACTTTCATATTACAAGAGCTCTCCCCGTACTAAAAGATTCAAATACACCAAAATCACTTTCTATCATTTATTTATATGTTGATTTATTTTATCAATTATTGTCCGTTATACACTAATTTAATGTGATTATAAGGACTCAATATTAATTGAAAATTGAAAATTTTAAAATTCTTTCTTTATCAGTTTGAGATCGTGTTCAGTTTTTCAAACGGTGCACTTTTAACACGAGTAGTTATAAATGATATGGCAGCGTCAAACTTGTAATCAATCGATTGAAAAGTGTACGTCGATGCATCATAGGGATTTTGGTGGACTTTCTGAGCTGTGATATCTGAGTGCTAGAGCTGTCAACCATGAAACAGTTAAGAGTTCAGTGAGTATTTTGAATGAAATGAGTGCCATGCTCGTAATTAAATATACTACCAAATGGCTAAGTACAGTACAGATGTATCCTTCTTTTCTTTTTCAATAGACTTCACCATGTTTGGGCATCAGAGATCTAATCCTCTTAACATCCATAAACGCAATTGGCGCAATTTAGTAGGGAAGAATGAATGGATTGGTTTGGCAGGTAATTCTTGGGAAATGTAATCTGAATAACTACAATTATGTAGAGAATCATTACCGCAAATAAAATTAAAAATAAAAAGCAAGATTTCTTCCTCAAAATAATGGAATAAGAATATATATATTTGTTTTATGATATAGAGAAAACTGGGTTGGAGCAACCTGTTTCTGATAGGGTATTTCAACTTGTGCTGTTTAATTTTGTCTACATATTTATGTAGACTAAACATAAATACGTGGATAAGATTTAATAAAATATAGAAAATCTAATCAAAGTCATTTATTATGGATTTCAGAATCGAAATCCAAATAGTAAGAAGAACATGTTCCCTGAACTAGATTTCATCAATTAATTTGCCAGCTGGGCCATATGGGACGGTCGTTTAATGCCGGACCAATCCACATATAGAAAGACAAAGCATATCGTACATGCATCCTTTGTTTCCAATTGTCCAAAATCTAATACTCTCTGCCTTCTCCAGAGCAAAAGGAGTTGTAAGCAATATGAGGATTGTAACGCATAATGAAATGACGATTGTAATTGGTGTGATAAGGATTGCTACTGCGGTGAATTATTGAGGCTTTTCCCAAAACTACAAATTGCCATTTTTAAACCATAATTCTTGTACGTGCTTAGCAGAAAACCAAAGGCCATGTTTTAGCACGGTATAGATACTGACTTCTGGAATTTATCAACATAACAGCATAGGTATTATCAATATCCTTAACAAGTGAACATAGATGAGAAACAAAAAATTAAGAGAAAAATACAATCCAGAAAGCTTCAAGGTAAAAATGCAGGAAGACCAACAATGAGTTCTCCATTGCCGGTCAACCTCTTCCACTGGGTAGTAACTTGCTTATACATGATTCTGACTTTCGCTGCAGATATATTTAAGAACAACCTTTTCCTCAACTTCCTTAATTTCCTCCCAACCCTGATCTTTAACCTGCATAGTTTGATCCTCAGGAACCATGGACCTCTTCGAGAATCCGCGGCTTTTAGTGTTTTGTAGATCAAGAATTGAGCTCGTCGATGGCTTAACTCATCTGGGTCTTCGCTATCCAATTTGGAGTAATCATAACATCTCGTCACTTGAGCCATTTTTATCCAAGCCACACTTTATCTGATAAGGCTCAGAGAGCTTTGAAAGAGCTCGCTGAGAACAATATAGAAGTAATAATAAATTGATGAAGTGGTGTGTAGCTGAGGATGGTATATTGGTGGTTTAGGTCATACGGTGATGAAGGAAAGCATGTGCTTCAATCTTTAGTATTAAAATAATATGGAAACTTTGTTCTCTGAGCTGGCCTCACATCAAAATTTGAAAGCTAGATTAGCTAATTTAGTTTAGTTAAATCCTATAAAGAGAAATGGTGCAGGCTACCCCAGTTGATATGATTAAGCTATCACGTAGAGAACAGTCAACCTAATGCAGTACGAAATTATTTGAGTTACCAAAATTTGGAGTAGCATACCAATCACATGCAAAGGGTTGTCTTTGGGGTTATTTCATTATGCCGAAATGAGATGGGGAAAAACAGAAGAAAGCAAGGATGGTCTCGTATTAATTCATAGGGTTAGAATATTGATTTAGATAGAGTAAAAGGACATGACAGCTTACGCAAGCAGGATTTGGATCTTGCTTTAACATAATATAACTGTTATGTTTTGACTGCCTTAAATTTCTTGAGATAATTAGCTGTAATCAATAACAAGTAATCAATGAAATGTTTTAATTGGCAATAATATTTTTTTTTCCTTTTATCTAGGGGTTGTCTCATTTTGAATTTTTGGTATAAGATATGACATAATGGATTGATTTTTTTATACTATTTATAGGTTAATTTGATCGATTCTTTAATAATTTAAGAGAAATGAAATAAAAAAGACTAAAAATTCCTAAAAATTTATCATGTATATATATGCTAATGCCATTAATATTTAGCAATATATGGATAAATTTATCCTATTGTAAAAAAATGTACAAATAAAACTTGTATATTACTCATATTTAATAGGAGTAAAAGGACTCGACTCGATATTCTTAATAAAAGAAAATAGAATACTCAAAATTAAGCCAAGACGACACGTCCGTAGATTTTTTTTAAGGAACTAGATTTATCTATCCTTTAAATTTTCATTAATATTCAAGAGTTCTCATATAATTTCACACCTCTTTAAGATCTCGAAAAGTAGACAAAATCCTAAATTTAGGAACACTTGCTAGATTTATTACTAATTATGAATATTTTTTTAGAATTGAAATATATTCATTAAAATAAACGAATATAGTACCATATAATGTTGTTACAAAGGAGTAGACATGAGCTCTTTCCACTACCTTTATAATCCACTTGACTCATAAAATAACCTTATGACCCACACCACTACCTTTATAATCCACTTGACCCATAAAATAACCTTATGACCCACACCATAGCCAAGTGTCTAAAATTTAGGTTGTATATTGCCTTTGTATTGTCACTTGCTCCACTTTTCTTTCGCATCGAAGATCCTTCTAGCTTACCTTTCATCTGACAGTCTCTCTTCTTTCTTGCAAGCTATATTCCAGCCTAAGTACTTGATAAAATAAACACATGCAATAAATAGTACTTTCAATTCGTATAATAGACAGATCCTAGTTAAAAGAAACAGGAGCTTGTCAAATAATAAAACCTTTTAAACACTAGGAGCCTGTTAGGAGGTAGGAACCCGTTACACAATAAATCCTGTTAAAGCAATTTAAAAAATAGACGGAACTTGTTAAACTAAAAGGAAACTCTTATGAAGTTAAAAAATCTAAGGAGCCTATTTTAAAAGTGAAGGAGCCTCGTACAAAATGAAAACGTAAACAATATAATACAAAAATTTAAAAGTTAAGAGGAGAGAAAGAATGACATGATCAATTTATACTGATTTGACTTATAACCTAAGCCTATATTTAGTCCCTAAGTATTCAATTTGAGTGTTTCACTATTAAATCTAAGTAGTAATTTGAAGAGCCTCTTCAAGCTCACAAGTAAATATTTTTCAAGATTCTTCAGCCTTCCACACTATTAGTATTTGTGTAGCCTCTATAAGCTCTCAAAGAATGGCAAAGTAATTTGCTCAATATAAGCTTCAATGATCACTCTCTCAAAAGAATTTTCACTTTTTAAAACATAAGAGATTTGATAATGATATGACTTTCAAAACTACTGATGCTGTGAATGTATATCGAAAATTTGGCTTCCTTAATTTTTCTGTATGTCTATGTATCTTGCGACTGCAGTAGTTCTTCTTTAAGTAGTAATTTCTTTTAAATAGCCATTACGTCATTTTTGTTTTAGGTTGACTTTGTATCTTAGATATCATCTTTGCCGGAATCTTCAATATTCAACTTTAAAGAAAAAAATATGGCAATGTCCTAGAATTTATTGTCGAAAAAAATATAAGATTAGAAGGTCCTTTAGGATATTGTAAACTAAATAAGGTAAGTTCATAAAAGAAGGTTCCCACTAAAGCATTTATTCTAGATTTTATTTCCTTTTAAGAAATATATTAATACCTATACAAAGAAATAAATATAATTTGAATTTTTAAATATTAAACAGTTATCATCAAATCGTTAATCATAAACCTTGAGCTAACAGTACTTTCATAGTTGTAACTTGAGTTCCTTGTTTTCTTCTTACATGTAGATGATCTGTGACACTTCTAAAGTTTTCATCATGTGAGTGATTCTTGTTATTTATTTAATCATTAGACTAGCAGTAATTATCTAGTTCCTATGGCTTTATATTTCCTTATTATAACCATACCTCATTTTATCTCTAAATTGCTCTTTTAAATTGACAATATACTCTTGCATTAGTCTCATACATTGGAATTGAGAATCCCTAGCTATCTATGTCATTTATATTGAGCAACTATTCTTTGATCCATCGTTTAAGTTCCCACATAAAAGTTTCGTAGAATTTTTGAAAAATCTTATGTTTCTCTCCTTCCACACATTGAACACGCATGAGCTAAAAAGCTATCTCCATTCTTACTCTTTTAATCTAAAACCTGTGTGATTATTCTATAGCTAGGACAACATATCTTTAAAGTTTATATCCAATTTATCTGTAATCCATAAGTAGAAAGACACTTAAGGTTGAATGTTCCTACTCTAAACTACTATTGCCCATGTTTTCTTTTTACCTTTATTTCTTATTCTTTTTCTATATGATTTGTTAGTAAACACTCTTAAAGCGTATTTTAGCCATTCATATGTGTCCTCCTTATCTTAATTTAGGTTATAGACAGGTAATATCCATTGATCCCTTACAGGATAGTTACTATATTCACTAATCCTTATTGATTCTTCAACTTTCTTGTTTAGGGGACTATCACTCAGGATCATTGTCTTGATCTGGGAATTCCTTGTTCCAATTGTTAAATAGGAGTAGAGCATACTCACCATTGCATATCTTTCATTTTAAGCAATCTGACTCCTCAATCTTAGCACATTTTTTTAGTACAAGACATGTTATATTTTCCTTTTAACTCATACATTCTTCCACCATTCAACCAATAGACCTTTATCCAACTTTTTTATAGAGAGATTTTATTGTCTAAAAGCCTCAAATGCATTTTTCATAAAAACACTTTGCTACTTATTTTGATGGAAGTGATTCTTAATCTCACCTCATCTAATGATTTTCACATTTCACTCTAACTAACTTTTTTCATGACCCTTCCTTCCTTGTTCCTAACTCATAAGAATTGCCTCAAAAAATTTATATCTTCTTAGTTATCCTTTTGAATGGAGAAAAATGGGAAGCTTAGTATATGTGAAGTAAGCTTACTATTAACTTGATGAGTTGTAACTTACTAGCTAGAGATAAGTTTATATTACGCCAACCTCCTAACCTTTTCTGAAATGTTTCCACCCAAAGGTTGTACTCCCTAAAATTTAGTCTCTTAGCTACAATAGGCAAGCCTAGGTAGATGAAGGAAGGTTCCATTTCTTAAATTCCCATGATACTAGTTAGTCATATAGTAAAGTATTATGTACTTGATAATAGGAATGGTTAGATTTTATTGTTATTAATCTCCAATCATAAAAGCTCTCAGAACAATATGTTAATGGTTAGATTTTACTCTTATTTATCTCCAATCATAAAAGCTCTTAGAACAATATGATAAATGTCATTAGCAAATTTAATAACACATTATGGGCTCTTGAGAAAGGTATTAGGTCATTCATAAAGGATAAGCTAAAGAGTTCTAACTTCTTACACTTGTTATGAACTTAAACTTTGGGTTAACTTTAATATATGCCTTACCATCCTTGTAAAAACTTCCATGCATATGGTGAATAAGTAAGTGGACAAATAAGGTTGTAGGCTCCCTATTGATTAGTACACTGAAGGAGTAACTAGTTATGCATAGTCTAATCTAGCTCCTTAAATCTTTAGGAAACCCAAAAAATCCTTGAACACCTGATGTATGAAATCCCAAATAAGCGAATCATAGGCTTGTGAAAATCAATCTTAACAACATAATTTCTTGGGATATTTCTTTTAGGTACCCCCTAAATAGCTCTTGTGCTAACAACACATTGTGTTCAATTAATTTATCTTTTAAGAAAGTTCCTTACATTTAACTTATTAAAGGTTTGAGAACCTTTTTCATCCTCTTTGTAATGATTTTATAAATCACTTTGTATAAATTTGAGAACCTTTTTCATCCTCTTTGTAATGATTTTATAAATCACTTTGTATAAGAAATTATAAGGAATTGATTTGAATTCTTGTATGGAATTCAGATATTCACCTTAGGAATGAGGCATAAGAATGTCTTATTCACTTATTTTATCATTTTCTCTCTATTAAATAACTCTCTTATAGTTTCAATTACCATATGCTTTATGATATTCCAATATTTTTTTATAAAAGAAGTGATTGAGGCCATTCAGGTTTGGTGCTTGGTTAAGATTGATACTAAATATTACCTCCTTAATCTTTTTGTCACTTAAGTACAGTTAGTAATGTCTCCTCTTCTTCTGAAAAATGACTATTGAGAAAAAGCTTAATAATGAGGAATATGACTTATTCACAAAGGAATTTCTTGTTAATTTCCTAAAAAATGTAATTACATCCACCTTTAAATCCTCTTATAAAGAGATCACTAACCCATCATCCCTTTTAAGAGAGCAAATTTTATTTATATTCCTCCTTACCATTATTGAATTATGGAAAACTCGGTGTTTCTATCCCATCTTTCACACACATAACTCTTAATATTTGCTTTAACATAGAATTATGATCATAAACTACCTTGTAGTACTCTTGGAGTGCTTTGACCTACTCCATAATCCTTTAAAGGTCCTTTGGGTTATTGATCACCCTTCTTACACCTTATTTAGGTAAGCTCTTACCCCTCTTATAGCCTCCACTGTACTTTTCTCCTACACCTAAAATATAATCCCTTCAATTCTTCCTTAATTGACTTGAGTTTCCTTACACATACACACATCTTATAACCTAGAATTTACTTAGCCATTCTACTCATAGTCACTTTATTGAATCCTTGCTCTTCATCTAGGTAATTATTGAACCTAAATGGAAACCTCGTATTCCTTTTCTTAAATATATTATAAACCAAAACTAGAGTGTGATATGATATTGAGGGGTTTATAGATAGTGCTTTGTTTATTAGAAATTGGATCACCCATTCCCTATTTACCAAGGCCTTATCCAACCTTTTTCCTTATATGCCATATAGAGATTTATTTGTTGCTCTATGTGTAAAAATTTCCTTCTTACCTCAAGTTTATTTCCCCCAGCTTATTTATTCATTCCTTAAAGTTAGGAGAGTAATTCCTCAAACACAAATGTCTATTTTCTTTTGATATAACTAGTATACTATAAAATAACCCAAAATAATACAAAACCATAGATTGATTAGCTGAACTCTTGGAGCTTATCCTATAACAACTTCCTTTGGAACACATGGTTAGATCTATAAAAAAATAAAATATTACCTCAATATTCTCTTACATAAAATTAACCATTAAATTAATTACCTAGTCATTAGAATGTAAGACTTGCACTTTAATAAGTTTTTGGTTAAAAGCTATCATAATATGTCCATAGTGGTGATTGTGATAATTTGATATGAAAGACCACTATTTCCCTCCTATTTCCAAGCTAGCTAGTCTCTCCTTACTAAATTTGGCATCTAAAAATGCTAAACAAAATAGGCATATGGTCTAAAATGAAATCCCTTAAAGTTAATTGTTTAGAATGGTTATTAATTTCCATTACATTCAATGACATTACAGACATACTAAGGACAATTTAGCTTTAGGTCCTTGATAAGTAATATTTGTTATATGATTGTCTAAAACATTTTATATGATAATTTGTATTTTTAGTATACATATTAGGATGTTTAGCCTAGGTTTTGCGCTATTTTTCTATAATTTGCATGTGATTATTATAAATTGCATGTTAGGTTATAAATAAAGTTTTTTAAGCCTACATTTTGCATATTTTTCATATGTTTTGATGTACATATGTTTTATGTGGTTGTATGTCAATGTTTGGGCAGGATTTATACCTTATTTGTGTTGGTTATCAACTTATTTGCATGTGGAATTGTTGTAGGTGCCAAAGGAGAAACAAAAGAAGAAAATAAGGCTGGAAAATAACAGGTCATGATCGAGACCAAGTTGGAATTTTCCAACTTTCTAGCTGGCAATTCTAGCTTGCTCCACTTACATCCTAAGTTGGTGTTGTTGGACCAATGGTGGTTGACAAATAAAAATCCCTTTAGGTTTTGATAATTATAAAATATATAGAATTGGTTAAGA
>JANZXR010000002.1:31436036-31468801 GCA_027575705.1 Erythroxylum echinodendron
GCATTTAAGCTTTAGATTTATAATGTTCTAATGTTACTTGATAGTTTAATAACTTAAACAATATTATTGTAGGAAAACCTTGAGGCTGCCAAATTTCAAACTAAAGGTTTGAAACATATTGAGTAGCTGAATATTTTATTTAAAGATGTTGTAGCTACAGGGGAAGGAGCTTGGGCACCTTCTTCAGGTTTTGTACCAAATGATACTTATGCGTCGTCTAAAGAAAGCCTAGTTGATACCGATCTTGATGATAACTTTTTTGAAGGCTTTAGTGTCAATCAAGAAATTGAAAATATTAATAATGACATTGGTTCATCAACTCCCTGTGATGAAAATGATGAATTACTTCCTACAAATGAAGAAATCAATGAAAATTAAGACGTTGAAGAAAATCATTTAGAGGAGCCACAAAATAACGAGATGAATAATGTGAGGGAACATATAGCAAATCTTCTTGTATTATAATAAAATGCATAATTTATTATGAATTTAACATGGTGTGAGGGAACATATTGCAAATCTTCTTGTATTACAATAAAATGCATAATTTATTATGTATTTAACTATTTACTCAACTTGAATATTTATTTTAGGATTATAATATTATTTATCTTTTTATATGTTTTAATATTTATTTTTTATATTAGTTTTATTTCCTACAAGAAAATGAGACATCTCTTTAAATAATTTCCTATAAGATAGAAGTGAATTTGTCAAAAAACTGTAAAGAAAATGTAAACCCATCGCTTAATATACTTTAAAAATTATTTATATGCATAAATAATTTTATTACAAAATAAAGTATAGTTAATATTAATAAAAGTGCTTTTTAGTTTTATGTTGCTAAACAGTCTACTGTATGAAGCTCTTTTAAAAATGATATTTTTTAATTAACAACCAAACAGTCAACTGGCTTCTTAGAAATACAATCTAGTTGTATAGGTGGATATTCATGAGCCAAGCAACTCAAACAAATACAATCTAATGCACTAATCTACTAACACATCTTCCTTGTCAACTATGGTGAAGAGGGTTAAGAAATTCACATCAATATTTAATGTTCTTGGTTCTAGCTTAAATAAATCTTATAGGAAGTCTAGGAGAAAAAAATTTAGGTAAATCCTCTTTTTAATCAATTACTTGTTTGGAATGTAAAAGGTTTGAACATCCCTAATAAACAAATGACTCTTAAAAATCATTTAAACCTCAAAAGGCTTTATTATTGGTTTAGTGGAAACCAAAATAAAGAGGGACCAACTTCAAAAGAGACTTCGGTTTTTAAATAAGGAATAGACAGTGCTTAATAACCATAATGCTCACTTTAATGCAAAATTGTAGTCTTTTTGGACACCTTCATGATCCTCTTGAACAAACAGTCTTGCTAAGACCAATTTTTACATTGATAATTTACTATAATTCATTCCCAATCTCCTTTATTAATCACTATTATATATGCCTCAAACTAGTAATTTCAAAGGAAACAATTGTCGAATGATGAGGTATCTTTAAGAACAAACTCTTCCACCACTTGGATCTTTGTAGGTGACATCAACTATTTTCTTTCCTCAATAGAGGTGCATAAGAGCAAGAGATGATCCAGCCTTAAAAAAAATGTATTCAAGTTAACAAATGATCTAAAGCTCACAGAATTGAAAAATACTACCAATCTTTTCATATAGAGTAACAATCATTTAAAGGATTGCTTTCTCTAAAAGAAACTAGATCATTTCCTGGTGAACTTAGAAAGCTATGCTAATTTTAGAAATTGCCTCACTTTAAACCACTCTCAAATTTATATTTAATCTAGCAATGCTTCTGGTAAGAGAGGATCTCCCCTTAGAATATTTAACTCCTAATTGAGTCATACGTACTTTGAAAAGGCAATATTAAAGACTAAGCATTGAGCCTAAGGGCTGTTAGGCATTCAAGTGTATAAAAAAGTTGGAAGCAATTAAAGTAGAACATATATTATAATAGAAAAGCATAGTTGATCCTATGTTAAGGAGAAGAAGTTGGCCCTAGACTCACTTATCAGATGCCAAGAAAGCTTTATGCTTAATTCTAGTGATCCTAATCTCTAAACGCTAAAATACATTGACTCAAAAAGGTATGTTTCTTTTTTTGAGATTTTAAATTCTCAATTAAAGCAAAATCTAAAATTATATGGCTAAAAGATGGAGATAAGAACACAAAATTCTACCAAAACTCTATTCAGTAAAAAAAAAGAAATAGGAAAAAAATAATTTCCTTATAAGATGTTGAAGGCAACACCATTTATAATTAAGAAAGGCTTAAATATTTTGCTCCTTACAAGATATTAAAGGCAACACCATTTATGATCAAGAAAGGCTTAAAGACCTTGCTTATGTTCATTACAAAAAGCTTTTGGGTACTAAATATGTTACTTGCCTCTCCTTAAAGAACTAAAAATTTTCCGTAACGACTTTTTTTCCTGGCCATTAGTCTTTAGATATGACAGAAGAGGTTTTAAGAGATGAGATCAAAAATATTTTATTCTCTTTACACCTTGATAAGTCCCATGGGCCTGACACATGGGATATAACTAGTGGAATGGTGATAAAATCAATGTAGGAATTCTTTGATACTTGTAAATTGCTAACTGAAATAAACAAGACATACATTTCGTTAGTTCCAAAAACCTCCTAATACAAACTCACTGAATTATTACAAGCCTATAGTATGTCTTAATTTCATCCATAAAGTAATCTCAAAGATGTTAGCCAACAAAATGAGGAAGTACCTGATAAGTGTGAATTATATTATGTTTTTATTAGTGTTTTACTATGTTTTCAAGTGTTTATTAGGCAATTATCGTATGCATAGGCTTAGAATTATGTTGTTATTAATGTTTGTATGTATTTTAAGTGTTTGCTTCGTTTAGAACAGGACTTGGATCTTAATTTTATGTTTCATGAGGTGTTTGATTTGTTTATGAGTGTTGGAAATTAGATAATTAAAAAACAATGAAGAATTGAAGCAAATAAGGGATACACAATCGTCTAAGACCGTGTAAGTTTCTCAACCCATGCAAAATAATGAATTATGGAGATTTTGAGTTATACACAGTCTAGTATATGATCTTGTATCTCCCAGACAACAATTCCAGTAAATTTCATCTTTTCTAGTGCGCGAGTTGTTTCGGTCTTTTAAAATTTTGGGGTTAATTTTTGCAACCAAATTAAGCGGAGAAACCCTAGAAAGAACCCAAAAGGCCTTAAGTACTATTTAAAGATGTGAAACACACCACAAATAGCAGTAGTAATTGAATCAAAGTGGAGAGATCAAGAAGAACGTCTAGAAAATTTGAGCATTCTAGATCAGGGCGTTAAACTTATTTTTCCCTTTTCCTTTTAGTTTCTTTCGTTATCTTTGATATGTAATATGATTTTCATGATATTTATCATGTGTATAGGTTTCTAAATCCCTATTAGAAATTATTATGGATTTATTTTTTGAATTTATTTCTTGTTGATTTCAATATGTATTGGATGTTTGTGATAATTGTGCATGCTTATACGTGACAATAAATTGAGAGAATGAGTCAAAAGTAATCATATTACATTGTGCAAAAAGAGTTGATAATTTAATAGTCCCATAATTATTAAATTAACAATCATTCAAAGAGAGATCAAGAGAGATCTTGTTAGAGAACTTAATTATCTGTTAGATAGCTTCAGATCTAATTGAAAACATTAGGGAAGATTTATGAATTGAGAGGTTGCAATTCTTGAAATTTTGAATTCAATTAGGATTAATTGATTAGATCTTGAGAGAAAGTAATCAATACCTAAGAAAATCTAGGATCAATCATATAAATTAAATCAACAAGACTAAAGGAACAAAATAGGGAAATAATAGTTCTAAAATATTCAATCTTGATTAATCTCCATTTTCTAACTAAAGAATTATTCAATAGTTACAATTCTAAATGTTCTATCTATTAAGAGTTATGCCTTAAAAATAGATTTTGCTAAAGCATTTGACTCACTCGGTTTGGATTTCATCATAAGTTCTTTAAATGCAATAGGGTTCTTAGACAGAATTTTTCGATGGATTTAATAATGCATGTCAACTGCATCTTCCTTTATTCTTATCAGTGGTGAGCCTTCCAAACTCTTCAAATCTATAAGAGGCTTAAGGAAAGAAGGCCAATTGTCTCCATGCTTATTCATAATTTCCGTTGCTAATGATCTAATCTTATTATGTGGTGCCCACACTAGCATATTGAACCTTCTTATATCTTCTTGGAACTAAAGTTTGGCTTTCAATCCCTCTAAAAGCTCCTTTTATTCCTTATTTGATACTGTTTCTAATATAGGCCTCCTAGCTAGCCCCAGGGGACTAAACCAACTTCCTTTTCCCTTTTAATACCTTGATGTTCCTATGACAACAAAGAAGCTCACGTCACTTAATTACTTTTATCTATTAGAGTCCATCCATAGAAAGATACACAACTGGTGTAAGAGGTTTCTTGCTTATAATTGTAGGTTGCAACTGGTGATCTAAATCCTTAGTAACTTATACACATATTGGTACTCCCACTTAGGCTTACCCAAATAAACCTTGAAAGTTGTGGATAGAACCCTTAAGAATTTTCTATGGAGTGGTACAAACAATGGAACAAAAATACACAAGGTTAAAAGGCCTATAGTCTATCTACCTAACCAAGATGGCCTAGGGATCACTTCGATTAAGGTAATAAGGTACTTTTAACCAAGAGCCTTTAGGAATTATGTAATGAGAAAGAAGATCTCTAAAAGCTATCATACCTGCTTATACCAAAGTTCAAGCATTGATTAAGGATAATTCTTATTCTTGGTCATTCCACTCAATTAAGGGACTAGAGGGGGTCATCAACAACGTTGAAAGATATTCTCTTCATTCTTCCACTACAAGTAACATCCAATGGTTTGTAGACAAGCCCCATCAATTCACCTTAAAATCCTACAAGAAACTATTGCCTGGTTTCGTATAGGATACTAACATTAGTCCAACATATTCATTCATACTTAGCTTGTTGTAAGTGGCAAGCTAGGAACCAAAGATCCATTCAAGTTCTATATTCCCAATTTGAATTGTAGGCTTTGCCTTGAAAGAAATGAAGGCCCGAACCATCTATACTTCAATTACAATTTCTCTTCTCATTTATGGAATAGGATTTTGTCTCTCCTTAAAATATAATGTCGTGACTTTGATTGGAAAGATAAATCACTTAAGCTTTAAGACTCCAAATCCATAACAAAGATGATCAAAAACTCTTTAGAATATCCTTTCAGGCGTTAATCTACTCTATTTAGAAGGAAAGGAATAACAAGATATATAGTGAAGAAGTTTCCAATGTGAGAACTATTCTTTAGAAGATATTAATACGTATTATATTTGTTGCTGTTATAAAATGTGTAGGCAAAAACATGAGCTAAAAGATTGCGTAGCAAATGATGCCTTTAAATTATCTTCTCCCCTATATTTTGCTTATTATTTAATAGTCTTATGGTTAATTAACTATTCAATTAAGTTAAGATTAAATGCCTGGATAATAAAATTATAATATTTTAATTAAACTTATTTATTTAAATTAATCTTACTTATTTTCAAAAAAATATTATCAAATATTTAATTTTAATTTATGAAAATATAACTCGAATTAATTTCATAATTGATTTTGTTGACATGTATGTTTTTATAAATTGCACACATCCATATTAAATTTTTACAAACAAATTAATATGCTTTTAATTAAAAATAAAGGAATAAAAATAAAAAAAATCAACCAACCACTTATTTATTATTGTCACGAACTATGTATCTATAAAATTTTAATTTATAAAATACTTTACTTCTATTCGACATAAATGAACCCAATTTATGTGAGTCTCCATCAATAAGGTTAAAGGCATGATTAATGATTAAAAATAAATTAAAATTTCAATTTGAAAATATATTTCAATCTGCTTACAAATTTATTAGACCAAGGAGTGTCATATCATTTTTTTTAGTAATATTACTATTAATGGATTATTTCATGTTAAAGAAAAGTTAGATGTCAAGTAACGAAATTCAGTCATTAAAATTCACAATTGCCACTTAATCAAGGAGATTTCAAGCATGAAGATGTTTCAACCCTTCGATTTGAAGTTATAAAAAAAATTATTAAACACTTAAATAATGAGATGGAATATGTCTACTTGGTACAAAAAAGGAAAGTTCCAAAAGAACTGGGGGCTGTAGGCCGAAAGGACGGCTAGTCATCCTTCCCAATCATGATCGAAGACTTCCAGCGGCTATGATAACTTTCATATTTGGATTTCAACGGCTATTTCAAAGCTCCATCTATAGGCTTGAAGAATAAACAAACAATTCTGGATGAAGGTTTGCAAGTTTTTGAGTGACCTAAGTTGTAGAAAGAGATTGAAAACAGGCTTAGAAAATTAAACACTGCAAATCAGTGTCATTATCTTGAAAGTTGAAAGAGAAAGGCACTACTAAAGGTGGAAATCAAAATAAATGTGTACAAAAGAAAACCAGGCTACAGACAGCATTATAACGCAGAATAAATCTAACTGTGAAATAGACTAGCAGAATAAGCTAATACAAAAGAGTTAGGAGGCTATTGCATTAGATTATAACTCCACCTAAAAGCCATACTTGAGCTAGAGAGATTAGAAATTCCTCTGCAATAATTATTTGCCTAATCCAAGTGAGGGTATCATGACAATTCTTACAATCCCTTGGTTTCATCCCTGAAATTTCTTCTGTTTCTTCCTTTCAAAATACCATTTCATTAATTAATTATACTTTACATTAGAATTGACCCTAATTGACACTAACAATTAAAGATAACAACTAAGCTCAAAAGTCAACAAATCAAGCTTGAGTTAACCTAGCCTTAAAATTAAAATTTTTAAACCGAAGTCTGATCCCAAACTCAGCCCAAGGCCTAATCCTTATAGACAAAATAACACATTTTACTGAAACATCAATTTGTATTTTTTCTTTTGTTTTTAAAAAAATTAAGCTAAGTCAAGCTAGACTTGGATTGTGGCCGACTACCTTAGGCCTATACAAGCCTAAGCCCAACCCACTGCCATATAACGACATATTACTATATATTCATAAGTTGAATATAGATGTTCATCAGTGCGTTTGAAGTTGAAAGAAAATCAAGTTATATAAGCTAGAAACTGAAAGATTACTAGATTACAGGTCCTAAGAGACAAAGATGCACGAATAAAAACTAAAAGGATGAGGATGCAATGGATTAGACGTTAAGACACAAGTTCAACAGTAACTTCCAAACAGTCAAGATTTTAAATAATAGACTTTAGAAACAGGAAAATTTGAACAAGAAAGACCGGAAAATGGAGAAATATAAAGTCAAAAAAAACTGTCATTTTGTATACATTAATCAGCATCCAACCCAAACAGCATTTGTAACTCAGTCACCTAAAGTGCAACGTTAGACCATATTAACGCGTTACCCTTTGTCATGAAACTTCGTTAGCTTTTCATGTGCACCTTTGAGATAAAGGTAAAAGCCTACCAAAGCATGTAGAAAATGTTCAAATCAAGTGCAAATCAGGTTACAAACAAAGACAACCGCACGAACCGAACCCCAAAAGAGTGAGCGCCAGCAATCACGGAAATTTACCCAAATTGCTGAAGTTCATGCAGCTTCAGCACACTTAATCAGAAAGAAGCGTTTGTGAATCCTCACCATGGTTAGCTTTCAGTTATGAGCTTCAGCACTTCAGTAGCCTCTTTCAATCGTCTTTCTGTGTTTTCTATCCCTGCCACAGCTCGGGGATTCCTGCACAAGGATAGAAATAATTTTTCCTCAGTCATCTGCAAGTATGTGCTCATGTTTCACCATAACTCATTCCAATTTACAAGTGCTGTTGTTTACCTCTTCTCAGTGGCCGCCTTCCTCGTTAGTTCTTCTACAAGACTATGCAACCTCTTCAGCAGAGCAGGCGACTTGCGCATTGCATTAACACCTTCATATCTCAAACAAATTTTCTTCAGAATCTCTGAAGCAAGGAAATATCCTTCTTCCTTGTTCCTGGAAAGTAATTAGGAGACTCGGTTCAGGTGTGGTACAAAGGAAACTTATGCTTGGTTTCTCAATCTGTAAATACGACAAGGGAAAAAACCTGAGCAACTCCCAAAGAATAATTTCTACCGATCCATGCCCATTAATAAGCACGTCAGTTAAATGTGGATAGCAAGTAAGGTTCCGAAGAGTGGAAAGTGCATGCTTTAGGACTTCCTGGTCTGGTATGCTTCTGCTGACGGAACGGATCTGGTTCAGTAATTTGTCAATTGCTCCAGCATCCACAAGCTCCTCGCAACATTTCTTGGAATGTTGTGTGGCATGGTCTGTGAGGAGGTGTGATTATAATAGAGTCCACAACGATTCAGAATAGTTTTTATTCATCTATCTCATTCTTCAAACTATATGACTGAAGCTTGTTGCATATAGAACATGGTAGATACATCAAGATTTGGTTTTTTTTTAACATAACACTTCAACAAATTGTTAAGATTTTGTTGATAATAAACTTTTTTCGCATAGTTATAGAGTTCTAGCTGGTAGCAAAACATTTGTTTTAATCAGAGAGTGTTGCTCACTGTTATTTGAAACACATGACAAAAGACTATAAAATGAGTCTATTTTACTAAACGGCAAGCATCTCTGACGTAATTAAAGCAACATAGTAAAAGGAACTTATAGTGCACGATACACTGCACTTCAAATATACCATAAGCATAATCCACTTTGTTTTGAGCGATTTATGGCCTTAATCTCCTAGCCATGCTTAATCAAGGATTCAGAACAAAGAGTTGATGACTTCCTCAAAGAAATAAGTGAACAATTGGTGAACACGGTCCCTCAGAGGAAACAAATACTGCTGTTTGTAACAATATTTCCATAGAAATTTACACTAATAGGACAAGTGAAATCCCAAAATAAGGAGAATTTCTTACCTAAAGTTGCACAAATATGAAGAATTCCAGTAACCCTTTTCTTGCTCTGTAGTTCAGCAAGTGCCATCTTAAGTCTGTTAATAATACGCATGCTGTCATCCACATTTTTAGCAGAATTTTGCATTCTAGACCGTAAATCTAAAAGCTGCCCTCTTGACTCTTTCCGCACAAGGTAACCTCTCCAGTATGACTGCATAAGTTACAATATGATAAACCATGAAGAGACTGACTTGAGCTAAACTCACACAAGGACTTCAAGGATATAAACAGTTGAGGAAATGTCATCCAACTATGCATCAAAATGAACAAAATGAGTCAATAGCCTGGTAGGCTAAACAAGCTTTACACCCAACATAATGCAAATGATGAAAGAAGTTACAGACCTTTCCAAGAAAACAGTAGATTAAACCAGACCTCATACATTATACTGCATTTACATTAGACATATACTAAAGGAAAACATATTCAGTGGTCTAGTATGTTGAACAGCTTTTGTAATGTTGTATAAAGACCTCAACAAAGGTAGTCCACTCTTGTCAAAACTAATCATGGTACACGTCTGAATGAATGCTGCTAAACATGATCATAGGACTTTGAGATCTGTTAATCTTACTTGAATGACAACAATAAGTTTCCTGTGCCTAATAGCCTTTTGCCTACCAAACCAACCTCGAACATGTGACTGTATGACAATTGTGAATTTTGCTCTGTGTTTCAGCTGTAAAATACTTCTCCACCACCACTGTAGCTTCAAAACCGAAGACAATATGGTTTTCAATTCAAATCTCTGACATAAATCAATTGAGCTTTCGAAGTTGGAGCATGAAGTGGCAGTTTCTTGAAAATGAGATGCCCCTAGAAATAGAGACAACATAGTTTGCTCATGTTAAGAGAACCATAATTGATTCAACTTCAATATAAAAAAAAATTATCAAAGAAAAAAAGCAGGTGAATTAGAGTTCACAAAAAATATGGGCAAGATACCTAAGAGCTTATTTCGAGTAATTTGGGCCCGGACAAATTGCTGAACTCTAATCACATCACTTTTTTTACTACAAAGTGCATTCCAACTATTGAAACACCGAATAGCACTTTGAATCTTCACCACAGCTTCTTTTAGCAACAGAAACCTCTTCCTTTTCAGCCAAGCACAACAGTATCTCTGCATTCATTGAAGTAAAATAATATAATTGGGGAAATTTTCGCTTTAACCAAATAAATGAGATAAAATGCCACCCCATGGAAAGAGGTAGATAAAATTGGGATCACAATACAGCCTTCTCCAACGTCCCGTTTTGTCAAGATTAGGACTAGTAATAGCCAATATTTCAGCAGAGAAAGAACAATGATAATTATTTGCATAGGTTGATTTCCAATTATCAAGTGATGATTAAACATAGTAGCAGTTATCGAACAACACCTAGAAGCAACTGTATGTTGTCCAATCAATCAACAGTAAGAATGTTGAGCAATCATTCGGTTTCAAGAATCAAACATTTCATCCCTTCTAGATCTTTAAATAAAATCTTAAATTACATTTTGCCTTGCCCACGTATAAAGAAGAGATAGGCATTGTCTGGAGAACCAAGGATGCTGAGAAAAATTGGCACATGTCAGATGTTTGGTTTATAATACTAAATAAACTACACACGATATGAAAAGTCAAAAGACTTATCCTTAAACAATCAAAACCAGTTGAAAAATATTAGTCATAAGCAATCAACAATAAAGTACATAGTTAAAAAGATAATCATTTTGATATGCATCAACTTTTAATGAGAAAAAACTCTCCTAAAAATATATTGCAGGTAAAGGTAGGAAATATTTCACATGAAGATTCTCATAAAAATGAAAGGAGAAACTTTACTTGAAGTAATAAAATGAGATGTCTACGCCTAGAAGTTTCTCTTCTTGTAATCCATCCACGTAGATGACATTGAATGATTATGGCTGATCTTGTAGCAACTCTTTGTTGTTCACAAGCCCTCCAGCTCCTTAAACATCGGAAGTAATTTTGGATTCTTGTTGTTGCTTGTTTCAGACATAAAAATTTCTTTCTCAATGACCAACCACGATAATGATTCTGTATTTTGGTAGCGGCCAAATTCTGGTGATAGGAAGACCTGCTCAAAATAAAATATCTCCAATGAAGCTGAATTTCAAAAGTTGCTTCTGTCTGTAGATTACGGAAACCATTTAACACATGAATAAATTGCGTATTTGAGCAACATCATATTTGGACATTGCTAACCAGGCACAAAAAGATCTTTGAATAACAGTGGCTGCATTCACAGTATCAGGAATTGTTGCATTATGATTTATATTGCTTGCTTTCCATCGCCTTTGATCCATCCAAATCCTTGCTGCTTTCTGAATGAGCACGGCTGATCTTCTTAACTTAACAAAGTTATGCCTTTCAACAATATAGTTGCCACATTGCTCAGCAATTTCAGACTGTTTGAACCTTTCTGGATGATGGAAAAATAGACCAAACAAGTGAACAAGGAGAACTGCTAATAGAACTATATATATTAGAAATTATACATTCTGAGAATGATATAATTAAGTGAAGGCATGAAAGTCTATCAATGACCCACTGATTCCAATCTCGCTACAAGTTTCTATGATAATTGAGTCAAACACATAAGCCATAAAGTAGCGACAAATAACAATTAATAAGAGCTTGAAGATTATATGAATAACTGTAAAGTTGCAACATCTAGAGAAATAATTTCCATCAGTCAGCAGCTCAGATGTTGACAAAACAAAATAAGACATCTGTACTCTAACCAAGTTCTTAAGCCTTAGCAACCAAAGATGAGTGATTGAAGGTTTTCACGAATAAACCAGCAAACTTAAACATATAGATCTTTCTCCAAGAAAGTTAAACAATAAAGCCAGAGTGAGTAACCTTTTTGTATGTTGGTGCTGAGATTTTCAGTTGAGTTGCTCCTGGAAGTAGTAATAGCAGGTTTCTCAATGAGTTGGCTATTTCGCTCAGCCATATCTTGCCACCAAGCCTTTATGGCCTTGAACTTTCCAGCAGCATCTGCATCAATGGGGAAACGTAGAATGCAAAACTTTTTGCTTTGAATATTTTCAATCATTTTTCTTACCGTGGAAACAGTTTATTCAACAAAGTAAAGGACAGTCAAACTTCATCAGTGTGCTTACTTTTCCACATAATTGGAGCAGAAACAATATAAGCAAATTTAACAAGAATATCAAATGATTTGACCACAACCCTCATGACTGTCAGTAGATGAATCAGAGTAAAACAATTTCTTTGCTAAAAAACCTGAATGCCACATCAAAACCATAATTACAGGAAACCGGCCATAATTCCTAGTCCTCAGTTGTATTATCCATCTGCTTTTTATGAGTAGACCTATTCATTTGGAACACATTTAGAAAAATAAAATATAGAAGCAGGGCAAAATACCTTCTGTATTGTCTCCCTTTGTTTCTTCTTGGCCTAATAGAGCTTTTGAACACACAAAATA
The DNA here is from genome assembly GCA_027575705.1 of Erythroxylum echinodendron. Taxonomy (NCBI): domain Eukaryota; kingdom Viridiplantae; phylum Streptophyta; class Magnoliopsida; order Malpighiales; family Erythroxylaceae; genus Erythroxylum; species Erythroxylum echinodendron. The sequence continues at coordinate 31,448,546 of JANZXR010000002.1, forward strand.
CCTTTCAATGTAATGTCTCCTTTCTGGACTTTGACAGTCACAACCAAATACTTTATGAAAATTCAGTTGATCCTAAGCAGAAGAAAGGTGGATGTAATTATTTCTGACATCGGGTATCAAAAACCAAAGCAGCATAACAGTCTAAGCATTACCATTGCTTTCTTCTCAGTCAGTTTTGATGAGAGAAAAACCAGTAGAATTAGAACGCTCTGTTCACAGACTGCACCACTATGTTCAAGCATGTCACTGATTTGCAGAACCTGCAAATGCAACAAATTGAACAATGTATGACCTATTAAATAGCCAATGAGACAATGTTTTGCTCACAGAAAATGCCATCACAACACATTATAACAGATCCCCTTCTAATTCTTGTCTATAAAACAAATGCATTTCGGTCTAACTAAACTTATCAACCTTTTCTCTCTACATGAAGTGGACATGCCTTAAGCACATAGCAATCAGTCAGAAGATATAGTCAACCATTGCAAGAGTACAAAGTCTCTAAAATTTCGAACTCTTACCTCTGGAAAATTCCCCAACAATCTAGTCAGTTTTTGTGATAAAATGAAAGTGTAGAATGCATCAAAATAATCATCAGCCGACACAAAGGATTCTTCAACACTACTTTCAGGAGTATCCTGTAAAAAATGGAAAAGATAAAATCAATATGGAACAAAGCATAGTGATAAAAGTAGCTGCAAACACAAAAGGCTGGGTTGCCAAAATATGGCACCTTGCGAGAATGAGAACAGCAAAGTTTCTTTAGAAAGTAATAGTCAAGCAAACACCATATGGCTTTCCCATCAACTAAAGATGAAAATCCATCAATCTTGTAATTATATTTTTCACCGATTGCCTGCAAAATAATTAGAATGGTTGGAAAACACATAAAATTACTGCAGAGAGAGAGAGATAGACAAAAGCGCAGAGGAAGAGAGATGGAGGTAAAAAAGACAGAAATATATCGCGTTCTTTAACCCAGTTACTGTACCTGGATCCATTTCAGAAGCAATTCCAAATGAGAGGAACAAAAACATTCAACATTCAAAACTTCCTGTAAAATGGAAAATAGATGCAAGTAATATAGAATATAAACGCCGAAGCGACGAAGATAAGAAATAAAAATGTCAAACAATGATCCTTAACCTTTTCGTTTCTGAGAAGGATAGAGTATTCTTAACTACCAAAAAGGACACTTTTTAAGTGGATTACATAAACTAGAAGAAATCAACCAATACGAACCATACCACATAAGTTCCCTGAACTTTTAAGACTTCCTCAACTAAGTTTGTTTTGTTGATCAAAAGTGGCACCTACAGAAGTTAATGATAAGAAAAGGTTACCCTTAAAACTTCTGCTAATGCAAATTTTTACATTTTGCAACAATTTACGTAGAGACAAACCTGCAAGTGAAGAAACATGTTCCAGAGCAAGGAAAGGGTTAATTCCTTGTCTCCATTAGCAATATCATCCTCTGTAACCATCATTCCATCCTCATCATGCAACTTTACACCAGCATGTTTTAAATACTGCAGGGCAAGGCCACAGTTCGCTAATTTTTTCTTACGAGTATCTGAAGGAACAACCATTTTCTGCCACAGGACGAGTTCAGCATGTCAAAAATTAAAAGAGTAGGACTAAATACACTATCAGTGGTGCTCAAGCTTTTCAACTTGGGATATGAATTTAACTTGAGGAAGATTTATAATTCACCAGGAACATTATTTTTTATATCCTTGAAAATTATTTTTTTTGGGTTAAACTAACAACAAAAGGTTGCTTAAATGAGAACATCATATTCACAATCTTTAAAATATGATATTATATACATCCTACAGGTAATCTATTCTCACAATTATCAGTTAAAAGAGAACAGGCCATTATGCGGTAAAATCCTATTCTAAAATGTTTTACACATGAAAGTATAATTGTAAATTATATTAACAACAGAAAGGAAATAAAGAGACAAAAGAGGATAATAAAACTCACTGTAAGAATGGATGAGTCATTTTGCAAAAGTTGAATGGCTCTACAAAGACGTATTCCATCTTGGAAGTCAAGAAACAAATCTGTAACGCTGAAGTCATACTCTAGAAGGGAACACTACAAATACAACTTCTGTTCGTAAATCGACTGATACAAAGTTATATTAGGAACATAAAGTCAACTTCAAGTTTTGCGGAGTTAATCCTGTATAGAATAATCTAAATGGTTTAATGCATTCCTGGATCATATTACTTGAAGAGCACAAATATGTGGAGTAGGTAAGTCTATAACCAAATGGACTGAACCACGTACCTGCGCATAAGATACTTTGTAACCTACAATCACTAGATGCGCAAGAAGATTACCTTCTCCATGCATTACATCCGATGAAAGAAAATCTAGTTTCATATCAAGCAAAGAGATTATAAGCTACAGTGAGCATAATCGATCACAACTGCCAATCCTGAAAATAGAAGCAATCTAAACAATTACCATTAATTACTTGACGACTAGACTTGATACAAGATTGCTCCACAAACAAAAGTGGAGAACCCCCATCAATTCCGTCAATACCATACTTGAGAGGAAGAGTGCTTTGAGATTTAGCTCTATCAAGTATAAGGACCAACAGCAAAAATCTTTTTAAAATAATATTCCCCAAATTTTCATAGTAACCAGGTCTGTATAACCCATCAACCATCTTGTTATAGGCATAAGCTTTAGCCAACCCAGTGTGTGAGAAGAACTGCTTCTCAATTACCATCTTCAAGAAGGCAAGTTCTTTATCCGAATTAACTTCTCCATCTGGCAACAAGGAACAACCACCAAAAATGATGTGCAATCCAATACGAAGCCAAATGGGGTTGTAGCACATTAAAATCCCCACAGCCTTCTCCTTTATACCAAGATCTGTGATTATGGGGCAATGTGTCTTCATTTTCAACCTTCCTTCATCAATACTCTGAACATTACATAACACTATATTAATGGAACATTATCAATAACAACTCTTTCAAAGTGTCCAATTACCAGTCATAACCGCAATGTTATATTCAATCCACGAGTAGTCGAAAAGAAACTGCACCTTAAGGACCCGAGACATGATATCAAATATCTCCTTGCAACTACCCAAGCTCAAGTAAACCTGCAATCTCTGCATCAAATCATCCAAGCTGCACACATCCTTGAGCAAATTATTCAGTACACCATGCTGCTTCGCATTCAAGAAGCTTCCTTCGAGCTTACTCTCCACATCATGGCCACCAAGCCAGTCGGAATCTCTCTGCCTTTTTGGACACCGCCACATAGCATCAACTTCAACAGTGCCGCTACAAAGTCCACCCTCCCTCTTCCCCAAACCAGAAGGAGCCACATTTGGGTCTTCATTCATAATCACCGCACAGCCACACGATTTAGGGCTTTGGAAGAGGAAATTGAGCCAAGTAGTAAGGGATTTGGAGATCGACTTAAGAGACTTCTCCTTCTGAATCTGAACCTTACGAGACGACAGTGACTGCTCGAGCTCGAAGGCCTTGAGTCGGCGGCTGGTTTCAGTCTTGTGCTTGGACGAGCGATGGTGGTGGCGAGGTAAGGAAGAAGAGGAGCGAGGCGTTTCCTTGGAGGCGGTGAAGAAGTGCTGGCGACAAGGAGATGTGAAGACAGAGGATCGGGGGGGACGTTTGGGGGTTTTGAAGTTGGAAATGTCCTTTAAGAGCGAAGAAGACAGCGGACAAGTTGGTTCGCCACCGCCCATGGCGGAGAAGGAAATGAGAGGGAAGGAAATTTTCAAAGTTTCAAACGGGGAATAGAGCGATATGATGTAGAAGATGGCGATTATGTGCATATAAGACAGAAAAATGTGGGCCTCAATTATCAATTATGCATTTCAAACAGAGACCGATTTTTGGGCTTTAGATCTCCTAGTTTTAACTTTTTTAACTATGCAGTGACAACAAAATTTAATATGAATCTTAATAATACATGAAGTCTGAAAAGGTTTAATAATAAACAACCTTATTCATAATATTACATAATAGCTTATTTGCCATAATTTTAATTTTTATATTGATGATAAATATTTTGAGAAATATACGTAAAACATGCTTCGTCTAATACGAATATTATTAGGGAGGAGAAAGAACTATCTTAATTTAATTATTTATTTAATCATCTTTCCAATTCTCTCTTCCTTATTCTCTAACACATTAGTCATTTGATAACAAGAAATTTTAATTAATTTATATTAATTATTGTTGAGAATTTTTTATATTATTAATAACTAGTTTTGAGTCATAATTTTTAGTTTTTAAGAGCCCTTTGTATAGACTTTAAAAATTATAAAAATTTGTGTTAAAATTTGGCAGTGTTTAAAGTTATGTAAATCACCTGCTCTTTAAAGTACACTTCTTGTAATATGGACTCTTTATTAAGAAGCAAAACTATTGTAATAATTTTTTATCATTCGTTGAATAAGAGGTTTTAGTAAATCTGAATTTTTAAGAGGAGATTGAATAGTAAGACGTAAATTAAGGAAGACCAAATCACTATAAATAAATGTGCAATCTCTCTTACCTGTTTGTTATTTGAGTTTGTACGTGACTTTATATTGTTATAGTATGGTATTGATTATATTATTCATTCCATCAAGTTATATCAATCTCCATTTTTTTATAACAAAGCATAAATTTAGAAGGATTTTACATTCATATAATACAAGTGTTTGATAAAGTGTCTTTAGGTGAAATAAGTTTAGAGTCATCTAGTTCACTATTCTTTTTAGGTGTCTTTTGGACAACGTAAACCCTTTGAAATTCAAAGAAGTTTATGTATAGAAAATTTGTAGCATTTTAATATGGGATATTAGTTGAGATGTAAGTCAAATGAAAAATGGACATTGGTCATTCGAAAGGTAAGTTAGATCAATCGACATAATTGGAAGTTACCATTTTGATGGCTATTTTTCATATAAATTAAATGTGCCTTTGTTTCTAACTATTAGGAAAAAAAATGTTAATGGTTATAAATATTTCATAATTTGATTGTTGAACTAGTTTTAATAGTTTTGGTGAATTCTTAAATGAGACTTAATTCATATTGTTTCTCCTCCTCTTCTTGATTCATAACCTTTCATTAACTGACGACTTCTGTTTATTTCTACAAATTGTATCCACATGCCTCATTTAGATGCACTTTTTTACACTTTGCATCAAGTCTGTTCTAACAACTAGAAAAGATCTTGGATGAAACTATTGTAAGCATTATTGAGAAAGAAGCTTAACTTCTTTTTAGATTGAGTGTTCGACATGTTGTTTTTATTATTCTTCATCAATATTTCATACTCCTCTCACCTTTGAATCTGTTTGTTTTTCTTATCGTAGCAACTAGCTTTTACTTCCTAAACTCTTTTGTAACTATAGCTTATTGCCCTCTCTTATCCCTCATTCACTCCTCCCTTTCTCTCTTCTTATTTTCCTACTCTCCTATACTTTACTTTTGTCACTATTCTTTGTTTCCAAATATCTCTACTCCTCTCAGCTTCATTTTTACTACTCCTTCTTCTTCTTACTAAGGTTCCCCTTAAGACATCTCCCTAGCTCCAAATCCTTGGTTCAAGTGCTCCTCTCCTATCATTGGAGGGGTACTTTGGTCTAGACAAAACTATCTTTTCCTGCCTAAGCACCTTATTATTGTTTAGGGTAATTGCCATTTGAACTTTTTCTCTAAAAGTTGGACTTAACATTTTAAGGTATGTTAACTAGAACAAATGTCCAAACCCTTAATTGCTCCTCTAATGAATTCCCCCTTTTGCCTCCACCTTTGATCCTTGTAACCTCGATCCTAGCCATGAAAATAAATATGTTCCTTCATCGACTTCTTCCTTTAATCAGAAGAGTTGGAAATAGGCCCTTGGTTATACAACATACATCGTTTTGCATTATTATCCTTTAGACAATATAAAGAGCGAAACTATAGTTGCTATTGAGGTAGAAATATTCAAAGTTGTAGTTATTGCTTAAGAGTCTTCCTTAGTCAAATTCTCCAAGGTCCTTTCCCTCTATTTCATACAATCTCAACATGGAAACATAAGGTCCAAAATAACAACAAGCTACAAGTTGTTATCCTCACTGAAGATAATATACTAATTTTCTCTTTTTTTTTATCAACATGATACGTTAAAAATGATAAATGATTTCCTTGACACCTTAGAAAATTGCCAATATTCTTATAAAAATGGTTTCCATGTATTAATTTAAGTGTGATTAATCAAGAGAGCATTTTAATATGGGTGAATTTACATGGTGTTCATTAGATTATTAGACCATAAAAGGTTTAAGCATGTTATCTACCTTCATTGGCAAGCCATTGTTTATAGATGAGCAAATGATTCAAAAAAGGAGAATTGGATTTGCTAAAGTATGTGATACCATAGAGATGACAAAGGAGCTTCTCGATTATATTCATAACACTAGGCCAAAACAACTTTCTCTATAAGGATACCATTTTAGTTACTTATAGTTGGAAGCCTATTCTCAAGATGCATCGAAAGAAATGGAAATTTATATGGAAAACCTTAAAATGGGAGATTATTTTGAGCTAATGGTGATAGAGGTATATGATATGGAAGTGGAGCAAATGAAGGAGTAAAATATAAAAAATGAGGCATAAAGCGACCACTTTATTGAAGATGTGATGCAATTGGAAGGACAGGAAGTTGTGAATGCAAATTTTATTAACTTGGCTAAGGATAAGGCTCCAAACTCTCCTAATGATATGGGTGTGTTGAATGACATTATAAATAATCTAGATGAGCAAAATAGAGAACAAGGTGATATTGTGCTTGGAAGAAAAGAAAATGGGATTAATATAGTTGAGCATATTGGAAATGAAGGTGATACAATACATGGCTAACTATTAGGCTATTCACAAAATGAAGCAGTATTGGACCTAGTGGAAAATGCCTCTATAGAAGCCAATGAGGACAAATATCAAAGTTCCAAGAATAGGAAATTAGAGATAAGAAATAGGAGCAAGAGTTCCACAGGTAAAGCCATTCTTAAATGACTTTGATAATATAGAATGTTTGTGGATTGAATTACCCCAAAAAGCTTCAAGTTTAAAGGATTTTTTTCACTTTGGAACATCCATAGCTCTTAGGTCTATTAGAGATAAAGATTAGATTTAAAATTTGAATAAGATACAGATTTTGGGTGTAAATTGGAAGGTTATTTTAAATCATCAACTTCAGTATTATGGGAGACTAGTTTTGGCCTATAACTCTAATTATGTGAATGTGGAAGAGTTATGGTTTTTTTATCAGGCTATACATGTTTTGATTCAATTATTCAATGAGCTGTGTAAATGCTACGTCTCTATTGTGTATAGATCTAACTTTCATTTTTAGAGGAAGATATTATAGGAAGGTTTGAAACAGAATCAAGTTAATAACTCTCAGTGACTAGTATGTGGTGATTTTGATAAAACTCTCTATAGATCTAAAGATAAAGGAAATTTCAACCTAAGGAATTATACATCTGAATTCGTGGAGTTTATGGAAGACTTTGGTCTTGAATATCTAAGATACGAAGGACATTGATTCACTAGGAGCAACAAAGATGAGGGAAGATTATCAATTTAAAAAATTGGAAAAAACATTAGTGAATCTTGTATGGCCCTCTATGTTCCTAGAACCTAAAACATGATTTGTAGATCCACTCTTCTCGGATCATTCCTCGATTTGTATTGGAAATCTATTTTAGAAGTTATGTAAAAGATCTCCATTTAGATTTAACAATTACCTTACTTTTGATGATGGATTTTAGGAGGTAGTTGATAAAGGTTTGGTAATTGATGTAATGGCTCCAAAAATTCATTTGAGTTCAAAATCTAAAGAATATCAAGAAAAAGTTGAAATCTATAAATGAAAAAAGGGGATCCAAATCTATTTTATCTATACATAAAGCTAAGCTTCTAAGGATCTAACAAACTTCTCGGATAATCCAGGACGTGTGGAGTTACTAAAATAAGAGAAGATTGCTTTAACATGCTACTTAACTAAGGTTGAGGAACATACTTCCCTTCTGAAGCAAAGGTCTAGCAATAATTGGTTAAAGGATATAGATAGATGTATTAAAATCTTCTTTAGTTCAGTTATGGAAAGAAGAATATCAACAATATTGGCTCTATTGTCTCTCAAAATGGTGCTTTGATTTCTAGCCAAAATGATCTTTTAAATAAAGCTATGACAGTTTTTAAAAATTCAATTGGCTATAGCTCTTTTAATTCTTCTTCAGTTAAGCTTTTAAGGGGCTTCATTGAAACTTGGATTGGCTAAGATGATAACTTTATTCTTATTAAGCAAGTTGATGATCAAGAAATAGATTAAGTTGTATTCTAATGAATAGAAAAAAGGTAAAATATGCTAAATGGATTTTTCTTCCATAAGCTTAGCAAAAGGTGATACGTGTCGAACATACCAGAAAATAAAATGTAATTATACACATTAAAATTTGTAGTTGTGGTAAGTAGGGATCATATCCATAGGGTATGTATGTGTAGCTTTTGTAATGAAAAGAATTGATGTTTAGGAAATAGGTGGTTTTGGTTTGCATCAATAAACAAAATAAAGTACAATTGAACTAACGAAAGCAATTTAAATCAAAAAGTCAAAAAGTGAGAAGATTGATGAATGAATTTGGAATCCAGTTTTTGGTTTAATCTCAGCCTATATACAATTAAACATAATTCGTCGTCTTATTGTTCTCATACCTTTATTAGAAACTATTAATCATAGGTTAACAATAAGCTCTACTAACCTCAGCTATCCCTTTGGTCGTGTTTAATTAATATAAGCTTTTTAATTAAACTTAACTATCAAACAACCTAGAACAAGATCTTTAAATTTAGTATGATAGTCACATTATGAACTAGGAAAATAGATTAATCTAGGGAACAACCACACAAGCTCAAGTTATTTAACCTATGCTATGTTATCCTTAATGATTCATCACTATTAGTTTAGCACAAGTAAATATAACTATTACGTATTGTATTCCATATTCTGGCAATGAGTTTAAACATAAACAATCTATTAAGAATGAGAATATTAATCATTTATACATGAATACCAAAAACATTAAGCTAAGAATAATATAAACAATTTCTAGAGAGAGAATTAACGATACACAATAAAGAGATGCCTAAATATGTTCTTTGGATTCGATTTCCCCTACGAATCAAAAGAAGGAAAATTAGCCCTTTATAGATCTCTAACAAGTATGTGTTTTACCTCCTTTCGTATTCCAAAAACTATTCATGTGATGTTTGGTCATTTAAATGTTTATCTGTAGAAAAAATTAGGCTTTTTGGAAGATGCACAATTGCATACACAACCATTCAACTAAAAAAGCTACATTTAAAATTATACACGACATTGTAAATGGATACATAGCTGTGTATCTTGCAAGTCATGCTGAATTCTTCATTTTCTTGCATTTTGTTATCCCATCTTTTCTAACCATCTTATTCTTGTTCCATAAAGACAAATGAGTTTAAATATCAAGAGGATGGCTCAAGGAATGTGCTTTTAACTCATTTTAGCTCTTGTGCTTCTAACTTATACCTAAAAACAATTATGAACCAAAATGAGTATCTTATGAATTTTATAACTTTAATCACTGTGTTAAGTAAATGTATAAACAATCAAGCACACATCAAGTTCCCAATACTTAGCTTTTGATGATCCTCAGACAAAACAACAAAATCAAAGTCCCAAATGAAAGCACTTCCATATTTTCCATATATCCCAAGAATAGATAGCCATAAGAAAAGAGGAATAACTTTCAAAACTATGAAAGAAACTAAAAATTGAATGCTTTTACTCATGATCAATCAATAATGATTCCCTTCAGAAACTGAGCAATATAAGGGTGGGCTTTGATAAAATGTGTTTAAAAAATAGATATATAGGTACACTTAAACACATTTCATGATTTTGCATATCATTTTATTTCTCCACCACTAAGATTCATATATATAATCATAAATAAAAGGATTTTTTTAAGGTTGTAATGTGGGAAAAGGTTAAGATGAGATATTAGATAATGTAACACAAAAACCATCAAAGCTAGTGAAGCAAGAAAAACACTCAATGTAACATCAATTGTAAAGACTAACATTCACTCAATACTGGGTATTATCAGCTATGATAAATGCAAAAACTATATTTCACAACCTATATTCAAGCCTTCATACACAAACCATATGAAGCATAAGGAATTAGAAGGAATCACTCATAGAAATTGGCAGTAAAAAATACATTATAACTATAAGGAGTGACCCCTTTAAAGTAACATCCCCTTCATTTGTGTTATACTCAAATCACCCATTCTAACAACTTTAGGAGGAAAAACTAATCATAAATAACTTTGCAAAACAAATGCATTTCCTCATTGATAATTTTATTTAAATCCATTTTTTTCTTTTCTTTTCCTTTTTTTATATAAAAATTGAAAAAAGCTACAACAACATTTGGAATTTATTGATAAGAGATAAAATGAAATTTCAACAATTATAACCAACCTGCACATGTGCACACCCCCACACTTATAATTTTGTGCATCCAAAAACATTAATAATCATAATGCTCTACTAACTTTAAGGATTGGTGTTGAATGCAAAAAAAACTTGTTGAATGCAAAATAGTTTACTAGTTTTGCACTCAAAAATTTAAAGTATATGGGTCATGACTTGCAGTTAAAAAGCAGATATCGATCCTACAAGGGTTGTGTTTAGGCACCACTTAATTCAGATCAATCTTTCTTTAAGACTTGAAATTGTTTTATAAAAATAAACTGGAAAATTAAATTGAAATTGAATGACTAATAATGAACAATTGATAATACCAAAATGCAGAAAATTGCAATTCAAGATTTCAATAACTAGAGATAACTTTTTTCCTATCTTGTCTCCCTCTATTTTATTAATTGACATAAATTATGTCTCACCGAAGATGTCCAAATGTATTAAATACCCTCTCTCAAGGTCTAATTAATTATCCTTAATCAAATTAAATGAAGATGATTAAGCGATCTCTCAACCTACCAAATCACTTCACTAATTCAACTAGTTATTAAGTTATCATATAGGTGATCAATTAAATTAGCCAAAATCTATCTTTAAACTAATCAATTAACTTGATTAACATAGGTCTATAAAATGCCAACTCTCGTTATTCTATCCTAAATAGGTTATCATACTCAATCTCTCTATCTATTGCAAGATATAAATGTATTCAACATTCATCAAGGACATCTTTCATTCAAATCAATAAAATAGGAGCTTAACGAGATAGTTCAAAAGTAATCCTTAAAAATAAATCAGCCACTCATAGTATCTATAACATCCCCCACAATTGAATATTCCATCATACAATGACGAGAAGAGATAAAACAAATGAAAATTAAATAAAGAGAACTCCTCCTCTTCTTTGCCAAAATCTAGAAATTTCAGTGTGGTAAGTTCTTTCCCCAGTTGTGGTTGATGATCTTTGAATCTCCACCTTTCTTAAGACTCCAAACTTGAGTTTTTCACTCAAGGAAGCTATTCTACACAGAGGTCTCACGTCTCTCCTCATCCATAGGAGTTTATTATCTTATATAGTCCAGAAAACCTAAAAATTAAGTGAACCCGTATATGTTCTCGGCTTAGACATCTCAAGATCGTGGGTTCTTGCATCAGAATGCTTCCTCTTCTCTTCTCCTCTTTTGGTATCTAGCTCAATCTCAAAGTTACTAACCTCCATTCCTACATCAAAATAATCAATTCTTACCCTAAATTAATATCAATCATAAAAGAACAACAATGAAGATCAAACTAAACGAAAACATACAAAAATCCTAAAATACAACAATAATAAACTATTATGTAAGAAACACATGCCAATTACTTAAAAAAACACACACTAATGCACAACTATCAACTTACCCACAATTAAATCTTTGTTTGTCCTCAAGAAAAGTAAACACAACCAATCAATTCCGTCACTTCATTTTCATAAAGATCAAAGCATGCAATCCCTTAAATTTTAACCAACTCAAATATCAAGTTACTATACATATCATGACTACTTTTTATTAGTGTACATAAGCAAACTCAACATATGGCATCATCACTCAAAGATAAGTATAGATGTAAAATGAATCTTCCTCACGATTTCACTCATTTCTCTCGATTGTTTGATGGTTAGTGTTTTGCTCGAACTTCCTATAGGAAACTACACTACCATAGGCATGCTAATTCAACAATTCTCCTATACAATGATTGCATGTATAAATAGATCAAAAGGACTTGTTTCGGGTTGTAATGTGATCAAGGTTAAGGTGGGTAAAATAGGTAAAGTGTTTAACATAAGCATTCGTAAAGTAAAAAGCAGGTAAAAGGGATAACATAACATAATTCCGAGATACACAAGTGTAAATATGTTACTACTCTACACTTATTGATTCTACTCAAGTGTTCTTCCTTTTTCTTTTCTTTTTTTTTTAATTTTTACATGAAAGAAACTATGAATAAAATAGCAACTAAATACAATGTGATTTAAAAACATGAGTAACACTCAACTCATCTCGGAAGAAATTTTAAAACAAAATTTTTAGCAAAATTCCTAACTGTTGCATTAATTAATACTCAACTAAGTTTGTGGGTTGGTAGGTTAATGGGGGTTTTGGGTTTTAAAATTTTTGGATATTTTCAAGAAACAAAATGGTTAAGGCTCAATGGGGGTAGCAAGGGATAATAAAAGGGTAGGTCATTTAAGCTAAGGGTTAACACAAAAAAGGCCTTAATCATCTCTATTAAACATTCATCCAGTAGACTCAAACCGATTCAAAGCAAGTTCTAAAGGTAATAACCTAAAGAAGCGTCACACTACAAAGAAATAAAATGACTATAGATAGAGTCATATAGGCTTAATCCTCACATTGGCTCAAATGAATAATCAATATGCATCTCTACACTACCTAATTGCTCAAACATCAAATTGTGAGTAAGCTTATATAACCAAATACTTTTCATCACTCAATATGGTTCACTTTCTACTCAAGTAGCCTAATCCAAGTTAAAGCATGCATTCAATCTAATTCCAACTAACATGACAAAATCTCATAGGAAAACAAATTAAAATGATTCAAGTGTGGTTTCATTACTTAACACAAAACAACATGATATGCCTAAACATACATCTTATTAAACAAAATGTAAACAGTAACTAAAACAATGCAATTGACAAAACAAATGTCACCTCCCTGCACTTAGAGAACAAATTGTCCTCAATGTGATAAGGCAACTACAAAATAAGGAAAAATGACATCAAATCAAACAAAAGACATCAAACCAATCAAAAGAAAAAACAAATAATAATTTAATTAACACAATTTAAAAGTTTAAGGTAAGAAGGGCTTATGGAGATTGTGGCGGTGACGGTGTTGACGAAGAGGCTTCAAAATTATTCCTCTGAAAGAACTTGAGGAATTTCTCCGTCATGTACCGCTGCTTTTTGCGGACTTGTCTCATCTGGGTGCCAAGCTCATTAATTAGCAACATTATGTATTAATGATTAGAGGCCATCTGGTGGAGGTTTTGCTGAAATCTGTCCTGTTGATGTAGTTGGTTCCTCTTTCACTGCTTCTTCTTGTGGATTTGGGATCGTTTGGGATGTGGATGGTCAAAAAGTGGCTACATCTTTCCCTTCTTATTCTTAACTGTAGTGCACATCTGAGGATTTCGGTGATTCATAGAATGAGGCTCCAAAATTTAAGAGAGCCTCAAATAAGATATGTCAAACATATCATATTGAGTTGTAAATATGCTATCCACATCAAGGTTGTAAAACAAATCCAAAGTAGTAGCAATGTAAGACATGCTAAAATAAGAGCTCTTCTTATTAACACAACTGACAATAGATCGAAAATTCGATAAGTGTATTGATTTTGATTTTTCGATTCATGCACCAAAGGAAGAAAAGTTCCTTAGCCAAGCATTTTTTACTTTTAGTTTTAACCATTAAGCACATAAATTTATGAAGAAGTAAATACGCGGTGCTACGAATTAAAGTGTTTGGTTCATTTCTAGAGTCAAAATTAGCTTCACCCATTAGAATTTTCCAGTAATTATCCATATCAAAGTCGTCGTGATCATCTAAAATTTTTGTGTCGATAAATCAAAAAGTGCACGAATGACATTATAATCAAGTTTATAAGCATCACCACCTATTCTAAACTAGAATACATCCATATTAGGATTATAGTGCACAATGGTGAAAATTTTGACAGTCATTATAAGGCAAATTGGCACATCACAATGAATGAACCTACCCCAACCAATGTGCGCAACTAATCGCTCAACATTATGCCTTAGTCCTATAGTTTCTAATAGTTCAAATTCAGAATATCTAGGAGTAATTAATTCTCTATCTTGAAAGTCCCGAAAACTTATAACTTCGTCTTCTAAATAAAAGGGGAATGGGGCACAAAAAGTAGTCACCATATCGAGTTTACTTTAACCGAAGATTTGAAGGCACAATTCGTCGATTGGTTTCTGAGCTACCATCTTTTTTGGAGCCATTGCAAAAGAGAAATATGCAAAAAATAAGGGAAAAGAGATGAATTCATTTTTTAGAGAGAGAGAATAAATCTCATAAAATCCTTGTATTTTTGAATGATTAATGTACAATAAGTGTAAAGGATTGAAAGATTTATGGAACGAGTGAAGAAAATACTAAGAGTTTAGTAGAAGATGAAGGATTTTAGAGAGTGGGAGAGTGGTTTTTGTGTTTAGAGAGAGGGAGTGTGTTAAAAGTGAAAGAATGAAGCAAGAAGAAAGGAGGGAAATTTAAAATTTCCCTCGGATAGGTCTTCCCACGATCGTGGGAATCCCCGTCATTCCCACAATCATGGGTTTTGTCTCCAAAAACTTTCTGAAGAGATTTCTAATGGTCGTGGGAATCACCCTTATTCTTCTAAACCTTCTTCCAAGCCTAGCATGCACTCTCAACAGTCCTACAACCTGCAAACACATCAAAATAAACTATCCAACAAGAAATTTGAAAAGAAAACAAGTTGAAATTTAAATAAAATCCAAATCAAACATAATCAAAACTAAACAAATCAAATACACAAGTAAACAAAATCAAGCAAATGAAAGGTAAATATTCTAAGTTAAGGTCGTTAGCTTGACCATTTCACATGTAGTTATGAAGGAGTAGAGGAAAGGAAGTAGATGATTTCCCTTTCTTGTGAGTATGGCCCTCTATAGTATAGCTTACATCTATACACATTGACCTTGAATGATTCACCCTTGTTATTTGCTAACTCCAAAGCTCCATGGGGAAACATTTAAATAACCTTGAAGGGGGTCCACTCTATCTTGACTTGAGCTTTCCAGGAAATAACCGAAGTATTGAATTAAACGAAAGCACCAAGTCCCTACTCTTGAACTCCTTGATGTGAGCATCATACCACCTCTTTGTCCTTTCCTTATACAATTTAGCACTGTCATAAGCATCAAACATCAATTCTTCCAATTTGTCATGTTGTAACAATATTTTCTCACCTCCAAACTTACAATCCATGTTTAACTTCCTAATGGCCTAATAGGCCTAATGCTCCAACTTCAAAGATAGATGGCACGCCTTGCCATACACAAGTCTATATGGAGTAGTTCCTATGGGTGTTTTGAATGCTGTCCTATAAGCCTATAGGGTGTCATTTAGCTTCAACGCCCAATCCTTTCTTGAGGTGTTTACTACCTTATCCAAAATCTTCTTCAGCTCTCTGTTCACCACCTCTTTGACCATTGGTTTGAGGGTGGTAAGGACTCGCCACTCTATGATGAGCATTGTATCTTTTTAGAAGAGCCTTAAATAGTTTGTTGCAAAAATGGCTCCCTCCATCACTTATGATCGCTTTGGGCACTCCAAATCTCGTAAAGATCTTCTTGATGAACTTTTGAACTATCTTGCCGTCATTAGTTAAAGTAGTGAAGTAAATCACTTGTTAATATAGAAATCATGTATAATATGCAAAATACACAAGAAGGGGGCACTACAAAATGAAAAGGCTTTTGTTTCGAATTAACATCGTTGCTATAGATGTGAAGTTCGTTACTAAAACTTGTGGTGACGGAAATTGTCTCCGTCACATTTCGTTACTGTAGGGGGTGTTGCTAAAGGTTTCGTGACAGAATTCTTATGTCCGATACTAGATAAACTCTCGTCTTGCTTCAAAAAATTTTCCCGTTGTGGATTCTATACATTTAGTAACAAAACAATGCGTCACTATAATAGAATATATTTATTGCGAAAGGCGTTTCTATTTTCCTAAAATAGTTACTATAGCTAACATATAATTACGCAAAAATGAAGTTGTTGCAAGAAAATTTCCTTTGCAATAGATTTATCTATTACAAGATTCAATAATATCCATGGCAAAATATGATTGTATGCTGAACATATTTGTTACAAAATATTATGTTTAGCAAGAAATTAATTTGCTGTTACAAAATCATTAATTAGTACTGCTACAAGAATACGTAACTAAATGCTTAATTTTGTAATAACATAAAGTTCGTTACTAAAAGTAATAGCTTGTAATGAAACTTGCTAATACAAAAGCTTATTGCTAGAAGTTCTATATGGTGATGATATATTTTTTGTTGCAAATTAGAATATATTGTGTTATAATCATTGCAAAAAATCCAATCAATGATAACAAAGTGTTAATTTTAACAACAAAATAAATCAATATCACAAAAACATATATGTAATAACGTAAGTTATTGTTGGTTAATACTGTCATTAAAAATATTATATTTAGTGTTATAATATTTTTTGTTGCAAATATATGAATTAGTATTACTAAATTCTATTACTAAAAAATAGTAACTAAATATCTTGTTATGCAATGACATATGGTTTATTAATAGAGGTAGTTACTTAGAACAAAAATATTATAGTGGTAATAAAGGTTTTTCTGTTATTTTATTTCTAATAACAGATAATTTTTATCACAAATTGCAAAAGTAATAATCTAGTACCTAAAAGAATTTATTTTTTTACCATAATTTACATAATAAAATATAAAAAATAACATTAAGAAATGAAATTGCATTAATATAAATTTAACTTCGAGGAAAACTAAACATAACACTTGAAAGTGAATCCTAATAATGAGTTTGAACAAGATGTTTATAGAAGCTATAATATCATCTAATTAACTGAAAACAAAAATGTTCAATAAGATAATAAACCAACTTCAGTGAAAGATGCAAGACTTTTCCTTCAAGCATCCGCATCTACATCTGCATCCTACAACTAAATAAATAAATAAATAAATAAATAAAAGTAATATGATAAGTAAAATTAATATTGATTATTTAAAAACAATAAAATTTATACAAAAAACTTTAGGTTAAGACTTACCACATTTGTGTCAATGGTATGAGATTTTGAGGAGTTACCGATATTCGATGAGGCTTCAAACATCTCTTTTAAAGAATCAAAATTAAAATCTGCATTCTTAGCTACTGCAAGCATATTCTTGAAGTTCTCCATCATTTGATTTTGCACATACTTCACAATTTGTCCCTTCATTTCTTGAAATTGAGTTGTCATTTCGTTCTTCAAGCTCTGAGCATACTCTTTGGTTTCAGCAAGTTCTTTTATAGGCTCACGTTTTGAAGGTCCATTTGCCTGATAACTAGATGTGGTGGTATTTGGCAAGTATCTTCTAATAAGACCATGATTTTTTTTTCACCAAGAACTTTCTCAAAATTCTCATCGTCATCAAGGTTTATCAGTCCTGCTTCTTTTTCGGCTTTATATTTCTTCAACTCTTCCTACATGAACATCAACAATTAAATACATGAATAAATTAAAATTATGAGATTTCTACCTTCATTCCTACAAAAATGGTCTTCTTTAGTTATTGCTATTATTTACTTACAATGGTCTCCTTTACTTCATCATTTGCAGGAGTTTCATTATCTGCCTTTGTGTGAGCTATAATTTATTGGTCAACTCTTGACAATTCCTTTTTATTAGCCAATTTTTGTATATAAATAAAATTTCAAGTTAGTAAATTAATATATGTGATCAAAAAATCTATGATCACCACATATTTTTACTCACGTATTCATATCTCAATTGAGTATAGCCTTTAGAACCAGTTCTATGTGCTCGTTTATTCTTTGATCGACTCCCTTGATTCCTATGACTTTGTTCCTATTGGAAAGAAAATTAATAAACAATAAATAATATAGCAATATAATCTAATATTTATATTAAATAAGTGATATTCACTAATAATTTACCTGAAAATTAGGAGAGAACTAATGCTTAACCATAGTTTCCCAATCAACTTAACTAAACTTTTCATGGGGTTTCTTTTTGATGAGTTCTTCTTCTGTCATATTAGGCCAAAAATTCTCTCTCTTCAATTTGCATTTATAAGTTCTGAACCTTTCTCCCATCCATTTCATAATACTCTTTTTGAGCTCCTCATCATATTCAAAATCAAAATGGGTCTACCAAAATAAAGAAATCGTTAATAGAGAATAAGTCAATTATAAAACTTATAATTATTTATTTATTTATTAAAATATGATGTTATAAAACTTACCAATAAATCATCCCATAATATATCTTTTTTCTTATCAGGAATGTCATTCCAACTCTTGGCTCAAACAGGGGTAAGCTCGGGGTCTCTTATATTAACACCAATTTGGTGAACAAAACTTATTTGGACCCATTTGCCTACCTTCTAAGAATGTCACAGGAAATTTTTGGCCTCTCCCCAATACTTTCAAAATTTTAGTTAGACCTCGAGTTGCTTTGGATCCTGCTGCTTGTGTCCTTTTACGATCTATCACATTATGTATATAAGTCCTTGTGTCCTTTTACGATTTATCACATTACGTATGATTAGCTTATATTAAGTATTTTTATTATTTAACATACAACAATTTTAATATTTAAAAGTTAATGCATTACTTATGATAGTTGGCCCTAGCCCAGAAGTATCAAAATGATCATCACAAATAGCTAGATATTCTTGTTGCATCAATTGCTCATGTGATTCATCATTGTCATTATTATTTGTTCATATGACAGTCTTTGGACGTTTGTTTTTTCTGCTAATTACCGCACAATATCCATTTTTACTTGCCACCGGTATATAGCAACATGTAATAATAAAAATAATAATTAAAAACATTAAGATGTATAAATTTAAAAGATACAAAAATAACTACTCAACAAGAATTTATGCTAAGTATTTTGAAACCACATATTCTAGGTGAACTAAAAGTGTTTCATTTTTAACCCATACAGTACACTACATTTCTGTTATATGCTTTATACTTTAAATTATGGGGATTTCGATAACGGAAGAATGATGGAACGTTTAGTCAAATTGTTAAACTTAAAAGAGTTATTCATTGTCTAAACAACTGAAATGAAAAAAGGAAAATAATGAGTCGTATAAGCCAAAAATAGTCTGAGGTTTATATACTTCTAGGTTCTTGATTATGGTGGTAAGGGAAAAGGTAAAGGAAGAAAGAAAGAGAGTTGAAAGAGAAAATACTTGTTTTGGCATACAAACCCCACAAATATCATGTGCACATAGTAGTGTTGGTTACCAGAAAGCTGCGCAAAACATTTGAAGAAAGAAAGAGACAATTCTTGTTTTGGCATAAAAACCCCATAAAAATCATGTGCACGTAGTAGTGTTGGTTACCAGAAAGCTGGCAGAACATTTGAAGAAAGAAAGAGACAATACTTGTTTTAGCATACAAACCCCATAAAAATCATGTGCATGTAGTAGTGTTGGTTACTAAAAAGCTGCGCAGAACATTTGAAGAACGAAAGAGACAATACTTGTTTTGGCATACAAACCCTATACAAATCATGTACACGTAGGAGTGTTGGATGAAACGAAAACTTAACTCCCTTGTTACAAACCAAATCACATAACAACATGATATATAACAAATTCCATTGGTAAAAAGGATACAAAACTTACCTTGTAGAAAATACTAGAAGAAAATACCAGAAGATTGAGAAAGATGAAGTTAAACAAATGAGTGTATAATGAAATCCCTAACCTAAATAATAAAGCACTTGAGGAGCATAGTGGGAACATGAAATACGAATAGTGGGAAAAGAAAATCGACACCCATGCCAAATTCCTGCCTTCCCCGCCGCCACTCTTTTTAACG
>JANZXR010000002.1:31471973-31493282 GCA_027575705.1 Erythroxylum echinodendron
ATTTTTTTACGTTTTTAATCTTTTAACCCTATTTATTTGTGTATTTATTGAATTTTTAGTTACATAGATTTTGTTTTTCGTTCTAGTTTTACCTTTTTTTGTAACCTGCATCATTCGTATCTTGTCTCATTTGCATGTGGGTCCACCGGAAACAGCCTCTCTACTATATAGGGGTAAGGCTGCGTACTATCGGACCTCTCCAGACCCCACTTCATTGCGGGATTTCGGACTGGGTGATGATGATGATATACATCAACTGCACTTCAATGGCGTATGCTGACTTATCCATCAAATTTCTACTGACATGTTCTTCAAATTCCTACTGACGTATTCAATTACATGCAAATGCCTAATTGGTCTTATTAGTACATGATTCCCAGAGTATTCTTTGATATAAATACAAATTGCAAAGGCCAAATTCTCTAAGCATAAGAAGAATCAAGATGCATTAAGGGTGTGTTTGTTTAGTGGGTATGAAAAAAGGAGAATAGGCATGGAATGAAATATTGAGTTTGATAAGGGGCTATAATTATAGAGTCATTACTTTGATTACTCATTTTTTGGTAACACCCCATTCCTCTCCTAATCTAGAAGAATGCGTGTATCATTGTTATGTAAGAGTGTGCTTGTTACAATTAATTAAAATATTATTATTATTAATTAATTAATTAAAATATAATTAATTAGTTACAATATAAGTAATTAAAATGTAATTATTCATTAATTAAAATATTGTAATTAATTAATTAATTACAATATACTTCATTAAAATATTATTAATAATTAATTAACTAAAATATAATTAATTAAAATATAATTCATTCATTAATTAAAATATTGTAATTAATTAATTGATTATAATATAATAAATTACAATATAATTAATTAAATATTATTAATAATTAATTAATTAAAATATTATTAATAATTAATTAATTAGCTACAATATAATTAATTAAAATTAATTGCAATATTTTAATTAATCAACATAGTGTAATTACAATTAATTAATTAAAATATAATAAATTTTTATTTGTCTATATTTTTTACAAACCAACCACTATGGACAGTAATGATGATCATTCCTTCCTTTTAATCAACCATCATAATTATAATGATAATATCCATTCTCATTCCTCACTGTATTCATTCTCATTACCATTTCCCTATGCGAACCAGCCGCCTCCTAAATAATTGTCAATGCTAAACAAAATTCTCGATGGAAGAGCTGAAAATGAAATTAAAGAATGGATGGACAATAGATAAACATCCAAGAAACCTACTTTTATAACTCCCTATTGTCTTCAATTTGCAAAAAGCTTACAAGGAAAATATTTCCCCTAAAAGACATAGTTCAATGGAAATATTTCTGACCAGAGAAGACAAAAATGATTACCAATAGCAATTTTCATCACATCTTTGCTCTCAAACTCCCAATAACAAAATTTAAAACAACAGCAGTCAATAACTTTATCCCAGGGACACGGTTTAAGCAGCACCAGCACCCTTGCCCTTCTTCCGCTGAATTTTCTTAGTGTAAAACTCCAGCTCCTTACCCTCTAATAGGTATCTGAGTTAAAAGTTGAAGCACGCCAATTTTAGATGTAACATTCACCAGAGAATTTTACAAGCAGAGAGATTGTATTGAACTCACCCATCAGCTCTGCCACATTGACCAGGGCGGGACGAGATGCAGGCTAACAATCTACCAGCACCAAATTGCTCTTCAATGTGCAGATCAAGCTTCCGATCCTTCTGGCGTTTCTCAAGTTTCCTGTTCACATGGTTACTCTTCTTAGTTTCCTCGGGAGTGGTAGCTTCTCCTTCCTGCCATTGTTATTTTTGAAGAAAATCAAAAGTAAATACTAATTATATAACAGTTCTCATAATCAGCTTTCAATTAGCAGAAAGCATAGATATGACGTTAAATTAGTCCAATAGGGTAAACACTGAACAACTTGAATTAGCACCAGAAACTCAAACTAGACGAGTAAACAACTTCAGCAAGCAGGTCAACTCCACATTTTAACTACCCAGAGTAAAACGAGAAACCTAGAGGATATCTAGACAATTTAGGTATCTTCACCTCAAGCTTATCACTTACATCCAGAACAATTTTCTGTAAGTGTGCCTATAAATCAAGTAACCAATTGGTTACAAATAAGCAAACAAAGATAATTGCTATGACCTATATAAACAGAAGTAATATTTAAGAAATCGTGATCAAGTCATTAGCTAGTTGTTTGTTCATAGGACTCAAATATTTCCAAAAAAGTGAAATTACCTCAGTGGTTTCCTTTTTAGCAGCAACTTTCTTCTTCCTACCAATATCAACACCATAATGCTGAAGGTACCATTGCTTAAATGGGGCTGCATCCACCTGCACAATTGCACTCTTCACCAAAGTTTGGGTCCTAACAAGCTCATTGTTTGAGGCATTATAAACAACATCAAGAATACGAGTCTTGCGAGTAACAGCCTCACTACCCCAGGAATAATTCCCAGTGTCCAATCGCAGGGCCCTCCACTTTACATTTCCTCCTCGGACACGAATTCTCCTTACAGTCTTGTTGCTTGAGAGTTTGGTATTTGCAGGCTGACGACCAAGTTCATACCTTGATAGGAAAGGGAACAAGGTCACCAAATGTTAGAATCCACTATGTTACAATGAGAATTCACAGTAACATGGATTTTAAAAAGACAATAAACAAAAAACTAAAACATATCTTTTTTTCTTGCCATGTTTATAATTAATTGTTTACAGGCTGATCACGGTACTAAATTCACAACTTCTGTTAGAAGTTAGTGCTCAATATGCGTAAGAAGATGGTAAAATAAACCCCACCGAAACTTCTTCTAGAGTTGATACTTTATTTCCATCAATAAGTTTCTTAAAAAATTACCAATAATAACAAGCAAGCCAAGAACTATTTATTGAACATCTGTAGAGATACTAGATCGGTAAGATGATAACACTTAATAACCACTTGAACACTGGATAGATCGCTAAAACAATCGCAAACATTAAAAGACTGGATTACTTCCCCAATTCATAGAAACTGTAACACAACTATACAGTAACTTTTTCGGCAACACAGAAACCAGCAAACATAGAACAACCAATCCATAACGACCACTTCCCTCACAAACGACCAAACACAGGCACAAAACGTAAGCATTGCTATAATACGGAGAGCATACAGAATCAGCAAAATGAAAAAAAAAAAAAACAAACCATCACCGGTGCGTGAATCACATACAGCAAAGGCAAAGCATACACCTCGTACAATTAGCAAGTCAATAAACATATAAAATAATGAACTAGAATAGAGTGCAATACTTTCTCTTCTTTCTCCAGGCCTTCTTCTTGCCACCAGTGGCACGCCTCTTGTGCATGGAGTCCCTGGAGATACCTGAAAACATAACGAATAAAACCCATTTCATAAGAAGAAACGCTAATACCAGATATTCACTGATGTTAAATTCGTACCCATCCTGGATGCGGCGAAGCAAGGACTGTGAACTCTTTTCCTTCAGCAGAGAACTTAAAACCCTAGCGTCAGCCATACGTGGTTTATATAGAATATGTAGATTTTGGTGGACTTCGTGGGAAAAAGGGCTACTGGACCAGATGCAGGCCAATGAGCCCATGGAAAAAAGATATGTTCACTAGATGAGCCCATTAGTCACCAATATATTTATGAGCCCATTGACTAGTTCGCCGTCAATTTTTTTTTAACATTACAACTAAAAATGTGCTCCTTGACCTAAGTAATAATTTTTGTAATAATTGTTCTTTGTTAATAACATTACAACTTTTTTTAATTCTTTTTTGTAATAATTGTTTTCATTTTCTCAAATTATCTTATAATATTAAATGACCAGAGGGAGTTTTGCAATGTAACTGTTATTTAATAGTATCAAATAGTATTTTATAAAATAATTGGAGAAAATTATTTCTGAAAAGAATATCAATTCTGGTATCATAAAAATAAAATAGTGGATATTTTATTAAAAATGACACTAATAGTATTTGAGGTTGATTAATACCTTTTGATTATTAGAAATATCCAATTTTAAGGTTTCATAATATTGTAAAGGAAAACAACTTGTTTTAAATAAACAAGATCTAGTTCCATTGTCTATACAGGCAACAAAGTATTTTGCTCTATAATATTTATAAGTTACATTGATTGGAATAAAAATACTAGTAGAATTAGTCATTATCATAGAATATCTATTGCATCGTTACTATAGGATATTTGTATTTCATATCGAGTTATCTTATAAGGTTGGACTTGTTCAAGAAAACTAGTTCCTAACATTATCTCCAATTTGAATCCTTCATTTTCAACTAATAATCTTATGGCTATTTTTGTTGTCTCATATCTTAATAGTAGTTTTTACGATAGTATCTATCTCACATATGTCACCACTGAAATTTATATATTGATAAGATTCATTTAGTTGGAAACTTATCCAATTATGTATTAGATTATTATTAAGGTAACTTTTACTGGTTGTTGTATCAATTAAGATATTACAGTAATATAATTTGTACCTTCAAAATATTCTCCTTTAATTTGATAATTAGAATTTATCTATCCATCTACTTTGATCAAAGTATAAGATAGTTTAGGCAATAATTTATCTTGAAAATCTATTGAGGGTTTTGTTGTATATCTAATGAAAAATCATATTCTGTCTCTTTCATTTTTGTTATATAAGGAGGATATATTCTTTCAACTTCATAAAATACTTTTGGAGAGTCAATAATATTTTTGATCTACAAAACATTCTATATGATGAGTATTAGATCAAGCAGAAGATATCATGATGGTAACAAAATATAGTTTATTTCCTTATCTAATTAAATCTCTTTTATAAAGTCTTAAAATAAAGAGCAAGCTTTTGGATATCGTTCTGTACCGGTCGAAAAATAGAACGGTATCAACGTCTTCGGTACCGATCACAGGTACTGACAGGTACTGGGTGTTTTCGCCAAGTACTGGTCGGTTCTCAAAATACCGGCATATACTGGTCGGTACCGTAAATTTACAAAACTTGGAGGACCATTTTGTAAAAAAAAAAAAAGCCCTAACAAAACTACCCCCCCTCCAGATGCCTCTGCCTCTCCTTTTTCAATTTTTTGTCTCTCCCTCAAAGACTCAAACTCACCTCATGCTCTCTCTATCTCACTCACTCTCTCGTTGTCCTCTCCACTCCCTGCGGTGCTCGGTGCTCTATCTCCACTACGTGTGTAGCACTGCACTACCATAAATTATATGCTAGAACACCCTGAGGACATTCCAATATATAATCTATAATAATGGTGTGCTAACTATCACACCTTCACTTATAACATGGCAATATATCCAACTCACTCATGACATTAACTATGTATGTAAAAGTCACAAAACACAATAATTAAAAACCTCAACTTGTCATTGCATTAATACATAGTAGCTTACAAACCTTTATAACAAAATTTCTACATGACATAAGTAAACTACCTAAAAACAAAAACAACTCCTCAAGTGCTAGCTGACAGACCTTTGATCTATAACTTAATCCCAAAAAGTGCTTCTAAGAATCTTAGAATCTAAGTCTCCTGTCTCGTACCTGTAAAATCACGTTACAAATTTTGGATGAGTTTTTGCAAACTCAATGAGAGACCTATCATTGATGATCTCACTCCAGGCACACTCAGATATCATACAACCAATCAGATTCACATCATTTTCTATCAAAATAAGGCATAAAGTATGTCATACAATTCACATACCTTCTTCCAGAAGTTGAACACCCAATCAATCACAACTTTATAAAGAATTCACATTTATAAATTTCATAATCATAATATTCAAATTCAGATGCATATGAGACTCTCGATTCGTTATTATTGGTTGTGACTGAGTGCCTTTCAGATATAGAGCAAATACTTGCCCATTGGGCTCAGTCAGAATAGAAATCACGGAGGAGTGCTCTACGTGCAGAATACTGAGCTTATAGCTCTTTCAACTGGCTACTCTGATCACAATGCCTTTATCTGAGCATGCATTTTAGGAAATGCGTCAAATAAAAGAATATGCCATGAATGGCATTCACATATGAAGCACAGAAAGAATCTTATAATTCATCAGACCTCAGTCCGGCATTCAACATTCGTTAAGCATTCAGAATTCAAAGGCAACATGTTTCATTCAATTGTTAGATGCAAGTATAACACTTTTAATACATTCCCAACTATTAAACTCCTCGGACCTTTAAGTCTATAATTCATATTCAGATTGTAAATAGTTCAATAACTGAAAATTAAGCAGAATAAATCAAACAATCAATCCTTGGAAGATCATCTAGGTTGACTCACATATTCTCCTTTTAGCGTATTGCCTTGAAGTCCTGTCAATATCTAAATGTTGTCGCTCAATGTGATCCTCTATAACATATCGTACATATACACATCACAATTTTGCACAATTATGAATTTATAAATGCACATTCATGTATAGTGAATATGTACAATGTATGTTCATGACAAATTCTGGGTTCTTTATTCAATTTCTTCCCACAATGTTCATTCATACCACAATACTCAATTGATCAATTCAGATTTGTCTAAAAACATACTTTCGGGTTTACTTTGCATGATTATTAACAGCAGGAAAATGAAGTAATTTAGTAACACTTCCTTCTGAAAAATTATTCTCCCATGTATTAATTTCTAATGACTCCAAGATCATCCAATTTCTATGAGTTATGCTAACAATATCACAGACTATGTATAATTGAACTTTTGGCTAGTTCATAATCATATCCTCAAATTACACAACTCATATCTTTCAACTCAGATATCCAAAAATTACAAAATTAATACCAATTGAAAGATAAGAGAATAAAATACAACTTTTATGAAGATGCTTTTATATAATTCGGCTTCTATCAATACAGTTTATTCAATATCTATAAAAACATGATTTATGTCTCGAGTAGTACTACAGCCTCAGTCAAAACTCAATTTCGAGCTAGATTTTGAAATGCTTAGAGATAGAATTAAACTTAGAATTCTTCAAGAAAGTTGTCACTGAATGACTCTACTCTAATTTAAATTAAGAATAAACTTATTTAAAAATATACAGATCAAGATATAATTAAAATATTGAAGCATGTTCAATGAAAATATTCCAGTTCACTTCCTCATTTTCATCCTAAATTCATCAATCAAATCTTTCCAAAATGACTTCATATGCCTATATATTTTTGTAAAAAGGAATAAAAATTTGTTATTAGTTTTTTGGTTTAAAAATCAATTCATTTGGAGGTCGGACGAAGAAGTTATAGCCAAAAGAATGAAGGATGTTCAAAACTGTCAAACAGTATCTTGCACTACCTTTTATTCCAACTTCTCTCGGTTCTTCCCAAAATAGACCTTCGGGTCAATTTTTTATGGTCATTTTGACAAGGAATATGAAGGATTTCGCAAAACATTCTTCTGAAAAATTGTTCCTTTATGCCTTAAGTTTATAATGAATCTAATTTCATGCAATTTCGTTCAGTATTCTCCAAGTTATACTAAAAACGATACAAACTGTTCCCAAACCACGACAAAATCCCAAAGTCAACTTCAAGATAAATTTTGAAACTTTTAAAGACAGAATTCAATTTTGATTTCTTTATGAAAAATATAGCCCTATGTATCTAGTTTATTTTAAATCAAATTACACCCAATTGGATATTCACAGGTCAAGTTATGCCCTAAATATATATGTATGTTCAGTAAAATACTGCATATATCATATTCCAATGACTATAATCCTTCATCTTGTTAATCATATCACCGAACTTGCTTCTTCTTTCACCACCTACACATGCATCAACACCATTTACACATGAAGCAATCCACAAGCATGAAAATGTACACCTTTTATGCATGCATCTAGTTACAAACATTAAAACCTCAACAGAAATCATTTATACTATCATAAAACTTAAAGCAATACTTACTTGGTTTATACTTCACACTTCAGCAAAATTCCAGAATTATCAAATGTTCAGTGGAGTGAGTCATGGATAGAGAGAGACAACTGAAACTTCCAAATGAGTTGGAGTGATTCTACTCTTGTTTTTGTAAGGTGAAAAGTTGGTAATTTAACCAAAAGCCAAAATACATAAATGAGTAAGAAGATAGGTTTGATGGTAGAGAGTTTTGGTGAAGCAAACAAACAAGAAGGAGCTCTTATGTTTTCGGTGGAACCAAGGAAGAGTTGCAGAAATATTCTTTTCCTAATGACTAGGTGTCTCTCTTAAGGCTTGACACATGCCTCCAATGCATGTGTTACATGTGTCCTCTAAGTAAGGCTACCAATTGTCACTTAACTCTTTATCCACATGTCACACATTAATTGATCAATTTTCACTTTATAATTTATCCATTTGTCAATCAATAAATTTTTTTCTTATTTCAATATTTTCCTATTCTTAAATACCTCAAAATTTTAATAACTTACCTAAAATTTACCAAAATTTTGAAATAATAACTATTATCACCAAATAAAATTTGAAACACAATTAATCCAAAATTCACACTTTAATCACACTAAAAATCACTTAACCCGGAAAAATGTCAATGAATGCATGTACATTTATTTCATGAATGACAACATTATTCACGTGCATGTGTATGCCATATAATGCATGAAATGCATTTCTAAATTCTCAATAAATTCTTATATAAAGCATCCTAGGGTTCTAACCCTAATCATGGGATAATGGGATGTTACAATAATCCCTACTTCCATACTTAAAAAATTACAATGTTCTTAATGTAACATTAAATGTAAGAAATGGAGCATTTAATGGAAGTAACAAATGTGAAAATGTAAAGGAAAAGGACCAAACTTTCCTTGGGTTGCCTCACAAGTAGCGTCCTTTTTATTATTGCTGGCTTGACTCCATACTTTCTTCCTCACATGACAAAATTATGGTCTTCAGGTGTCTCCACTTATACATTTTCCAGTTGAGGTTCTTGAAAATAAGGGTGAGTTGTTGACCACTCACATTCAGTGTCTTCCCTATTTCCAAACTCTCAATCTTTACAAGATCCCTACACTTTCGAAAGTCTCAAATATTTGTTTACATTTTTCCTCGTTGATTTTTTACATCTTACTCAGGAAAGGTGAAGGGCTAGTCTTAGTAATAATTATGGACTCAGTATTCACATCTAAGCTAAATGATATATCCTTTTTTTCTTCAAGCTCCTTCTTAACTTCTTCTTTACTAGCCATCTTTTCAATAGTTATCTCATTATCATCAAGCTTCATACCATTGGTTATGGTCAGGACACTGATATTCATTAGATTTACCTTAAGTTGGGATAATAACTTTCCTCCACTTTATGATTGTAAGTGGATGATAGCCACCACCATCTGACTCATTTGGCTCTCCAAATTTTGGATGCTAGACCTTGTATCTTGTAAAAATTGCTTTACATCCTGCTGGAAATGTAGAGTATTAGCGGCAATAGACTTAACTATATCTTCTAAATATGTACCGAAGTTAGAATAAGAAGCTTATAATTTGTCTGGGAAGTAGTTTTGCTATCTATTCACACCATAACTTAAGTTCAAGTGATCACTAAAACCTAGTTTATAAGATTGGAAATATGAGTTATAGGCAAAATTTCCCCTAACAGCATTGAGATACTCCTATATTGATATACTCCCTTCGTAGTGTCCTTTTTATACACAAACACTAATAAATATGAAAATATTTAGAGATAAATTTAAAAACTAGTTATAAAAAATATATACAAAACACTAATTAAAATCAAAAGAAAAAACTAAAGCACCACATTCCCCAACAATGAAACTAAAATTCTTTACTTGTTGAACAAACCAGAAAATAAAACGTAATTATGCATGCTAAAGTTTATAACAATGGTGAGTAGGGATCATATCCACAGGGACTGTACGTGTAGTTTTTGTAATGAAAAGAATTGGTGCTTAGCAAATAAGGGGTTTTGGTTTGAATCAATAAACAATATAAAGTAAAATTGAACTAACGAAAGCAATTTAAATTAAATAGCCAAAAAATGATAAGATTGATGAATGGGTTTGGAATCTAGTTCTTGGTTCAATTTCAGACTACACATATTTAAACATTCTTCAACATCTTATTATTCTCACATCTCTCTTAGAAAATATTAATTATAGGTTAACAAAGTAGGTTAACAATAAGCTTTGTTAACCTTGGGTCTCCTTTAGGTCGTGTTTAAGAAAAATAAGCTCTTTAATTAAACTAACTATCAAACAGCCTAGAATAAGCTCTCTAGATTCAGTAGCATAGTCACATTATAAATTAAGAAAACAAATTAAACTAGGCAACGACCACACAAGCTTGGGTTATTTAACATATTCTATGTTATCCCTAATGAGTCATCACCTTTAGTTTACCAAATGGATTATTACGTATTGTATTCCATATTCTAGCAATGGGTTCATACATAAACAATCTATTGAGAACAAGAATATTAATCATTCATACATGAATACTGAAAACATTAAGCTAGGAATAACATAAACAATTTCTAAAGAGAGAGAATTAACAATACTAATTGATTTATTTCATGAGTTGGTCAATTATGTAATAACTGTGAGTACACGACGTAGCTGTAGCTAATACTAGCAAGTATGGGTCAATCCTATGAACATAATGATTACTAGTAATTACCTTTTTCCTATTACCTAACTTGAGGATGGATTATATATTTTTAACAAAAAGAAAATAAAACTAAAGCAAGTAAAATAAATGGGCAATGATATTGAATAGAGAATTAAGGAAGCACTAAGAAAATTATCGACATCAAAAAATTAGTATTTAAGTTTTGAATCCCCCTAAACCTTTGATAGATTGATCTTTTATTATGCAATTGTTTTCTTGATATATTGGACCGTGGAGACTCCTATAGTATGTCAATAGCTGACCTCGAATCTATTAACAATTAATCCTATGATTTCCAACCAAATTACTTAGGTTAAATTTTATAGGATTATGTTATTGATTAATGAGTCCCTTTATTAGGTTTGACCCTAATCCAGGAGATTTATGTCATCCTCTCTCTAAGGTTGCAATCAACTCCTTCCAATTATGGTAGATCTATTCAAACCTAGGATTTCTTAATCTCTACGTGTAAAATTAGATTATGATATAATGTTCCCAACTTTATTAGAACATAAATAAAACATACAATTGGAAAAAATCAATCAACCAATTTCATTAATAAAAGAGTCAACATATGTTAAGGTAATAAAATAGGGTTCATCTAACCTAAATACTAACTAAAAATTTAGTTACACATTGGTGAATACAAAATCGAACATACATAAACAGAATCATAATTTTAAATCTCCCTGATTATCTTCTATCCAAAATTCTTATGATGTAAAGGTTTGTTTTTGTAGTCCAATGAATTTGTCCATAAAATCTTCACATTTTTTGCTTCTCTGGATCACGACCTGGAATCACCTTTGAGAAGTTGAGAGCACCTCTTTCCATCTCTCCCCCTCATCTACCCACAAAAATGTCATTTTATAGTAAAATTTAGGATTCTGGGAGATGCACGACTGTGTATTAGATTGTGCATAACCAAAATGTCCAAAAATCGTGAAAGTGCACCACTTGAGAGAAGTGCACGAGCAGATGCATGACTGTACATCTCTTTTATGCATCAAATCTTTGTTTTATGTCATGTTTTCATCTGAATTCTTCTTCATTAAGTCTATGAAGGCATTTATAATCTGCATACACGCTTGGAGCAAATTAAATGCCAAATATAAAACAAAAGTATAAAATATCAAGAAAAATACATCAAATTTGGGCGTAAAAATATAGTCAAATATGAATCTATCAAATATATAATGAAGAGATGCCCAAATGTGCTTTTCGGCTTCAATTTCCCTTACGAATCAAAAAACAAAAAATTAGCCCTCCATAGATCTCAAAGAAGTATGTGATATGCCTTCTTTTTGTATTCCATAAATGATCAATTTTATTTTTGGCCACTTAAATGTTTATTTATAGCAAAAATTAGTTTTTTTGGGAAAAAATGCCATATTTGAAATTATACACAGCCACGCAAATGGATACAAGATTGTGTATCTTGCAGGTCATGATAAATTCTTCATTTTCTTGTATTTTCTTATCCTATATTCACCCTAATCCATCTCCTTATTCCTTAAATAAAAATGAGTTTGAACATCAAGAAGATGGCTTAAGGAATATGATTTTTAACTCATTTTAGCTCTTGTGCTTCCAACTTGCATGTAAAACCAATTATAAACCAAAATGAGTATTTTAAGCATTTTATAGCTTTAATTAATAAATGTTATGGAGTAATTGTATAAACAATCAAGCAAACGTCAATAGGTTGGTCCAATGGTAAAATAAGCAGTAAAGGAGTTCTTCACTTAGTGGCAGCCTTCTAAAAGAGATCAATACTAACTTTTTATGTCTTTCTCCTAAGACATCTAATCCCTTTTCTTTTGGCTATTACTTGTCTATTTTGTATAGTAACTTCCTTTATAAAATCATAACAAACATCTTGGCTAATAGATTAAGAGTAGCTCCTTAATTAATTTTAAGTGATAATTAGGAGGCTTTCCTTAAAGGCAAGCAAATTGGAGACAATATCCTAGTTGTTTAAGTGCTAATGAAAGGTTATTCTAGGAGAAATTCCTCTTAGAAGTATGCCATAAAAGTGGAGTTTAACAAGTATTTTGATGGAATTAGTTAGGAATTTATCCTCAACTTACTTGACGTGTTTAATTTTCCTTATATTTTTAGGAAATGGATAGTAGCTTTGTAGCACCCCACTCTCATAGGGCATAATCCCGAACACATAAACAGTATTTGAAAATACACTTTACAAGGGTGGTGCGCTAGAACGGTCAGTCAAACTCAATACAAATTTTTCGACCATCATACATATATTACATAAATCAGTAATCAATTTCGTCCCATTTTATTCATAAACATCATAATCATAATTGTTATTACACTCATTGATCAATATCATTTACAAACATTTCCAATTTGGAAAGTCATTACAAAACATAATTATTCAGATAAACGTGGTACAATATTTGCGAAATACATTCTTTAATACAAAAATACTATAAAATATATATAGATGTGAATTGATCCCCATCTCAACTCTTTTCCGAATGCAGTGGTTATACTCTAGTTGATCTAACTGGTTATCTCCTCTGAGCTTGAAAAATAATGTTGCAATTTTGGGGTGAGTTTTACGAACTCAGTATGCGGACCATCCTCGATAACTCACTCGTATCACATAATATAGCAATTCATATAATTATAAAATTCACATCACTTCTTCAATTCATTATGTAGCACCAATTATCACTTTATACATTTATATCACATTTCATATTTAGAGCAGTCAAACAGTTCATTTTAATCATTTAAAACATACATATCAATTATATATATTATACTTATAAAACTCACTTCCAATTGTTACTGTTGTGACTGAGTACCTATAAATGTTCCGTATCTATTATAGATACCAGGCTTATTAATAACTGTCTCTTATCTATTGGGGATACAATGCTCATTATGTATAGTAAGTCGAAGGCTCTTACCACATTATGAGCTTTAAATTCTTTTTCACTTTTTGAGCTTTACGCTCTTTTTCGATGGCTACTCCGGTCACAACAATCTTTATTTGTTTATGCATTTATATAATGAAATGCATCACATTCATATATATTTAATCAATCACTTGACTTTAATTTCACATTCACATTCACATTCACATTTATCACCGGACCTGGGTCCGACATTTAATAATAATGTTGAGAATCTCACCTTCATATTCACATTTTTCATCAGATCGATGTCCAACATTCAACAATAATGTTGAGAATCACTTATTTCATTCACTTTCACATTTAATGAAGCACTTCTTATATTTTCATATTTATCAAACTCTTCAGACTATTTATGATAATAATGGTCTCAATCACATCACAGCAGTAGTAATTCAATACAGAAATTTAGAATAGAACAAACAATGAAAGTGAGAACATCTAGGTCGACTCATAATACTCTCGAGATGAGCATTTGCTTCCATGATTTGAAAATGGCTGGACAGTGATGCGTAGTCCTATGTAGCAACTTCATGAAATGCAAACATTGTACACACATTACTAATTGCGTAATCACATAAACATTCAATTGTACACATATGTATATGTGTAATGTATAATGCATTCTCAATTTGACTATTCTGGGTATGTTTCTTTAATCTCATATCTCAAAGACTTTCACTTGAATATGTATAACTTGTACTTAGGTTCATATCTGAAAGATCTTGGTTATTTTAACATCATAAGCCAATCATTCATCATTTCTTTTCTAGCATCATATAATCACATAATATCCAAGTTCTCGTTCATTCTTACTTAATACACATTAATCATCATCTTTGAATCACATTAGCATTCATAGGGTCACTTTCATTCCTATAATATCCCCAAATTTCTAGATTTGAATGCTTGATAGCTAATAAGCCATTCTTAAGTTATGATCTCAATTATCTCCTCAACATCTGAAATATTTAACCACTTAATTCATCATTAACTAGGATTATTCTATGTCTCATTTAAGCCTAAATACATCATAAGGAAGCACCTCAACATTTGTTGGATCAACCATTGCACAAACTGAGGATTTCCATGTAAAAGCACTACCTACTCCCCACAACCATGACAAAAACTAATCTCCCATTTTCCCTACAATTTTCCAGTTGTCTCAAGACAGATTTTCGGGTCAATTTTGCATGGCCATTTTGACATAGAAACTGAGGTTTCTAGGTAATATGTTCTTTCAAAAAAATGTTTCTCTATATCTTGAGTTAATGAACTAAAGTTCATACAATTTGGTTCATTATTCCTCGAGTTATATCCAAAATACTATAGACTTTTCTCATATTGCAACAGCACACAGTACTTAACTTCAAACCAAATTTAGAAACCCTTAAAGATAGAATTAAAATTAGGTTCCTTCATGAAAATTGTACCCATATGTCACTAGTTTAATCTAAATAAAAAATCATCCCATTTGGATATCTATATATCAATATATGGCTAAAACACATATAAATGTTCAGTGGAAACATTACAGCTAACATATACCAGCCATTCTCTTCCAATTGTCCAGAATTTTCACTCTTTCATAACACGTCAAACAAGTCTTCTCCATAGTTTATCATTTAGACTTCATAAATTCATCATTCTCACCTCATTTCTAACTTAAAATCATATATACTAATATTCATAAACTATTATTGATCATTTATACAAAAACAGAACATTGATTTGTTGTTCTCAAACCTCTCCTAGCAACTATTAATCGTGGCTTAATAATTAACCCGAGTTTTCCCTTAGGTAGTGTTTAATCAAGATACGATTGTTAATTAAACCTAACCATTGAATAGCCTAGGATACGATCTCTAGATTTAATTAGGAAATAGCATTATGAATTAGAAAAACCATTTAATCAAGGCAATAACTACATATGATTCGTGATTTAACCAAGGTTATGTTATCCCTAATGATTATGAATCATTCATTAGTCACTACACATAAATTTCAATACGGATTATATCAAAATTTTAGCAATGGGTTTGCAAATAAAAGATTCAATGAACACATTAAAATCATCTTTTCACAATACCCAATTCAATCAATACAAGATAATGTAATTAATTCATAATGAGAGAAAGAAAAGACAAAAATAGTGAAATACACTTAACCCGGGTCTCCGACATCGATGTCCCCTTCGAACCAGTGTTGGGATATCTAGCCCTTCATTTGTCTCCTGTAAGAAAATGCTTCAACCCACACATTAAATAACTTAGCCAAAGATCACTTGCTACTGGGCCTCCTCTCTATTCTCTTCTGCGCTACTATTCTATCTATTTAGTGAATTAATTGTTGATCCACTAGTACTATTCTCATTCTCTTTGTTATTGTGCATTTCCATTAAAAATGATCCCTACATGTAGAAAACATCTACGTTTCTACGTTTTGTCCAAGTGATTTGTGCATTTTATTTATTCCTTCTTAGCTTATATATGAGTTGTCGTTTTTGCTAGGTATGTGGCGTTGTGTGCAACGTCATTTTAGTGTATGTTTCTATGTCTCTTACATGTCGTTTCATGATTTCTTACTTGCTACTCTCCCTTTGATTTACTAAACATTAAATTAACATGCCTGGGGTTGTCCCATCTCATGCTTTAATCTTGTTTGTATTTTTAACATATAACTCCTTTCTTGGCAGTTTCTTGTCTTCTTCTTGCTCTATGAAAACAAGTGAGTATTATCATGCTTTCGACCCATTTTAATTTCTTTGCTTCCAAATTGTACCTAAAATCATATATGAATTAAAGTGAGTATCTTAAGTATTTTTGTATCATTAATTGATAAGTGTAAATGATTAAATATATCAATAATTAAACACATATTAGGAAGTGATAAGGTTAGAAACCTCATTATCAAGATTGAGCAACACTTGCATTGAGCCAATGATAAGCAATAAAGACGCTACTTGGGAGGCCCAAAGGAAGTTTATTTCTTTTCATTGTCATTCTCACATTTTTATTTATGTTAATGATAGTTGTAGATTGCATCGTGTTTTTATGGGTAGTTTAGTTTGTATTAGTTGTTAATTTGATTGTTTAGTGTGTGTTTAGGTCAAAATTGCATTAGTTAGTAGATATTTTTGTTTTAAGTGTTTTATGGATTAGAGCATGATTTTGAGCTTCAAGTTTATATTTTTAAGGTGCCTTGATGTTTTTGCTAGTGTTTAAAAACGGAGAAGACCTAGGAACTAACTAGGGCCACGATAGTGACAGAAGGATGATAGGGCCACGATCATGACAAAAGGCCAAAATCTTGACCATGATATAAGTTGTAAGACTCAACACCTTTGACCAATTTTTTGACACCATTGCCACGGAGGCATAGGACTAGTTTAATTCTTTTAGTCTAAAGATTAAGAAATTATAAACAAAGAGAAAAAAGTTTAGGCGCAAAGTCGAAAACACATCAATCTGGACTTCATAAGGTAAGAATGGGTAATCCCAAAAGTTAAACACTAAGAAGAAATAGGAAGAACAATGGTGGAGGAAATACATCAACGAGAGCGATGGACCCTTATGAGGTCATGGTTCAATACCTATCATCAAGGAATTACATGACCACCAGTGAAAGAAAATATGTTCGAGATGAAACCATCACCGTTGAACATGCTGCAAACACATATACAATTCTATAGGTTACTTAATGAGGATCCCAATGCTCATTTGGCTAATTTCTTAGAGATTTATGGCACCTTCCTATATATTGAGATGTCGGAAGATTCTGTTAGGATGATGTTCTTTCCCTTTACACTTAGGGATAGAGCCAAGGCCTAGTTAAATTCTCTCTACCCAGCCAACGTCACAACTTGGGAGCAGTAGGTATGAGTTATTCTAGATAAGTACTTCCCTTTAAACAAGACAATAAGACTGACATTGGAAATTATCAATTTCCAATAAAATGATGTGGAGTCTCTATACGAAGCATAGAAGTGGTATAAGGATTTGCAAAGGAGTTGTCCTTATCATCACTGACCTAACAAATTCCTATTACAAACCTTTTATAATGGAGTTCATCCACCCACGAAGGTCATCAAAGATGTAGCTGCTGGAGGATCATTCATGAGGAAAATAGTTGAAGTAGCATAAGATTTGTTAGAAGATATGGCATACAATAGCTATCTTTGGACATCAGAAACAAGTAGAAGGCAGCCAATCTTTTGGGATCCAAAAGGAATGATTGTTGAAAATTCAGTGACAACATTATAGGCTAAGATCAAAAACCTAACCGAACAATTAAATATCCTGATAGCCACACCTTCCTCTTCATTAAAGCAATTCAGTACGGATGTGAGTTATGCGAACAAGAGAGCTATATCACAATTGATTGCTTCCTAAAGGAAAACAACAACATGGAGCAATTCAAATTTAATGGAGCACAAGTTGTTCAAGGAGATAGCAATCCTTAATTAAACATATACAATCTGAGGTGGCAGAACCACCCGAATTTTCATTGGTCTAATAATCTTAGGACTCAGTTGAGAAATCAAGGCCCGAAATTTCAGCAAAATGATTCCAATTCATGAGATTCAAAATTGGACCAGATCATGGACAAGCTCATAAGCATTGATTACACCCAGAAGAGGTTCAAATGGTAGTTTGAACAAGTAACAAAGACACATGCCTCTTCTATTCACAAGCTGCAGGTTCACGTGGAACAACTTGCCAATGCATTATTTATAAAAAGTATGGGAATTCTTATAAGTAACATGAAGGTAAATCCAAGAGAGAAATTTAATAATAACATACTTGGGAGTGGAAAGAGCTAGAAGAACCACTAGAAAAATAAGAAAAAACCCACTTTGTAGAGGACTAAGAAAATCCTTAAAAGGATGAAGAAAAGAATAAGGGCCCTTCCTATATTCCTCCTCTGCCTTACCCACAAAGAATACCATTCATAAGAGTTGATGATGTCGAATCTTCAAAGAAGTGTGAGGAAGAAGAACAAAAGACAACAACGATTGAGTTTGAGGTACATAAGACAGTCTCTGTTCTAAGCTAAAGAAGAAGAGAACAAAGAATGGAGGATACAGGACATAGAATTTGAAAAAGACACAAAAGTTTCTATTCATGAATTGTAAGAAGAAGAGGAGAAAGGGGTGATTGAGTAAGGATACGAATAACTCACCCTCTTACAAGACAGATTGCTATATTCAATTAAAGATTCAGGTAGTTTCATTTTTTTGTATTTTGTTGACAGTTTGTCTCTGAAAAGGATATGAAAAGGACATTACTAAGATTATTAGGTTTCTTTAATTAGATAATTTCCTTTTCATTATCTTGCAATTTGTAGTTTACTCACAGGCTACAAAATTGATGTTGAATGAGAAGGGTTGAAGCAAGCTACCTATAATTAATTCAGGTTGAGCTTCCAAAGTTGCAAGGTCAAGCTAATGACCCTGAATTAGCATGTTTAGTAGTTAGTTTTAAATTTTTTTATAGTTAGATTTGTTTCAAATTCCAAAAATAAGCTTTTAATGATGAAGAATGGTTGGAATGCTAACTCTCTTATTCTCTTTGAATCAATTATAAGAAAGTCAACCCAGCTTGATGTTAAACGTATTGGGTCCCTATCTCCGACACCATCACTACCTCAATCATCTTGATGGTTTCGTGTTATAACCTTTTTCTTTTCATTTTTGTTAGTATTTTCTTCTTATATTTTTTGTATATTGTGGTTCTTATTTCCCGCTTATGTTTGTTTGTGTGTCCTTCTCACATTGATGACAATGTATTGTTCAAGTTTAGGAGTGGTTGTATGTTTTTACTTTAAGTGTGAATTTTTTGACAGTGCGTCGTAACGGTAGTCAAAATAAAACTAGACTACTATTATAGTAGTTGTGCGTCCAGATCGATCCCATAGAAAGTGTATGTAAAGTTGTTGAAATAAAATTAATCAGTGTTTAGGTGATCAAGGTTTTGGATTTTAAAAATAAGAAAATAAAATAAAAATAAACAAACTAACAAAAGCAATTTAAAGAAAACATAAGAAAAATGATAAAGGTGGAGAATTCGGTAGGAATATGGTTCTTTGGTTCAATCTCGTCCTACACCCTAATTAAACATCTTTTATTGATTTATTGTTCTCAAACCTCTCCTAGCAACTATTAATCGTGTGTTAATAATTAACCCGCCTTTTCCCTTAGGTAGTGTTTAATCAAGATACAATTGTTAATTAAACCTAAACATCAAATAACCTAAGATATGATCTCTAGATTCAATTGGGTTATAGCATTATGAATTAGAAAAACCAATGAATCAAGGCAATAATCACATAGGATTAGTCATCTAACCTAGGTTATATTATCCTTAATGATTACGAACCATTAGTCACTACAAATGAATTTCAGTATAATAATTATAGATTATATTGAATATTCTAGGAATGGGTTTGTAATAAAATGATCCAATGAATGCATTAAAATCATCTTTTCACAATACCCAAATCAACACACACTAGATAACATATTCAATTTCTAAAGAGAAAAAGAAACAAAAAAATAATGGAAGGACTGCTTAACTAGGTTGACGATGTCGATGTCGCCTTCGAACTGGTGTTGAAAAGCTACCACTCTATAGGTCTCCCAAGGTTGAGAGCTTTGCCCCTCATCTTTGTTAAAACCAAAAGCTCCCAAAAAGAAATTGCTTCAGCCCCTAAAATGTTCCCCGAGCTGAAGAAGCCCCCACTGTCTACAATGCCTATGTTCTTATTTTCCAAACCAATGCTCCTTTGCTCTTTTTAAACCTTTTTTTCTTATATTAAAATCCCACACTCAAAACCCTTACTTTTTACTCCCTCCCACGTCTGTGTTTCAGCATCTCTTAGCTAAACGTTTGTGTTTTCTTAACCAACATTTGCATTTCAGCTGCTTTCCTCTCTTGGCTGTTGTTCTATTGTTTTGGTTGATCCTTGGCTATGCATTTGCGCTCATTTCGGTGCTCTCTACTGCTGTTTCTTGGACATTGCATCTGTGTTTTCTACTATTGCTTGGCTTCTTAAGCTGTAAATTGTTTTCCTTTGGCTGTGCTACATTTTTTTCCCTTATCTTCTATCATTTTGATATTTTCCTTTATCCACCTAATGCAACGATGAGCATAATGGTCCATTAATTAAATTCATATCTTGCATGGCCATGCGTCATTAAATTCACATTTTTTCATCCATGCAAAAACATGCACAGCGTAACAAAGCGGCACAAAATGTCGCCGTTGCGATCGTTACGCGGAACAATCGCAATAGCGACCGCATTCCTGGCGGTCGCGAGCACTCGCGATAGCGAGCGCGCGTGTTACGCGAGCGCCTCGCGACCGCGAGGCAGGTAGCGACAAAAAGGGTTCAATGACATTTTCGTAATTTCTGTGAAATTCAAACCCTTTGACATTCTTCTGCTTATAACTCTTGCGTCCGACCTCCGATTGACTCCGTTCTCGAAGCGTTGGATTTCTAAAACAGTCCTCTACCTATCCATACTAAATTTGTGAATTTTTGTGATTTTTAGGAGAAATTGGCTTAAACCCTAAATGAGTGGACTGAATAATTTTCAGATTAAATTTCTGATTGACACCGGGATCGTCATGAACATGCATAGTAC
>JANZXR010000002.1:31502949-31524086 GCA_027575705.1 Erythroxylum echinodendron
GATGACGTCAGAACACAGAGGCAAGGAGAGTCGAAGAGTATCCTCTGTGTCACTGTTCACAGACATCGTCTGTGTTACAGTTCACAAACTTCGTCGGTGTTATTAATATTGTATCGTCTATGTTACTGTGCACGGACTTCGTCTGTGTTACTGTACATGGGCTTCGTCTGTGTTATTGTTCACAGGCTTCGCAAAAATGAGACGCAAGTCAGAAATGAGATGGAAGAAAAATGAGACGCAAGTCAGAAATGAGACGGAAGGAAAATGAGACGCAAGACAAAAATGAGACAGAAGGAATGAGACGGAAGAAAAATGAGACGCAAGATAGAAATAAGACGGAGGGAAAATGAGACGTAATTCAGAAATGAGACAGAAGAAAAATGAGACGCAAGATAGAAATGAGGCCGAAGGAATAAGATGGACGAAAAATGAGACGCAAGACAGAAATGAGACGGAAGAAAAATGGGATAGGACGCAAGACAGGATGAGACGGAAGGAAAATGAGATGCAAGTCAGAAATAAGATGAAGGAAAAAAGAGATGCAAGACAGAAATGGGACGGAAGAAAAATCAGATGATAGAAATGAGACGAAGAGAAGCCAAAAATGAGACACAAGCAATGAGACGATAAAAATGATAGACCCTTCAGAAGATAAAATCGACCTTCGAGGTCTTCATGAAAGTTGTAGAGATAGGAGTGATAAGTCTGGTGATGTTTTTGAAGGTTAGGCTCTGGGAAGCGGGGTCTAACATTGGTTGGTATCAGAGCAAGCATGCATAAAAGGGTTAGACTCTGAAAACGGGGTCTGACAACTTTTTGATTTAGCTTCTTTGGCACTTCTTTTATTTTCTTAATAGTGTCTCTCTTCCATAATACATACTTTTTCTGAAATTGAATTCCCTCCTTTGCCACTTCATCTAAGCTCTCTACTTCTAGGCTCTAGGAATTCTTCCCTACCTATGATTGCCCCTGGTCTAGAGGACACTAAGGATATCTCACCACATCTTCCTTAGTAATGAAATAGTTAGAAACAAGTCCTTGGTGATCATTCAGATGTCTCCCTATACTACTATCCCCCTTTTATTCTTAATGGAAAAGCCATCATCACACTAGAAATAGAAATTCTTAAGGAAGGGGCGTGTATGTGGTTGGGAAGCAACCTTTGCTGGGTTCTCTATGGACCATCGACCTCTGTTTCATATCATCTAAAGATAGGAGCAAAACCAATGGAAGAATAGAAGCTTAGTAGAGATCTTGTTATCTAAGGATAACCTCATTTTATTTAACTTTAATTCTTATAGTGAAGCTTTGAAAGTGGTTAAAGAGGCCCCTTAGCATGCGCTCTATTACTCTTTGTTCCTGCAAGCTTGGAAACTTGGTATTTTGTTAGAGAATATGAAACATCAAAATATCCCTTCATGGATTGATATACATAATGTACCACTCGAGTACTAGATTATATAAAGCTTAAGCATACTGGCAACCTACCTTAGTAACATAATGTATAAGGATGAGAACACTACAAGGAGATGTCACATTGGATATGCCCGCATTTGTATAAGTTTTGAAATTTCTAAAGACCTATTGGAAAGCATTCCCATCATAAGGTTAGGACCTAATAATACACTCTTTGAAGATAGGCTCATAGCCTTATACCAATGGAAACTGTCCCTTGAAGTTTAAGGGAAAGCATGGAAACCTAGAGGGAAAGTTTTTAAAAGGGATGACTATTAGGAGCTTATAAGGTTAGATGGGGAGGAAAGTCAAAAGGAGATCTTTCCAAAAACTATGGGTGCTCCAAATCCAATGCTGAATGAGGCTATTTAGGTATCTTATGAAGTTATAAAATTCCTTACTTACATTAGGAATGAGACACCTAATTCACTAACATAAATAAAGAAATAGTGCAAAAGAGAAGAAGATGTAACTACTATCCCTTAACATATTAAGAAGAACTTGCCAAATGAGGATGAAAAAATAGGTGAGCAACTCCAAGGAGTGCAAAGAATGAAAAGCTTAAAAAAAAGCTCATTTAAAATGACAATAGTTTCTTGGAATGTACGAGGATTAAACTACCCAATGAAGCTTAATGCATTAAGCGATTTTATATTAAAGGAGAAGCCTTTGACTATTAACCTTTTAGAAACTTAAATCAAATTGGAGAATATGAATAAAGTGAATAGTTTGGGTTCCCATTTGAAGACAATCTCAAATCATCAATATCACGATTTTGGTAAAATTATCATTTGTTATAATTATAATTTTGTGAAGCTTAAAACTCTTGAGGCAAATGAGTAAGTCATACATATACTGTGTATGTCTCCTTTGTGTATAGGTTTAACATTATTTTACAAAGAGTTGAAGTATGAGGAAGCAGCTTGAAGAGGATGAAGGAAGTTTGTTGTGGTCTTTGGTTAATTTGTGGAGACTTTAACTCCACTCTATACAAGATAGAGGCAACTATAATTTGGAGAATTATACTTAAGATCTTCTTAATTATGTTAAAGATATAGAG
The DNA here is from genome assembly GCA_027575705.1 of Erythroxylum echinodendron. Lineage (NCBI taxonomy): Eukaryota > Viridiplantae > Streptophyta > Magnoliopsida > Malpighiales > Erythroxylaceae > Erythroxylum > Erythroxylum echinodendron. The sequence continues at coordinate 31,505,465 of JANZXR010000002.1, forward strand.
TTGACTAACTTGAAGTTTGAGGGCCACTTATTTACCAGGAGTAACAAGCAAAGCTTAAGCTAATCCATTAGGAAAAAGTTGAATGGAGCTTTAGTCAACCTGAATTAGTTAACTAACTTCCCTAAAAGCATGACTAGCTTTTTGGATCCTCTAACTACACAGGTGTCAAAATTTATAATTTATTTCATAAGATTAGTAAAAAATCTCCTTTCAGTTTTAATAATTTTCTTGTTCATGTTAATGGTTTTTATAAAGCTATTAATAAATGATTGGAAGCCCACTTTTAAGGTACTAAACAGTTTATTTGTGTCCAAAAGTTGAAAGTAGTAAAATGGGAATTATAAAAACTCAAAGCCAAAAACACTCTAAGCACAAGAATAGAGATAGATAAAACTAAAAAGAAATTAGTTTCTACTTAAAAATTTCTCGTCATAAATCCTAGAGACCCAAATCATTTGAATGAGGAAAAGCTCCCTCCAAAGAAATCGTCAAAAGTAGTCAACAATCGTAATTCTATTATCCAACAAAGATCTAGAGTAAATTGGACCATAGAGGGAGATAGGTGTACCATATTCTTTTTTAACTCCTTGAGTGCAAGGAAAAATATTAACAGGATCTACTCCATCACTTTGCCAAATGGGAGAGTGATCAATAATCAAGAGGGTATTTAGAGGGAAGTTAATTTCTATAAAGATCTTATTGGAACCAACTCTGAATAAAACTCTTTATTGGAGACTTTTAGCTATTTTATTTCCAAGAGGCTTTCGAGTGAAGAAGCTAAAAATCTTAAATGTGAAATAGAAAAGGTTATCTTCCAAATGAAAGGAATTAAGGCTCGAGACTATATAGATTGAATGGCCACTTTTTCCATAAAACTTGGTTAAAGAACGGACCAATAGTAAAGGAAGTGATTCATGAATGTTTTTAAATAGAGTATTGCTTTAGGAGATTGACAAAACCTATATATGTCTTACTTCTAATTCCTTAAATCTTGCTACCTCTAAAGAATTCAGGCCTATAGGTTGCCCTAATTTTCTATATAAGATAATAGTAAAGCTCCTAGCTAACAAAATAAAGTTAGTGTTTGATTCCATCTAAGTGGACGGGAGCCTTCACGAGGAACAAATAGATAGGGGACAACATCCTAATTGTCTAATTATTGAAAGAACATACTAAGAAGAAATTCCCTTTAAATTGATCTATAAAGGTTGACTTTCTTATAGCATTTGACTGTGTGAGCTGAAAATTCCTACTTCAATTGGTAGAAGTGATTGGATTCCTATATATATATATATTCATAAATTGTATTAAAGTTTACATAACTTCAACCTCCTTTAATATACTTATAAATAGGTCACCTACTAAGACTTTTAAAGGAGTTAGGGAACTTAGACATGGGGATTTCATATCCCCATAACTCTTTATAATCTATATGGAAGCTCTATCATAGTTCGTGAATTACAATATTGTTAAGGAAGTAAAGTTAAAATATCATACAAATTGTAATTTTCTTTAACTAACTTATGTTTTGCTGATGACCATATACTTTTTTGTAAAGCTCACTTATTAGTGTGACTCTTGATGGAGACTTTGCATCATTTTAAAGGCCTATCAGCCTTAAGAGTGAACCTTAATAAGAGCCACTTTGTGCATACATCCAGTGCTAATCACTTAGCAACAAAAATTGTAAAAATAATAACTATGTTAATGCAGTTCATAGTATTGATGTATTTGCCTTCCTATAACAACTAGAAGACTTAAATTTAATAAATGTATAACTTTGATTGAAAAGATTCAGAAAAGTATTGGTTATTGGACAAATAGAGCTTTATCCTATAATGGAAAACTTCATCTATTAAAGGCAATGATAAACTCTATGCATATATATTAGAGTTCCCATATCTTTCTATCAAAGAAACTAATAAAAATGATTGAAAGGATGGTGAAAAAACTTTTATGTACCAATTTAGAGACTAATTATGGGCATGTAAAAGTGAATTGTCTATCATATCTAAGCCTATGGATGAAGGTGGGTTGAGATTAATTTCTATCAAGTGTAATGATAAAACTCTAATGATGAAAAGAGGGTGGAGAATCCTAATTGAAAAGGAACTTGATGGATAAAATGGCTTCTAGTTATATTCTCAAAGGGAAAAGTATATAAGCTATAACTTCATGACCATCTTATTCTTGGTTCTTCACTCAACTATTGAAGTTAAGGGACTTAGTGGAAACATGCATCACTTCTAAGGTTAGTAAGGAAGACAAAGCCTTTGCATGGTATGACAACTGGACTAGACAAGGGGCACTAAATCATCACCATGAAATGTTTAGTGCACTAACTAGATTATTGCTTAAGGCAAAGGTGAATTTCTTAATATTTGAAGGACATTGACTTGATCTTCCTGCAGAAATATGACATTTGGTTATTAACTATACCCCTAATTATGCTCTTAAAGCTTCCTATCAATGGTATAATGTTCCATTTGTGCAACTCTCTAATAGATTTTGTAGTTAAAAGCGTTAAGGGAAGGACCGGTTATGGGATGGAGTAAGATTGTCTGGAGTAAACACCTTAAACACAGTACAAGTTTTCTACTCTAGCTAGCAATGTAAGAACATAGTAAATTGGATATAATGGGTTACCTGACCCTATCGGGGGCTTTTATAGTGTGTCTAAAAGAGGATGAGACTAGAGACTAGTTGTTTTTTGAATGCAACTACTCAAAGGAAATATGGAGAGAGGTTAAGGGACTTTATCATCCGAATGTTGATTTGGATTCCTTAGTTGAGGTTGTCAATTGGCTTCAATATCATAAGAGCTCTTCTAAAGCAACTAAGGCTACTTATGTCATTTTTATTGGAATATGTTTCTATGAGATATAAAGGGAGAGTAACTAGAAGAGATTTGTGAGGAAAGAAAGGTAAAAAGATATCATGCTAAAAGATTTAACCTCCAGTACAAGGGAGCAGATTATAAAATGCAACTTTGTTGATTAATATAGCCAAAATCTAGTTAACTTTTGGAGGATATAAAGTTGTCTCTCAAAGGCTTCCATGAGTTTTATTATTTATCATGTGTTTGGAATTGTATAGCCATATATTGGAGATTATATGAAGTCATAGATGGGTTGATGTCTAAAACGTGCTCCCTAGCAACTCCTTTGGTGATTATTCATTTATTTTTATTAATTCAATTTAGCTTAAAAATCTTCAAAATCTTATAATGTTAACTACATCTTGAAACAACTAAACCTTTTATGTTTTATGTTAATATAGTCATAGATAGGGGTAGACATGGAGCCTTTTCTCTTCCTATTTGATCTCCTCCTATATACAAAATTATATTCATTCTTATTTTAGGTTTTAGTTGCTTATTGTTTTTATCTAGACAACTTTCTCTTTGGTCTTCAAAAGCTAGTTTTGTACCTTGATTTTAAACTTTAGCACATGTGATCTCTTTTATCACAATACTCATTGTTAGAACCTCCACTAATATATATTAGTTTTGTTTATTGGTCATATAGTTCCCATTCATTTGCTCTTCCTCTTATGAAACCAAAATCGGGCACTTATACCCTAAGTCTCCATTCTGTTGGTTTTCCTTTTTCATTCAATATGCTACTTGTATAACATTAACATTCTCTTCCTTACTAGTGGTAGTAAATTTAGGATGTAAGTTCAAGAATTTTTGATATTCTACTCTTATGAGTTTTTTACCTATAGCTTGCAATGTTTTGATTTGCTTAACTTGAATAGGTCTCCTTAACTATGTTATAAAGACTGAGTCCTCAAAGTTCTTCCTATATTCATCAAATCTGATGAGGGAAATTTTATCTGAAAATGACTGTTAGATATCCACAAGAATATAAACTCTCACGTAGCTTACCCCTTCAAGTTAGCAATTGCTTCATCTACTCATAGTATTTTGTCTAAATAACTAGCTAAATGGTTAACCTCTTGGTTGTCAAATATTCTAATAGAATGTTATGAATGTTAATCCAAAATGAAACATGGTTTAGCTTAATTTTCTAGAATAAATACTAGGATTTCATCATTGAATGAGAAGATTTTGTTTGTTCAAATGCTAACATCTAGACTTAATGATTGTATGATTTTTTTCCACTGCTTCAAACTTAACTAAGAAGATATTCTCTTCATTGCTATAACTTCTTGAAGACCCTGTTGCTTCTAATGATAATGTACCCCAAGCCTTTAGCATTAGAAATGGTAGTCTTTTGTATATAAAGAAGCCAATGAGAGCATTGTCCCACTTAGCTTCTCCTTTCTTTAGGATATCAACTACAGGATAGACTATGGTGATATCATTCTCTACTTTTATAGGATAGTACTAAAGCTTTTACAAAGGAGAAGCGTCCCTTAGGACTTAGAGCCAATTCTTTCTTATATTGACATTACTTGAAGGATCAAAAGAGAGAGGAGCATGAGTTAAGGGATAGGTTGATTCGAAATCTAAAGCTATTGAGTTGCTATTGTAAAGGATACGGAAAGTAGAAAAGGAGTAGGTATGAGTAAAGGAAGGAAAGTGGTTAGGGGACAGGGGCTTAAGACTTGATATTATACTATAAACGAAAATATAGAAAAGTTAAAGGAAAACAAAGCATTCAAGGGCAATGAATGACAAGAAATTGGAATTGAAAAAAGAAGAACAAGAGGAGCTATGAGCAAGAGAAGATTGAGGAAAAAGAGGAGAAAACTAGAAAAATTAAAGAAAGGAAAAAGAAGGAACGTGAGTAGGAGAGGCAAGAAATGGAAAATTGTGGAATAAAAGAGATGGAATAGAGGAGAAAAACTTCAGTAAAATAAGGGAAAAAAGAACTAGAAAAACTATAAACTCAAAACAAATGAATTTAAAAAGTGCAAGGAATGATAGAGCTAGATGAAGCGACGAAGAACCAAGGAGTAAACTAAATCCAAAACGAGCCTATGAAAATTATGTAAGAAATAACAAAGAAATTAGAGGTAATCCAAGGTATTACAATTCATTGTCAAGTGGAAAAGTTTACTGTTCCTTGGGAGTAAGGAGAAAGGAAAAAAAAATATGAGAAATATAAAAAAGAAGATACACATTTACCATGAGTTATTTGGTTTTAAATCTTTGATTTATCAAGTGATTTATTCATAATACCTAATTTATGGATTATTTCATATTCTAGATGATTATTTCTCTAATATGCATCCAAAAAATAATGATTACAAATTCTATTCATATAAATAATAATAATAAAAAGAAGAAGTAATAATTATTATCTCTTAATTGAATTCGAACTTTCTCAATTATTAGTTCAAACTTTTTCAATCATTCAACTTTTCAGTAATTTTTGATAATTCTTCTTCATGTATTTTGATATTTTATTATTTAAAAATAATTCACGAACAAAATTTTGATATAATTTTGTACTACTTATGTACTGTATTTAGGATAAAGTCATGAAAAGATAAATCATTTGCAACAATTCTAAAGTACAAATCAACCCTCAATATTATATAGTTAATTACCCATTGTCTGTTAACCTTCCTTTGTTTTCTTTTGCTGGATTTTCTTTGGTGGATGAAGTGAAGTATAAATTTTCTGAGACTGCAATATACAGAGTAAAATAAGAGGCAGAGTTAAGCACGTTTACTTACGAATAAAAACTACATCACCGAAATCCCTAGCACAAATTTCACTTTCTTACGTAAAGAAAGTGAAAGTGCAATATACAGAGTAAAAAAACTGCGTTTACATATCGCCTAATAGCTTAAGCAGTCAAAAACCGAGAAATACGCTGACCTACACTGTCCAACTTCAGAACCTAGGCAAGATCACAGCCTTCAGCGGATTCTTCATCACCATAGTGAAAGCAAAAGTCTCAGTGGGGTCGGGCGGGGCTCCGGGAACTGGCAACCACCTGAAAGCATGCACCATCCTAGCAACCAGCAAGTTAACGTGCAAAATCCCCAAAGTCCAAGCAGGGCAAATCCGACGACCCGCCCCGAAAGGAAGCATCTTCACTCCTCTAGTCCCCGTCAAATCCACCCCAACCCCATCACCTTCTAAGAACCTCTCGGGACGGAACTCGTCCGGATCCTCCCACAAAGCAGGATCCTCCGTAATCCAGGCAGTGTAAAACTCCACGTTTACGTCCTCCGGAATTTTGTAGCCACCAAGCTGCGTCTCCTGAGTTGCTGCGTGAGATAGCAGAAAATGGCTTGGTGGGTGTCGCCGGAAAGTTTCTTTCACCACTGCACTAAGATAAGTCATTTTCTCCACATCCTCTTCTTTCACCAAGCCAGCTTCACCTACAAAGCTAACAATCTCGTTGTACAGCTTTTCTTGTATCTTTTGGTTTAATACCAAGTGGAGTAGAGCCCATTCAACGGTTGTTGCACTTGTGTCGGTTCCAGCACTTATAACCTCTGAGCACAAAGTCGTAAACTCCTCTTCTTCTAATGGCCCTCTTTTTGTCGTTTGGAGCTTAAACAAAGAGTCTATATAGGCTGCACCAACTGGACTCACCATCTCTGAGCTTGGTGGTTCGCCTTTCTCTACAAAGGCTCTCCTGTTCCTTATAAGTGGAACCAAACAATCCAGTTGTCTCTTCCTCAGTTCTTTGGCTTGTTTCATTTCCCTTCGAAATAGAGGGGCGAGAACTGGCAAGAAATCTGGGAGCTTTGGTGCTGTAATCAACATGACCTCTTTGAGAGTGGCTTCTATTCTTTTGATCCTTTCCTCCGGGACTCTTGCACCAAAGCAGAGACATATTAGGACGCTACATATTGTGAACCTGCAGTTGCTCATCACCTCAACGTAACCATTCTCAAAAGCCTCGACTTTTAGTCTTTTCATGTGATTCTCTAGAGCCCATTCTCGTATCCAGCTGCATTGTCTGATCCTCACCGGGTTAATAAACTCGGTGACAAAGTTTCGGCGTAGAGTTCGCCAGAGAGGACCGTATTTCGCTGAGTTGATCGCACACTTTCCAACGCTGAAAACAAGTCTGATGGGCGAGTCGGGAGGGCGACTTGCGAACAGAGGACCTCGCTGGACTAGGGCTTCGTGGATGAGCTCAGAGCTGCTGACGATAACCAAAGTACGCTGACCCATTTGCATGGTGAATATTGGGCCATATTTTGCACGCAAATCGCGTACTATGTAGATAAAGGATCGACGTTGCATAATGACTTGAAACAAGTTACCGACTAGCGGCCAACCTGGTGGTCCTGGCGGAAGGTTCTTGGCACCACCGCCGGTGACCGGCCAATATCGCCACCATAGACGGAGAAGGAAGAGCAAAGAACACAATATCAGGAGGTTTATCACATCCATGACTGATGAGAAGAATTTGTGGAGATTTCAGGGATAGAACGCTGGTTTATATATAGATGTAGATGGCAATGCTTGACGATTAATAGAAAGGTCTTGACTAACGATTAATAGAAAGGTCTTGACTACGGTGTCAATAAATGCTCGTGGTCTACTCCAGCACTATTTGGTTTATTTAATTTTGTACTTAAATGATATGACCACAATATTTTGAGAAAATGATTTTTCTGAAGATCCATCTAGGCTTATTTAATTTATTAACTAACTGAAGGATACCAAATTTAGGAAGGACTTTCGGTCATGCATGTTTCGTGAGATGTAATAGAATGAAATGAAACTTACAATGTAACAAATACTTAGTAAAACGTAATTGCTAACGTAGTTGAACTTAAGTTTTAATGTATAAGAGTGTTTCTAAGTTCTAACTTCTAATCTTATTCAATAACTAAAAGAAAAGAAGGTAGCAAAAATCTTCATTAACAATACTGTATAAAACAAATTTGGCATATAAATTAGATGATATGGATCGAGAAAAAAAAATAGCAATTTTTCATTTTAGTAATTTTATGGTCATCATAATTTATTGTTTGTAAAAATTAATTTAATTGAATGTTTTTGAACGTGGAAAAAATTTGAATTAATAGAAGCTTCCTCTAAAAGGGCAATTGTTTAAAACGGTGTACTTCAACTCTATAGCCATTGAATTTTGAAGCAAATAACAAGCTAGTAACTTGAATCAATGATGAAAAATATTAATCATAGATGAACTAGCAAAGACTGGTAAACCTTAGGCAAAACCATGTGCATAATGAAGTATTGGGTTGTAAAGATCTCAAAGACCTGTAGCCAATTTTCTTTGAAATTAGAGAACATTCAAATCATGAGATGTCAAAGGGAATTGTGAGGCTTGCCACTTTGAACCAAGTGCATGATTCATTTCTTAGAATATTTCTAACCATAATATGCTCCCTGATCCATAAGAGAGTGTTGTAATAGAATTCATAAATTTTCTACTTTATACTATAGAACACTTAAATTTCTTTTCTTCTTCAAAGAGTGTAAAACCATAGTTTAACAATAATTTGAAAAATTTTGAGTCTCTTTTATAGGAGAATCTCACTTGTTCATTGCAAGAAAGAGATATGTTGAGTTCAATTATTTCCATAACATTGAATCTTACAAATATTTCAGACATATTTCTGGAAAATATTTGTGAATTTACAAGTTACTAGGAGATATTATTGTGTCTCCAAGGAGTAATTGCATAGCTCAAAATTATAATACGATAAGGCAACTTCCTTTAATCTGTCCATGGTTAGCTATCCCTGCTAAATTTTTTAGCTCAAAGTTAACTTTTAGCTAAGGTCGTTGCTACTAGAGACATATTGGAGGTTGTATTTTCTCTCGATCCTAATAAGTCACCTAAACCTGATGACATGAATAGTTTTTTAAACCATAACTCTTGGCCTTTAATTTAAACTACAGTGACTGAAGTAGTTTAATAGTTCTTCAATTAAGATAAGATGTTGAAGGAGGTTAATAGAAATTTGATTTATCTATTCCTACTATCTATTGTTCTTGTTCCTTGAAAGAATTCAGGCCTATATTTTGTTGTAATACAGTATATAAAGTCATTTATAAGCTGATTGCAAATAGAATCAGATGTTGGCTTCCTGAATACATTGATTCCTTATAAAAGGCCTTTATAAGGGATAGGAAGATAGGGGACAACATCCTATTCACCTAAGAGCTTTTTAAAGGATACAGTAAAAAGCATTATTCTAAGAATCATGCTCTTAAAATTGATTTATATAAGGAATTTGACTCAACAAATTGGAATTCATAATCAACACTTTAAAATATTTAAGATCTCTAACTATATTTGTTAGATGGGTCAAGCAATGTATAACTTTATTATCCCATAATGTTTTAATGAATGGAGAAATAACAAAGCTCATAAAGAGAGGTAGAGATATGAGGCAGTGAGATCCTTTACCTCCTTATCTCTTTATATTGATAAAAGAGCTTCTTTTAAAGCTCAACAATTAGCTATCAACTAAGATAATCTCTTTAAATTGCACTTAAAATACAAAAAGCTAAAGATATGTTGCTTGTTTTTTGCAAATAGGGTTTTACTCTTTTTAAAAGCTTATGCTAACTCCTTATGTACTTTGGTGACTACTATGAACACATTCGTATAACTTTCTATTTTAGCTATCAATAAGGAAAAGAATATGTTACTTTTGTTTTAAGTGTATGACATCTTGTTAAATGGTTCTCTTCTTTGACATGGTTGAAAACATAAAATCCTAATTAATTACTTAGGTATTCTAATTACCTCGAGAAGACCCTCATATTTTGAATATCTACCCCTCACAGAAAATATACAAAGGAGGATCTCAAGCTAGTACAATAGAAGTCTTTCTCAAGAAAGTAAAATTCCCCTTATAAATTATGTTATAAATAATCTCCACATGTATTATCAACATTAGCAAGACAATTGAGAGGTTGGTAAAAATATTTCTTTGTGTAGGTGATCCTGCCAAGCAAGCAATGGCCAAAGTAAAATGGAGCGATCTTTTGCTTAAGATAAAGGAGACTTAGGAATTACCCTATTAGAATCACAAACAAAGTGATCATAATTGAAAGGATACAGAGTTTACCCAATGATAAACAAGCACTTTGGTTCAAATGGTTGTATACTTTCTACTTAAGTAGTATTAATTTCTATACCATTCATCCTAAATCTAATGCCTTCTGGAGTATAGTTTAAGTTCTCAAGCCAAGGGAAATAATAAGGATAATGATCAAGAATAAGATTGGGAATGATGAAGAAACAAGCTTTTGGTTTGATATTTGGCTCAATGCTAGATCGCTTAGAGGAGTATATAAACTCAATAGGCTTCATAATTTTATTCTAGGTTTTAATTTAGTAAAAGATATAATAAGTTATATCTCATAAATATGATATTAAGAAGAAAACTCTTTTTCAGATAAGGACTTTATTTTATAGACCAAAAATCTAAATGGCAAATTCACTAATTTTTGTTGCAAGTTAATGTTGAAGATTCCAGCTCCAAAAGCTAAATGGCAAGAACTAGTATTGTTTACATAAGTTGATCCTAGAGAAGCTTTACTCTTTGGCTTACAATCAAGGAGAGGTTGTCTACATCAAACATGATTAGAAGACTTATAAACATGCTAGGCACTTGTTCACTATGCAATCTTGAGAAAGAAATTATTAACCACTTAATCTTAAAATAGAAATAAGCTTCCTACATCTAAGAGTTCTTTAGCTAAATAACATGCCATGTCCTCTCTTTAATTGATCTACAATTTTTATTTAATCAAGTCAGGACTATAATTTTTGTAATGTGGATATTTTAGCTTATAGAATTTTCTTAAGGATCATTATGTATCCCTTATAAAAAGAAAGAAATATGGAATTTTCCAAATGCATTGAAAAAATAAATCAATTTTATTATAAGAACTAATTAGTTTCAATAGAGAAGATTTGATAGTATAGAGAATTCAATTGAACTATAGTTCATGTATAGCTATTGCTTGGAATTTTCCTTAATGGATAAGCTAAAATCTCAAATTATAGCGTAATGAATTACATGATTAAGTTGGAAATAACTTTTATAACTCAAGGATCATCTTTTTTTGACCTTGGTTTTGATTATAAAAACCTAAAATATAATTGCAAGTTAGGAATCCAAGTTATTTCCTCCAAGTATATTAGTCTAAGGTGGAGTTATTGCTTTAATTTTTATTATAGATCCACACTATAGAGTTATTATGTCTATATCTCTTTGAGAAAATTTTCATGCTTTAATAGCTTTATATTTAGCTTATATTTTGCTCTAATTATTTACATTTCAATGCAATTCTTTAATTTATAAAAAAGGCTTTCCCAATTTGCATATTCCTTCACCCAGAATTCTCATATATATTTATACTTCATACATCTTTTAAAATCTTTTTGAGAGAAATGAAGTATTCTCATACTTTTATTCATGTCATGACCCATCGATCTAAGTAACATGTGTTTATTTTATGTATGGCTTAACAAAAAGCATGTAACATTTATAGTAGAATCCATTGGTGGATATTATTAATTATTTTTATAATGGATTTTAAGAAGGTAGGAATTCAATAGAGGGGAAAGCTTACGGAATGGATGGGGAGCATTTAGAAGGATTTAGAGAAATTATGTAGATTTGGTTAATGAAATAGAATATTTCTTGTGTTTTTTAAGCCTAGTTAATGAATTGAGCATTATTAACCATTTTCAAGACTATGTTGTTTTTTTGGGTGCCCTTAAATATGAAACAAGTGTATATTTTGGTATAGAAGGTTGCTAATAATTGACGTAGATGACCATAATTCTTAGTTTCTTATATAGGAAGTAGAATCAACTATTTTGATGATGAGAAGGTATTTCCTTCTTCTCTATGATGCTCTCAATTACTCTAACCTTAACCTCTATAACCTTCCCTAATCTTTCTCTAAAGCTCCATGATTTCTAGTCCCCATGCTAATTTCATAGCCTCTTATAAGCAAGATTCCATTTGGTAACCTCGTTTCTCGATGCTAATTTCGTTGGTTATCATACATGTTGTTCTAAGTCACTTTACCAAGGGACATTTACTAAAGGAGTTTAATAAGACATTCATATGTTTTATTCTAAGATTTCTAATATTTCATCTTTAGGAGACTTTAGGTTTATAAGTTACTGCAACTTTATTTTTGAGGTTATCTCAAAAATCCTTTTAAACATATTAAAGAAATCCATAAAACTCCTTGTCAATGAAACTCATGCTACTTATATTAAGGGAAGAGATATTGGAGATAACATACTTTTAGTGCAAGAGATGTTCAAGAATATAAAATTAAGAACTCCCCCAAGTCATATGTAAAGGTTATCATGGAAAAAACTTTTGCTTCTTTACATTGGAGTTTCATTATAGTTGTAATGTAGGCTTTTGTATTTCCAATAAAATTCCTAGGATGCATCCAATAATGGCTCACTACCCTAGTTTATAGCATATTGGTGAACGGGAAACCAACTCCTTTTTTTAAAGGGGAAAAGGGGAAAAGGAAAAGGGATCCCCTTTCCCGTATATATTTGCTTTAGGGATGGAGGTTCTTTCTAGATTAATTCACCACTATTTTAGCCCTGGGCATGCTTTTGAATTTTATAACAAATGTAAGAGTTTAGAGATTCATAGTCTTGCTTTTACAAATGACTTGCTTCTCTTCTTGGGATTAGTTGCTCCTTCACTGAATGCTCTAATCAATGCCTTTGAGATATTTGGGAAGATATTAGGTCTAACTATGAATAAATCAGAAAATCTATTTCTTCATTTCAGCTTCTATTTCTTATTTATCAAATTGATTCTCTTCAAATTCTAGTTTGAAGCATAAACAATTTCCTTTTACTTACTTGGGAAAGCTATTTCTTCATTTTAGCTTCTATTTCTTATTTATCAAATCGATTCTCTTCAATTTCTAGTTTTTAGGATAAACAATTACCTTTGACTTGGAAATCCCTATCTCCTATAAAAGGCCAAAATTCACTTTTTTTTTTTCATTTGATCACTAAGGTCAATAAAAGAATTTATCATTGGCATAATAAGTCACTATCTTTTACAAGGAGACTCCAACTATTCGATACAGTGTTCAATTCCTTACATATCCATTATTATGATCACATTTTTTCTTGTCAAGCAAAACTTGACTCCTTTTAGACAATACAGGATATTTTTAAGCTAAAGGATCAGGCCCATCTCTGGTTTAAAACATGGTTGCATCATATCATTTTGAATATATTAATGAAATTAATGATAGCATAAACATTAAGATATCATTTTGAATATATTAATAATAAACCAAAACATCTACAAAACTATTATTTTTAAATTTTAATATGCAGCTAATGCACAGAGCTCGTCCTTAAAGGAAATGGTGATTAAAATTAAAAAAAAATTATCAATGTAATGGACACTTATTTAACTTAAGAAAAGATAAGAAAAATTAAGGATAGGAACAATCCTAACCATAAGATTGAGTTTTAGGATTAGTTATAAGATAGGGAAAGTATTAGGTACCCTATTTTATTTACAAAAGTGATTACTGAGGCCTTAGACATTGTCTGGTCTTTTAGGAAATTTTGATAAGAGATAAAATTTGAGTGTGAATCTAAAAGGATATAATATGAGGTTAAATGCATATGAATTTCTAGTTTTACATAAGAATTGAAAAGAAATTAAAAGAGATACCTAGATTATTATCATAAGGTTTAAAAAGATGATTAGATTTTGAATAATTTTTAAAAGAAAAACTCAAAATATTTCAAATAAAATAGGTTTGAACTAAACAAAGAAGTTTGCTCGGAATTAGAAATATATGTTGACTAAAAAATCTATTAATTAAAATATAAAGTTTTTATTTTAAATGAACAACGACCTCTCAATTTGTAAAATCTAAATGGTTTGAAAAGTGATAATCCTAAACTAAATAAGTCTAATTAAAAATTCTATTAATTTAAAATAACAAACCTAAACTAAATGAGCTAAGAAATTCAAATGATTTAAAGTGAAATGGCCTACATTGAATGATTCAAATTGATTTTAATAAAATTTAGAAAGGCTTAAAGAGAAAAAAATAATCGTCATACTAAATAACTAATTCAAAGGGTATTGGGCCTGAAACTCCAATAAAACCTTCTAATAAGGAATTAAGAGATGTCAATATGCCTTTAGTTATTCATGTATTTAATCTTCAAAATAAGATTTAATAAATTAGACAATTTAGTTTTTTATTTAAGCTAAACTAAATAAACTTATGTATTTACAAATTAATTTAAAGATTATAAAGACTCTTCAGTTGAACTGCTCATTTTATTAATTTACCCATACTTATTATTTTATTTTTTATTGAATATGACCCTTCATCTCTTTGTTTCTATCTATTTCTTTCTCTAACTCTTTCTCATTAGGTTATAAAATCCAAAAAAATTAACTGAGCACAAAATATAAGAAATAGATTTTAATATTTATTTTAGTTTTAGGCCTATACTAATTATACATGCATTAAGGCCAAATTTTTTAGAAATCATTGTTCTATACTCTTAAGAACTAAGAATCCAAATGGATTTTTATTTTATTAATTTAAAAGTATGTTATTACTAAAATACCTAATTCCAAATAATAAAAAAGGATTCTATCAGTAAAATATCATTAAAGATCCAAGTATGTATTTAGGCAAATTTTCTTAACTATAATGATAATTAAGATGAAAGTTGTAAGATTAAACAAGTGCTCACTGTAGAGAATCTTGTAACATTCCCTCGTTAAGCCAATTTCCCAATACTAGTATAATCGTCGTATAGTGATATGATATATGATACTAAAACAATTGGCTTAGTGTCAATGGGAGATTTTTGGCTTATGCCTTAGAGGTAATCAGTTGGTTATAGTTTAGTGACAAAATAATTTAAAGACATTATTTATCTTGTATATATTTATATATATATGATAAAGTCTGTGAGATAGTTGTACATTGCAAATGAAATTATGATGAGATTATAATTAGAAAATTCATATTATATTTATTTATTATACCTAAATTATTCTTAGTTATTGATCTATTAAGACTGGGCATTCATATAATGTAAAAAAAGCTAACACATGTTTTGTTTTTCTTTATAAAAGAAATAGTTGATCTCAAAAACTAAAGTATGGAGATACTTAAAAAAATTTGTGGATGCTTGTTAGAGAACAAGTTCAATGAATTGACCTCATATAAGAAAATTAATTGAGAACATTACTTGTATATCTATGAAAATTCTCATTATGATTATATAAGTGATCATTTAACTTGAGGTCTCTAAAGTTATCTTGCGTAAGGATTGATATATTTTGACTAACTAATGGTAAATAACTAATATGACTGGACTTAAAATAAAGTAGACATTAATTTTATATTCTATGTCTAATTGGAACATTGTATGATGAAAGAAATGAATTATAAGAAAAAATATGCATGAAAGGGTTAATCAAAACTACTTTGACATTTCTAAAAATTTGGGTAGTCATGATATGTTACTAGACACTAATCTTGATCTATAGATATAAGTTGTTTAATTAAAGATTAAAGATAAATTAAGGAATTTAATTTATCTAATCCTAAATATAATTTAGGATTATAATTTGTATTCACTGCCAACATTTTTGGGAACTTAATAAGTCACATACAATGAACAAATTATAGAGAGCAAAGATATCTTAATCAAGTTGGATTTGATTGTAAAGTTTGAGAAACTTTATAATTAAATATAAGTTATTTAATAAATAAGGATCAATATCAGATATTGGATCTTAACTGGGTATAGCTGTTATTTAGTTATAATTATTTGCAATTCTAATTAAAGTTTAATTGAAACTAGAATTTAAATTTCAATTAAATTACTAAAATATCTAAAATTTATTATAAATAGGCTTAAGACTTTAATTGCATTAACTGTTAGCCGATAACTGATTATATCAGCTGATTTGACCAGCATATTGCATTAGCTGTTTGTTAGAGATGCTTGGTAAAATTAACTATTTAGTATAACATATGCAGCTTATAAGATTGGGAGAGACAATAAAGAAAAAAAAAAGTATTTTTGGTTCATTTTGGTCTTAGAGTCTAAGAGAGAAAGAGAGATACTTATTTGAGTTTGCAAAGATTTAAAGATTAATAAATTTACAATGGGTATATACATTATACGTTGTTATTTATAATAAGCTGAAGCAAAATATTACTCTTCTTGAGCTTATTAAAAATCAATTATTTGGGTTCAATTAACCAATCTAATTAATTAATTACTAAACATTAAGAACAGCAGGTCTAACGGATCAATCAGTTAAATTTATTCATTCATTTATTTATTTCGGCTGATCAGCCAAACCAAAGGGGGCAATTATGTCTTCAAGTCAAATCTTGCTGGTTTGGAAAGCAAAAAGATTACAGAAGAATACTACTGAAAGCGTGATTCAGGGCTTAATGGCATGAGAGGAACAGTATTGAAGCCTTACCGCTTTGTCGTTCATGTTAGACGGCAATTCTTTGTTGTGGTTGGATATTGGCGGCCAGTTATTAATGTTTTTACTAGCAGGCATTTAAGAAGCTAATATAGAGATAAGCGCAAGAACCAAGAAAGTGCGCAGAAGCCAAAAGAGGTGGAAATGAGTTGGTTGAACTTTATAGCGTAGGATTCCAACACTGCTGTATGGAAGGTTTAAGGCGTAGCTTTCCTTTTCTGTAAGCATATAAATTATAAAAGCAATGCAACAGGAGCCCATGCCCACCTGGTACATCGTAAAAGAAAACCCTCTCCCCCCATACCTTTTTAGCAGCCGCGGGCGTACACGACAGAGCCAACAAAAATTAATAATGATAAATTAATAAAAGTGTGGAAACACCTGAGCTTGTTCTGAAAGAGCCTGTCGAAAATTAAGACTGAAACGATTTGACATGGATCAAGTACACACATGGTTGGTCAATCAATTTAATTCATGTTTCATAACCTTTTCCTGTATTGAGCCAAAAAAGAAAATCCTTTTCCTGTATATATATTCCTATATATATATATATATATATATATATGACGAGCCAAGTTATTTTTGCCTAATCAGTTTTGTCTCCGTCTTTTACCTAACCTAGCGCTAAAAAGTTGCGAGCTCAAGCTCATATGCCAACACTTCAAGTAACAGGCATTATGTTGGGTTCCGCTTTTAAGATTTTTATCTTTTTATTTTATTTTAATTATTTTATTCAATTATCTAGCATGAAAATAGATTAAAATTTATGATTTAGAAATTTTTAGAGTCTAATAAGGTATCTTTTAAATTTTGTAATGTGGTATGAATTGAAAGAAAGAGTTAGTGGAAATTTCATGAATATTGAAGGATAAAATTGGAAATCCAAGATAATTGTCTTAAATGACTAAGTCAAATATGGAGGAGTCGTGAGATATAGAGGTGAGAAGTAAAAGAAGATGAAGAGAATAAAGAGAAGGTGAAGTATGGAAATTCTTTGATAAAGGAGGGTAAAATAGTAAAAACATAAAATTTGCATTAAATTGTATAAGACAAAGAAGAGAGAGTTGTGAGTTGTAAGAAAATAAGATAAGAATCGTGAATTTGAAGGAAGAAAAGAGTGGGAGTCGTATAGGAGAGAAGAGAAAAGAAAACAAGGAGAAGAAGGTAAGGAAAAAGGAAGGAAGAAGAGTTTTATCTAAGTCTTTTGCTAATAAGGTAAACCTTTCTATTCTTTAGTTATGATATTAGTTTTGATAGAAGAAAGAGGTAGGTTTTATGTGAAGAAGATGTTGAAGGAAGTGGAGAGAGAAACAAGGGTTGTTATATGATAAAGATGAGGAAAGAAAGAAGATGAATAGGAGATTAATGTTAGAACTTGGTTTTCTAACTAGATAAAAATCAAGAAGAGAGTGAGTATGAGTTTATTCATGATAGTTAGGCTAAGGAAGGTTTTATGTGTGTTTTTAAAGAATCGGGAGCATAGACGCCAAGAGCGAGAAGAAGAACAAGATTGACTTTCAGAAATCTCAAGCGAAATAGGTGGGTAATATATTTATAGTTGAAATGATGAACTACTTTGATTTTGGTGTATGTATGTTGAGTATGTTGTTGTATTGATTGTGAATGTTGAAAGATATTCTGTGAATGTATATTGTGTTGTGTTGTGAAAGTTTAATGACTTTGGGAGAATGAAAAGAAAAGATTTATGAAACATGAAAGTATGAATATAATGTGGAATGTATGATCATAGAAAAATGTGTTATATGGGCGAGAGAGAAATTCGTTTCGTTGTCACGTGCACGTCAACTTATAGCCTTCTCCCAGCTGCCCTCTTGTGGCCACGAGATCCTGAGAAATCGGACTCTTTCGTCTCACGGTGTAAATTTCGGTTTCGCCGTTTCGTTCCACGGAACTCTTGAGCCATTGGATGTGCATTGCATTTTCGAACATGTTAAATGTTAATGTATAATGAATGTTGTGATTGACAATAATTTCATCCCATATATATTATGATAATGTGTTGTATTATGCATTATTATTGTGGGGTATAGTTCATTAGTATCAGCTATAGGTATATTATCTACTGAGCCATTCGGCTCACCCCACTTTTTCCACTCCTCAGGTGGAGAACCAGCAGATCATTAGAAGCTTTGCAAAGTTTTGGCATAACTCCGAGGAATTCAAATTTTGTAACTAAGTTAGT
>JANZXR010000002.1:31524186-31534834 GCA_027575705.1 Erythroxylum echinodendron
GGCAAGAACAAAGAGAGACATGACATCTAGAGTCAACAGGAAGATTTGTGTAATATTAGGAAATGTGATTGATTGAAGATTTGAAAAAGGTAAGAATTTGATATCTACCAGACTATTAGGGTATATGACAATGTTTAATGCCTCATAGAGTTTTATTATTGAGGATGATCCCAAACAACTCTAGAGTAACCAAAACATTAATTCTTGCACCTTATTTTGCCAAAACTATTTAACAACTCAAGAATAATTGAAACAAAGCATAAAACATACATTAAATTGATGAAATTAAAACCAAAGATTAGAATATGGTTTTGGCAAAAGGGATAAATGGATGAGTGTCGCCTAGAAAAGAAAAATGAAAGAGAACGTGAAAAATGGGACTCTGAGTAATAAGGTACGATTTAAAGAGGATTTTGCTCAACATGAGCAACAACACAGTCATGTAGCTACCTTATATTGAACAAATTATGGCTAATTTTACCAGACAAAGGAGTGTTGGGCTTTAATATGGGCATTATCTCAAACATATTATAACACAGTTTAACACAGTCTTAAATATGAGCATATTTTTAGGTCATACTAAGAAAATGTTATTCCTAACTATGTCTTTAAAATCATGTAATCATGAGTTTGCTCATCCAAATCACACAGATTTAA
Organism: Erythroxylum echinodendron; assembly: GCA_027575705.1. Taxonomy (NCBI): domain Eukaryota; kingdom Viridiplantae; phylum Streptophyta; class Magnoliopsida; order Malpighiales; family Erythroxylaceae; genus Erythroxylum; species Erythroxylum echinodendron. The sequence goes on from JANZXR010000002.1 coordinate 31,524,844, forward strand.
TTAACTAAAACTCACTGTTATAAGACTAAACATATTCAAGTTAAAGCCACTTTAAGTTTGCTGAACAAGCCTAATAATAAAGAAAACTCTACTTTATTCTTATAACAATGGAAGGCAATAATTACGTTCTCAACGTGTATTTAATATTTTAATGAGGAATTTAATTTTATTCATCTCATCAAACATAAAATTGCATGTAAAATATAACACATAAATATATATATCATAAAACATCAAGCTTTGTTTGATTCTAGTTATTTATCTTCACAATCTAAAATAATATTCCTAACTTTTTGGAAAATTTAAATTAGATTAAACTCATTGATTCCTTAATGAATTAAATTCCTATTCCAAATAGAAAATTATTTTGATTTGAAAACAATTTTCAAATCCAATTAGAAACTCTTTTCAAATATCTTGACTCATTTAATAAAATTTAATTGAAAAAGTTTTACAAAAAATTATGTTTTTTCCTTATTATAATTAAAAAAACTCCTTTTTCAAAATTATATAAGTAACACATTCTAATCCAATTAGAAATATATTTCTAATATAATTAGAAAATACTATTTCTAGTCTCATTATAAATTGCTTTTTTCTTAATTAGAAAACTATCTTCCAACATTAAAAGGAAACTACTTTCAAAATTAAATAAAACGCTTTTAAATTTAATTAAGAAAATTATTTGTTTTATTTATTTAAAGATTAATTTCTTAATTAATTAGAAAATCTTTCTTTAATAAGTTAGAAACTAATTTTCAAAATATTAAAGAAAGCACATTTCTCATAATTAATAAATGAAAATACTTTTCAAATTGTAACCAAGAAATTACTTTTCTAAAAAATCAGGAAACTTATTATTCATAAATAAATAAATAATTTCTAAATAAATAGAATGATAATTCTCTGAACAAATAAAGTCATAAATTTAAAATTTCATGTTAACTAATATAATCTCATTATATTGGTTATCTAATATAACCTAATTATGAAAATTAACTTTTTAAAATATTTGTTTGATTCTAATAATTGATTTGATAATTTGTTTAATTTAATAATTCAACTCTTTGAAAAAGTAAACTAAATTCCAAAACGTTTCTAATAAAATCAACCCCTTGAAAACAATTAGAAAACGCTTTTCTAAATTTATTAGGGATTTAAACTAATTTAATCTAAATTAAACTAATTTAATTGAAATTAAGGATTAAAAAATATATATAAAAAAAAAGGGATGCGACTTTCTGGCACTTGACAAGCGTGTGTGATGAAGGCGCGCATGTATTACACGCGCCCCATCGTTTTTACGCATGTCTAGGGTTTCTAAAAATTTTTCCTCGCTACCGAATTGTTTCTGCTTTGCTGCACCTCCATCGTTATTGGCCACCCATATTGGGCATGTTTGCCCTGCGGCGACTGTTGCCCCAGTCAGTGACAATTATCGCCACTAGCTGCTTCGACGTATTTAGCAGCAATCTCCTCTGAATCGACATTCAGAAAACATACAAAACGTATACAGAACACAGAACAATAACGTACATGAGTGTTTTGCAACAGCAACAAACAACCAAAAAATTTACAGAACATAAAAAATCCAATAAACAGTAGGAGGTTATGTTTCCAAAAATTAACAAAGAACAGAGGCATACAGAGAATTTCGATAAAACTTAAACAAAAGGACATATTCATTTAAGTTTATTTCAATTAAAAGAAAATTAAACCTAATTAATGAAATCCTAATCAATGCTAGAACATGTATAATTTTTATTCCAGATCCATGCGACTTTTGCATCAACGAAATCTAAACCTTAATTAATATTTTTTATAACAATCAAATAATTTTAATCAAATTATAGAATTAAAAATTATTCTGACGCTACTTTTGAAAAATTGGGATGGAATCCGATCTTAATTGTAACATAATAATTACGAATTTTTTTTTATATTTTCATTTTCTAAAAATTAAGATTACTTTAATTATATAGAATAATTAAAACATAAATCATAATAAAGCATGAATCTTAATCCATACTTTATTCTGAAGCTTGACTTTTCTTCTTGCATCTCTTGAACTATTTTCAAAATCAGTCAATCTCAATTGTTGTAGCCGCTAGGGATGCAATTCTGGCATGACCAGTTTTTGGCCCAAGTTGGGTGGGCCATGGGCTGATCATGAATCTTCATCCATAATTTATTCTGAAGCTTGATTTTTCTTCTTGCATCCCTTCAACTATTTCCAAAATCAGTCAATCTCAATTGTTGTAGCCGTTAGGGATGGCAGTTCTGCCCCGGTCCATTTTTGGCCTGGGTTGGGTGGGCCAAGGGCTGACCATGGTCGGTCCGTGCAGGCCACAGACCAGCTAATTTTCCAGAAACGATGTCGTTTTGAATTTTTTCCTTTTAAAAATAAATGGGTCGGCCGAGCCCGTGGCCTGCTGGGCCAAGGGCAGATTAACCCGCCGGCAGGTTGGACCATGAGCTGGCCCATCCTGGCCCACGCGAGCCACGGGTCCGCCCACGCACCATCATAAGCAGGGCCGAGCCTGGATGTCTAGTAGCCGCACAAGTATCTGACCTCTAATAGTATCCGCAGAACAAGTTGAGGAAACTTTGTAACTTTTACCAAAAGGGTTAAGAAAGTGCTAGCTCCGTTAGAGCTTAAGCATATTTATAATAATAGACATTTTAGTGATTTAATTGAAATTAAATTCTAATTTTAATTAAACTTTAATTAGAATTATAAATAATTCTGTTTAAATATCAATTATGCCCAAACAAGATCTAATATCTCATATTGATCCTTATTTATTAAATATCTCATACTTAATCATAAAGCTTCTCAAACTTTACAATCAAGTCCAACTTCATTAAAATATCTTTGCTCACTTCAACCTGTTCTTTATGTGAGGCCCACTAGGTTCTCAAATATGATAGCAATGATTATAAATTATAATTATAATTCATAAATGTAATTAGATAAATTAAAATTCTTTTTAATTTATCTTTAATTCTCCAATTAAACAATTTATAATTATATATCAAGATTAGTTCATGCTACATCTAATGACTATCGACTAAATGACCTATGATTAGAATATGTCATAAGTACTATTAAAATATAGCAATCCCTATACAAGATAACTTTGAAGACCTCAAGACAAAGGATCACTTATACAATCATCACAATGAGAATTTTGGTAGACATACAAGTAATGTTTCAAATGGATTTCTCATATTGGGTCTTTCAGTGAATTTGTTCTCTAACAAGAACCCTCACAATTGTTTAAGTATCTCCATACTGAATTTATGAGATCGACTATTTCCTTCATAAGGAAAAATATAATGTGAGCTAGTCTTTTTACGTTCTATTAATATTCAGTTTTAATAGAACAATGACTATGAACAATTTAGGGCTAATACATACTGCAATATAAATATTATAATTATAATCTCATTACAATTTCGTTTGCAATATATAACCATCCCATGAATTTTATTATATACATCTAAAAATGTATAAGATAAAGAATACTTTTAAATTATTTTCTCACTAAACTACAACCAGTTGATTGGATGTAAGGCAAAAACCAACAATATATGCTTTGATTTTTTAATAGTGTTAATCTATATAATTACTTTTTTCGCTTTATTATTATTCTATAAAGTTTATGTTGATTAGTACTTGTGGTTAAATTAGTTTGATATGAATAAAATTCTTGAGTATCTCAAGTCTAAGAATATTTGCACCATTGTTATGATGAGATTAATCATTGACATTTGATAGATCATCTATATGATAATCCCATTGCAGGTTATCCGATATACTTACTACTCTTAGTAAGCATCCACATGTTAACTCTAAACAACTCATGCTTACAATTTGTGAAATTCACTACTTTATCAAATCAAGGAGTATAATATGTGCTAGTCTGTCTGGATTAATAATGTCCTGTCTTATTAATCCTACGATTGGGGATTATCTAGATACTAACATAATTGTGCATGATAGGAATCTCATTCTCATAATCCTATCATAATTCCCTTCATGCTATATTTTGTTTCATGGACTTTATTAATTCGATTTAAGATCAATATTAATTCATATATAAACGAATATCAAATTAATGAAAAATATCTTTCGCTTTATTAATCAAAATAAAGTTTACACAAAAGTACTAAAGGTGATTGCCTTTATAACACCACTCTAACAATTAAGTATTTTAATATTGATGCAATCATTATGATAAGATATTTGTACTAAACTTTTTCTAGAAAAAAAAGAGATATTTGTACTAAATTTTTGTTTACCAAAATTGTTAGCAACTATTCTTTAAGCAATTAAGGGTAGCCAAAATGCAAATGCAAATGCAAATTCGAATTCATTTTTATTTTTAGACACAAGAATTATGGATCTATATTTATGGTTTTTCATGAAACATCGGAGAATTTGTAACAAAGAATACGGACGCTTTTACTGAATTCAGTACTCCTTTTGTCTTGTTATGATGTTTAATTCTCGAGTCTTACACTAATCGAAGGTCAACTTGAGTATTGTGAGATTTTTATTGTTTGTTAAATTCTGGTTAACTACAATTTTTTAGAAGTTCAATTTCATATATATACAAATATTTTTTACACCTCTAAAAATTTAAGTACCTACAATTATTTGGAGCAAAAGATCTAAAAGATTTGATTTGATTTGGTTTGGTTTTAATTTTAGTTTTAATTTTCAAATTTAAAAAAAGTGAATTTATTTAAGTTACTATTTTATATTATTTTTGTTTTCTTTCTAATTTTATAATTTATGAAGGATTCTGTTTTCAATTTTATCAATAATTTATATAATTATTTATAAATAACTAATAGAATTGTAATCATTATAAGATTTTATATTAAAAATATTTCAAAATAAAAACTAAACTAAAATAAAAATCTAAAAGTAAAATTAGTTTTTTGGAAAAAGATATCTAATAGCATAACAAAAATAAAATAAAATAGGATGTGACAATAAATAAATTACAAAACTCAATTAATATATTTTTGTTTTTAATATTTTCATTACAAATCTCAACTAAATAATTTTTTAAATAAAAATCAAAATCAAAAGTTGAAAATAAGAAACAAAAACTAAAAATTACAAAGAATATATAACCAAACAGTACCTTATAATATTACAAGAATCTATGTTAAATTGAATAATTGTGGCAAAGACAACTCCATAGGATAAGCACGTTATGAAACACTCTCAAGCAGTGGATGGTGGGCTAGATAAAGCTTAATCACTTACAGGTAAGACATATTTCTTTATGATTGGCAAATCCAAAATAATGAAATACAAACTCTGCCACAAAATTAGGCGCAAATGGTGACCTTATATTACTGCATGTCCACTTTGAAAACCGAATAATGCATTCACACAAAAGCAAATCAAAGGTGAGAAATCAAGACAATCATAACCAGTTAAGCACCCTCCTCGCGATGACTAGGAAGCACTCAAGTGATTTCACAAGCAATAATCATTGTAGTAACTCTCCTCTCCTTTCGTTCCTGAAAAGGGCACATAAGAAAAGACAGTTGACCTATCAGATACCACATGTACAGAAGAGCTTATAGGGCTTTTCTCCACCATGAAACTTTATCAGCTGGTATAAATTTTGAAAATCAATCATCAGGCCATCTTTTTTACTAGCAATGGAGAAAAAAAGTTATTATTGTGAAAGTAAAAGAACCAGCAACAGTCAAAAGCTTTCAATGCAACCCACAAGCTGAATATCATGACCGTCCCTCCAATGGTGCACAATCTCATGTTGTCCACTTCAACTAATAAAGCGGTATATGAGGACCATGTTAAGCACCAAATATGAGATTCCATGTACCTAAAGCAAACACTCCCGATTGTCCTAAAGACCACCAACTTTCTTCAACCTGAAGCCACCTCCGTTACTCCACTCTCACTGAACTGATGCATTATAAAGCCAGCAATATAACCCCCAAGATCCCTGAAAAAATGGCTTCAACAGCTCCAGTTGCCATAGGCACGCGGGGCACTGTTGGATCACTGGTTAGAAAAGAGATTGAGTATTTCACTAAGTTAGAATTAGACCGATTTGGAAGTTCTAGGAAAATTCAAGAACAGGTTGTTGAGGTGGGCTCCAACGGCGGCCGTTCAAAGCCTGCAGGTTTTTGGTCCTTGAAGATGAGTTGGAAAAGGAAGAAAAGAAGTCCCAACTCTGGATTCCTTCGAAGCATCTGTTCAGTTGTAGAAGTTGCTGATACCAACCAGCTCAATGGAATTCCCGGGTTCAGTTATATAACCCTCAAGGATGATATGAAGAATATGCATATATGAAGAGCTCACACGTTTTCTCATCCTTCAAACTGATACACATGTTATGCTTCAGCCAGATTCTATCAACTACAGATTTCTAAGCTCGTCTGTTCATCTACAAAGGAATGTTGTCAGTCGTCAGATACAAGCTCTCTCGGATTTGTGGTCGGATGTTGTGGCTTCTTTTGGTAACTGGGTTCATTTTGATTCCGAATTGAAACCAAGGTAGGGCTTCAAACACTAGCTTTTCAAGGATAACTATTTGGAACTTCCATGGTTCAATAGTTTTGACAATTCAATGCTCTAATTTATAAGCACTAGCTTTTCAAGGATAACTGTTTGGCACAGAAAAGGTTACAGTTTTATAGTTGTAGTTCCTTTTGTGATTAAGACGATGCATACTCTATACATTGCTTAAAAAGCTCAAGGTTTCCAGTTGTAATTGTTTGAGCAGGATGTCCGACAAATCAGAGGACTCTGTTAAGAGTTGTTGAAACAATGTGATATATTTTGGTCTTTAACAGGCTTAAAATGCCAAGAAGTCAATTAGAGCTTATAAAGCGTACTTATAGCGCGTGAATCTATAAACGAAATAAGAAGATTGAGAGAGAATGATGAGAGTGAGACAGACTTTACTGCTGTAAGAGACGTGGGTACAGAATACAAAGCTGTCATTGTATTAAACAAAGCCGAAAAGAATTGTGAAGCCCACATTCGATGAAAATACTGCAACTTACGAAGCAAACTCACCAATCGGTATGCAAAATTATGGAACTAAGAATAGGGACACGTACAAATTTCACGGGACTCAGGACGAGTAAAAGCTGATAGAGCGTTAAGACTCGTGAAACAACAGTTTTGGTATGTTTTGTATGGCTCAGTTTTCAACTTGTGTGATAAAGTCCTAAGCTACTTGGTTTTCGCTTGCATTTCCTTCTATTACTGAGTCAACATACCGAGAACTGCATTTGAATGAAATCCTGTCAACTTGTTCCTCAGCTTTCGGCTTAACCAGAAACTGGAGTGCACTCACAACATCAGACATAAATGGTCTTGTGTCAGGTTCCTCTTGCAGACAAGTGGCTGCTATTGCAAGAGCTTGATACAGACCCTTCTTTGGGTAGTTTTCTTGAAGCAATGGATCTGCCATTTTTGTAAAATGACTTTTATCCTTAAACAAAGGCTCCACCTGCAAGATAAAGATTCCAACTAGAATTAATTTCAGGATAAGAAAAAATAAGTGTCTGGTTAAATAGATATGTCCAAACATAGATTCTCATCATATAAACAGCAATTATGTCTCTAGGATCATCAACATACCCAGTAAATTAGGTTCTGCTCCTCGGTTGGTCTTTTCACATCAATCACTCTCCTTCCGGTTATCAACTCAAGAAACACAACACCAAAGCCGTAGACATCAGATTTCGTTGTCAGCTGACAATTGCGTTGGTATTCTGGGGCGCAATAACCATAGGTACCCATAACCCTCGTAGAAACAAGGTCCTGCTCTCCTGAAGGAGCCAACTTAGCAAGTCCGAAATCAGATAGCTTTGGATTAAAGTCCGCATCAAGTAATATGTTGGACGCTTTGAAGTCACGGTAAATGATCGATGGTTTGGCAACATGGTGCAAGTACTCCAGCCCCTTCGCTGCTCCGACTGCTATCTTCATCCTTGTATTCCAATCCAAGGGCTCCTTTCCAGGAGGCAAGTCTGCGAGAGAAAGCGCTGTTAGAATTCAGGCACAAGGAATGCTTCTAGGGCTGTCTCTATAAGACAACATATTACTACTGTTACTTTTATTTTTTTTACGTTCATGTAAGAAAATTAAAAAAGGTAGAAAAGGTTGAGCATATACCAAGAAGGTGATCTTCCAAAGACCCATTGATCAGGAATTCGTAAACTAACATTCTGTGTTCGTCTTCAATACAGTAACCAATCAGTTTGACAAGGCTTTGGTGCTGAACAAGATTTAACATAAGAACCTCTGAGAGGAATTCTCTGTTTCCCTGTCGTCCATTCTTGTCAAGTTGCTTGATAGCCACATCCTGCAGAAAAGAGAATGAACAAGTGAACAAACGAGCACAATGCATAGTAGGAACAACACAGAAAAAGAGGCAGAGACAGAGACGGACTTGATCAGTACTTTGAACGCGTCCTTTATACACTTTCCCAAATCCACCTTCTCCCACCAGACAATCATCGTTAAAGTTGTTGGTTGCAGCTGCTAGCTCTTTATACGAGAAAACTCTAGCAGATACTTTTGCATTTCCAACTTTCATTACCTCCTCTGATATCCTCCTATGCCTGCTGCTTCCTGCACATTTAATGATGTCAGACAGATCAGGAAAACCTTCTCTGAGAAACCTTATGAAAGGATCGAGTGTTTCTCGGCAAACATTTCTCAGCTGCTAAACCTTAAAATCAGGATGCTAGGCATATCTCATTGGTTCCATGCAAAATAAATTGTAAAAATAAAATCTTCATAAGTTAGAGAGAAAGCATCGCTTTGCCCATTCAAAATCCTGATCTGGAAATTCTCAACAATTGTACCTCTTTTATGTGACATACTCTTGATGAAGAAGGAAAATCTGTTGCCATTTCTATTAAATGCCTTGCTAGAATCTGCTACGCTCTCCTTAAAGGAATTATTATCCTTGAAGGAATGATTGCTTTCCAATTTACAACAAGAAAGGAAATTCATCTCCACTCTCCCTTCCGTAATTCCTTTATTTTTGCTATTTCAGGTTTTGGACTTTCCTTGTATTTTTCGGCCTAGAGGTTTCGTGTCCTACCTTCAGGTTCCTCAATGATTGTATTCATAACTAGGAGAGCTGCGTTTTAATAAACACCATTTATGGCTCCGAAAGCTGATTTGCATCAAGCATGCGTTTGAACAAAGATTACCGGTCAGAAGTTGCAAGCAATAAACTGATAATCTTTCGTGGGAAAATTACAGGTTTTCCCGATAACGCAAGGTGAGAGTCAACATCATTTTATAAGCTTTTAAGAATAATCACCATAATTAGTTGTTGTTGTTGTTGTCATCTATAAATAGCATGGTCAGAAAAAAATATGGATAAGGCCATTTCCATAGGCGGCAGCCTTGGATATATTTAAGTTCAGATGATATTCCTGCATGTACTAATACGTGGTAAATTAATTACATTTTATGCTTAAATTTGGGACCTAAATCAAGAGAAAATATGATACTAATTTTAGTTGATATCACCTTTTAGATGTCAGCCTTCTAATTTTAACACCTGTTTGGCTTTGTTTGGAGGAGCAATGACGGTGATATCCCGTTGAAATCAACCTGCTGAAATGTTATGTACTTGAGATTGTTGTTTTTAGTAACTGCTGAAACGTGAAAATAAGTATTTGACAAGTGTAGTTGCAGTTGCTGAAAAGAGATAAAATGACTAAAATACCCATTGATTTAATAAACTATTAATTAGTGTATAAATAATTAAAAAATATATTTTTGGTCATATAAATTTAAATTATAAAGAATAAAATATTAAATTAAATAAGAAAATATAAATAAAATAAATTTAGTAAATAAATATTTTATAAAAATATATTATTAGCATATAAATTTAAAATTATAAATAAGAAAATATTAAATTAAAATAAGAAAATATAAATAAAATAAATTTAGTAAATT
>JANZXR010000002.1:31544887-31584220 GCA_027575705.1 Erythroxylum echinodendron
TAAAACTAAGAAAATTGGAAACCTAGTTTAGCTTTCTCTTCTTTTCTTCTTCTCCCACGACACTCTCTCTTCCTCTCTTCAATTTTCATTTTCTTCTCCTTCAATTGCAAGACAACTATTCTTATTCCCTTTTTATCCTTAATGAGCCCAAAAAGTCCATTTTACCCTTCCTTATAAGCTTATGCTCTTTTAACCTTAAGTGATCTTCCAAAAGTGCCCTTCAACCTTCTTACTACTTTAATACAACTAAACCATATAATAATAATCCTACTAACATTAACATAATAATTAACTCCTAAAACTTAATTTATCAAAACATCATAATTCACTCAAATCATGCTTAAATAAATAAATAAAAATTTGAGGCCAATATTTAATATCTAATATCACAATATTTTATATTAAATTTTGTGATATATTGTGAAGTTATTGGTGTTTGGTTATGCCTGCATACTTTTTCCAGTTCCTACAGGTGCTTTTGTTCTTTTTCTAATACAACTATGTTATAATTGGTTTATATTATATTGCCTAAAAAGCATTTGTCTAGAAGTGAAAAAAGGGAAAAAAAAAAAAAGAAAACAAGTAGAACAGTTCATAGAGTCACAAAAAGGAGCAATTAATAAATTTATTAAAAGAGTAAGCTCCTCTAGTGAGAGTCCCCAGAAATTAAGTGAAGGTAGTTTTGAACAAATTAAAGAAAACTTAAGTGATGAGATTCATATTCATGAGGATATTACAAATTTGAGAGAGCATGATCACGTACCAAATGCATATACTTTAGAAAATTTAAAGACAAATGGGCAAGTAAGCCTTATATTGGATATTTATGATCCTAAAAATTAGGATAATCTTGATAATAAAGTAAGAAATATTTTAGTTAAAAAAGGGGCTATAAGAGAATTAAATATTGTGTTTCCTTTAGATAATACCTCTCATCATTTTTCATATTCTAATTATTATAGAAATTTGAGTAATGGAGAGATTAGTGATAAAAAAGGTTGGTTTATTCTAAACATATAGATAAAGTATACTATTTTTGTTGTAAGTTGTCCAAATCTAATAATAAACAAAGTGTATTAGCAAATGATGGATTTAGAGATTAGAAGCATCTTAGTAGGAGACTCAAAGAATATGAGAATCGCATTGAGCATATGGCTAATACGAGAACTTGGAATGAATTAACAATAAGATTGAGCAAAAATCAAATAGTTGATAAAGATTTGCAATAAGAAATTATAAAGGAGAAAAAACGTTGGAGACAAGTTTTGACAAGAATAGTTTCTGTTGTGAAATATCTTACTCAATATAATTTAGCCTTTTGAGGATCCAATGAGAAACTTGACCAAGATGGTAATGGTAATTTTTTAGGATTAATTTAGATGATTGCTAAATTTGATGTAACAATGTAAGATCATGTTAGACGTATTCAAAATCATGATATTCATCATCATTATCTTGGTCATAAAATTCAAAATGAATTGATTTCTCTGTTGGCCAATAGTGTTAGAATTTCTATCATTGGGATCATTAGAGAGGCGAAATACTTTTCTAATATTCTTGATTGTACCCCAGATTTGAGCCATCAAGAACAAATGAGTTTGTTAGTATGATGTGTGAATATGTCAAATAAAAAAAATAAAGGATTACTTTTTAGAATTCTTGAAGGTAGATGACACATCTCGATTGGAACTTTTTAATGAATTATTGAATGATCTTAATGGGTCAAGGTTATGACAATGGTTCTAATTTGAAGGGAAAAACCAGGGGGTTCAAAAGCAATTACTTGAAATAAATCCGAGAGCAATATATATGTCATATGCTTGTCATAATCTTAATCTTACTCTTAGTGATATGACATATTCTTGTGTTAAAGTTGTTTCATTTTTTGAAGCTGTGCAACATATATATGCATTATTTTCAAGTTCTCCTAAAAGGTGGAACATTTTGCTTGATAATGTTTTAGGCTTAACTATGAAATCGTTGTCTAAAACTCATTGGGAGAGTCGAATAAAAAGTGCTAAAGCTATTAGATTTCAAGATCCTCAAATAAGATTGACTTTGATGGACTTATATAGATCTTTTGATGATGTCAAGTCAAAGAGTGAAGCAGAAAGTTTGGTTAGGCTACTTGAGAATTTTGAGTTTTTACTTGATATGGTTATTTGGTATGATATTTTATTCGCTATTAACATGGTGAGTAAAAAGTTTCAATCTAAATCTATGTGCATTAATGCTACTATAAAGCAATTAGAAGGTGTAATGGTATTTTTTGAGAAATATAGAGATCAAGGGTTTAGCTCTAATATGAATATTGCCAAAAGTCTTGCACTTGAGATCAATATAGAGCCTATATTTCCAACTAGACGTTGTATTATTAGGAAAAGAAAATTTAATGAAATTAACCATAATGTAGAAATACAATCTATTGAGGATTCTTTCAGAGTTAATTACTTTCAAGCTGTTGTGGATATGGAAATTGCTTCATTGAAGAACGGATTTGAACAATTAACGACATTTGATAATATTTTTGGAATCTTATTTGATTCAAAGAAGTTGAGGTCATTGGATGATAACAAATTAAGAGAATGTTGCATTAATTTTACAACAACTTTTTCTCATGATAATGTGTCAGATGTGGATTTAGATTATCTTTTTTCTGAATTAAAAGTGTTGCAAATGACTTTGTCAAACGAGTTAGTGTCATCAGTTGAAATTTTAGAATTTGTTAAAGCTGCAGATTGTTATCCAAATGTTTCAATTGCTTATCAAATTTTATCGACTATATCTGTGATTGTAGCATCAGTTGAGAGAAGTTTTTCAAAGTTAAAATTATTAAAAACTTACTTAAGGTCATCAATGTCACAAAAAAGGTTGAATGGTTTAGCTATATTGTATATTGAGAAGGATATGTTGGACAATATTGATCTTGATAATATTATTAATGATTTTGAATCTAGAAATGCACGGAGAAATTATTATTTTTCATAATTCATGATGCTCTGTGTATTTGTTAGTGCAATTCTCTTAGAATTTGTTTGGTTGGATGTTAATTAATGTAATGGAATGGAATGAAGCGAAACAGAATGGAACAATTTATAGTGGAATGAAATGTAATATAGTGAAAAATTGTTTGAGAGGGATGAAAGGGTTCATAATGTAATGTAGTGAAATATTATTTGGAAGATACATGGAATGGAATGTAATATATAATAAATGACTATTATACCCCTGATATTAAAATAGTTGTTGCAAGAGATTTAATGTTATGATTTTAAAATAGAAATCATGTCCACACATCCATGACAAATAAATTTTTATATAATTTCTATTTTAAAATAATAAAAAATTTAAATAAACAAAACTAGAAGAAGAAAAAGTGGTAGAACATGGAGAATAGAAAGAGAAGTCTGGAAATGATAAGCTTGTAGACCGTAATAAATATCTATGTGTGTGATACTGGAAATGGTAAGCTTGTGGATCGTGATAGATATCTGTGTGTGTTATAAACTTATGGACCGTAATAAATGAGTATGGAGAAAAAGGAGTTATGATTAGAAGAAATAATTAGTATCAAGGAAAATCATTGAGAGTATATTAGGCAGTATGTATTTATTAGTTTGCGTTTCATCCTAAACCCTCCAAATTGGAGTTTTCTTATTTTCACTGTTTAGGATGGAATAGAACGTAATATGAAACCCTCCGTTTCTATCCCATTCCGTTCTATTTCATTATAAAACCTTCAACTAAACGATGGAAGTATGTTATGTTCTATCCCGTTCCATTACCAACCCCTCAACCAAATAGGGTCTTAGTATTTTGCAGTCTATTATTGTTATTTGATTGTTGCTATTACTATTTTGTTGTTACTGTTACTATTTTAGTGATTTTATTGTTAATGATATTTGAAAGCTATTAATAGTTGATGTTATGATCATTTAATATTTAGTTGAATATATAGACTTATAAATTGAGACTCTTTTTTTTTTATTCATTTAAGGCCTATAAAATGATAGGAACAACTCTGATCTGGAGGTCTTTTTGATGGTGACATTTTTGCTGGTAGCCCAACAAGTTGTGTGATGCTGGAGAAGAAGTTTTGGAGTAGTGTGGTGTTGACGATTTAATTATGACGGTAGTGGCAAGAGGAAGCATATAAGGGAGGAGGCTGATGCTACCTTCGGGCAATCACCAACGACTGGAAGTTAGTCAGTCGCCAATGATATTATGAGATGGAAATAAGGGCGTGGTTAATTCTTTGGCATATGTGGTGTCGTTGTTGACAAAAATGCGGCGCGTCTTCAGGGAGAAGGTTATCTACTGTTATTTTTATTCAAGAATAACATCAACTAAATAGAAATTTTAAAATCGGTTTAAATTTTAAATCAATTTCAAATTAAATCAATTATTTTAATTATATTAATTTATAATTTAAAATTAAAAAATAATTATTTTCTAGAATTAGAGTGAATTATATTTCAATGTCTTCTTAAATAATTAATTAAGAAAGGGGTCTCTTAATTAAAGTTTTTTATTTTAATTTGATTGAAAATTTAAGTTTATTATTTCATTTTAGAGAGTTGTAATTATATTTTATTTAAAATTTATTTCTTTATTAATTTGAATAATAAGTTTTTTTTCAAGAAAAGATATCTTTCTTGATTAAAATTTGAAAGATATTCATTTATTAATTATAGAAAATGATCCTTCTTTAATATTTTATAAAAAAGTTTTATAATTTACTAAGAGATTATTTTTAATTAATTGAGAAAATAATATCTAACAAATAATGGAAAGTAATTTCTTAATTAAATTTTAAATATTTTACTAAGTTTAGAAGTAATTTTCTTATGAGAATATCTAATATAATACTCACATTTTTATAATTTTTTAAAAAATTATACACCCATAAGTCATTTTATATATAAACAGTTAATATTAAATAATTGATTTTATCAAATATATTTAATAAATAGCTGATAATATTATTCACTGATCGAATCAATTGATATAATTTACTATCAGTTAAATATTAATAAAATCAACTATAAGCTAATCCGATTTATTTATAAGCTAATCCAATTTATTTATAAGCTAATCCAATTTAATGATTGCAAAAAGAACTCTATTGTCACGTTCATTTTTCTTTTTGGATCGAAGACTTCGTTTCCTTAAATATAAGTTTAAACATACGAGAGAAACTAGAGTTAAGTGTAAATAAATGCTCACAACCAGACAAAATTAGAGAAATTAATATTGACGTCGAGGTACGATGCTGTCATAACTAATATGACGTGCTTTCCAAGGTGGTATGAGCCAGTACGACGCTGTCATAACTAATATGACGTGCTTTCCAAGGTGGCATGAGCCCTTGCTGCATCTCGGTATTTGGCTACATTAACGAAACATAATTAAGAGTTATCATTTTAATTATTTTTATATCAATATTAATTTAAATATTTTATAATAATTATATAATTTAGTATTTGTTCATCAGTTTAAAACTATTCGTACTCTTAAATGAATAAAATTTTATATCACTTCATATATTTAAAGATGACGATAAATAAGATAGAACTTATCTATTGAATTAATGATTGAGTTAAGATCTAATTAGTTTGAATTTGCCTTGATCAACAATTGAATTAAAAATTAAAATGGTACAGTTTTAATTAAGTAATTTTTATTTATTAAATAAAAATATTTATTTTATTTCAGCAAATTCGAATTTGACTAATTATTGGATTGATTTTTTTAATTTCTTAGTCCAGTTTAAATTTAATTGAATTAATTTTAAAAGTTAAATTGATATGTAATTAGCATTTTAATTATAAAATAAAATAATATTACTAAAATTATTACTTTTACATATATTCAATTACCCACGTACCGTAATCAATCAGAGCATACAAGTGTACGATAATCATTTAACCTGACAGTCAACAGAATTGAAAAAACAAAATTGGCACTCGTCCACATTTCCTAACCTCTCAATTATCTTTGACTCCTCGCATGCCTCGAGGAAGTGCGAATTTTTTCTTATTCTTGTAAGCTTACAAGTACAAAAGAGTTACCTCATCAATCCTTTCATGGCCAAATATTCTGCTGACTCAAGCATATCCACAACGTTAATGATTTTGAAGCATCTATTTCAACGGCGTTCAATCACCTAATCATGGATAGAGGTATTCCACCAACTATAGAGATGTTTGAAGATCAAAAATATATGCTTTGACGGCTTCTCTTCTGCGCAGCTGGGCCCTCGATAGCGATGTTGGAGTAATCCGTTGCCTTGGCCACTAATGACTGCTGATAAGTACTTCCTGGGATGACAGTTGAACATGTTTCACACGATTCTTTGCCTCGTAGAGTCGTTGAAACTAATCAGTTTGCGTCAACAATCGTTTGTTACTAAAAGTGATGTCCGAGAAAGAGATTGTAATGAACCTCGTGTGCAACATCACCAATAAGAACAACATATCTGTTAGAGCTGACGTCGGTAGACCCTAAATTTAGGGCAATTGGAGAGCTTTCTGATTAGTGTCCGATCAAGCTACAAATAAAATGAATATTTAAAAAAATATAAGCAGAATGACAGAAGAAGGAAGATGTGGCATGGTGGTTGCAGCATTAGTTAATATCATCCTTCCGCAACGAAAGGAATGAAATTTGGCTTTATTAGTTAGGATAGATTCAACAGGAAGCAAAACAACTTTACCTCATTTTTCTTTTCTTCCTTGAATATCTTGTTTGCCTTTTATAATACTGTTGTTGTGCACAATAATTAATTGTAAGCCACAAAGCTCAAATCCCAAGTACGTGTATCCATCAGCTCGACTACCCAGCAAACCTGTTAGATTGTACCAATTCCTGTTGTACAACTACCATTCTCACTTCAGCACCTTCCGTTCTTTGTTCTCAATTATGGCTAACGAGAATCTTCTACTCCACATTATCGGTAATATATTACTACTTAAAACATTTCATTGCCTCAAAAGTGGCTGCTATTGCCTAAGCTACGGGTTACCAAGTCTGAAATCCGCACTTTTATTACTTGCAGCTCCATATTATGGCCGACTCTGAACACTCTTCTTCTGATGACACCTTTGTGGATTCTCGAGGTAAGCTCGACTATTAGTTCATATATTCTGGCAAGAAACAAGTAGCATAATTTCGTTGTAGAAATAGTTTTGACGTAGTACTTTGTCTCCTTTTCGTTACTGTGCCTTTTCACTCATGATGGGCACCTGAAACCTTATCCAGCATTATATCATCTCTGTTTTTGCTTTCTTATTGACCTTGGAAAATTTGTTTCAGAAGAAACAAGTCGAGAGTCGAAGGTTGAATTCTCCGAGGATGAAGAAAATCTCATTATTCGGATGTACAATCTTGTTGGGGAGAGGTAATTTTCTTAACTTCAATTATCTTAAGCTCATAAATAATTCAATTTGAATGCATCTAATCTCTTGTTGTAACGTGCGAGCAGGTGGGCTTTAATAGCTGGTAGGATTCCTGGAAGAACAGCTGAGGAAATTGAGAAGTACTGGAACTCTAGACACTCGACTAGTGAGTGAAACTAGAAATTTAAAGCGAGGAATTAACTTATCTTGCACTAGGTTTAAGGTAGCAAAAATCATAGCTGGGCCCATGAATGCCATATAAGGCAGTTCAAAACAATTGAAAGGGTAGAAGATGATTAATGGGTTCAGTTGATTCAGTAAGAATTTGCAAGGCTGTAACTGTACTTTCTTTCAATTACATGTCTAGGAAAATTTTCCTTATTTCTGCTCAATTACTTAACAGTCAAATTCCACAATTGAATATTATGTCCTTGTTTTTCTGTATTTTTAGCAACATTATGTACTGATAATGCGAAGATATCAGTTTCCGATAAGTGTTCTTTTCCATGTGAAGAGACTGTCAACCAACTACTCCCCCTTCCGCAATACATGTGCTGATCAGCTAAGAATTATTGGTTCAATGTTCTTGTCCGTTATTACAGGAAGGATGCGTATATCTCTCGTGAAGCTATGCACTTCATGAAAGAAGACACATGGAGTGTTTTTCAATCAGGAAACTCCTAACCTGTTTTGATGAAAGCATGTGGAATATTTATCACGCAGGTGCCCTGATTTGTTTTACAAGACTCAGGAAATCATGCCTTCTTACATGTTTTTCACTTTTAATCAACTCACTTTGCTAAACAAAAATTAAAAAAATAAATCAACGTTTAACATGACACAATATGCACCCATATATGCTAATTTGTTAGAGAATATGCAAGTGAACTTTGCAGAAACTGTGATGTATTGCAATTAAATATCCAAATCCACCCAAATAGGATTTCTGAGCTGAATGGATTTCTTTACTCATTGCGTTGCATAGTCAAGGCACCACAGTTTCCTGGGAGCCTCTCAACTTTGAAAATTTTCCAACCCTACGAGGAACTTAGAATTGCACGAACTTCGAAATCAATACTGAGTAGCTCGTATCAATAGTCAACTAATTTTCTTTTAACAAGCCCAATAAAATCTTGTCTACTTAAAACTCAGTCGAGATCTCATATGATCCAATAAAATCATTTCAAACTTATCCGTTAAATTTCAACAACAAACTTTCCAGCAGTTCGAGAGGCAAGGCCTAAGGGAACTTAACCGCACACAACTGACAACTATACATCCGCCAATTGGCTGAAATGAAATGATAGTACCAACTAGTAAACGTTGACAATTCAACCGAAATACACTAAAAAAAAAAAACCTTTACTATGTTTCGCTGGCCCAAAACTGATCAATATGGGCAGTCAGTGACCTTAGATTTCTACAGCATCAACTTCGGATTTGCAAGCCGAAAAGGAAAATCAATCTACATACTAAACAGTCTTAAGAGTCAATTAATCATGATGTCTAACATATCAATTATATTTCAGCTTGAGTTATACATTGCTTTGTATGTAGAACTTCGTGTCAAGTACTTGCTTACCTCACGTAGCACAAACTCCTGCTAGATACACAGATTGATTAAATAACTATCTTTCTATAAGATTTAAAGCATCACAAAAAACACCAGTTCATTCGTAAGCAATACCTTTTGAATATGCACAAGTGTGACAGTACTTAGCATCTTTGTGGATTTGTTCCTCACAAACGATGCACTTGGTATTTCTATATGGAGTCCATCTGACGCCATGGAAATTCCAAGTAACAGGAAATCGGGAGATACAATCAAGCACGTCTTATCCATGAAGGACTAATAACATAAAATGTCGGTTCAGAAGCGAATACAAAGAGTTGGTCAGCCTTAGTTCAATGCAGACCTTAGCTATGCTTCAGTGATACTTCGTGGGAGAAACAAAAAAGAACATGAGCTCACAGAAAACAATGGTAAAGATAAGTTTTTAAGCCCAATCGCAAAGAATTTATACGGCAGTTAGACATCTACTATAACTCTGAACCATAACCTCTCTTGATCTTACTACCTATAAGTTCAGCTTCCCGTAATCTATACTTTACATAGAGGTACTGAATTCAATATTTCTTGACTAGAACATAAACAAAATCCCCCTCTAGCCCTTAAATTTCTTGAATAACAGAATATACGTGAACTAAGTTCCATAAAAGTTTTTATTGCTTAAATTTGAGATAATTAATCTTAAAATGCTCAACTTTTTGAAATTTTTTTAATTCAGCACTTAAGATTTTAAATTTTCAATTAAATGACTAACTTTTTAAAACTTTAAAAATTCAATTCAAAATGTTGGTTTTTATTGATTTGACTAATAGATAGACTTCTACATGACATTTATTAGACATGCCACATTATCGAAAATAACCTTTTAAAACAAAATCAATTGAAAATTTTACAAGTTTTGGTACTTAATTCAAAAAAACTTAAAAAGCTACACACTTTTGAATATGTTATCTCTTTAGAATTATATTAACAAAATGGATACTTAAATAGGGTGATATATCATCATGGTCAATGATCACAAACCTAACTAGTAAATTATGACTTCAACTATAAAGCTACCTAATTTGCAGACTTGAAAGTTTTCTGATATCCAAAGTATGGATGCCCACATAAAAACTACAAAATTTCATAAGGTAAACCTTGATTAAATCTAAATTGTCTCAGTTATAAACGAAAGTTTCAACCCCTTAATGAGATGCCATTAGGGATTCACAATTAATTAGCAAATTTGTTCCCTACCTTATTCTTAACACAACACCAAAGGAAGTAAGAATCTTATAATAACAAAAGAACAAACTTAGGGGTCTTTCCTATTAACTCACATGCATAATTCTCTTGTTTCAAGCAAACCTATTAAAAATTCTGTTGCGAAGCAGATAGCGCTGGATTTTCTAGAAGACGTTGAATGCGGCAAGATTTGCGGCAGATTGCGCAAAATCTCATAACTTATGCGCACGATGTCCGATTGCGACCCAAGATAGAATTAAGAGGTCAAAATGCCATTTTAATTATTTAAGGACTGTTTTGTTATTTCCGTGTTTTGTTATTTTCTATTAGCTTATATAAGGCAAACGACGTTATTTTGTCAAGCAGGTTATTTTGAATCAAATTACAGACTTTCTCTAAACTTAATTAGGGTTTATTTTCCTTTGAACACTTTTACACTAAATCAGGTAGTATCAGAGCATGGCGACCGACGGTGATAACGGTGTTCTCCATGACGGTGATCAGAAGGATGGAGCCCCACATGGGGACAGGGTGTTGCAACGTTTGGAGCAACGTCTTGAGCAACGAATAGATCGCATGTCTAGGCATTTCGAGGAACGTTTTCAAGAGCTTGGAGATCGTTTGGATGCTTGCGGTCTTGAGCTGAATAGAGGAAGGAATGATGGTAGGAGACAGCTAGGATATGCTGCTCATGGTGAACCTATCAACAGACCAAAACCTCCACGTAGACAGCCTATTTACGAAGATGATTCAGAAGAAGAATTCGATTTCGAACCACATCGGTTCAATCGAAATCCAAGGGGAAACGAATATGGGCAGAGATGGAACGAAGATCGAGAAGGTGGAGATTTCTGATTAAAGGTAGATATTCCTCGCTTTAATGGTAGTTTGGGATAGTGCAGATGGCAATAAGGCTGCTGTAAATCAACCTGATCATAGAAACAACTCTAAGAATTTGAACAAGCAGTCTGTGGAAGATAAGGCAGTCGACAAACGTCCCATGAATGAGGGGCAAGATAGAGAATCTAAGAAGACAGATAATCCCTATGCAAGGCCCACTGTTGGGAAGTGTTTTCGGTGCAATCAGCAGGGACATAGATCGAACGAATGTTCTAACCGAAAAATAGTCAATGTGCTGGATCGAGAGGAAGAAGATGGGGAGATTTACTATGAACTAGATGGGGTTGAGGAAGAAGAGGAGTATGATGAAGATGACAGGTAGGCTTATGTTATGTAGAGGATGATGTTGGATCCTAAGTAGGAAGAGGAATCACAGCGACACCAATTATTCAGAACTCAGTGTACTATTGGTGACAGGGTGTTTGGTATTATTGTTGATAGTGGGAGCTGTGAAAAATACTATTGGGAAGGATACTGTGAAGAAGCTGAAGCTGCTTGTTGAGAAATAACCGAATCCTTACTCATTAGGGTGGATAAATTCTTATACGGAAAAATTTGACGTGACAGAACGCTGCAAGGTGCCTTTCTTCATAGGTAAATACCAAGATATTGTTTATTGTGATGTAGCGGATATGGATGTATGTCATCTTTTATTTGGTAGACCTTAGCAGTATGATGTTGATGCATAACATTCTGGAAAGAGTAACGTGTATAAGCTAGAGAAGGATGGCGTGAAGTTCGCATTGCTCCCTTTGAAAAATAAATCTGCTGCAGCAGGGAAGAGCACATTCTTGACCTTGGCAGACAATTTTATAGAAGAGGATAAAGAGACAGGGCAGATTCACGTGTTAATAGTGAAGCAAATTCTGTTCAATGAGCCTAAATTGCAAGTAGAGGAGCAACCAGAGTTAGTTCGTCCTTTGTTACAAGAGTTTAAAGAGTTGATGGGGAAGGAAATACTAGATGGGTTACCTCCAATGATAGATATATAGTACCAAATTGATCTTATCCCTGGTGCCACTCTTCCTAATCTACCCCATTATAGAATAAACCCTAGGGAGAGTGACATATTAAGAAGGAAGGTAGAAGAGTTGTTGAAGAAGGGGCTGATTTGGGAGAGTTTGAGTCCGTGTACAGTGCCAGCATTGTTGACATCAAAGAAAGATGGCAGCTGGAGAATGTGTTTTGACAGTCGAGCAATCAACAAAATTACTGTGGGTTATAAATTTCCTATTCTGAGGTTGGATGATATGCTGGACAAGTTGCATGGAGCACAATGGTTTTTGAAGCTGGATTTGAAGAATGATTATTATCATATTCGAATCAAGCCAGGCGATGAATGGAAGGTAGCTTTCAAGATCAAAGAGGGGCTTTACGAGTGGCTGATTTTGCCTTTGGGGTTGTCAAACACTCATAGTACGTTTATGAGGCTGATGAATTAGGTACTTAAACCATTTATTGGCAAGTTTGTTGTGGTTTATTTTGATGATATTCTGATATTTAGTCATAGTAAGAAGGAGCATATGACACACTTGAGAGCTGTGTTAACAACTTTGAAAGATAAGCTGTTGCATGTCAATCTCAAGAAGTGTAGTTTTCTTACAAATAAATTAGTTCCCTTGGGGTTTGTGGTTTCGACTGATGGTATTCATGTTGATGAGTCGAAAATAGAAGCAATCAGAGACTAGCCTACTCCTAAAAATGTGACTGAATTGAGGAGCTTTCATAGGCTGGCCACCTTTTATAGGAGATTTATCAGAAACTTTAGTAGTATTGCTGCCCCAATTACAGAGTGTCTGAAGAAAGGGAAGTTCAAGTGGGGAGAAGAAGCAGACAACAACTTTGCTCACTACAAGAAAATCACGTAATAGTGTCGGAATATTTCCGACTGAAAGAAATCCTTCACTATTTACTGACAGAAAGTCCAAATTTCTTCGAAAAATAGAATGTTTTATCGACGGATAATACCTCCGTCGAAAATACTGTAGGAAAAACTTTCGCGCAAAATCTCCGACAGAAAATAGCGACGCTAAAAGTCACGGTGATTGGAAAAAATGCGGGAATGGTTCCCGCGATTTAATTGCTTCGTCGATTTACCGACTGGAAATATACCGTCGGTATTTAGCTTACATTTGCTGACGATCGACTTTTCCGTCGGACAGACCTTTTCGTCGGTACATTATTAACAGACGTCGTCGTGTCGATGAGTAAGGGACGATACATCGACGACATAAGGTTTCTGTCGGTAATTGTCGGCATCTTCTCGTTGATATAACCCTACTATACCGACAGAACGTCTGACGTCCGTCAGTAACTATTTTATGAACAAATTTTACCGACGACGTTAATGTTCTGTCGGTAAACTTACCGATAGATAACGATGGCAGATGATTTTATCATCGGTAAATGTTGGCAGCAAAACCTAGTTTGCTGACGGAATAACTTATCCGACAGTATTTGAGTTTCTACAATAATAAAATGTCGTGCTTATACCGACGGAATGGTTTTGTTCGTCGGTAACTGTCATCTGGAAACCTAGATTGCCAACGGAATGTTGTGTTCCATCGGTAATCCAACAGCTATAAGTCGCGCCCGACTCCCTCTCCTCCCCTCGCGCCTTCATTTCTCTTCTTTCCTTACGGTTCAGAGTTTTCCGACTCCTTCTCTCGCATTTTTTGATCGTGTTTCGATTATTGTCTTAGTCATCGTGCGTTGTTTAAGGTAAACTCTCTTATAAGTGTATTATTTTACAAAAAAAGCATGTTTTTAAGTTTTAAACGTGAATGTTTGGTTAGGTTTAGATTATGCATATTGCGTATAAAGTGTTCGATAAAATACCTTTTATGATATTTGAAATGTTTTTTGTAATTTTTGTTTTAATTTGAAATTTTGAATATGTAATTTTGATAAGATGTTTAGTGCGAAGTTTTAATTTATCAAATTTAACATTTAATTGTGAATTTATTGTACATATGAATATTGGATTTAATTATTAATAAAATTTAATTTAATAAAAGCAAAGATCTCATATTTGATTCTTAAAGTTTTTCAAACTTTACAATTAAGTTTAACTTGATTGAAATTGATTTTTCTCTTTTAAAATGTTCTTTATGCGTGACCCATTAGATTCTTAATATGTTGGCAATGATTATAAATTATAATCCTAATTTATAATTAGAATTAGATAAATTAAAATTCCTTTTAATTCATCTTTAATTTTCTAATTAAACAATTATAATCATAGATCAAGATTGACGTCTAGCAATATGTCATGACCATCTAAATACTAGGAATGCTAAAGTGATCTGACTTAACATGTCCATGCATAGTTATGAAGTATAATTTAATCATTTTGTCATTTAATGTTCCATCTAGACAGAGTATGGATATAGTGCCTACTCTTTTAAATCCATTCAAGCTCACTCTTGCTAATTAGTATTAACTTATAACTAATATTTGAAAGCATATTTTCAAACATCAATTCACTTTGGCCAAAGAATTCCTTAAATCACCATTAATCAAGAACAGTGGAACATCCTCTCTAATTGCTTTAGAGTGACAAATCCTTTATTGACTTACTTAACTATCTCCATATGGTTCATACTGCATCTATGTGCTACTGATTGAGTTGTCCTAAATAGAATAGGTCATAAATGGCATCAAAACGCATTAATTTCCATATGAGATAGCTTGGTAACCTCAAGTGTATGGATTAATTATACAACAGTCATAATAAGGAAATCTACAAACACATAAGTAATATTCCATTTGGGATCCTCATAATCGGGTCATTTTATTGCACTTATTATTTAATAAGCACCCACACGTTTGTTTAAGTATCTCTATACTTTATAAGATCAGTTTATGTCTTAATAAGAAAGAAACATAACATGTGCTAGTTTTATCATTTCATCAATATTCTATCTTTAATGAAACTAAAACTAGGAACAACTTAGAAATAATACACAAATGCAAGATGAATCTCATAATTATGATCTCATCATAATTTCAATTATACAGTAATTGTTAAAAGGATTTTACTTTTAGTATTAAAAAATCAAATGTAATTAACACAATATATAATGATAAAGAATGTCTTCATTAATTAAAGCAATAATGTCATACATAAAATTGCAACAAACTAATTAGCTCTAATGGTATAAACTAAGAGAGTGTCGATTATACCACTATCAAAATCTGACCTGAATTAAAAGTTCCATACAACTTATAAATTTATATTTTTCAAAATTTATATCAATTATAAAATAGGAATAAAACATTGAATTAAAGGATTTATTTTCACATATGTAGATTATATGGATAAACTTTTAAATGTGTAAAGGTTCATAATGCAAATAAAAGGAGACGATATGTCATTACATAGTTAATTGATATAGATTAGGATATATTTACTTAATCAATTTGTTAATTATGTACCAATGATCAAAAGCTCCATATCAATGCAAAATAGACTTGTTATGTTAAAGTGACAGAGATTAAAATTTTCATAAAGTAAAAAACATTAACAAATTTCATAAACAATAGCAATATAAGGAATTCATCTAAAATCAAAAAACTGATCAACATATAATTTGAAAAGAAAAGCTTCAACTTTATAAAAGAGAGTGATTTTTTCACTCTTTAAAATTTTAAGGTTGACATTTTTTTATATTGATATAAGAAACTATCTAGTATGATAAATTTATGAAAACTTATGCAAGTATAAAGGATGAAAAAAATTTTTGTACTAATGTTGAATTATCAAATGGAGTAAATTATTATTTCAAGTCAAAATGGAATCAAGGGAGGTTCGAAGCTCTCTTGGATGAACAATAATTTTTATCAGAACAGCAACTTTGCAACTAAAACTTTGGTGAGATCTAAGCTTCCTTCAGGTAACTTTCTATTTTAGGAAGTTCCAAGGAGATTTACAAGGGGGCCTTTACTCCCCTAGAAGCAATGCAATACCAATTTCCTACTATTTAAGAATCTTTAGATGTAAATAATGTGAGGGATATGTTCAAGCAAAATGTTGAAAACTTGAGTGGTGTTGAGAAGTTTTGGAGTAAGATAGTCTTAGTTGAATCTTCCATAAGAAAGTTTAATCATTTTTCTTCCACCTTAATTGATGGTGTAGTTTCTTCTCCACTTGAACTTCTTTAAAAAAGGAGCTAAGCTTACGAGTAATACATTAGTTGGTTTCTTTTGAAACAAGAGACCAGCTTACCCTTTCATGTAAATTTGGGCTCAATCCAGATCGGGTTATAAAGGGTTAGATAGAATTTTTCTCACTGAAGAAGATACATTTCTTTTCAAGTTTGTGGAAGATGATAGTATATGTAAGATTTTCGAAGTTGGACCTTGGAACCTGGGTGGACAACCCATGTTTATCCAAAAATGGGGACCTGGTATTAAGTTTGACACAAACAATATAGAATCCATTCCATTTTAGATCAATTTCCACAATATTCCTCTTGAGTAATGGTTCATGGATGGTTTAAGGTTTTTGGCTACTGTAGTAGGAAATCCAGTGGCATTCAACTTAGCCATTGCTAAGCTTGAAAAAGTATGTTATGCTCAATTTTGTGTCAAAATAAATCAAACGGACCCACTCTTTGAAGTCCTGCCAATTATCAAGCTCAATGCTACCAATGGGCTAGTAAATTTTAAAATTCAACTATCCTAAAATTGGATACCTCAGATAGGATATTAAGTCTAGAAGCCAACTAGGAAAATGTTTACTAAAGGAGACTACAAAGAGTTAATGGGTGATAAAATAAGAATTAATAACTCCAAACACCGAAACTATCTCTAACGGGACAATATCTGAAGATCAAAATGATGATGTAGAGGTTCAGCCTAAAAACAATGATACTGCTACAACTAGTGATAAGGGAAAAGCCAATATTAAACAACCTAAAGATGAGCATGAAGAAGAGTCTTCCCAGTAGGATTTTCCTGAAGAAATATAAATGTTGAAGGAACAATTTACGCCTATTTTTGGTGGAAGATCAAGGAGGAAGAGAAGAAAACCCAAAAGTGGATGATGAAATAACCTATTTTTGTCTAAATACATATGATTTTTTGGAACATTAGAGTTCTTAATGAGCCTCTTCAAGGTCAAGCTATCAAGGATCTTTTAATAGAAAGAAAACCAGTGTTGCTTGGATTTTTGTAAACAAGATAAAAGCTTATAATCTCCACAAGGCTATGAAATTTCTTTAGAAATGCTAGAAGTATGAGACAAACCATGAATTCAATTACAATCGTAGGATCATATTTGCCTATAATACTCAAAAAATTTGGGTCTCTATGATCAAAATATCATACCAATATATTTTACCTCAGGTGCAAACATCTTAAAACAAGGAATGAGATGGAGATTACCATCATATACGTAGCTAACTTTGAATTTATGATAGTGAAGCTAAAGGGAGGAGATTTTCTCCATCCATTCATCTATTCATATGCCTTGGATAATAGCAGGTGATTTAAATTGTTTATTACATCCCTTAGAAGCTCATGGTGATAGGATCAATGCATCAAATCTTGTTAAAGAGTTAGAGGGTGTTGTTACCAAACTAAAAGTGACTGATCTTATATTTTCTAGTTTTGTTATAAATGGAGTAAAAAACAACAAGGAAGCTACCTCATCAACAAAAAGATAGACAGAATATTGGTTAATCACCTATGGATGAGCCAATTAGTTAACTTTTATGCCCACATTGTAACCCCTTTATATTTAGATCACTCCACTTTGGAGGTGCTTAAACTTACTCCCCAAATGCCTATAATTCTCCTCTCGAATTCTTAAACTTCCTAACTGATAAGGATGGATTTATGGAGTTGGTTCATGATGTATGGAATATCAGGACTGAGGGCTATAAAACATTTCAATTGATAAGGAAGCTCCATATTTTTAGAAACAAATTCCAAAGCTTTTATAAAACAGATTAGTCCTTTACATCTATCAAGTTGTAAGAAGTTAAGAAAGAGCAAATAAGAGTTTAGGAGGATTGTTATAATTAACCAGACAATATGCATATAAAAACATTAAAGCTACTAAGCTTGAGAGGTACAAGGAAGCTCTTCAAGAGCATGATTCACTACTCATACAGAAGGCAAGAATAACCTAGCAGAGGGAAGGGGATTTTAATACTAAATTCCATCACAATTCAATTCTGGTGAGGAGGAACCTCAACAAGATAACTTCTCTTACGAATTCTAATAACTAGATGGCTACTGACAAAGAGCCCATAAGGAATATGATACTAAACTACTTTGATTCTTTACTTGACACTACAATTGCTCCTAGTATTTCAAATTTGCAAGAATTGGTAGAATTTATTTGTTATCCTTCTTCCTTAAATCATGAGACTTTAATGAGACTTCAATAACCTTTTCCCATTTAGGAGATCAAATTAGTCCTATTCAACCTTAATCCTGTGAAAGTACCAAGCCTTGATGGCTTTAATGCCTGTCTTTTTCAGAAAACCTAGCACATTATAGATAAGCTTCTTATGGAAAATGTTTTGTAGTTTTTGAATTCAAAAAGATTATTAAGGAAAATCAATGCTACTCATATAGGCTTGACATAAGCTCCCCAATGCAAGTTGTCTCAATGATTTTTGACCAATTTCTTGCTGCAATACTATCTACAAGGTTACTTCAAAACTTCTCACAATTAGGCTTAAAGAGATTTTAAACCAATTCACACATGAATCTTAAAGAGCTTTGATACATGGTAGATCTATTTCTGACAATATTCTTTTGGTTCAAGAATTGATGAGAGGCTATAGCTCAAGAAAACATATCAAAAGTTGTTTTATCAAAATTTATCTTTCTAAAGCTTTTGGTATACTTCATTAGGACTTTATCCCTACAAGTTTGGAATGGTTTGGATTCCTTAACTTTTTTATCAAATGGATCTATGTCTATATATCAACACCATCATTTAGTATCCTTATCAATGGAACTCCAACTAAGCAATTCAGTGGTACTACTGGCATAAAATAAAGATATCCTTTTTCTCCTTATCTTTTTGTCATTGCTATGGAAGTATTTAATAGGATTATTTGCTACAACATATCTAGAAGACCTGATTTCAAGTTTCATTATAAATGCAAGGAATTGTCTCTTTCCAATATTTGTTTTGCAGATGATCCAATTTTGCTTTGTGGAGCTTATTAAGAATCCATATCCTTATTATAGCAATCACTCATGAGCTTTTACAAGATGTAAGGATTAAAAATCAATCAATACAAGATTATAATAAACTTCTCTTTCTGATTTAACCAATGCTGAGAGACTACAATAGATCTTTAATCTGAACATCCAGAGTATACCTTTCACTTACTTGGGGGGTTCCCATTTCAGCAACAAGCTGAAATATTAAGATTATTTGAAGATTCTGGAGAGGTACAAAAGAATTATCAATTGCTAGCATTAATAAAGTTTTGTCTCAGGTTGATTGAGTGCAACTAATCATCTCTGTATTGAACAATCTCCATTCTCATTGGAGTTCTCATCTCCTACTCCCTAAAAGAATCACTAAGGAGATTGAAAAATGCATCAAAATTTTCCTTTCATCTGGCAAAATTGATAGTCCTAAAGGTGCTAAAATCAAGTGGGAGCAGTTTTGTTAGAAAAAGTAAGAAGGGGGGCTTGGTTTCACAACAAGTCATACTTTTCAATCTATGCAAGTAGCCAAAGAACTTGGAGACTATTTAATGATAAAGAATCATTTTGTAGTAAATGGATTAACGAGTTCTATCTCATGGAAACCAGCCTATCTCAAGTTTCTAAAAGGAACGAATTCTTCTGGTTCTTTATTCAGATCCTAAGAAATAGGCTTATTGTCTATCCTTTCATCAAATTTCATACAGGAAAGGGTGAAGGTACATGGTTTTGATATGATAATTGAACGTCTTTAAGTCCTCTATGGTCTAAGAAGGATATTGCTAGATACTACTGGAAGAATTCCTCTTCGGATACCCCTTCTCTTCACTCAAGAATCCCTTCTCAAGCAAGAGTCAGCAATGTAATAGAGCATAACTCTTGGCACTTTCAAGGTAGACGTACCGACAGACTATAAAATTGTTTCCCTAGCTATATGCCTAACTCTTATACTTCATATAAACATGTTTGGTCTCTAAGCACTAATGGAGACTATTAAAACTCTTCTTGCATCAAAACACTGAGGCCCTCCTAATCCTCTCATCCCTTGGTTTAATGTTGTTTGGAAAGGGTCCTTAAAACTAAAAGCTTCTTTAACTGCTTAGCTTACAGCTAGGAGAAGATTGAAAACTAAAGACAGGATAGTGGAATCTTGAAAACTAAAGACAGGATAGTGGAATCTACTGATAAGCTTTGTGTGAGCTTAAAATAACATGTCATCTTTACTTCAAATGCAGCTACCTCCTCTATTTGGGCCAGCATCCAACACACTCTTAGCCTATACTGTCACAAATCATATTGGAACAAAATATTAGAATGGATTGATCGTAACAAAGAAAGAAAATCTGCCCAAGTCTTAGTTTCAATTGTGCATTCTATACCATTTGAAGAGAAAGAAATCAAAGATTGTTTTACAAGATCAACACAAATAAACATACCTTAATTCATAAGTTACATTGTTGAATAAGGGAAACCCTGGCAGCACATCATAATGGAAAACAATTGAGCTCTTTCTATAAAAGACAACGAAGTCTAACCTTCCTGGTTCTGTTCCTAGAAATATTTGTTAAAGCAGTGTATTTCTTTTTACTTGATCCAACTTTATATAGGCCTTTTGTGACTTTTATGGTTTTAATGAATTCTTTCATCTTTCCAAATCAAGTTTTACGGAAATCAAGGCCAGTCCCCAACGTTTTTAGTTTAATTTTAAAATGCAAAACCAAGATAACGTAAGTAAAAGACAGAGCTTTTAACAATTAAGTAGGATGTCAAAAATACCATTACTGCCAAGAAAGAAATGTTCTGGCCACAGAAGAAGCAATTCCAATAAGCAAATAATTATGGTACTAGAATTCAAAAGGTAAAGCTAGAAAATTTTCCCTTTAATACATAATACAGTAATTCCTAAGGAAACAATCTGAACACTCCCCCCGCCCACTCTAACAAGAAGCTGCAATCAACTAACTATCCAATATCTATCTAAAAAGAATTGCCGCGACCAAAAGCTCATACAAGAATAAGACATCTGGATTCGTTCTCTCTCTGGCTGTCTCCTACTCTTGGACTCACAATGCAATGCACCGCTAAAACAGCATTCCACCAATGAAGTAACATTTTTCTTCATTATCGGATTGGGTGGTATTGCGCCGATATTCTCTTAGGAGGCAACTTACGCAAGATATAGAGGACCAGTGCTGATGGTAAAATCTCAACAAGCTGTCAAATTTTCAATTTTCAATAAACAAAAGTGAGTCATCAATTTTGCAGAGATGAACTTCATATAAAAAGAAGCCAATTACCATGTAGTAGATCAAGTTCAAAATTGGGTGATCCAAGACATCGAGAGATGCATCCGAATCAAATGCAGATAGAAGAACCTGCATGTTGGGAATTGAGTTAAAAAACACATCATGAAAATCCAAAAGGATAAAACAAATTACAGTATCCATATCAGACGTGTTACCATTTCAACCACAATCTATGTGGAAGATTGTGTATTTCTATACTGCACAGTATTTTATGCTCTAAAATAAGACATCTTTTTGCATTGATATCATTGATTAACAACTCGTATTGTAGAATGAGCTGAAATCCATATGACGGCTATTTGTATTTCATCATATATAGGAAAGTAAAGAACTAAGAACTTCCATATCTAATGTTGGTAGAGAATTAAAAGATTCTGGTGAAACTCAATCAAAGTTGCAACCATTTGAGACTCACCACAAAGCATCTAATGAGGAAGCATGTGAAACATATAGCTGTAACCGATCCAACCTGCAACAAGAATAAGCTATCAATATGACCTGAAAATTCGATATTCAAATTACAATGTTTGTGTGCTTGCTTTTGCCTCATGTCTATATGCCAGTTTCATTACTGCCAAGTGTGTGCTCCCTCTGATTTCTTGTTTACAAAGAGATATATGTTGCCATCTAAAAGAGACAGAAAATGAAAGGGAACAAGGTATGGAAATAAGTAAACCTCACGAAGCTTCTTTCTTCTTCCTTTCGATTCAATTGGAAAGCGTCTTAGCATAAAAAATAACCTGAAATTATGAAAGCACACAATCAACCATGCAAAACTAAAGAACATAAATAGCAGAAAGTACAGCAACGATTACCAAATAAAATGTAGTTATCATAATGGTTATTAAGCAGAATACTCACCTGCCCCCATAGAGCAAGAAACCTAATGCCGCGATAATTGACACCACTGGAAGAAAAAGAGAAAATGATTAGATACATATACGTCCTCAAATAAAATATTTGATTGTTGTATGTATAGAGCATTAGCAGGGATGAGAAGACAGGATTTAGTATTTAGAATGAAACGTAAGATAGAATATGAACGATGAATTTAGAGCCTAACCTGCAATGAATATCTTTCCAATGAATTCCACAACACTGTTGTAATCTATCCAGAGGTACACCCAGATACAAACCTGATATCAAACTCATTTTGGTCAGACATCTTACTTAAATATGATAATAACCCCACAAAGATCCAATCAGCCTTAACTTCATTGACCTACATGTTCTGTGCTAAAACTTAGTACAAACACCAAGGTTTCAACAATCACTAACACTTCAAAACTAGATTGTGAAAAAGCATTCCAAATTCATATAGCCTAAACAAAATATTAAAAATCGTTCAGTTTTTCGTCCTTCCCATGTTAGAATAAAAATACTCAGCAAAGAGTTCAATGAATTGATACTGATGAGGAGGTAACAACATCAGGACGTCAGCCTGTTAGAGACTTTTTGCACAAATTAAATATGTTCTTCCTCCAACTTCAAGAAGGCATGCGAAGTTCTAAAAGCTTTGGATGGTACACCATTAATATAAATTTAGGAAAATTCAAAGAAAACATTAAGATATTTGTAAAGACCATTGTTGGAGAAAAAGATGGCAGAGGACTATGTGGTTAAACACTGGTCTGCTGTATAAAAGAATTGCAGCAACACAAATACCTGTATGAAGTATATTGTGCCATTGACGGATATATAAACTATCCTGAGCTTATCAGTAGGCAAACTTCTTGCCTGATCATTCAAATGAGGTAAATGTCGTAAATCAACTTGTCAATGAGATGGAAAAGTATTGGTTATGAAGGATACAATTCATCAACTACTTGCCTGATGATATATCTCTGCCCAGAATAGGACAAGTAGAGTGTAAGTGGAGAAAAACAAGAG
The DNA here is from genome assembly GCA_027575705.1 of Erythroxylum echinodendron. Taxonomy (NCBI): domain Eukaryota; kingdom Viridiplantae; phylum Streptophyta; class Magnoliopsida; order Malpighiales; family Erythroxylaceae; genus Erythroxylum; species Erythroxylum echinodendron. The sequence continues at coordinate 31,568,356 of JANZXR010000002.1, forward strand.
CCCAGGGAGATCCAATAGTACCAAGCTTAATACCTGGTTCAACACACGTTAGCCCCACAATTGCAAAAAGGTCCAAAGCATTTATTGTAATGCAAGTGCAAACGTAACATAACATTCAATTCAGTGCAAGAAAACAACTTAAAAGACAGATAAAGACTTCAACACCAGGAATTTCTTTAGAGCAATTGTTTCCGAGTATTATGTCAGATTGAGTGTGAAACTCTTTAATAGACCAAGTTAAAAACTAACCTTAGGATGCAAAGTAAATACTTGGCTATGAAATCCAAACACGATTGCACGGACTGTAAAATATAATCCAAAAGAGAAATATCAGGCCTATGTCAAAATTTACGAAGTCATAAATGGAATTTGGATTTCAAACTTCACCTCCATTAACAATGAAGTTCATTAGATGGAAAACCTTCTGCGTTGTCCAACCATACTCGGGCACTCTCAGTTCAATCCGGATCAATTGAATCTGCATGTCCACGAATACTACAAATCAGTAACTGCAAGCAGAGTAGAATTGGACCCGCAAAGCAAACTACTGAACCATTGGGCAGGGACAATTCAGGCATCAATCACCTAAAACTAGAAGACCCAGAAATAGGTCGACAAAGTCGATAGGAATGATGTTAAGAAAACAAGGAAGAACAGGTTCTAGTTCTACGACCAAAATTGGTCATTCGATGCACATCAACCAAGAACATTAGGCTCGCACACACACAAACACACCCCCATGAGGACAGTTACAGAGAGACAAATGGCCAAAAGTACGCTAGACAATCCAAATAATATACACCATTAATGACAAACACGCAAAAATAATGTCCATCCACAAAAACCCAGAAGCAGAAATGCAAGTTTTGAAAGACAGAAAGAGAGAAAGAGAAGGGGGGTAGAGAGAGAAAGAGAGAGACCAGAGCAACAGAGGAAACAAGAGCATAAGCAGCACAGAGTGTGAAAAAGATCCCATCTTGCCATTGAGTAGAGTCGTTGATCTCATCCCACCAATCACCAACCAACGTCCCCATAACCCCCATCCCTCCTCCTGCCACTCTTAACATTCCTCTCCCTATCTACTCCTTTTTCCCAAGAAAATGAAAGAGATAACAAAGCAAGTCAAAGTTTCCACTTCTAAACACTTCCCAAGAGCCACAAACCCGCAAAACCCGAAACAAACACCAATTCGAGTAAACAAACCAGACAACTGATTGACGGGTTTCGCTAACTCTAGCGGACACCAGCTCGAATAAACAAACCAGGCAACTGATTGACGGGTCTCGCTAACTCTACCAGACACCAGCTCGAATAAACAAACCAGACAACTGATTGACGTGTCTCGCTACCTCTACCAGACGGTCCAAATGGAGTAAAATAGCACCGAGCACCTAAGCTTCTCTCTCTCTCTCTCTCTTTTACTTACAGAAGTAGATGGGTGCTAGTAAATCTCTTTTTTAAAATGAAATTACGAGTCGTTTTTATTTCATATATAATATAAGTTATGTATAACTTAATTGATTAATTTTTAAAAAATTTTAATTTAAGATAAATTTTTAATTTTTTGTAAAACTTTAAGATTTTAATTCAATTTCTTTAGTAATTTATTGATTTAATTAACATAAATTTGTTATTTATATCTTAAATAGAAAAAATTATGTTAATCATATTAAAACATTAATAACGAAATTAATACTTTAAATTAAATTATTAAATTTAAAAAAAATTGTTTTTGATGATAAATTTAAATTTTAAATACTTTAAAATTGTTTATCTCTAAAAAATAATGTCAGAAGTTGGTCACGTTTAAGATATGACCGGTTGAATATAAGGTTTTTAATTGAATGAAATAATTTATAATAGAATAAAATGTAAATAGATATAATATTAAAAATTTGTTGTTTTTAAAAGATGAAATGATTCCTAATGTAATATAATGAAGTGTTGTTTATTATTTTACATTTTATCCTAAACTTTTTAAATCAAAAGTAATTTATTTTTACTGTTTAAGATATCCTATAAAATTCTTCCCATACATCCTATGAAATTTACTGTATTATAAACTCTCATCGTAAATGATAGAATAATATTATGTTTGATTCTATTGATAACCATCCAATAAATCACAACCTTACCTTGGTGCTATTGTTTTGTTCTGGCTTCCACAAAAATGGCGGATCTTCCATTCAATTTTGGATCCTTCGTCAAGCTTTTTTGTTTTTCTCAATCAACTCAATTCATGGCAAGTGGTTTGTTAGTTGGATGGACCTCCTGGGTGGCACCGCCTATCTTGTTTGCTCTGTGGGAAATCAATTTGTTTACCGGTGCTAAAGCCTAAAGTATTCAAATATCGTTTGGCTCCAAACTATTACCGCGTCAATAAGTTTTAAGGTATTTGACATTCTTTTGTGCCAAGTAGAGTCAATTGATTTCACTTATTGTACCAACATGCTTTATAACTTGTTTTTTTTATTAACTTATATGACAATTATAATTAATGATATTGTTAACATTTTAATTTCTAATGTTTCATATATCTAACTTAATGAAGAGGAAGTAAAAATGTATAGAAGTACAAACAAACCGTCCAAATTAAGAATAGATCGTTTGTTTCCGACAATTCTATTCCCTCTGTTTTCAAGCTATCATGTTTGTCTATGAATCTCATTTAAATGGATAAATTTTTATGAAATAAAGTAAGACAGAAAATAATTGGAAGTGATTGGATTAGATAGTCATAGTCCGGTCGAAATTAAAAATGAAAATGGTTACCTTGTCAATCATCACGGTGACGTGCGTGTGAGATGCCGAGGGAGGGAGATTGCTTGCGTGGTGGGCCCAACAGCGATAACAGAATAACATGTAAGAATATTACTTGTTAGACGCTTTAATAATTAACATTTAATATCTTCACAGCTTTAACGTGGCAATTGGAACTGGCCGGTTTTGCCGGTTCCAATGTCGGTTTCGGCTCTTAATTCTATTGCATGCAGCCCACGACGTCTGATTCAATCTTTATTTCCAGAGGATTTATATCGTTGATTACTATATTTAATTATTAATTATAATTCGAACTTAAAATTATTCTTTTTAACAACAATGGCCTTGATGTAAATTAATAATTCTATGTTTTCTTTTTGCAATTTTACACAAATCATTTAAGGGATTATAAATTCAAAACAAGTCAAAGATTTGATTGGAAGCACACCTAATTTTTTGTCATATTTGGAAGTTTGAAAAATGTTGCTTATTCTTTGTCTTAAGTGCATATGTATATACACATCTCGTATTAATAATAAGAAACAAAAACTCCAATTATTTTTGAACTTTAGTGCAATGAGATCCTCAATCTTTATATTTTATCAATTAAAATTTAATTATTTTAAAATTAATCAATTTGAATTTAACTTGCTAAAATAATTCGTAGTACATATCACATTAAACAAATGACATATATTCTTAAAATTTATGTGAGCACCATTTTCATTTTTATCTATTTTTAGTAATTCTTTAATAAATCAATTTTTAATTATTTTACTCTTAAACTGAAGGGTAAAATACGATTGGTCAAAATAAAATTATGACAATTAATTGGATTGCTGTCGATTTTTCAGAGGATTAATTTAGACACTATTGCTTTAATTATGATAAAACTTAAAGATTAATTACATTAAAATATTCTAAATGTACCAATTTATAATAATTATATACGACATATATCTAGCTTTGGAGGCTTTGACTTTAATCAATAGTAAACTCTTAACACTTCTATCATGTTTCAGCTATAAATAATTTTATCCCAATTCATAGTACAACCTATTTCAACTTATGGTAATAAAAGTAGACCAAAAAATCAAATTGAAATACTAAATATAATTCTAACAATAACTTAAAATGTATTCATTAATTTAAGATAATTTCTATCAAGTAATAAAAGAATTTCATATTTTTAATACAACTTTTGTATTCAAAATAATCATAATTACTAAATCAAACTTAAAATTTTAATTTTTATTAACAAATTAATAAATACCATATTGTTGTAGTCAATACCATGAGTACGTGCTATACCAGTCTATAAATGGTACTCATTATCCAATTTTCATTGAAATTAATATACTAGCTGATACCGATCATTTCAACAGATATTGATTGATATTGGTCAGCACTGAAAATACTTGATGGAGCTTATAGTTGACCAATTAGAATATTGAGAAGAAGATATTGATTGATTTTTTTCTGAGTTGGTCAATGTTGAATTAACTGCAAGTGTACAACATAGTTATAGTTAGTACTGGCAAGTACGGGTCGATCCCATGAGGAAATGAGTATTAATAATTACTTTTATCCTAATACCTAGTTTACATAATTGGTTTTGATTTTTAACTTAAAAGAAAATAAAAACTAAAGCAACTAAAATAAATGATAGTAAGATTGACTCAGAGAATTGAGGAAGCACTTAGTAAACTATCGATATCAGAAAATTAGTATCTAGGTTTTGAATCTCCCTAAAACCCTTAACAAATTGATCTTTTATTATGCAATTATTTTATTGATTTATTGGACTATGGAGATTCTTATAGTATGCTAATAGCTGACCTTGAGTTTAATAGCAACTAATCTTAATATTGATGATAATCCATAGCAAGCAGCATCTATGACATTGATTCTTGGCGTTTATGAATCCCAAAGATTGTATTTGGGTCGCCATTGCTCACGCCTCATAGAAACTAATTCTTTGTTTGTGCAGTCTATTATGGTAATTAACTTCCTTTTCTTTGTTTTGTGTTGTTCTTTCTCCTCTCGTGATCTGATTTCATATGGTTGTGGGTTAACGAACAGGCACAGATGACGGATGAACCTAAATCAGGGCCAATGCTATATGGATTCTACGAGCCCACTTGGACTGAAGCATTCAAAGTTATTGTTGCATATGATTTGTAGAAGGTAAATACTGAACTACTTAAATCCTTCATTTTCTTTTTCAAGACATTGTAAATCTTGTCTCACTAGTTCTGAACGTAAGCTATATCTCATTGATGTACATGATGGAAGAATTTCCAGTTAAATGTATAGAAAGCTCGATTGCACAATTTCTCTAACCATTCAAGGACAACCAACTGATTGCATCAAGAACTCAAAGAAGAAAAATGCAAATTATTCAATTTGATCTTTCCATTCATGCAACACTAAGATCTAATAGCTTCTGTCTTATGTAAGAACAACTTCTTGAAATAAAAAAGGTCAAGTCATATACACAATGCCATTAATATAGCATGGAAGACAAATTTTATTGATTTGAATATTAAACTTGTTTTCTGCAGGAGTGGATCTACTTCCTAAACATGGGTTCCAAGTTGGATATCTTTTATAGTGTAAAAACTCAAAGTATTTTGCCTGTGCCCCTTATAATTTACCAAGGCGAGTTTCCTACTAGTAGTTTAGAATTACTATTTATTTGTAGTTTATTTCCAGAAAAATGCTTCCTACATTGTGATTTGAGTTAACATTCTAACATTTTCTGAAGACTTCAAAAAATATAGTAGGAGTAGCTTTCATGTTGTTATTACCTTTTCTCTAAGAAACTGAACACACATAAATCCACATATATATACTACTAAAGAACTACTGATTTATATGCTTTAATAATACTTTCTGATATATCCAGCAGTTAAAAATATTAGATTTTGGGTATAGTTTCAGGGAAACTTAGAAGAACTGTATAATTAGTAACAATTTTGAATCTTGCATAGCTAGAATATGGATTAAAAGTGGGCCTGTGTATTATTTCCTTTTCCTTTTCTTTCTTCCCTTTGATTTTATGTTTCATTAATTTTTTCTCTTGGCATGCAAGTAAAGAAAGCCTTGTCGAATTGATAGAGGATCCTTCATATCCAAATACAACTTTGTCCTAGAATATTATTGAAGGTATTGTTTTTCCTAGAGTACTGTAACTCTTTCTTCCTATTACAAAATTAGCTTCGACCTAGGGGTTCTGATTGCATTATTTCATAGTGAGCAAAGTGATTCAACAAAAAATTTCAAAGTCTTCTAATTATTATATTGCTCTAGGAAATCTGAACAATAAGGAAGTAGAGGTATTTTCTTGACTTTCTATTTCAACATCATACGTAACATCATAGTTAGCTCTACTTGACTCATTCCAACTCCAAAACATGTTATTAGTCCTTGAGCATACAAATTCATTCAGGTTAATGATCACTAGAAAAAGAACATTCTTTTCAGTCGCACCTTAAATTACATGCTGTAGAATGCACAAAATCACATACTTTGTGGGGAAAGATTATTAGGAAGTCATCTTGTACCCTTCACTTGGTACCATCTATTCAATGATCAAAAATATAGGTCAAATTTTACACCCAATCACAGCTATTTGTTGGAACCTGACTATGATGATCAGGTAAAAGCTAATGGTATATTTGGATCACTGTAAGTTCAAATGTAGATTTTTTTCTATTGCTATTCAGTTGTGAGGGAACTCTCTTATAGATTCAACTAATGGTTAATTTGTCACTGTTTTAAGTCTAGTATTAATCATAAAACCTTTAAATGCCACTTATTTGACTGTCACATATGTTATCTACATTTAGAAATGGTAATATAGCTCAAATTTGTATTTCTGATAGGTACCCCAGTAACCCAACTAGAAGTATCACCAGTTACTAATATCTGACAGCTTTTCCTGGACTTTTGAAAGCAAAAAGGAATAAGTTGTTCATGGATTTTTAATGGTGCTTGAATAATCTGGTAAAGAAAATTGAAAGATTTGTTTCAAATATATAGCATTTATCTAACAGTTAGTGGATATACCTTTTCTAGGAAAGCTAATGGTCATTATTTCTTCAATACTGCACTCCTTAGGGACAGTTAGGTTTTTGCAAATCATTAAAGGATCTATCTTCAATTCTCCTACATTGTGCAAGAACTCATCAGTAAACTTTTTAATATTGCATATCTCAAATGGATGTTGGTAAGGCTGCTGTGTTATTCTGTAATGATCCTGCTAAAGTTTAACTTTTGTTCGCTATGCTAAGTCATTTAAAAAGGTCTTTTATACTTAGATTCCTCTATCCATCTTCTAGTCTATGAATAATTCGAGGAAGCATACTAATATTTTTGTAAGTATTATGAACTTATGATTTAATTGATGTTGCCTAATTAGGTTATTTTGTATTAGTTGAAAATTTTATAGTTGTGATGCAAATAAAGTTTGTAGTGTTATCCTGGTTATTTTACACCAATTGAAGGCTTTTATTTAAGGTATTGTGTATAGCTGTAATATTTTACTTCATTTGCATTATCAGAGGAATGTAAATTGTATCAAAATATTTTACGATAGCAATGGAATGGTGGATATTATGGTTATGTCGATAAATTGTATAATATTTTAGATAATTAAACTATAATTTGAGGATATTATGTAACTCATGATATGTTGATGCAAGAAAATACTGGAGTATTTTTTCCTCAAGAGCCATTGGAAAGGAAATATTATAATATACTTGATTTTAAGCATTCTATCATTATAAATAGGGTGCATGAATTAAATATAATTAATTAAAATATATTTAAACATTGATATAAAACAAAAATTTAACAAAATTTTATTTCTTAACACTTTTAACAAACCAATCAACATCAATGGCAATAGTAATCATTCCTTCATCTTAACCAACCATCATAATTATAATGATTATATCCATTCTCATACAAAAATTTAACAAAATTTTATTTCTCAACATTTTTAACAAACCAATCAGCATCAATGATAATGGTAATCATTACTTCATTTTAACCAACCATCATAATTATAATGATTATATCAAATTCCAATTCTTCACTATATTCATTCCCATTCCTATTCCCATTGCCCTCTGTGAATCAAACGCCCTTAGCCTTAAACATAGTCTTTTAGGTTGCGAAGATTTATTATCTTGTGAAATCAATAAATAAGTTAATTAAGGCTAAATATACCGGCTAATTAGGATACAACGTTAGTCCATTCACCCTAAGAAATTTCCATACTCATTTATAATTTTAGGCCAATCAAATAAGTGGCATTATTAGTACATTTTCATGAGAATGATTAACCAAAGCAATAAGGTAGGCAAATTTTTGTGTAAAAAAAAGTTGTATAATTTTAACTAAAATAACTATTCTGTTGGCCTTCAGGTTATGAATAGAGCTAGTAGCCAGCTGAGAATGTGATGTAGGTAAGTAACCGAATCAACACTCATCACAAATGTGTGCTTTTTTGTAAAAAGGCTATAATGATATTCCAACCAAGTAGCTTAATAACAACATGACTTAGTTGACTAACTGAATCGACATTTATCACAAATGTTTGCCTCCGCATAAAAGACTAGGTTCATGTCCTTAAAGAATAATCAACAAAAAGAATGTTTCAAATAAAAACCTAACAAACTTATTAGTAGCTTGATTTTTCATGAAAACCTACTGAGAAATAGCTACACTTTTGTTTTGGTTGAATGATTATCAATGTGTGTGTGCAAGTGATAGGGTGAATAGACTCAACATTAAAATTTTGGTTAGTTTTATATTGAGTCCAAGGTGCTTAAATGTAGATTTCATATGTCAATAATTTGAAACAACTTGAATTATTGTGTTTAGATTTAAATTATTTCGTGAAATTGAAGCCATTGTCTCATTTGTTGCATTGTGTGTTTTGTTCTTTGTTTTGTTTGTTGTTTTGTTTGCTTGGGGACAAGCAAACGTTTAAGTGTAGGGATGTTGCTAAGTGTGAAAAGCATTGTATTTTAGGTTATAGTTTGATATGTGTTTAGCCATTTATTCGATTGTTTAGTATGTGCTTAAGGTAGAATTATGTTAGTTTGTGAGTTATTTATGTTTTAAGTGTTTTATGGGTTAGAACAATCCTTTGAGCTTAAATATGATATTTTTGAGGTACCTTAATGTATTTGTTAGTGTTTCAGGGTCAACAGCGAAGAACGGAGAAGTTTCAGAGAGATTCAGGCCGAAACAACAACTTACGATTGTGACATATTAGGCAACGTTTGTGATAGAATCCCATGACATGACCCATGATCGTGGCATAACAAGCCACAATCGTGACACAAGGCTTAGATGTAGGCTATGGTCGGGCACAACCACTCCTAAACTTCACGTTTCGAGGGATTTTTTAGACCTTTCGGACCCTGAAAAAATCCCTGAACATAAAAGAACATAAATAGAACAAGAAGAACAAAGAGAAGAAGCTTTTGCATCAGCCACTTTTGAGAGAAAACCCTAGAGAGGATTGTTAAAAGATTGAGAAAAAGAAGGAGGAAGAGAGAAGCGAGAAGAAGTCAACAACGACATACTTTCCAAATTTGGAGTTTCCTAACGTCGCTGCCTCCTGTCTCCAAGATTGTATTTCCTGTTATTTTCCACTTTTATTATTATATATAATTGGGAATAGCAGTTTGATGATAGGATTGATGATAGGATTTGTGAATGTTGAGATATTATACACTCACCTACGGATTTTTTTATCTTTGATTTAATAAAATCTTATTGTTTTATGTTTATTGGATTTATTTTGATTGATTTCTATGATTGTTTAGTTCGGTAATAGACTGAGTGGGTGAATCAAATGAAAAATAATTAAATTGGGCTAACGAGAGTTAGGTGATTTAATAAGAAAGAGAAATTAATCAAATCGGTAATTATGTGAAGAGAGATCTCGCATAAGTTTCCAATAGTTTATTGGACAACTTCAGATCTAATTAGGGTTTTAGATAGGTTGTTAATTGATAAATTGCAATTTTTCATAATCTGATTAGGGTTCATAATTTAGTATTAATTTTTGTAACTCGAGGGAGAGTAATCAACCATAGGATCATCTAGAACCAATATTCCGGTAAATCATAATCAATTAGGTTAGTGTTAAAGATAGGTAAAAGTCCCTTTTCTCTCAATTGATAGTTCCTTAGGTTAATTCTTGAGTGTGTTACAATAGCTAATTTGTTAAGATTTTCATAATTGATTGTGTGATTGAATTGAATTCTTGTTTTAGTTTTGCTATTTTGAATTTTTTGAATTGTGTTGGCCTTAGATTTAGGACTAAATTATCCCACCTTATGAGATCGACACCTTAGGTATTATGTGAATGATCCGTGTGCTTGTGGATTATCAAGGTTAACAAATTAAAACTTACACACATCGAAAAACCACGATCAAGGTACTATCTTTCAGATTCTTTAATACATCATTCATGTTGAATGTCACTTGGTCATCATTAATCCGAAGGATCAGGTTCTTTTCATGGACATCTACCCAAGATTTTTTTGATGTTCTAGCATGGTATACCAAGATATGAAGGGTTTTCATCCTTTTTCTTAATTTCTTAGTCTTCTATAAGGTAGGGTTCAGTATGGTATTCCACTGGTTCTTTTTGCTCTTCCCCATTTCTAAGTGTTATAAGCTCATATTGTTCTCGTTGATATATTTCCATATTACTTAGAGAGTCTTCCACACTTCTCTTATAAAATTTAGGGAAAGCTATCTCACTTGAATCTCGAGATTGTGAATAGATGAGGCATGATTTTCTATTACTTGCTCAATTTACTCTTCTAGCCTCTTCTTACCCTCTTCTATGTCCATGAGCTTATCCAGGATCTTGTCCAATTTAGAATCCTATGAACTAGACTCACCTTGCTGAAATCCTAATAGGTCTTGATGTCTTAAGTGAGTCCCTACATTGTTAGAATAATAGAAAACTGGGTGGTTTTGCCACCCCGAAGTGTATATGTTCTAATAAGGATCATTACTTACCCAACCATACTGTATCTTATTGTGGTTCGCAAAAGTTCCTTGCTCCTTATAATATCTATCTTCCATCATTGTTCTTTCCATTTCTTCTTAGTATCTAGCTCTTCATATGTCTCATTCTCACTCTAAGATGTCTTGATGTGTCTCTACTTTACGCCCCAAACTTCTTTCTGTATCTTTATTATTATTTAAAACAAAAGATAGTGAAAAAGCCTTAGACTAAAGAACTAAACTAATCACCTCCCTAATAACAGCGCTAAAAACTTGATCGGGTTGTTTCGATGTGTTTAAGTTTTAATAAATACCCTCGATAATTCATGATAAGTTTAAGTTGCATTATGTTTTAGGGCTTAGTTTGTTAGGTATTTAACTATTAGTTTAATTGTATAGTATGTATTTAGGTTAGAATTGTGTTAGTTAGTTTGTTTAAGTTTTTTATGGGTTAGTACAAGTCTTGAGCTTAAATATTATGTTTTTGAGGCACCTTGATGTGCTTGTTAGTGTTTCAAGGTCAACATCGAAGAAAGAGAAGTTTCAGAGACACTCGGGCTGAATCAATGACCCACAATCATGGGCACAATAGGCCACGATCGTGACAGAAACATTGGAGTCAGCCCAACCATAATCGTGATAGAGGCCCAGGACACGATCGTGACAAAAGGTAAGATATGGCCCACAATAGTGGCCTATATCGGTAGACAAACAGGCACTCAAAAAAGACAAGTTTTGAGGGAGTTTTTGAACCTTCTGGACCTCAAAAAAATCCTAGGGCTGCCCAGAACACAAAAGGGCTTTTTAAAAACAAGACAAAGGAGAAGAGAGCTTTTGCATCAGCCACTAATTAAGAAACCTTAGAGAGAATTCATCGAGAGATTGAGAAAGAAAAGAAGGAGCAGAGACATAGAGAAGAAGCCTATACGAAGTGCTTCCCGAAACAAGAGGTTTCCCGCCGTTATTTCCTCCTTCATCCATTCCAATCTTATTTCCAGTTTATTTTTCAAATTTTATTATTATATAGAATTAGGATAGCCATTGATGAATAGATTGTTTATTTGGTTTTCCATGGTTGCATGCATCACTTGCATGTGGATGCAGCAGAAGTTTCAAAATCAAGATCCTGACACCATGACAACCCGGAAACCACAAGATCTAACATGCATGCAGAGATATGTATAAAAGAACATGAAATGTAAACTTTTTACTTTGTGTATCTCCTCCTTTCTTGTTTGTTCCCCTTGTTTGGGTTATTGCAAACACCAAACCCTTCCTTGATCTCCAAGAACACATAAATATGGAAAAAGAAACAATGTGTAAAGGCTATTTGAGCACTAAACTAGATGAGTTTTAGTAAATGCTCAACATGATGGAAGATAGGCCAAGAATCTTGTTGAATGCACTTTGATTCATGCAACAATTGCATGAATTGCAATAACAAGACTCAAGAGACTTCACTCTCACTCTAAAACTCTTATAGAGCCCTTATGCTATTACTTATGTGTGTAAGAAGTAAAAAAACCTCGTGCACATAAGTGAAGAACTCACTTATATGTCACTTCGCAGCTTCTACGACAATTATGGACCCTATGAAGCATGATTATGGACTGCTTAAAATAGGCCATACATACTTGTTTTTCATCTGATCTTTTATGCGTGTGACCCTTAGGTTCCCAATTATTTTAGGCACTTGAATTAACTATTAATTCAAGCATATCATTAAGGGTTTTATGATGCCTATTTACTAGAATATAAATGGATTAACATATAAACTCCTTGATAGTTTATTATCTAACTTATGAACCTTTCCATAGACAATTATCGTGCAATTTGTCCTTTCATTATACTATACCCCACTTAGCTCAGAGCATGGGCTATGTGTTAACTCCCACCAAACTGACTATGTCACATTTAGTCCAAGTGATGTTAGTTCTTGTCCTGAGATCTCATTGCTCTATATGTCATTGAAGACTTTTTATGACACATAATTGCTCTGACCAGAGACTCCCAAGTAATGACTATGACAAGAGGTCGTGAGCATCATCTCCTTCTATCAGGAGTGGTGAATTCTTTATTGGCTACCCAATGACCTTCAAATATAAATAGCTGTACCCAATCACCACCCTAAGAGCGACCTAGTCTTGAGGTAACAAGGAATTATGTCAAAGCATAGGATTTATATCCAAGATATCCTTAAGTACCTCAAGTCTAAGGATATTTGCACCATTGATATGATGAGATTAATCATTGACATTCGATAGGTCATCTATATGATAATCTGATAGCGGGTCATTCGATGTACTTACTACCCTTAGTAAGCGTCCACATATTAACTATAAACATCTCATGCTTACAGTTTATGAGATCCACTGCTTGATCAAGTCAAGGAGTATAATATGTGCTAGTCTATCTGGATTAATAATGTCCTGACTTATTAATCCTATGACTAGGAATTATTTAGATACTAATATAATTGCACATGATAGGAATCTCATTATCATGATCTCATCATGATTTCCTTTATGTTATGTTTTGTATCATAGGCTTCATTAATTTGATTTAAGATCAATATCAATTCATATATAAGCGAATATCAAATTAATGAAAAATGCCTTTCTCTTTATTAATAAAAATAAAGTTTGTACAAAAGTGCTAAAGGTGATTGCGTTTAGGGTACTACTCTAACAATCTCCCACTATACTAAAGCCAATCACCTTTGTATCTAATAACATAGACGAGTACACAAGAATCAAATTTTTTCTGAGGAAATGGCTTAGTCAAAGGATCAGCGATGTTCTGATCTGTAGGCATTCTCTCTATCTTCACATCACCTCTATTAATTATCTCCCTGATCAAGTGATATCTCCTGAGTATGTGCTTGGACCTCTGATGAGACCTTGGTTCCTTGGCTTGGACAAGCCCCATTGGTGTCACAATACAATAATATTGGGTCTACTATTCTAGGAACCACTCCAAGTTCTATGACGAACTTTTTGATCCAAATAGCTTCATTTACCGCTTCCGCAGCTGTAATGTACTCTGACTTGGTGGCCAAATTTGTAGTTGTCTCTTATTTGGAAATCTTCCAACTAACTACTCCACCATTCAGTGTGAAACATAACTTGATTGGGAATTGAAGTCATCCTGGTCAGATTGAAAATTGGCATTCATATGCCCGTTCATTACAAGATCTCCATTTCCATATATCAAGAATATATCCTTAGTCCTTCTCAAGTACTTTAGGATATTCTTGACAGCCACCCAGTGACCCTCACCAGGATCTGATTGATATCTGCTTTTAACACTTAGAGCATAAGATATATCGGGTCTTGTACATAACATAGCATATGATTGATCCTACTATCGAAGCATACAGGATTATACTCATGTGAGTCCTCTTATCTTGTGTCTTGGGACATATAGATTTCGAGAGTTTTATCCCATGAGTCATGGGAAGAAACCTTCTCTTGGACTTCTCCATTCTAAACCTACTTAGCACTTTTCTATATATGTTGACTGTGAAAGACCTAGCAACTTCCTTGATCTATCTTTATAGATCTTTATTTCCAATATATAAGTTGCTTCTCTAAGGTCTTTCATAGAAAAATTACGAGATAACCAAACTTTGGCTGATTGCAAACTTGAGACATCATTTCCTATAGGTAATATGTCATCCACATATAACACAAGGAATATGATAGCACTCCCACTAACCTTCTTGTACACACAAGGTTCATCATGATTTTGTGAGGTTTTGGATTGTCTCATCAAATTAGATGTTCCAACTCTTAGATGCTTGCTTCAATCTATAAATATATTTTTGAATCTTGCATACCTTTTTGCCATCTCTGAATATGAAGCCCTCCGGTTGTATCATATATACATCCTCAACTAGGTTTCCATTTAGGAAAGCTGTCTTCACATCCATCTACCATATTTCATAGTCATAATGAACGACAATGGCTAGGAGTATTCTAATGGATTTAAGCATAGCTACAGGGCTAAATGTCTCGCCATAGCCAATTCCTTGTCTTTGACGATAACCTTTATTAACTAGCTTTGCTTTATAAGTAATCACATTACTTTCCATGTCAATTTTCTTCTTGAAAATCCATTTGCACCCTATAGGTTTTAACCTTTAGGATGGGTCAACCAAAGTTCATACTTGGTTAACATACATTGAATCCATTTCAGACTTCAAGTTTGAAGCCATTTTTCAAATTCTGAACTCTTTAGAGCCTGTTCATTGGTTGTAGGCTCATCGTCCTTTATGATCAATACGTCATTGTGTTCACTTGAGAGAAATCCATATCTTTCTGTAACATTGTGTATCCTACTTGACCTACGAATATTTTATATGTCAAAAGGTTTAACTGTTTTCTAGTCTCCATAAACAACAATTTCGGGTTCAGGCAATTGATTTGCGTCTGTTTGACCATCATGAACTTCATAAAGTTCAATTTTGCTCCCACTATCTTCTCTTAGAGGAAACTCTTTCTTTAAAAGGACAGTGTGCTTTGAGACAAACACCTTTTGCTCTAAAGCATTATAGAACTGATATCCAATTATTTCCTTAGGATGTCCTATAAACAGACATTTATTAGACTTCACTTTAAGCTTATCTGATTGAATCTGCTTCATATAAGCCAGACAACCCCGAATTTTCATATGAGAAAGATAGGGCCTCTTATTAGTCCATATCTCATATGGAGTAATTTCAACTACCTTTGAAGGGACTCTGTTTATCACATAAATAGCAGTCTCAAGTGCATAACCCCAAAAGGATTTCGGTAGATTTGCTAAGCCCATCATCGACCTTACTATATTTAACAAGGTTCGCTTTCTCCTTTCAGTCACACCATTATATTGTGGTGTGTAAGGTGGTGTCCACTGGGACACTATCCCATTATCTTTGAGATAAGAATTCCTCGTTTAAGTATTCACTACCTCGATTTGATCAAAGTGTCTTAGTACTTCTACCAAGTTGTTTCTTTACTTCATGTCTAAATTGTTTGAACATTTCAAATGCTTCAGACTTGTATCTCATTAGATACACATA
>JANZXR010000002.1:31595330-31605944 GCA_027575705.1 Erythroxylum echinodendron
CGGGAAGGTCCCGGGACAAAAATTTTTGTTTTCCGCACCGTGTCCATGTGATGGGCACACCGGGATTTTCCTATAAAACTATGCCATGACCATGGCCTACGACTATGCAGAAAAAGGAAAGGTGTGAAAAAGTTAAAATAACTTTACCATTTTACCCTTTTTACCACCTATATATTCAGTTCTAACTTCACTTTCACCTTCACTTTCATTTTTATTTTATCTTTCTAGAATTCGACCATTCAAGCACTGTCCCTTCTCTCTAGAATTTTGTAACCTATAAATGTTTCCAATTTCTATCAAACTATGTCATGCATTAAGCAATCAGCCTGTCAGGAACCATATGGACAATAACAAGTTGTGGGACAGGTACGACTAAACCGAGCAACAGACTTCAGAGTACCCTTTCCAATTTACACCAAAGAGGAGGGTACTCATTTTCGTTCCCTTCGTTCTAGAAAAATTGTAGTTCGTAAATACTTTGACTTTGATACACCAGATAGTCTAGAATTGTGTAAGTGAGTATAACACCTAGTCGAGAGGATCCAGTGGGCTTAATTTATTTGATTTCAATTCCCTATTTATGAGGAGCTTACAGTAGAATTTTTCACAACCCTAACCTTTGACCCAAAAACATAAAAGAATTGTGATTTAGATTAGGAGGACGAGCATTTAAACTAAATGTTGAAATCATGTGCAAGTTGTGTGGATTCCCCGAATCTACCATCATCGATCAACATGATGACTTCCGTCCATCTCACTGGTAGAAGCTTACTGAAGTTGAGCGATTCTATGCAAAGAATGCTCACAACAACATCATACGGTCCTATGAAGACTTGTTGCTGCATAAATTTATGTGTCAGCTAGTCTTTGACAATACTGAAACTAACAAGTGATCTACTGAGGAACTCTTTATACTGTGATGCATAGACCACAATATTCCAGTTTGCACGTCCACCCATGTTCTCAATGCCCTTATTGCAACTCTGCGAAAGTAGAGCAACTATCTTGGAATGGGATACATAGCGTCTACCATTGCAGAACATTTGGTGTGGAGGGGATTAGTGGTTCACCTCCCCGACTTGCTTAATCACCATCATTTATTCCAAAATGAGATCATCCATTCTACAAACATGACATTGAGGGACATCATCCAAAAGATGCATGTTCGGATTAGGGCAAGTTAGGTGAGCTCGAGCTCGACACTACCTCGACAGGCATAAGAAGAATCCACAAGTGAAGAATCCAAGGATGAAGAGGAAAAAGAACAAGGTTGGAAGAAAGTGTTGGCTGCAATCATAGAGACCAACAAGACACTTGTAGAGATGGCGTAATAAGACACTTGCAGAGATGTTGGGATATTTGATGGATCCATTTGTATTTCGAGTCTCAAGGCATTTAATTACTGCCTCTGACACCATCACCACCTCCATCTCCTTAGGATTTATACCTAGCCTAATTTTTCTTTTCCAAATTAGTCTTCAGTTTTATTTTGTTTTTCTGTTTATTTTTATTTTTATTTGTTTACTGTCACTTTAATTTCTATTTTGTCTTTACTTATCATATGTGATGTGCCTCCTTCTCATAATAAGGACAATGTATTGTTGAAGTGTGGGGAGGGATTCTGTGATTTTGCTTTTGAATGTGATTTTGCATATTGTATATTAGTTATTAGGTTGCATTATGTGAACTATTTGAATGTGTCAATGGCTTAGATTAGCGAAATTTGTTTAATTTTGAACATAGTCTAGTAGTTGTGAATGATCATTAGCTTGCAAAATTAGTGAATTAGGGATTTTGGATAAATATACAACTTAATTAGGACTTAGTGTAAATTTAGCACATTCTAGGTTGTCACATTCATTCATAATTTGAGGCCCTTTAACTTAAGTGTTTTTCATGAAAAAAATTGTAAAAAATAACAAGGTAGGCAATAAAAAATGTTTTATTAATAAATTACTATTCTACTGACCTTCGGGTTATGAATGAAGCTAGTAGCCAGTTGAAAACGTGATAATAGCTGAGTAACCAGGTCAACACGCATCACAAATGTGTGCCTTCACATCAAAAGGCTATAGTGATGTTTCAACCAAGTTGTTAATAAATGAATTAGTCGAGTAACTGGATCGACATTCATCACCAACATTTGCCTTCGAGTAAAAGACTAAGTTCGTGTTTAAAAATAATATATAATAAAAAGTGTTCTTAATAAAAAACCTACTGGACTTGTAATAAGCTTGAATTTTCATGAAAATGTACTTCGGAATAGGTACAAAGTCTAAAGGAATAAAGAATTATTAATGTGTTTGTACAATTGAAAAGGGTAGTTAAATTAGCGTTTATATCCTGGTTAACTTGTATATTTAGTTCAAAGCCCGTTGACATACATTTTGTAAGTTAAAGATTAGATATAACTTGTAAGATTGTGTTCAGGATTAAATTTATTTCATGAAATCAAAGCCATTGTCTCATTTTTGCATTTTGTGCTTCGGGTTTATTATGTTTGTTGTTTTGTTTGCTTGAGGACAAGCAAACGTTTAAGTGTGGGGATGTTGATAGTTGTCAATTGCATTGTGTTTTAGGGTTTAATTTATTATGTATTTAGTATGAAATTGAGTGTTGAGTGTGTGTTTATGTATAAATTGTGTTAGTTTATGTGTTTAAGTGTTTTTTATGGGTTAGTATGAGTCTTTTATCTTAATTGTTATATTTTTGAGGTACCTTGATGGGCTTGTTAGTGTTTCAGGGTAAACAGTAAAGAATGAAGAAGATTTGATGAGTTTTTGAGCTAAAGACATAGCCCAAGATCGTGGCACAGTAGGCCACGATCGTGACAAACAAGGACGAGCTAAAGTAGCCAGGCTACGATCGTTCACATGGGGGCACGATTGTGAATGAAAGTTTCCATCCAGGCCACGATCGTGCTTATGGGGACATGATCGTGAGAGAAAGTTTAAGGCGTTATCCACGATCGTCCCCTGCATAGGGCTGAAGTAGAAACTCGACTTTTGTAAGATTTTTCGGACTATTTGGACCCCGACTTTGACCTAAAACACCTAACATATAAATACAACATTATGGGATAGATGAGTGAGCTTATGGAGAGTCTGAATAGAGCTAGCCACATTTTGGAAAAATCTAGAGAGTTTTTGAAAGATTTAGGAAGGAGAAGAAGGAAGAGAGACAATGAGACGAAGCTTGACGTGACATACTTCCCGAAATAAGTGGTTTCTCATTGTCATTGCCTCCACGATCCGCTTCAACAGTAGTTTCTTTGATTATTTCAATTTTATTTATGTATAAAATTAAGATATTTATTGAAATTATTAATGTTGAATGTTGATTATTGTCTATTCTCACCTTCGGGTTTTCAATTCTGGAGATTAATAAAGATTAATTGGTTGTGCTTTCTTTTGATTTAATTGTGATTCAAATTCTGCTTGTAATAATTCGACAGTAAACTGAGAGAAAGAGTCGAGTGAAAGTAATCGATTTGGGCTAACGAGAGTTAGGTGAATTGATAGGTTAAGAATGGGATCGAACTGGTAGAATCGTGTAATGAGAGATCAAGCATAGATTCCTAGTAGGTTAATAGACAACTTAAAACTAATTTAAGTTTTGGGTCAATCGTGAATCGAGAGATTGCGATTTCATAATTTAAATTATGGATCATCAATTAGGGTTAAGAATTATAACTCGAGAAAGAGTAATTCACCCTAGGACCATCTAGACCCATTAAGTCAAGAATTGCATAATTGATTAGGTTTTTGTTAATTTCGAATTAAATCCCCTTTCTCTAACTTGATAGTCTGTAGGTTAGTTTTGGAATTGGTTGAGTGGTTTGTTTTTGTATTTAGATTTCTTCAGCTCAATTCTTGAAATTAATTTTTTGATTGATTTATTTTCTACAATATTTTATTTCTTTTGAATTATTTATTTTAGTACGATCTTAGATTTTAGGACTAGTTTAGCCCTCTTCGTGGGATGTATACCTTAGCTACTACGTAAACAACCTATGCGTTTACAGAATTTACCAAGGTTATAAATATTAAAACTTAGAGCGTGTAACCTTACAATCAGTAATTTTTTCACCTTGCTTATTAAAGGGTAATTTGTCATCTTACCTAATAAGCAAGATTCATATGTTTCATATGATTCACAATCAGATGACCCTAATACCACACTTGTGTAACTTATTCATGTATCTCTCATATCTTGGATCCCTATTCAGAAACCAGTTTACTCATTCTTTGCATCTTCAATACGTGTGACCCATTAGGTTTCTAGTTATGTTTGCCATTTGAATCAACACTTAATTCAAGCAAGTCGTAAGCGGTATCAAGTAACACATCTTGATCCCTAATTGACCAGAAAGTCAATGTTTTAACTACGAACCCTTTCATAACCAATGTTTCCATACAATTCTTCCTTTTACTATCTATACCCCACTTAGTTCAGAGTATGGTTAAAGTGTCAACTCCCACTAATTTGTCTACGTCACGTCTAGCCTAAGTGATGTTAGTTCTCATCCCTGAGGATCATTACTCTATTGTATATGTCACTGAATACTATCTTCATGACATTTCCACTCTAGCCAGAGATTTCTAAGTAATGACCTCGACAAGAGGCCATAGGTATCATCTCTTGTTATCAGGAGTGATAAATCCTTTATTGACTACTTAATTACCTTTAAATACCTCAAGTTATACCTATGAGCAACCTCTAAGAGGCAATAAAAAATGGAGTCAAAGTACAGGATTAGTATCCAAGATATCCTTAAGTACCTCAAGTTTGAGGATATTTGTACCATTGTTACAATGAGACTATCATTAACACTAGAATAGATTATCCATATGATTGTCTCATGGAGGGTCATCCAATGTACTTACTGCTCTTAGCAAGCATCCACATGTTAAGTCTAAACAGCTCATACTTACAGCTTATGAGATCCACTACTTAATCTAATCAAGGAGTATAACATGTGTTAGTTTGTCCAGATTAATAATGTCCCGTCTTATTAATCTTATGACTTGGGATAATTTAGATACTAACATAATTACACATGATAGGAATCTCATTATCATGATTTCCTTTATGTTATGTAATGTATCAAGGACTTCATTAAATCAATTTATGATCATTTTCAATTTATAAAGAACATGAACATCAAATTAACGAAAAAGCCTTTTTATTAATAAAAAAGATTTGTACAATAAGTGTTAAAGGTGATTGTCTTTAGAACACTTTTCTAACAACCTCGCACTTGCACTAAAGTCAATCTCCTTTGTATTTAATACCATAGGTGAGTACCTGAGATGCATCTCTAGTTTGTCGATTCCTTAAAAGATCAATAATATTCTAAATGGTGGGCACTTTCTCTATCTTGACATCATTTTTACCAATGATTTCTCTAATCAAATGGTACAACCTAAGTTTGGATTTTTTATGAGACCTTTGTTCCTTTGCTTGTGCTATAGCACCATTGTTACCACAATACAACTGTACTTGGTCAATAATGCTAGGAACCACACTAAGTTCCATGATGAACTTAATCCAAACTGCTTCCTTTGCTGCTTTTGAAGTAGCAACGTAATCTGCTTCGGTTGTTGAAGCTACAGTTGTCTCTTGTTTAGAACTCTTCCAACTAACAACTCACCATTTAGTGAGAAAAATATCTTGATTGGGATCTTGAGTCCTCCCTGTCGTATTGGAAATTGGCATCTGTATACCCACTCATAACAAGATCTCCTTCTCTATATACTAAGAATACATCCTTAGTTCTTCTCAAATACTTAAGGATATTTTTGACAGCCACCCAATGACCCTCTCCAGGATCTGAGTGGCAACTACTTGTAACATTTAGAGTATATAATACCTCAAATCTTGTATATACCACAACATAAATGATTGATCCTATAACCAAAGCATAAGGGGTCACTTTCATGCGAGTCCTCTCAAATCGATAGTGTAATCCTATGCATCATAGGAAGATATCCTCTTGGATAGCACTATGCTAAACATCTTTAGCATCTTGTCTACGTATGTAGACTAAGAAAGACTAAGCAACTTCTTATATATATCTCTATAGATTCTTATACACAAAATATAAGTTACTTCTCTAAAGTCTTTTATAGAGAAATTCTTGGACAACCAAATCTTGACTAATTGTAAAGCTGAGACATTATTTCCTATTAGTAGTATGTGATCTACATACAACACAAGGAATACGATTTCACTTACACTACCCTTCTTATACACATAAAGTTCATTTAGATTTTACAAGAAACCAAACTCTTTAATTGTCTCATCAAATCGAATATTCCAACTCCTGGATGCTTGCTTCAATCCATAAATGAATTTTTGAAGCTTGCATACCTTTTCGCCATTATTAAAGAGATATGAAACCATCTGGTTATGTCAAGTACACATCCTCAGTTAGGTTTCCATTAAAAAAAACTATTTTCATATCCATTTTCCATATCTCATAATCATAATGAGCAGTAATGGCCAGGAGTATCCTAATGGATATAAGCATGGCTACAGGGCTAAATTTAAGGCCCCAAATTATACCCTAGTTGAAATGTTACAAGTTTGTGAAGGTAATTATGATAGGTGTTAAAGTTATGACATGATTGTAAGTTGTATATGTTTGAATTTTGGATTAATGGATTATACTTAGTGAATTGGAATTTATTAACACCATTAGAGACTGAGGTATGAAAATGTACATTTGGACTAAGAAAAGTGTCAAGTGGAAATACAAGTTGGTACATGGAAATTTGAATGATCAAGCCTATAAATTAGTGACATTTGGCATGGAAAATTAAGTGATAAATGGCATGATTAATAAATTGACAAGTGATAGCAATAAATGAGTAGCAAGTGGCCTAATGGAATTGAGGCATTTAGTGGCTTATATGGTGGACAAATGGGACACATGCAATGGTGACAAATTCTATGTTGTGAGAGTGACACCTAGCCACTTAGGTGTTAACCTTACAAGAATTTTCTGCAACCTTCCTACACTTTGCTCCTCTCCACTGAAACTTCTCAGTCCCTCTCAACTTTTAGAATTTTTCTTGATTTTGAATCAGCATCACTTGGAATCTTTTGTGTTGGTTGCATGAAAGGCTGGATTACTTAGTTCTTTGAAGAAAGAACTTGAAGTTAAGAAGGTAAGGGAATGCTAAACGTTATTGCATGTTATAATATGAATTATTTTATTCTTGAATTGGATAGAATATGTATTGAATTGATGATGAATTCAGGTCTGGAACATGATACTTATTTGATAGCTTTTACTTTGGATGTTGATACATGAAAGATTATGGATTGTGAGATGCTTAATGAATGATTTTTTTAATTTGTTTGGATCTAAACTTGATGAGGTATTGAGGCATGAATAACGTGGAATTGAAGTAGAATTGATGAACTATGGTGAAGGGGCGATGAAGGTGTAAGATGTGAGTTAACTGTAGTGGTTCCAATGACCAAACAACAGTATTTTATCCATAACTTGAGCTATCAATATCCAAATAGGGTAATTTTAATTGTAGATTAAACTATATACATATTTCTACAATTTTCATGAAGGAATAGAATTTTAGTTCTATATCTAGGGGTTCTAAAAGTTAGATTGAAATTGAGTTTTGGATTCTGTCATTGTTTGAGAATAGTCTATAGTATTTTGGGTATAACTCTAGGAATAATGAACCAAATTGTATTAAATTTAGTTTATTAGAAATTTAAGACATAGAGAAAAAAATTTTAGAAGAACATATTGCTTAGAAACCTCACTTTTCTGTGTCATAATGTCCATACA
The DNA here is from genome assembly GCA_027575705.1 of Erythroxylum echinodendron. Lineage (NCBI taxonomy): Eukaryota > Viridiplantae > Streptophyta > Magnoliopsida > Malpighiales > Erythroxylaceae > Erythroxylum > Erythroxylum echinodendron. The sequence continues at coordinate 31,603,150 of JANZXR010000002.1, forward strand.
AAACTGACTCGAAATCTGTCCTGAGAAAATCTGGAAAAAGGTGTAGAAAGTGACTGGAAACATTCTGGTGGCTTAACCCATAATCATAGGAAAGGCCATCAACGTGAGTTATTCTTCTTTTATGTGATGTTTGAAACAACAAATGTTAAGTTACTTTCCTATTATGCATTTATACTTGAATGGGACTTGAAAATGAACCTAGGTTATGTTAGATTAATTCAGTAAAAGTTAATTTAGTTATGGATTATTAATTGAGGTAATTATTTAAGGCATATCTGGTTAGAAAATAATTTGTCTAATGTTAAAATATATGGTTTGTTCAAGGATGAATGTGTCCTTATGAATGCAAGTTTACTTCAAAGGGTTTATATGATGTGAATTGAATATGATTGATTATTATTTGGAAATTTATGTGATTATATGTAAAGTGTAAATACATAATTCATTTAATCATACATTATTACAAATGTTTATGCTCATAAGGTATGTTAAGTTTGTTTGGATGTGCATGTATATGTTAAATTTGAGAAAAATGTAATAAAAACACATGTTATGCACTACATCTTTCGCATGAGATTCTAAGATCTGGAACAATTTGTTTTAAAACTGCCAAGTCCTAGTCGTGGGTAAATAAGCATGCCTAGAAGGGTCTGCAGCTACTCCTGTAACTAGACACTAAGGTGTCTTCTAGACCAGACACTTCGATGTTTTATGATTTTAGACAATTCTGTGCCTTTTGTTTCAGAGACTTAAGTCTCTTATGTTTCTGATACCAAACATGGGTATCTTCTATTATGATCCTGTTACCCACTTCTGTAAAAAGGATTAGTAAGCTAACATGTTTTGTATTATGATATTTGTTCAGTTTTGATATAAACAAGTTCTGATCCGATACAATATAAGATCTGATTTGATACAAAACATATTCTGATCTGATACGAGTCATATTTTTTACGTGAAAGGATTATATCCTATTTTGATATTCAATTTTGATAATTGTACATTTTTTTATGATATTTATGAGTTTTGTTCTGATGTAAGAATGTTCTATGTTAATGAATCATATTTTTTTCTGAGACATAATGTTTAGATTACTCTTTCATATGAACAATTAAAGATTATTGTGACATGATCTGAATCTGTATATATGAATTTTAAACGACTGTTAGAAATAGTCACCATTATGCATTCTGTTTAGTTATTCCCTACAAAGCTTTATGCTTAGCATGGTGGTTTTACCTCCATGTAGGTTCTAATAAGAAGGTTTAAAGACTGGGATAAAGACAATCGCAGAGGCAAAGAAGGATGTATTTTGTTTTGGAATATGTATATTTATGTTTCAGTTTAAGTCATACTTTAATGTAATGAGACATTTTGAATATCTGTTGGTAAGGTTTGTAATATCCTATAAATGATTTGTAATAACCTTACTACATGATGGATTTGGAACTTATGGCATGTATTGGAATAGTACACTATGTTTGATATGTTTTGTTTACAACAACATCTAATGATATATAATATATGTTTGCTTGAGTTTCTGGAAGTGTTTTGGATTGTTTGGCATGTTTTAGTTCTGTTTTATGTGGCATTTACATATCCTTCTAGGGGGTATATGAGTGTTACATAAATGTTTCATCATAGTTAACTCCTTATCATTGACGATAACCTTTAGCTACAAGCCTAGCTTTATAGGTAATTACATTACGCTCCATGTTGATTTTCTTCTTGAAAATCCATTTACACCTTATGGGTATCCCTTTGAGTGGGTCAAGCAAAGTCCACATTTGATTTTTCATACATGGATTCCATTTCTAATTTCATCACTTGAAGCCACTTTTCAGATTCTGAACTCTTTAGAACTTTTTTATAGGTAATAGGCTCATCATCTTCCATAAACAATATGTCATTATGTTCACTTATGAGAAAGTTATATCTTTCTGGAACATGACTTATCCTACTTGACCTATGAACTTCTTCTGTATCAAAAGATTGAACTATTGTTTCATCATTATAGACAACAATCTCAAGTTTAGGCAATTGATATGGGTCTATTTTAGCATCTTGAACTTATATAAGTTCAATTTTTCTCCCACTGTCTTCTTCTAGAAGAAACTCTTTCTCTAAAATGATAGCATGCTTTGAAACAAACACCTTTTGTTCCAAAATATTATAGAACCAATATCCTATCGTTTCTTTAGGATATCCTATAAATAGACACTTGTCAGATTTAGCTTCTAGCTTATCTACCCGAATCTACTTCACATAAACTGGACAACCCTAAAACTTTCATGTGAGAAAGATAGGGTTTCTTGTTAGTCCACTTCTCATATAGAGTAATAACAACTGACTTTGAAGGGACTCTGTTTAACACATAACCAACAGTCTCGAGTGCATATCCCCAAAAGGATTTTGAAAGATCTACTAAGCCTATCATTAACCTCACCATGTCCAACAAGGTTAAGTTTCTCCTTTCTGCCACACCATTGTGTTACGGCAGATAAGGCGGAGTCCACTAGGATATTATCCCATTATCTCTGAGATAACTTAGAAACTCTTGGCTTAAGTATTCACCACCTCAATCTGATCGAAGTGTTTTAATACTTTTTCCCATCTATTTCTCTACTTTATTTCTGAATTCTTTGAATTTTTCAAAGGCCTCAGATTCATGTCTCATTAGATATAAATACCCATATCGTGAATAATCATTGATGAAGGTAATGAAGTATATGAAACCACCTTTGGCATGTATGGACATTGGACCACATACATCTGAATGTATTAAGTCCAATAGC
>JANZXR010000002.1:31608531-31623224 GCA_027575705.1 Erythroxylum echinodendron
ATTGCATAATAATTATTCCATGGATTTTATCTTTATGATTAATAATTAAATAATTAATAAATACACAAAGATAAAGATTGCCTTTTATTGAATAATAATAATGTTATACAAATAAAATTACAACCAAAATAAATTGGCTACAAAGGCATAAACTAACATGATTGTGTATAAAGGCTATCATATAAAATTGAACCCAATTAATTAAAGTGGTCTAATATGGTTATGGTATTTTTGGGCTTTATGCATCTATTTTAAGTGTGAGTTTTATATGTGTAGAGACCGGATTTATAATTTCTAGTTTTATGATGGGCCACACTAGAAATTAATTTAGGGTTTTATCCTAATAAAAGTAGTTATGGTGTCCAAATTAAACGTACGCACAATTCCTTCTGACATTCCATCATCAGAGAGAAAATAAAGAGTTAGGAAAAACTCTGCAAAAGGTTACGTTTTAATTTGAAAGATAAACCGCAAAACTCCAGTGTAAATTTCACAATAGATTCAGACATACTTTCACTTTTATTAATTCTTTATAATGTGATATAAACAAATTCTATTTTAAAAGGATTAAAATCCTACAAGTGATATCATAACCTTGTTCATAATTGGATCATAAAAAATGGTTGATCTTTGTCTTCTATAATCTTGAAATTGTTTTTATATGAATTTGGTTAAAAAACAATCAGGCTTTATTATTATTATTTATAATATTTTAAAAAAGGAGAAACCGCCAAAACAGTTGACGGTAAGCTGTGTTGGACAAGTTTTCAAAAGCCTTAAATCTTTAAGATAGTGGTTTTTAATAACGTTGATTGATAAAAAGAAGCGAGGAACATTACACGTATGTTTTTTGTTAACTATTCAATGCTTTATGTAGAGTCCGATTATGATTGGATTTTTCAGAAGGTTGCTTTCAAAAGTCTTTCGTCTTTATCCAATAAATAATAAATGTACGTTAACCATGGGAAAATACATTGACCATTGGATTGTTGTCGTATTAATGTAGATAACTCTAAGGTATATACATTGTCCTGACTAACATATGTCTGAGAAGTTTGTCTCTGATCAGAAAACTTTATCAGTAAAAGATTCTGACATATCATCTGAATATATTTGATAGCCATAGTCTATTATTTTTCCCATGTTGGTGGATTCTTGCATAAGAGCTTAGATAAGCTTGATGTGTAGGCTACCACATATGGTATGAAATCTCTAATATAATTGACAATTGCAAGTATTGTTGGATCTGATTCACAGCGAGATTTTACCAAAAATAACCCTAAAGTTTTAACATCTTGGAAAGTTTTAAATTTATACTTTTTAGTATGCATGTTACATGTTAATATTATGAGGAATGAGTTTTGGGTCCAAAATTTATAATTTCTAATTTGATTTGTAAAATTTTGACCCAATTCTTAATTTGAGCTGATAGGATTGTTAGTGTCAGAGTATCAACAGAATTGGAGCTGTGACACTTTCATACAACTTATGCAAAATTTGAGTATTTTCATTTTATATTTTGGTAATTTAAAGAAATATGTAGCATTTGAAATTAAATTAATTAAAACAACTTGTTGCCAAAGTGACCTCTCTTATGAAAATTAATTTAACTTAGTATTTTAAAAAGTTTTATGTGTATGTTATTCATGCGGATATTAACTAGTCCAAAGGAAAATTAATATTTAGCCTGAATTGCATATACACTTATGGTGGTAAATGCGTGACAATTATTTAGTATAACATGTGAGCATTAAATCGGTCCAAAAAAAGGTTTATTATTTAACATGCCTTATTGCTAGTATTTGATCACTACACCAAGGTATCACTTACAAGTTAGTATTTCTATCCAAAGACTAAATATTAATGTTGTGCTAGGAATCTTATGATGGGGCCCTACCATTATCTATATATAACTAATTTGGCATATTATAGTGTTGTCTATGTGAGTAATTAGATTTTGTTTATTTTCTTCTCTGTTCAATTCTTGGTTCTACTGCAAATATCTCTGCTAGTGTTAATTCAATTCTTATGCTCAATGGCACCAATTTTTAAGTCATGGAAGGAGAACGTTTTGATTGTTCTCAGAGTCACGGAATTAGATCTTGCTTTATAAGTCGATTAACCTGATCCACTTACTGGTGAGAGTACCTCTGATTAAAAGGGGGAGAAGGAAAAGTGGGAAAGGTTGAATCGTAAGAGCTTGATGATCATGAAACATACCATTCCATAAGTTTTTCGGGATACTATGTCCGATCAAATTACTATAGTTAAGGGTGTCCTTGAGGATCTTGAGAAAGATTTTCCAGAAATGAAATGGATGAACAAGTACACTTTTAGCAAAACTTATCAAAATGAGATATGTAGGAAAAGGAAACAAAAGAGACTACAATATGGAAATGTCTCACATTGCTTCAAAATTGAAAGCATTTAAGTTGGAATTATTCGAAGCCTTATTAGTGCATCTGGTTTTGATATCTCTTCCAGCATAGTATAGTCAATTCAATGTGAGCTATAACTGTCAAAAAAGATACATGGTCCCTTATTGAGCTCATCCCACATTGTGTCCAAGAATAGGAGAGGTTAATGTTGGCCCCCAAATTTTTTTTCTTGATGAATAAGCATGATTTAAGTTAATTATGAGGTCTTTATGGATTTATGTTGTGGAGTTAATTTTTATGTTAATGTTAGTAAGATTTTATGACATAGGTTAATTGAATTAAAGTGTTAAGGTAGTAAGATTGCGTGAAGGGCATTTTGGGGAGATCAATTAAGGATAAAAGATGCAAGGCATATAAGGAAGGGTAGGAATGACTTTTACCACTCATTAAGGGCAAAATTCGAAGAGGAAAAACTGTGTCTTGTGTATTAGAAGAACAAAAACGAAAATGGGAGAGAAAAGAAGGGAAAATAGTGAAAGAGAGAAAGAAAGGTGGATAATAGAAAGAAGAAAGAAGAAAAAAGCTAGGTTTCATCTTTTCTTAGTCTTTAAAAGTAATTTTGAGGTTGTTCAAGAAGGGAAAAAGAAAGAGGAAGGGAAGAGCTTTCAGTAGAGCCAAGAAACTCTTTGATTGGTGAAGATTCAAGGTAAGTTCATATGTAATCCTTTGGATTTTTGAAAGGGTTTTGGTTCAAAGAGCTTAAGAAATGTATGGGTTTAAGAATTCTAGGATCAATTTTAGTGAATATGTTTTGTGGGTTCTACAATTTGAATCCCTTTTGAATGGGAATTTTCGTTTGTGATAAAAGGGAATCAAAGAAGGCAAGAGGAGCAAGAGGAAAGGCATTTTTGAGCAAGTCTCTTAAGCAAGGAAAACTAAGGTAGGTTTCATGTTTATAATTGGATAATGAGCCATTATGTTTCCCTTTTAGTCAAGAAAATAAAATGATATTGCATGGCTTTATGATTGTGGCAATTTATTGCTTTGAATGATTTGAGAAATTGCAACGTGCTTGATATTTGAATTTGGTTGATGAAGTGTGAAATGATGATGGAATTGCATATGAAATATTTTATGTTCATGAAAGACATGTTTTCAAAATGTGCCATTTGGGCAATTGGTTTACAATTCATGAATTACATGTTATTTGGGTTTGGTGTGATCAATTCAAAAATGTCATATGCACGTTGACCAAGTTAAAGGCTTCTCCCGCCTGCCCGCAAGTGGCACAGAGCTCCTTTATAGACTCCCTCAAGTTTATGACTACACAAGACATTATGTGGAATTGTGTAGTTCGTCATGTTTATGGACTTACCCAAATCATTCTGATGTGTTTATGTGTACATGATATGTTGGCAAGATTGATGCATACATGATTTGTTTTATTATGAATTTGGTTGAAAAGTTAAGAACCATGTGTTTTATGATTCAGTACAAATTGTCTATGACAATGAATATTTTTAAATGGTTTTGCTTGTTATTTGTTATAAACTTGTTACCTGTGAGCTTTTAAGATCACCACCTTTTCGCCCCATCTTTAGATGAAGAAAATGAGATCGAGTAACCAAGAGTCGAGCATCACTCTATTTTTGCAATGATTATGTACATTAAGTTAGATTTTGTAAAACCAAGACTTTAGATGTATTTCGAGAATTATTGAGTTTGGTATCTTTTCTATTTTGAATTTTGGATATCGATGATGTAATGTGGCTTGGAATGCCATTAAGATTTTGTAAACTTCTATTTTATTGTTAATGAAATATAGATGATGTGGGTTGAAATTAGATTTACTTGAAAAAGTTATCCAATTGAGAATACATATAAGTGAGATATTATGGAAAAAGGAAAGATAGGGTTTTTGTGAATGATGAGAATTAGTTGTAAGGGATGAGTCGAAAGAGTAGAAACTAGGGAGTTTAATGAAGTAAAGTTGGTAGTTGAAAGGTTATGCTCATGACTTTCCAAGTTGTACATGAAACTTTCAAGTTTTTCATAAGGGTCAAATCTCGTTCTGACTTCAGTGAACAATATGGATTGATCTAGGCTGAATTAGACAAAGTTGTCTTCTTGAAAGTTGTATATTCTTTATCTAGCCTTCCAATGACATATAGTATGAAATTTTTGGACAATGGGGTTGAGAGATATGTTTTTTTACAAGTTAGTGATGTTGTACAGGGTGTATGCTGGACACATTATGGCTTTTCTTTACTTGAGTTAACAGAAAATGATTTCTATGGTGTTTTGAAACGAAATAATTAGTGTGATAAGTTAGAGATAAAATCAAGGTGATAAAGGGAGTTGAATGTATGCTGAATTATTGAAGAAGGTATTGACATGGCTGATGTTATATCTGTGTGATCATATGAAGAAAGTTATGATGAATGTGCATAAGTTTGAATATTATGTTTTTAGGATGATGATCATACACAGATTATGAATTGATTGTAAATGATGTTGAATTGAAATGGAAGTGAAAATGATGAGGAAAATGAGTTAGGAATGATAGATGTGTCATGATAGCTTGTAGGAGTTAGAAATATAAAATTTAACGCGTAACTGTCTGTTAGACGGACGCGATGTCTGTTGGGCAGACCTTTTTGGGTATTCCAGTATTTCTGCTTCGTGCATGTCCCTTTAAAGGGATGGGAAATATGTCTGCTAAGTGGACCTTCTCGGTTTTTTTGTGTCCCATCTCAGTTCCTGTCCATTTGAAGGGACACATGTCCGTTAGGCGGACCTTATCGGGGCAGTTTTGAAAATGTGCAAATTTTTGACCGTCTAGATGGCAAAAATCTCTCTTCGGGTCATCACAAAAGTTGTAGAAATTGAAGTTCTCTTTGAAAACATACTTAAATGTCCTTGATTTGACATCCATACTGAAATTTATGCTTTTTGTCCCAAATCATGTACATTTTATAAGTTGTGGGCTTATCGTTGCTTATCTATGATACGTCTAGGCTTTAATGGAACTTGAAAGGTACTTAGTTGGTTGTGGAAATAAGAGATAAATCGAGTGATGTGTTTAGGGTGACAATTGAGGATATGAACATAATAATGGATTGTCGTATGTCAAGATCTCAGTGGATGTTTGGGATGTTATGAGAAGGAAGACGAACCTAATTGACTAATGAGGTTTCATCAAAAGGACCCTACAACGTAATGTGCTCAAGTATGACTTATGGACGTTGGGCTTTGAAAACGGGGTCCAACAGATGTGACATCAGAACAATAAGTTAGGCTCTGAAAACATAGTCTAACAAGTTTGGTATCAGAGCATGAGTTAGACTCCAAAAACAGGGTCTAACAGGTTTAGTATCAGAGCCCGAAATTAGGATCTTACATGGGCAATTTTCGAAATATGTTCCAAGTTACATGCATTTTAGTCATGTCATAGGAGACAGTAGCGACTGATCCTTAGTCTGAGTCGTATGTGTATAAGTCACATACGTGAGTAATTGTTAAGAGTTTGAGCTAATAGAATTAGTGAGAAAACTGACACTCTTTTGCGATATGGGAAAATGAAAGTTATGGATAAATAGAAATGAGAAATAGTATATGGGTAAATATGATAGATAATGATTCAACGTATTTGCATTGGGGGATGCATTATTGAATATGACGTCAATATGGCACTGTGGTGATATATCCCTGAATGTAATATAGATGTGAATGTACTGTCATAGATTGTTGAGGAAAATATAAATATAAGTAGAAATGATGAGATTAAAAGTGTACAAGCCAAGGCGAAAGAAAATAAAATTTCTATGACCTGTAGAGGTTAAACTTGGATTTGAAATAAATGTCAGATAAATGTGATAGCAATTATGATTTAGCATAAGAATATGTCTGTGATATTAAATTAGAATGTCATGATGATTCTTTATCTATAATTTTGAATGGATTGAGGATATACATATGAAAAATCAAATAAATAATAATAGGAAAATGAGATAGAAATGAGGGGAAAAAAGGGGAATGGAGTAGACACAAATGACTTTATAAGAGATAGTAATGTGTAGTAAGGAGAAAGTTGGAAATGCATATAAGATATGATTTTATGTATGAATGATATAAAGAAAAAGATGACAAATGAAATGAGAAGAGTTGACACATTTAATATGGTAGTTGAACCATTAAGATATGATGTAACATTAGAAGAGGTAAACCCTAGAAAATTGGAGTATAATTAAGGTTAAAATGTGTGCTAATGCAAGGAAGAAAGTACAGGGAACGATAATGGCCTGAAAAAAATGGGTTTTTGTTATGATCATGGCAGGGATGCCTAATCGTGGGTGAGGATAAAGAGAGAACTATTATCTAGGACCAATGGAGATCAAAGTATCATTTGTGTAAGATATAAATTGGTGTTGGTTGGAAATAAATTTGTGGACAAAATGGGATGAATTTGATGATACACAGCTAAGCATATGTGACAATAAACTTGTCTACTACTTCATTGAGTTTTCGTAACTAGAACATTATGACCTTGTAAAATTCAAAAGTGAGTAATGGAGTCCTATTCCTGACAGAGACACAAGCATAAAATGTAGAATACGTTACTGAGAGTGTATGCATTATGTTTGATGTAAAGTTCCAACTCTGTGATTAGATTCTTGACTTTGAGGTGAAATTATTGCTAATATGAGGAGACATACCCCTGCCTCTTGATCAGTCAGGTAATAATTTCGAGGATAAAATTCTTCTAAGAGGGGAAAAATATTGGCCCCTAAATTTTTTTCCTTAATGAATAAGCATATTTAAATTAATTATGAGGTCTTTATGGATTTATGTTGTGGATTTAATTATTATCCTAATGTTAGTAAGATTTTATGACATAGGTTAATTGAATTAAAGTGTTAAGGTAGTAAGATTGCATGAAGGGCATTTTGGGGAGATCACTTAAGGATAAAAGATGCAAGGCATATAAGGAAGGGTAGGAATGAATTTTACCACTCATTAAGGGCAAAATTCAAAGAGGAAAAAGTGTTTCTTGTGTATCAGAAGAACAAAAACGAAAATGAGAGAGAAAACAAGAGAAAATCGTGCAAGCGAGAAAGAAAGAAGAGAGTTTCGGCCAATAGAGAGAAGAAAGAAGAAAAAAGCTAGGTTTCATCTTTTCTTAGTCTTTAAAAGTGATTTTGAGGTTGTTTAAGAAGGGAAAAAGAAAGAGGAAGGGAAGAGCTTTCATTAGAGCCAAGAAACTCTTTGATTGGTGAAGATTCAAAATAAGTTCATGTGTAATCTTTTGGATTTTTGAAAGGGTTTTGGTTCAAAGAACTTAAGAAATGTATGGGTTTAAGAATTCTAGGATCAATTTTAGTGAATTTGTTTTCTGAGTTCTCCAATTTGAATCACTTTTGAATGGGAATTTTTGTCTTTGATAAAAGGGAATCAAAGAAGGCATGAGGAGCAAGAGGAAAGGTATTTTTGAGCAAGTCTTTTAAGCAAGGAAAATCATGGTAGGATTCATGTTTATAATTGGATAATGATCCATTATGTTTTCTTTTTAGTCAAGAAAATAAAATGATTTTTCATGGCTTTATAATTGTGGCAATTTTTTGTTTTTCAATGATTTGAGAAATTGCAACGTGCTTGATATTTGAATTTGGTTGATGAAGTGTGAAATGATGATGGAATTGCATATGAAATATTTCATGTTCATGAAAGACATGTTTTCAAAATGTGCCATTTGGGCAATTGGTTTACAATTAAAGAATTACATGTTATGCGGGTTTGGTGTAATCCATTCAAGAATGTCATGTGCACTTTGACCAAGTTAAAGGCTTTTCCCGCATGCCCGCAAGTGGCACAGAGCTCCTTTATGGACTCCCTCAAGTTTACGACTACACAGAACCATTATGTGGAATTGTGTATTTTGTCATGTTCATGGACTTACCAAACCATTCTGATGTGTTTATGTGTACATGATATGTTGACAAGATTGATGCGTACATGATTTGTTTTATTATGAATTTGGTTGAAAACTAAAGAACCATGTGTTTTATGATTCAATTAGAATTTTGGATGACAGTGAACATTTTTAAATGGTTTTGGTTGTTATTCGTTATAAACTTATTACCTATGAGATTTTAAGCTCACCCCTTTTCGCCCCATCTTCAGGTGAAGAAAATGAGATCGAGTAACCAAGAGTCCATGCATCACTCTATTTTTGCAATGTTTTTGTACATAAAGTTAGATTTTGTAAAACCACGACTTTAGATGCATTTTGAGAATTATTGAGTTTGGTATCTTTTCTATTTTGAATTTTGGATGTCGATGATGTAATATGGCTTGGAATGCCATTAAGATTTTGTAAACTTCTATTTTATTGTTAACGAAATATGGATGATGTGGGTTGAAATTAGATTTACTTGGAAATTTTATCCAGTTGAGTTGATGAACTTTGAACATGAATCATTGATATATATATATATACATATAAGTGAGATATTATGGAAAAAGGAAAGATGGGGTTTTGTGAATGATGAGAATTAGTTGTAAGGGATGATTTGAATGAGTAGAGATTAGGGATCTTAATGAAGTAAAGTTGGTAGTTGAATGGTTATGCTCATGACTTTCCAAGTTGTACATTGAAAATTTCAAGTTTTCATAAGGGTCAAATTGGGTTCTCACTTCAGCGGACAATCTGGATTTACCTAGGCTGAATTAGACAAAGTTGTCTTCTTTAAAGTTGTAGATGATTTTTCTAGCTTTCCAATGATATATAGTATGAAATTTTCTGACAATGGAGTTGAGAGATATGTTTTTTACAATTTAGTGATGTTGTACAGGGTGTATGCTGGACACATTATAGCTTTTCTTTACTTGAGTTAATAGAAAATGATTTCTATGGTGTTTTTAAACATAAGAATTAGTGTGATAAGTTAGATAAAATGAAGATGAAAAAGGGAGTTGAATGTGTGCTGAATTATTGAAGAAGGTATTGACATGGTTGATGTTGAATTTGTGTGATCATATGCAAAAAGTTATGATGAATGTGCATAAGTTTCAATGTTATGTTTTGGGGATGATGATCACACATAGATTATGAATTGATTGTAAATGATGTTGAATTGGAATGGAAGTGAAAATGATGAGGAAAATGAGTTAGGAATGATAGATATGTATAAGACGGGTCACGATAGCTTGTAGGAGTTGGAAATATGATATTAACCCGTAACTGTCCATTAGACAGACTCGATATCCGATAGGCAGACCTTCTCAAGTATTCCAGTATTTCTGCTCATTACATGTCCCTTTGGAGGGACATTTGTCCACTAAATGTACCTTCTCATGTTTGTTTGTTTCCCATCTCAGTTCATGTCCATTTGAAGGGACACATGCTCGCTAGGCGGACCTTCTCGGGGCAGTTATGAAAATGTGCAAATTTTTGACCCTCTAGATGGCAAAAATCTCTCTTTAGGTCCTCACGGAAGTTGTAGAAATCGAAGTTCTCTTCGAAGACGTACTTAAATGACCTTGATCTAACATCTATATTGAAAGTTATGATTTTTGTCCCAAATCATGTATATTTTGTAAGTTGTGGGCATATCATTGCTTTTCTATAATACATTTAGGCCTGAATGGAACTCGAAAGGTACTTAGTTGGTTGTGGAAATAAGAGATAAATTGAGTTATGTTTTTAACGTGACAATTGAGGATATAAACATAAGAATGGATTGTCGTATGTAAAGCTCTCAATTGTGGATGTTTGGGATGTTATGAGAAGGAAAACGAGCCTAATTGACTAATGAGGTTCCATCAAAAGGACCCTACAAGGTAATGTGCTCAAGTATGGCCCAAGATCGTTGGACTCTAGAAACAGGGTCCAACATATGTGGTATCAGAGCAATGAGTTAGACTCCGAAAATGGGGTCTAATAGGTTTGGTATCAGAGCATGAGTTAGACACCGGAAACAGGGTCTAATAGTTAAAGCATGACAAGGCAAAAAGTGATCACTTAGCTACAGCGTATAAGGACAAAAGGAACAAAAGAAACAAAACTAAGGAAACTGTGTTTTTAGCAACACAAAAGAAATAGCAAAAGGAAGAAAATCCGAAAGGTTGTTTCTTCTGTAGAGCTGAAGTTCATGTAAAGAAGTAGTGTGTCAATTATCATGCATGGCGTGCAAAGAAAGGTATGTTTCTTATTTTGGTTTATTCTCAGGTTAATTTGAAAAGTTGTTGAAAATCAAGTGTTGATGAAAGATATATCTATGCTATTGATAATAAGCCAGTAGGAGTTGAAGCAATAGGGACCTTTAGATTATTGTTAAGAACTGGATTTTATTTGGATTTAGTTGAGACTTTCATTGTAATGTCTTTTAGACAAAATTTGGTTTCTATTTTTGCTTTGGACAAACCCAATTATTGTTGTTCATTTGGAAATGGAATATTTAGTTTTGTTTAAAATTCAAATTTAGTTGGTGCCGGCTCTTTATCAGATCACGATAATCTATATATGCTTGACACTAATGCTTTATTTAATGAAGCCTTGCATGTGGGTACATAAAGTTTAAAGCGTAAATTAACTAGCGAGAATTTTGCCTCGTTGTGGCATAAGAGATTAGGTTACATCTCTAAAAGGAGAATTGAGAGACCTATGTCCAAAGGAATTCTCAATCCCCTTGATTTTACAGATTGTACTACTTGCATTAATTGCATTAAGGGGAAACAAACAAATGTCAGGAGATTGGGTGCCAATAGGGCTTCAGACATCTTAAAACTTATCCATATAGATATTTGTAGTCCATTCCCTAAGACGTCTTGGAATGGTCAACTGTATTTTATAATGTTTATAGACAATTTCTTGTGATATGGCTACCTTTATCTCATCTATGACAAATCATAATCTTTGGACGTATTCAAAAGCTTTACGGATGAAGTCGCGAACCAACTGAACAAAAGGATTAAAAGCATAAAATCTGACCGTGGTTGCGAGTACTACGATAGATATGACGGATCAGGTGGACAATGTCTAGAACCATTTGCTAAATTCCTAGAGGAATGTAGTAATGTCCGATAGTACACTATATGGGGTTTGCCTAGCATGAATGGTGTTGCTAAAAGATTAAAAAAAACGTTTAAGGATACGGTGCGGAGTATGATTAGCCATTCTATCTTGCCAGAATCACTCTGTGAATAAACACTAAAGACTGCAGCATATATACTCAACAGAGTTCCAACTAAAGCAACTGATAAGACCCCTTATGAACTTTGTATAGGCAAGAAGAGTTTAAAGCACTTGCACATTTGGGGATTTCCAGCTGAGGCAAGGCGATATAGGTTAAATGAAAAGAAACTGGGCTCAAGTACTATCAGTTGTTACTTTATTGGATATTTTGAAAGATAAAGGGGTTATAAGTTTTATGATCCCACTACTAAGGTGTAATATCCCGTTATCTTTCGGAGGTTAGAATAGTAAATATGAGTGATTAATAGGAGCTTAGAAATGCATTTTTCATGCTCATACATTATATGATATGCTCATATTCATGAATATTAAATTTTTACACATGAAAATAATTGTACATGCATTCATAGACATTCCGGGTATAATTGATTTATAATTGAATTGTGAATGTGATTTTGTGGAGTTAATTATGATGTTAATGTTATTAAGAATTTACGACTTAGGTTAATTGGATTAAAGTGTTAAGGTAGTAAGATTGCATGAAGGGCATTTTTGGGAGATCACTTAAGGATAAAAGATACAAGGCATATAAGGAAGGGCAAAATGGGTATTTTATATTCATTAAAGGTATAAGTGAAAGAACAAAAGTAGCATTTTGGAGAGATCACTTAAGGATAAAAGATGCAAGGCATATAAGGAAGGGTAGGAATGACTTTTATCACTCATTAAACGCAAAACTGGAAGACCAAAAAGTGTGTCTTATGTGTTAGAGGAACAAAAAAGAAAATGGGAGAGAAAAGAAGAGAAAATCGTGAAATAGAGAAAGAAAGGAGAGAGTTTCGGCCAATAGAGAGAAGAAAGAAGAAAAAAGCTAGGTTTCATCTTTTCTTAGTCTTTAAAAGTGATTTTGAGGTTGTTTAAGAAGGGAAAAAGAAAGAGGAAGGGAAGAGCTTTCATTAGAGCCAAGAAACTCTTTGATTGGTGAATATTCAAAGTAAGTTCATGTGTAATCTTTTGGATTTTTGAAAGGGTTTTGGTTCAAAGACCTTAAGAAATGTATGGGTTTAAGAATTCTAGGATCAATTTTAGTGAATTTGTTTTGTGAGTTCTCCAATTTGAATCCCTTTTGAATGGAAATTTTTGTCTTTGATAAAAGGGAATCAAAGAAGGCAAGAGGAGCAAGAGGAAAGGCATTTTTGAGCAAGTTTTTTAACCAAGGAAAGTCAAGGTAGGTTTTATGTTTATAACTGGATAATGAGCCATTATGTTTTCTTTTTAGTCAAGAAAATAAAATAATTTTTCATGGCTTTATAATTGTGGCAATTTGTTGCTTTTCAATGATTTGAGAAATTGCAACATGCTTGATATTTGAATTTGGTTGATGAAGTGTGAAATGATGATGGAATTGCATATGAAATATTTCATGTTCATGAAAGACATTTTTTCAAAATGTACCATTTGGACAATTGGTTTACAATTCATGAATTACATCTTATGTTGGTTTGGTATAATCCATTCAAGAATGTCACGTGCACGTTGACCAAGTTAAAGGCTTCTCCCGCCTGCCCGCAAGTGGTATGGAGCTCCTTTTTGTACTCCCTCAAGTTTACGACTACACAGGACTATTGTGTGGAATTGTGTAGTTCGTCATGTTCATGGACTTACCCAAACTATTCTGATATGTTTATGTGTACATGATATGTTGACAAGATTGATGCATACATGATTTGTTTTATTATGAATTTGGTTGAAAACTTAAGAACCATATGTTTTATGATTCAATAAGAATTTTTGATGACAATGAACATTTTTAAATGGTTTTGCTAGTTATTCGTTATAAACTTCCTACTTACGAGCTTTTAAGCTCACCCCCTTTTTGCCCCATGTTCAGGTGAAGAAAATGAGATCAAGTAACCAAGAGTCGAGGTATCACTCTATTTTTGCAATGTTTCTGTATATTAAGTTAGATTTTCTAAAACCACGACTTTAAATGCATTTCGAGAATTATTGAGTTTGGTATCTTTTCTATTTTAAATTTTGGATATCGATGATGTAATGTGGCTTGGAATGCCATTAAGATTTTGTAAACTTCTATTTTATTGTTAATGAAATATGGATGATGTGGGTTGAAATTAGATTTACTTGGAAAAGTTATCCAATTGAGTTGATGAACTTTGAACATATATATATAGATATATACATATAAGTGAGATATTATGGAAAAAGGAAAGATGGGGTTTTATGAATGATGAGAATTAATTGTTAGGGATGACTTGAATGAGTAGAGATTAGGGATTTTAATGAAGTAAAGTTGGTAGTTGAATTGTTATGCTCATGACTTTCCAAGTTATACATTGAAAATTTCAAGTTTTTCATAAGGGTCAAATTGGGTTCAAACTTCAGCGGACAATCTGGATTTATCTATGCCGAATGAGACAAAATTATCTTCTTCAAAGTTGTAGATTATTTTTCTATATTTCCAATGATATATAGTGTGAAATTTTTAGACAATGGAGTTGAGAGATATGTTTTTTACAAGTTAGTGATGTTGTACAGGGTGTATGCTAGACACATTATAGCTTTTCTTTACTTGAGTTAATGGAAAATGATTTCTGTAGCGTTTTTAAATGGAAGAATTAGTGTGATAAGTTAGAGATAAAATGAAGGTGATAAAGGGAGTTGACTGTGTGCTGAATTATTGAAGAAGGTATTGACATGGTTGATGTTGTATTCGTGTGATCATATGCAGAAAGTTATGATGAATGTGCGTAAGTTTGAATGTTATGTTTTTGGGATGATGATCACACATAGATTATGAATTGATTGTAAATGATATTGAATTGAAATGGAAGTGAAAATGATGAGAAAAATGAGTTAGGAATGATAGATATGCATAAGATGGGTCATGATAGCTTGTAAGGGTTGGAAATATGATATTAACCAGTAACTGTCCGTTAGACAGACTCGATGTCTATTGGGCGGACCTTCTTGGATTTTCCAGTGTTTCTTCTCAGTGCATGTCCCTTTTGTTGGATCCCACTTTTGGGATTTTTATATTTTATTTTATTTTAATTATTTTATTAGATTATCAAGTATGGAAAATAAATTAGAAAGTATGAAGT
>JANZXR010000002.1:31624108-31641627 GCA_027575705.1 Erythroxylum echinodendron
AACATCCATCCAATTAATTATATTAATACTTATTATTCATAATTAACATTTATTAATAATAATACTAATTCTATTAATACCTATTAATAACATTATATTTATATTTTGAATTTAATTATAATTGAAATATTTATTTTAATAAAATAAAACCATATTGTTTTTTTTCTGTATATAGGAAATTAGCCTAAGGGAGAGCACTTCTGTTTATTTCCTCTCAAAGAGTCGAGTTTCTTTTGATTGCTTTGTGGATACCATTAGATGCTGGACTCGTAAACAATTTTTTGTTGACACTTCAAAAGGGCTTCATTTCAGCTGGAACTTTGAATAAGGAACGATTATTTTATTTTATGATTCACCTTTTTCAAGTTATTCAAATTTTCAAGTTATTTAAGTATTGTGAGTCGATTAGAAATCATCAAAATTTTATATCTTCATTGTACTTGCGATTCGATCACGATTAGTTTCCCAATGGTAATATCAGAGTCACCTTTTTAGTTGTTTACTAGAATCAATTGCTTGATTGTTATTGATTTGATAAAATAAAGGCTTAAAATTAATTGTTTTAATGGCATAAGTATTTTGATTTAATTTTCACTTCTGAGATAGTTTTCTGGAAGTCAAAAAACTTCATTGCATACCTCTTAATTTAATTTAATTTAATAATTCAACTATTTAACAAATAAACTAAATTCTAAAACATTCTTAATAAAAATAATCTTCGAAATTAATTTTCAAACATTTAGAAAAACACTTTTTCAAATTTATTAGGAATTTTATTGAATTTAATATCAATTAAATTATATTAATAATTTCTAAAATAAGGACCTTATTTTATTTGATTTTGTGGCATAAACTAATAATTGCTCTTTTATGTCTTTTAGTTTTCAGAAGAGGATGAGTACTAATATGTCACTGGTAAGTATCTTAGATGCTAATAAGTTCACTGGACCTAATTTCGCAGATTAGTTTTGAAACTTGAGAAGTCTGCTAAATCTTCCATCCTTTCCTTCGCTTCTTAGACGAAACTCTGGCTACAGAGCAGAGCCATCTAAATGCCATAAGAAATCTACTTGGAAGTGGAATGCCTCTAATGAACTTTTTCAGTAGCTAATCTCGGGTATTCTCTTTCCCCATACATCCTTTCGACAACGCATTCAATAGAACATAAGGATTAACTTACCTGATTTATTAGCGAATAAGTAAACTAGCCCTGAAGTAAGGATTTGGAAGCTTATGAGCAAGAGTCATTTTAGTTGCTACGACTGGGAAAAATGTAACTGCGACAAGAAAAGAAATTGTATGTTCTTGACAATTTACTTTCGTCAAACCATACTTTGACATAATCTCTGCCATTACAAGCCAGGGATTTTAGTATTAGTGGAAACCCAAATTAGTGGCAGGCGAGCCCACGACGTCATTACCAAGTTAGGCTTTGACTTTTCGTTTCGAGTGGAAGCCGATGGTTTTGTAGGTGACATCTGGCTTCTCTGGAGATTCGATTTTGAAGTGTCGGTATGTTTAGCACATCGACAGTTCATTCACACCATGATAACCCACGATCCCTCCTCCTTTTCCTTTACTGTAATCTATGCTAGCCCTCACACGTCACAACAAACTGCCCTTTGGTCTCTTTTAAGTTGGCTAGGACGTAACACCGACCAACCTTGGATTATTGGAGGGGATTTTAATGCAAAACTGGAAATTACTGATAAAAGGGGAGGCTCCTCCACAACTCCTGTTATTAACAAACATTTTAAGGGATGGGTCCACGTTTATGCCCTTCATGACCTAGGGTTTGTCCGTTCGAGATTTACTTGGTGTGGAGGCCACATTTAGGCCCGACTAGACTAGATTATGGTCTCTTAATCGTGGCTCACGCAGTTTTCGCTCGCAGCGAACTATCATCTTCCCTATCTTGGTTTTGATCACCACCCTATACTTGTAATCCTCGATACTCCGCAATCGTGCGGACCTCATTCCCACAGGTTTTCATTTCAAGCTGCTTGGTTAGCAAACTCCAATTTCGACAGAGCGGTATCAGAGTTTTGGCATCCCACAGGGAATCTTTTATCCATTCTTTATCAGAATTCTCAACCCATCTCATGCATTATACTAAGGACATTTTCGGCCACATTTTCCAGAGGAAACGGAGGTTACAAGCCCTGTTGGCGGGCATACAATGGGCTTTGAACCAAGGTGATTCTCAGTCTCTTCGAGTTTTGGCGGACAAGCTTAGTACCGAATTAGTACACGTATCGAGCGAGGAAGAACTCTATTGGTATCAGCAAGCCAGGTGTGCATGGTTGGCATAGGGGGACCGCAACACCAAATAATATCATACAGTGACGACCATAAAACGTAAGAAACGGTGGTTTGGACAACTTTTCGACAACAATGGCACTGCTATATCTAAACCGGGACCGTAGCACAACCTGGTGCATCATTATTTTAAAGACTTGTATACCACTACGGAGGCCAACCTTTTGAGGCAATCCCTTCCCGGAGCCTTTCCGTTGATCACACCGAATCACGTCACTGAACTCACTTCCCCAATCCACGCAGTGGAAATCAAGACGGTGGGTTTTTGGCATGAACCCAAATAAAGCTCTAGGGGATGATGTCTTCCCCGCCTTATTCTATCAAACTCAATGGGATAAAGTAGGCCCAGCAGTGGCGGCCTTTATACAACAAATTTTTCGACATAAAAGATGGGAGCAGGATATGGATCGCACGATATTAGTTTTGCTTCCGAAAGTATCCTCCCCACATTATGTTTCCCAGTTTTGTCCTATTAGCCTATGTTTAGTGCTATATGAAATCATCTCTAAAGGTATCGTGAATAGAGTGAAATCTCTGCTGGATCATTTAGTAGCACTTACCTAATGTAGCTTCATCCCGGGCTGTCACATAACGGATAACATCCTTATAGCCTAGGAGATCATGCATTCTTTCAAACGGAAGTCAAGGAAGACCAGGTATTTTGCTCTCAAAGTTGACTTGGAAAAAGCTTATGACCATCTTAATTGGGACTTTATAGAAGATACACTAAGGGTAATTAGTATCCTGATAGGTTTAGTAAGCCTCATTATGAAGTGTGTGACTATAGTCTCAATGCAAGTCGCTTGGAACAGTCAATTGTTGGAAGCCTTCACCCCTACGAGGGGCATTTGACAAGATGACCCCATCTCACCTTATATTTTTGTTCTCTTTCTGGAAAGGCTAGGATATATTATCACTAAAGAGGTGCGAACAGGTATTTAGAAGCCCATTAAGCTGAGTAAGAAGGGCCTCCCCTCTCGCATCTATTCTTCTCTGATGACCTCCTGCTGTTTGACGAAGCAACCGAAACCCAGATACAGGTAGTCTCACAGACTTTAGACCTATTTTGCTAGGCTTCCGGTCAAAAAGTGAGTTATGAAAATACTCGCATTTGTTTCTCCAAGAATTTCTCTCGGGAGACAGTGTGTCGGCTAAGTCAGGCACTCTAAATTCAAAACACAAACAACCTGGGTAAGTATCTTGGGGTTCCACTCATTCATAAGCGTACAACGAGGAAAACGTATCAACACATCCTCGGCAAAGCGTAACAATAGCTGGCTGGGTGGAGCGCAAAATCCCTGTCTTTAGTCAAATTGGTCACTCTAACACAATCAGTGATATCCGCTCTTCCTACGTATACCACGCAAACAACAAGACTTCCAAGACATTTCTGTGATAACCTCGAGAAAATAATACAGGACTTTATATAACGACCTAAGGCTAGTGAACATAAACCACACTTTGTTAATTGAAAGACTGTCTGTCGCCCGAAAAGAGTTTGGGGCTTAGGATTAAACGAATCCGTTCCACAAAGGATGCCCTGCTTGCCAAGTTGGGATGGGGTTTACTTATAAAACCGAATGCGTTATAGGTGCAGGTCCTCCAAAATATCGGTTTGCCGACCACCATCTTCCACATAATCTGGATAGAACAAGAGCATCCGTCATCTAGAAAGGGATATTTGCTACATGGCGGATTGTCCATCATGGGATTAAAAAGAAACTTGGAAGTGGACACAGGACCCCTTTTTGGCTAGACTTTTGGCTGGGAGATTGGGGCCCTCTTATCTCGGTAGCCATATCCACCATTCCGGCATAATTACTAGCGGCTACAGTAGCAGATTTTGTGGACGCCAGAGGATCATGGAAATCACACTTTATCTAACAATATCTGCCTTCTACAGCCTGTTTGGAAGTTGCAAATGCTCAAGACCCCATCCAATGGAATGGGGGGAGGATAAGATAGTTTGGGGCTTAGCTCCCCATGGTGAGTTCACCGTTGCTTTAGCTTATGACCTGATCGAAGATCATAAGCCCAATGATCGAAATCACCTCTGGACAGTGATATAGAAATGGCCAGGCCCTTAGAGGATCTGTTCCTTTCTGTGGCTTCTTGCGCGGAGGAAGTTGCTTACTAATCAACATAGAGTATCGCGCCAGTTCACAGCGAATGCCAGTTGTAACTTCTGTGGCCAAACAGAGACAATTTTGCATGCCCTTAGAGATTGCCCCCAGGTCCAAACCTTTTGGTTGCAATTTCCCCCAGAGGTGGTGAATTTTATTTTCTTTCACCAAGACGGGAGGACATGGTGGGAATTCAATATTGCCACACAAACCCAAGTCCAGATGCAGGAATGGTCTACAATCTTTAGTGTAGTGTGCTGCTATAACTGGCAATGGCGGAACAAGAGTCTTTTTTAGGAAGGTTTGTTTGGCCAACTTGTGGATCTAAAGTAATATTAGACTGCGTGTATTGGATTGACCTGAGCCACGATATCACCAGGTAGGTGCTAACCAATCAAAGACTACCTCTGAGCATCCCAGTTCATTAGAATCCCCCTGTCTAGGGTTGGGTTAAAGTTAATACCGATGGAGCTGTGAATCTCGCCTCCCACCTCACCACTGCAGGCGGGTTAATCCAGAAATGCAATGGCATCTGGTGTGGAGGTTTCATGAAAACCATTGGACGGTGCTTACCCACTATGGCTTAACTATGTAGGGTCCATTCGGGTCTTCTATTGGCCTGGGACCTTGGCTTTCATTGGGTGGTCCTCGAATTAGACTCTATCAAGGTAGTGAACCTTTTATCTTCAGCCATTTGCATGCTTTTTCTTTGGTGTAGGATATCAGGGCATTATAGCATCGAGCATGGGATACCCAGATTCGTCACATCCATCAAGAAGGAAATCAGTCTGCTGACACTCTAGCAAAGTTGGCTTTCCATTCACGGCTAGGACTCTATATTCTCCAGGAGCCTCCACTGGTCATCCGGGAGCATCTCCGATAGGACCTGACGGGAGTTTTGCATCGTAGATCACTACGTTAAGATAGAATTAGCTTGCTTCCTTGAGTAATAAGAAAAAAGACTAGTATGGATGTAACTAATGAATTTTGGAAGCTATATCATGGTCATATTGATTATGCTGAACAAATTAAATGTGTGATATTGGATAGCTTATCTCTTGAGTTTTAGAAGCAATAAGAGATATTCCAACTATAATAATGCATATTAAGGAATTGTTTGGTGCACAAAATAAGGTGGAATGTTATGAGACATCTGAAGCATTATATTAATGCAAGATGAAAAAAGGATTCAGTTTAAGTTACATGTACTAAAGATGATTAGATACATTGAAAAATTAAGCCAATTTGGTTATGTTATGAACCATGTTAAGCATTGATTTAGTGCTTAAGTCTCTTACTCTGTGCTTTTCATAGTTCATTGTGAATTTCATATGACTTAAAAGGACATGCCATTATATGAGCTATTGAATATGTTTAAAAATAAAGAGGGATCCCTTGAGAAGGAATCCAATTTTATTCATGTTAAGGATTCTTCTAAAAGCAATGAAAAGAGCTCTAAGAAGAATAAGAATAAGAAACAAAGGACTTCTGCTACAAAAGGTGGTGTCAAGAATATAAAAATTAATAAGGGAACACATTTACAATATACAAGGCTTCATTAAACTTAGTGTTTTTTGGCATGATTCCCACGATCGTGGGAATTGGCCATAGAAAACTTCCTCTTTTCTTTTCGTCTTTGATCTCTAACTTAATCTCCTAGTTGCTCCATATTCCTTCCTATATAAAAATAGTCATTTCTTATCCTAAATTAACATCAAATATAAAAGAACAATAATGGAAATCAAACTAAATGAAAACATACAAAATGAATCCTAAACTACAAAAATAATCAACACTTATGCAAAAAAACACATGCCAATTACTTAGAAAAACATAGCCTAATGCACAATTATCAACTACATGGCCTGGGAGAAGTTTACGGGTATATGCAAGGTTGTGATTCCCTTGTGTGCATCAAATCTTCATTTGACACCATGTTTTCATCCGAGTTCTTCTTCTTTCAGTACATAAAGGCAATCATAATCTATATACATACTTAAAACAAGTTAACTACCAAATATATAACAAAAATATCAAATACCAATCGAAAACACATCACACATAAGTTAAAATTATGATCACTTATTCATATATCACCTAAACACTGACCCTTTTCATTACAAAGGCCACACACAAACTCTTTTTGGATATAAATTAAGTTGTATAGAGTTAGATTTATTTTCTAACACATTTGACACGTATTAACCTTATATGTTTACACTGTAGCTTATAACCTAAAATGTCTACTAACCTCTTATTCAAATGTAGCTATGCAACATTCATCTAATTGGGTACTTAATATGTCTATAATAACTTCTGTTAGGAGATGGAGAAAGAACATATAATCTAATGGGCTATGCAACAACACAACTTATTGATGAAGGTAAAGAGCATAGTTATGGTATTAGGGTGGATTTTATTGATCAAATTTGTGAAGAAGTTAGTGAAGGAGTTATTGAAGGACATGATGAAGAAGTTAGTGAAAAAGTTGATGAAAACCTGGATGATCATGATAGGGACCAATATGAGTGGTTTATATAAGTTGATATTCCTAAAGATAACCAACAAATTGAAATTGATTTTACTAATTATTATAGTTTTATTAGTAATGATCAATACCTAAATGGAGAAGATTCTGGTGAACTACTGCAAAGAAAAAGTATTAGTATTAAGCATAATCTAACTAATATGGACAAACATTAGAGATTAAAGATGGAGTTATAGAACAAAAACATGATTTACAGGTTCTATTATAAATTATGTACTATAAATAGAGTACAATGTTAGTTTTAAGAAGGATGAAAACCATATTATAAGAGTTAGGTGTATTAAGGGACGTCGATGGGAGTTGTATATTGCTTGTGATAAGAACGAACAATGTTTCCAAATGGAGACATATAATCATGATTTTTTTCACTAGCAATAAAACTAAATTAGTTTAAGCTAAGTACCGTATAAGAAATTTTCAGTTAAGAACTCTGGAGAATCCTAATATCTTAATGACTAAAATGGTTGAAGAGAGTAAAAAGAAACTTTATATATTTGTTAACTCAATTATATGTAGAGTAACAAAGAGGAGATTGAGACAAAAGAGGACAACTGATTTTGTGAATAAATATGCCAAGTTAAAAGTCAGAGTTACAGCTGGCTAGGAATGAAGATATTTCTTTACTATAATTATACAAATGCAAATAGTCAAACAATTTTATTAATGTTATACACCTATTTCATAATTCTTTATTTGCTTTTTATAGTTAAAAAGTTTATACATTTGCTTTATTTCCATGGAAAAAGGAAGGAGGCATTTGAGGCCAATTTTTGGTATTGATGGTTTCTTTCTAAAGATAGAATTCTAAGGCTAGTTATTGAGTATATCTAGGAGGGATGGTGATTAAGGAATGTATTCATTGGCTTGGGTTAGTGTGGAGCTCAAGAGCACTAATTTTTGGACATAGTTTGTGAATTTTCTGGTTTGTTATATGAAATTGGATAATGCTGAAGGACTTAAAATCATATATAATATGAAAAAAGTTATTTTATTCTTTATATATTTTCAATCAATTACAAAATAACTTCTTTTATATTAACTAAAGTTTTCTATTGGTTTAGGGATTGGTCAAAGTTGTAGAAGAGATATTACCATATGCCACTCAAAAAAATATGTGCTAGACATATATACTATAATTAACATGTGAATTGGAAGGGAAAGGATTTGTAAAATCATTTTTAGAATTGTGTATAGTCAATATATGTAGAAGATTTCAACGAGCAGATAAAAAGAATTGATAATATAAAATCCAAATGTTGTTGAGGCAAGTTTTAACCTATTTAAAACCCTAAGTATAGTGAAAATGCACAGGTCGTGGGTGTAGTATGTGAGTTATTGATTCCTCGAGGAGTTGTCAAACTAATCTAATTCTAAGCTATTTAAACCTAAAAGATTACAAAAAATAGAAAATAAAAACTACACAAAAAAGTAATATGTGAAGATGATTGATTGAAATTAAAATGTAAAAATTAACACATCAAGAATCAAAATAAGCACCACTAAATTATCAATGGAAATCACATAACGAAGATTAGCCGATTATGAGAAGGGGGATTTATCCTATCATCAAATGCTAACATGATTACTTCTGAGTTAATACGGTATTGTTCCTAGACTTTCGAAGGGTGGATTACTCTCTCTCGATTTATAATCATTAAACCCTAAATCATAACCCCCTAATTGAATTATGGAATTTGTAACCTTTCAATTAACAAAAACTTGCAAATCCAATTAGATCTTAAGCTCTCTAATAGACAATCAGGTCCTCGCATGAGATATCTCTTTGTCTAAATTTCCAAATTGATTATTTGCATGATCTATTAGATTTTTTTAACTCTTATTACCCAATCTAATCATTTTGCCATCGGTTCATTCTATCGATTTGTTGCTGAAGTATGCAAATATAGTAAATAATCACAACACCTAAATTATTAATATCAAAAGAAATCACATTAACTTTAATTCAGGAACAAATCTCTAAAGGAGCTTAGAACATCATTAACAACACATTTAACATTTTCAAACCGAAATTATACATCAAGATGAAGTAAATAAATAAGAGAAAGTTGGAAAGAGCTTGAAATGGTTAGGTTAGAATGGCTGACAGCAGCTGCAGATGCTCCTCTCTTCTTCTTCTCTCTTCCTTGTGTTCTCTCTCAAAATGACTAATGGAGGCTTATGAAAATTAGGGTTCTTCCCCCTTCTTTGTAGTATTTTCTATTTTAGGTAAAAACTAAGTTTTACCTAGGCCCAAAATGTTTTAAATAACCCTGTACAGTCGAGTTCTAGAATCTAGTCCGCATCTACTATCGTATAGGTCACAATCGTGACAGTTAGGATTTGCTTTTTCCATAATCGTTGTTTTTCCACTTTGCTTTTATCACGATCGTGGCTCATAGGCCACGATTGTGGGCCTGGCTCTTCTGTCGAGTGTCGTTCAAATCTTCTGCGTTCTTTGATATTTGATCTCAAACACTAACAAACACGTCAAGGCACTTTAAATAAATAAAATCAAAGCTCAATAGTATGCTCTAACCCTTATAACACTCAAAATGCACATATCTAACCAATTAATACAATTTTAAACCTAAACATACATGAATCAATTAATTAACCCCTAAAAATAAACTAAAATGCCTATTAAAACATAATTCAACCTACAACTATCACATCCCCACATTTGAACGTTTGTTTGTCCTTAAGCAAAAAAACAAACAAACAAACAAAATACCAACACACCCAATATTAACACACACAAATGCAATAATGGTACAATGGCATTGAACTTCACGAAACAAATTTAACTACAAATATACAATCCCTCAAGTTGTTCTAACTTATTAATTTATAAAATCTGTGTCTATGTACTTTGGACTAAATATACATACTAATTAATACCTTAATGTCAAATTCATTCACCTCATCATTTACACATACACACATTGACAATTATTTAGTTAATCAAAATTGTAACTATCCCTAAGTAACTTTTCATAAAAATTCAAGCTATTCAGAAAGATTGATATGATTTATTAAACAATGCACTATTTTTGTTAATTTTCATTAGCATGAACCTAGCTTTTTGATGCGAAGGCAATCATTTGCGATGAATGTCCCCCAGTTACTCAACTAAGTCATGTTTTTATTAAGCGGCTTGGTTAGGATGTCACTATAGTCTTTTGACGCAAAGGAAAACATTTATGACGAATATCCCTTGATTACTTAGCTATATCACATTCTTAACTGGCTACTAACTCTATTCATATCCTGATTTGTTTCAAAAAGGACTAGCGGAATAGTTATTTATTAAACAAAAACACATTTTTTAAATATATTTTCTTGTTTACCTCATTTTTTTAGCTAATCATTCTCATGAAAAGATACTAACGATGTTGTTTATTCGATTGACCTAAATTATTAATGAATGTGGTAAATTCCTATGGTGAACAAATTAACATCATATCCTAATTAACATGCATATTTAATCAATCTAAAAGACTAAGCTAATAAATCTTAGCAACCTAAAAGAATATGTTCAAAGCTAAATTGATTTCGTTAAGTCCTAGCCATTGACACATTCACGTGAGTCATATCATGCAAACCTAAACAAAACTAACATATAATATGCAAAATTCACACTCAAATAAAACATATAATGCATATAATGCAACCATCCCCTCATTTAGACAACACATTGTCTTTAATATGAGAAGAAAAAATAACATACAAGGTGGGAATAAAAAAATGATATGAAAACAGAAGAATAAAATAAAAGCATAAATGAAAAGATAAGGGTTAGAGTATAAAGACCCATCATGGCGATTGAGGTAGTGATGGTGATAATGTTGAAACCAAATCTGCTTAACACTAAGATTACTTTACTATCTTATAATTGATTCAAAGAGAGTAAGAGAATTAGTAATCCAACCTATCTTAAATCATTAAGACTTATATATAATTTAAAACAAATCCAACTGCAAAACAATTTAAATTTAACTACTAAATATGCTAATTTATGGTTATTAGCTTAACCTTGTTTCTTTTGAAACTCAGTCGGGATCAATTATAAGTGGCTTGCTTCTACCTATGTTGCCCAATTTTAGCTTTGTAGCTTCTAAATAAGCCTCATGTTGGAAGATAATCAGAAGGACAATGTTAATAAGATTAAGATAAGTAATTAAATTCAGCAATGTCCTTTTTACTAACAAACTATAAATAAAATAAGGAATAACAAAACTCCCTAAATTTTCTAATGAATCCAGCAGTTTGTCCTATAAAAAGGTGATTTGCTATTGTTTTTTCCTCAATCACCCTTGTCTCCTCTTTTTCTTTCGCTCCGCGAACAAAGACTCCCTGATATTCTTCAAGCTCTATGTCCATTGTCATCCGTTCTTATTCTTCTTGTTCCTTGAAAGATTCGACCACATCAATTTTCCTGAATGAGTCACCCTTCTGCTTCTTCTCTTGGTCTTCTACTAGGAGAGATTCAACTTGTTTTTCTTTTGTTGTTTCTAGCTCTTTCCTACTCCTAAGTGTGATAATGTTACATTGCTCTCTTGGATGTACTTCAATGTTGCTCAAATCGTTTTCCACACTTCTCTTACAAATTTCATGGGAAAATTATCACATTTAAAGCTCTAAATTATGAATAGAAGAGGCATAGTCTTTCGTTACTTGCTCAAACTTCTCTTCCAATCTCTTCTGGCCCTTTTCAATGTTCATAAGCTTATCTATGATCTTGTCCAATTTAGATTCCCATAAACTGGACTTGTTTTGCGAAAATCCTAATAGGTCTTGATGTCCCATGTGAGTTCTTACATTGTTAAACCAACAGAAATCTGGAAGTTTTGCCAAGAATTATAGGTGTCCAAATAAAGATGATGACTTCCTCAACTAAATTGTGCCTCAATGAAGTTCACAAGATTCCTTTGCTCCCTATAATGTTTTTCCTCTGTCATTGTTCTTTCTATCTCTTCTTAACATTTAACTTTTTCGGATTCTTCATTGTTTCCTTGTAATGTCCAAATTGATGTGTTTTCTACTTTGTGCCTAAATTTCCTTCTCTTTTTTTCTTTTTTTAATTAATTTCTTGTGACTGGATACTACGATCACAAAAGATGGTGAATTTTCCTTAAATTAAAAGAATTAAACTAATCCTACTAATTCATCGGCAACGGTGGCTAAAACTTGTTGAAGAAAGTTTTAATCTATTTAAAACCCTTAAAATACTATAAGCACACAGGTCACAGGTGTAGTATTTAAGGTGTCGATCCTATGAGGACTTGTTGAGATAATATAATTCTAAGTTATTTAAGGCTTAAAGAATTATTAAAAAAGAAAATAAAAATTGCACAAAAAGTAAACACATAAAGATGATTGATTGGAATTAAAATGTAAAATTAACACATAAAGAATCAAAATGAGCACCACCAAATTAACAATGGAAATCACACAAGGAATATTAGTTGAATATGAGAAGGGGGATTTATCCTATCATCAAATGCTAACATGAGTACTTTCGAGTTAATACAATATCGGTCCTAGACTTTCGAAGGGTGGATTACTCTCTCTCAAGTTATAATCATTAAACCCTAAATCATAAGCCCTAATTGAATTATGAAGTTTTCAGCCTCTACAAATCCAATTAGATCTTAAGCCCTCTAATATACAACTGGTTCCTCACATGAGATCTTTCTTTATCTAAATTCCCGATTTGATTATTTATATGATATATTAGATTGTTTATCTCTCATTACACAATATAATCATTTTGCTATTGGTTCATTAACCTGATTTGTTATCAAAGCATGCAATACAACAAGTAATCACAACACCCAAAGCATTAATATCAAAAGAAGTCATATTAACATTGATTCAAGAAAAAAATCCCTAAAGGAATTTAGAACATCATTAACAACATGTTCAACATTCTCAAACCCAAGTCATACATCTGGATGAAGTAAATAAATAAGAGAAAGTAGGAAAAAACTTGAAATGGCTGGGTTAGAGTGGTTGGACAGTAGCTGCTGATACTCCTCTCCACTTTTCTCCTTCTTCTCTCTTCTTTGTGTTCTCTTTCAAAGTGGGAAATGAAGGCTTCCAAACACTAAGATTCTTCCCCCTTCTCTATAGTCTTTTCTATTTAGAATAAAAACTAGGTTTTGCTCAGCCCAAAAAGATCGAAATAACCTCGCGAAGTTGAGATTTAGAAGTCAGTTTGTGTCTATTATCACGTAGGTCACAATTATGGCATTTGGGATTTGCTTCTGCCACCATCGTGGCCCATAGGCCATGAACATTAGGCTTGGTTCTTTTATTGAGCTTCCTCTAAATCTTCTCCATTCTTTGATATTTGATCTCAAACACTAACAAACACTTCAAGGCATCTCAAATACACAAAATTAAAGCTCAATAGCATGCTCTAACCTTTATAACACTCAAAATGCACATATCTAACCAATTAATACAATTCTAAACCTAAACATACATTAATCAATTAATTAACCACTAAAAACAAACTAAAATTCTTATTAAAACATAATGCAACCTATAACTATCAGATGTGCATCGCCATTGCTTAAATAATTTAAGGAGAGGGGGGAAAGATGCTACTAGTCATTTGAATCAAAATGCCAATTGTCAATAACAATATGAGTGAAACCTTGAATGGCTGGATCTCACTAGTAAGAGATAGGCCATATATTAATATGGTTAAGATAATCAAATCAAGGTCATGAAGAGGCATATAGATAGGAGAGAATATTTTCATTCTTGAAAGTTAGATATTACACTAAACATTATGAATAAATTACAGAAAAATGGAAGATGCAATGTAATGGAGAAGAGTATGGCAAGGAGATAGGGTATATGAAATATCAAAAGGTGATGGAGACCATATTATAAGGATGGGTAGACACCAACCATGTGGTTGTTAGGAATAGGATCTATATGGATACCCCTTATAAATATGCTACATGTTTTATTCACCATTTTAAACAAAGGGTGGAGGCATTTGTAGATGATTGCTATAAGAAGGCCCAATTCCCTGAAATTGTATAACCATGAGCTTTTTCTAAAAACATTTAAATGAATTTAATAAGAAAAGGAGTTCAGTACAACACTTATCCTATTAACAGAATATCAAAACAAAGACCAAAATGACATCATAATCTAAAGAATGTCTCCGTGTAACAAAACCATTTCATGTAATTCTTGGATCTTCCTAAAATGAGTTAACAAAAAATACCCCATTTAAAGTTTCACCAGAAGTTTTCGAATTACGGCTCGAAAGTCTTCGTCTTTAGTTTCTCTAGATGATTAAGGAGGTAAGAACTTTCTAGTTTGAGCTTAGTAACTTCATCTTCTCTTTTCATCTTCACTCATTTTTTTCTAATTAGGGATATTTGAAGGGTCATCCTGTGTGTTTGCGCTCTAGCTACTATCTCGCTTCTCCCGACTGCATGTCTTCAACATCTGCAAAGGATCCGACGCAAAGACCTTATAGAGGAGGGACTTCGTAAAGTAAGAATCTAAATTTAGGTTCCTCCAAAACTATTATGTGTGTGGCATCTGGCTAGATTAAGTTGTAGAAATTTACTACTCTAAGTACTGGGTATTATTAGATTCTTGCTAGAGTCTCCAAGAAATAGCTAGTCTCTCGTTGCATTTCTTCTCCGTCTAGTTTATGACCTATTTTTCTCTAATATTATTAGAGATGATTTCTGTGAGGGCAAGTATGCCTCTTTCCCTTTCCCCAAATCTTCTGTTATTCCTCTCCCTCTAGATCTCTTGAACACATGTTGTAAAAGTAACCATGTAAACATCCTTGTCATGTTTGGGTTCATGGTTCAGTAGTATCTCTTGAATAATATCATTCATATTGCTATGATAGCCATTGATTGTAAATAGATAGGAGACTTGCCTCCATACTCTATTAAAAAACTCATATATGAAAAATAGATGGTCTCTATCCTCTTCATTTAGGTTGCCAATGATACCTCTTTTAGAGGAGGAGAGGATTTTTAATTTTTTCATAGTGCTTAGTTTGTCCTTCATAGCTAACTAGCTCAAGAAGCTGACATTTGGCTTGACAGTGTTTCTCCAGATCAATTTACCCCATCCCACTATAAGGTCTGTCCCCTAGTTTAGTTGTTTCGCTTGCTTATTTTTTATGTTCATTATTGTTAGTTCATTCCAAACATATGTATCCTCTCCTTCATTGTATTGATACTGTGTATAACCATGTGTTGCATCCTATAAGGGGTGCAATCTTTTGTCCTATTATTATTGCAAAAGTTTTACAACTACCACCAAAAAGAGTCATATAAAGGAGACCAAAAATAGCTAGAAGGAGAGGAGTAAATAAGCTTTACTAAAATATCCAAAAAACTTTTCTTAAAAGAATAGGTACAAAACTATAAGAGATGTGACAATTTTGACCATAATGCTAGAAAATGAAAGAAAAAAGGCTCAAGTTATTCTAGTTAGGAATCTTCACAAGTATAAAACCTTCTTTGATTACATTTATATTACTTAGTGTTTATTGCTTCATATATGAAATTCATATTATTGTTCGATAATGTTACATTTTATTAATATAGGTTCACGACGTAAAAATAATTGGAAGTATTTTTGTATTGAGTTAAAAAAGTAATAATATGAGTTCCATAAACATTTAGTACATTATGGATAATTAATTCAAACGAATATTGTATATGATATGTTTGTTTGTAGGTTGGTAGCTCTTCACATACTAATAAAAGGAAGTATGGAGATGTTCTGCATACATTTAAGTTATCATTTGAACTAAGGGGTACATGGTTTAAGGGATAATCTAACATCGCTTCTCAATAGTTACAAGATGAAGTAATATGAAAAAAAGATCAACCATATTGACTCAACCACAATAGGAACAACCTTCCTAATCAATTGCAAATAAGGGAAGCAATATGACAAAAAAAATCAACCGCATTAATGTTGTCATATATGTTGCAGCCAAAGTTTGTATGGATGTATTGTTTCCATAACACTATATACATTGATGGACTAATAGATGGATGATGTTGGTAGTTTTATATATGAATTCTAACAATCATAAATATGTTTTCTACTTTTTTATATGGTTGTTAGATTATTAAGACTGATTTGTTTTATAATTAAGAGGATCATTTTTCTTCTTTTGGATTAGATTGTTATGCCTACCTTAAAGCTAATTTCATGACTAGAAAAGCATCACCTAGTGTTAAGGTGCTTAAGTTTCTTTCTGATGATATAGGATAATTATATTCAATATGTTATATTACACATGCTAATAAAAATTCTACTGCACATTCATATCACAACACTAATTCACTAGAATTCAAGTTTTAAACAAATTATTATAATCCAGTGTCATTTCCCCATAATATTTTTTATAATATCACTCACCATAAGTACAACAAACCCGAATATAATAATCACTAAAATAATTTTCAACTTAATTTTCTCTTTTGTCAATAAAATAATTGTTAGACCCTGTTTCCGTAGTCTAACTCCTACTTTTCTCTAATACCACATATGTTGCGCTCCGTTTTTGGAGTCCAACTCAGAGGTCATATTCAGAATACACATATCATATCCTAACATTTAATCGAAAATCTCATGATACTCTTTAATACAATTAAGACAACTGATTTTCATAAATCTCAACAGCCTTATCTTCATTAACATCATAAATATAAGAGTTTTACAAAGCCATAAAGGCATTTCTAACCCCAATACATTCATATCTCAATATCCCGAAATACATAACATACTGAAACTTATTATAGTACTCAATTGTATCTAAAATTCTCATCGTTACAAAATCTAACTTAAAATACAACTTGAATCGAAGCCTTAACTCTCTTCACTTCATCTCTTAATCATCACCTATGGGTGGGGACCAAAGGGGGTGAGCTTGACAGATCGTGAGTAATAGTTTATAATAA
Source organism: Erythroxylum echinodendron (assembly GCA_027575705.1). NCBI lineage: Eukaryota > Viridiplantae > Streptophyta > Magnoliopsida > Malpighiales > Erythroxylaceae > Erythroxylum > Erythroxylum echinodendron. The sequence continues at coordinate 31,641,067 of JANZXR010000002.1, forward strand.
AAGATAAGTAAAAACTTTTGAAATCGTTTTACTTGTCATTGAAAATTTTTTTCATTGAATTCATAGAGCATGCTTTTCTAAAAAATCTTGTCACAAATTTACAATATTGCAAATCATGTATGCATTCATCATGTCAGACAGTTCATGAGCACTTAAGCACGTCAGAATGGTTTGGGTGGATCCAAAACAGAACATACTACACATTTCCCTTAAGGGTCCTGTGTAGCTGTGAACAGAACGTACTAGCGCAATTCTAATTTATGGTATTACGTAGCCGTGAACTTATGGGAGTCCATGAAGGAGCTCCATGCCACTAGCGGGGAGGCAGGAGAAGCTTTTAGACAAGTGCACTTGACTTAACTTAGGGGACCACCAAAAACCCACATAACATATAATTCATGACTTGTAAACTTGTTGTCCAAAAATGGCAATTCTTGAAATTCTTGCTTTTCATAGCCATAAAGCATTTCGAAAACATGCTTTTATAAACTTGGATCTTTTCAAAAAGAAACATTTTCAAAATGTTTTCATAAATCATCAACACAATTCATGTAGCAAACA
>JANZXR010000002.1:31672541-31692374 GCA_027575705.1 Erythroxylum echinodendron
AATCTTCACTGGAATTTCTTCATAACTGAGATCATCTCTCAATTCAATCTCATTGGTCTGAATGATATGAGATGGATTTGACTTATATCTCCTTAACATAAGGACATGAAAGACATCATGAATCCGAGACAATTCTGGAGGCAATACTAGCCTGTAGGCTAATGGTCCAATACTCTCCAGAATTTCATAAGGACCTACATATCTTTGACTTAACTTGCCTTTCCTGCCAAATCTCATGACTCCTATGGATTTGAATTCGAGCATAAAAATTTCTAATTATATTATAGTAGCTAGTTAATTTCTAATGATTTTTTTGTATCACCTTCCCTTACAATTAGGGCTCTATTCATTATTTATCGACAACCTATTGATAATTTGATATCTCTAATTATTGTTCATTTTGACATTAATTAAACAAGTTTACATTATTAATCTATTTATAATCGATCCTCAATGCATTCCTTATATTATTGTCCTTTATATTATACATATCACCTATGAAACATTTTTCTATTGTTTGTATTTTTCTCTCATTTTTCTTTACAGATATGAGATTATTCTATTCTTAATTTGACAAGTGATTATATTAAATGACTCGCTTATGCTTTGTTATAAGAAAATTTATTTTATGCTCTCTTAAAATTATACTATATAAAAAAAATTATTTTGTGCTCTCTTAAACTAGTACTAATAGTAAGCATAAAGTTATTGCAAATGTCTCTAATTAGCTTCCATAAATTTAGTAATTATTTGATCAGAAGGGGTTCTCATTTTCAACAGTCATAAAACTATTATTAAGAATGTGTATAACAATACCTTTTATAAGCATGTCAAATAGTTGAAAATTGATAGTCAAATATGTTATTATTCGTCTTATATCTATTTTATTTACTAATTAATTTAAATATAAATTATATCAATCTCTTATATATTGAACTTTTTTATTTTATTCGTTATAATTCATAGATTATAATTATTTTCTTAATGAAATATTTTAACTATGACTAATATTACTGACGTTAATCAATAGATAAAACATGTAGATGTTTTGTCAACATTTAAAATTCTATCATTTTATTAATTTTGTAGTCATTCATTATAGAGATTAAAGGTATGAATAGAAGTAATAGTTAAATCAAAATGAAAGGAAAGTAAATAATAAATTTAAAAAGATAAAGGATACTAAACTAGTAGATGTGAGAGATTATCCTACCTCTTTTTGAGGTACGAATGACTCATTTTGCTTGCATTTTTGATTCAACCATCCTCTTCTTTTCTAAACATCAGGTTAACCTCTTACTCATTCCTACTCTTCACCATTTTTTCTCCATCTTCATGGACTATTTTTGGTTTCCCAAAGAAAATCTTGTACTTCCTCCTCTAAATTTCTCTTCCCATCAATCCCCTTTATCATTTTTCCAATTATTTTGTCAGATTCCCTATCTACAATACCAACCCAACCCTTTTTTGACAATATATCCACTAACCTAATCTACAAACATTTGATTTTCCAAAATCATCCCTTACTACCAAACCATCCCCATCTTCACCTTTAGCGCAACCTCCCCAGAAAATATGGACGCAAGTGGTAGGTAACAAACCATCCTCAACCCTCACCTTTAATCCACCGCAAGAGATGGATTGTAAGTTAGTGATTTGTCTTGAAATTCAAACTTTCTAAGAGGGAGCTATAAGTTGTGAATCAACACTAGTCAAGTTTTTTTTTGACCAAAGGCTAGCCTTTCCTCTCATCTAATGCTAGGCCACTAAGACTTGGAAAGCTAAAGGTTTATCTGATGTTTTACTTTCAGAGGATAACCTCATACTTTTTATACTTTCTCTGTATCTGAATCTCACAAAGTCCTTAAAATTAGTCCATGGCATCTTAGAAACCAACTTAGCTTCTTACAGACAAAGCTAAATGCCATACAAAGGAAAGTATGAAAAGTATGAGGTTGTCCTATTCTCCAAGATACAGTTACAGACTGCACCAAATGCTATAGTTATTTTTTTGGTATTTCAATTGCTATTGTGACAACTCCTAATAAATATGCAATACCTACTTCCATACTTATTGTCAACACTTCAATTGAGGATCCTTGCACCAAGGAAGTAGCTAATAGAGATACCTTCCAAATTGCGGAGAGGAGAAGATCATAAAGGGTAAAAACAAAATCTCCACAGTTCAATCCTCTTAACATGTCAATCATAACCTGGAATATACATGGAATAAATAACCCCTTTAAGCTTTTGGATTTAAGGTACTTTTTCTCAGTGAAAAACCTTTAATAATAGCTCTTCTTGGAGCCAAAAAAAATTTAGAAAATTGATGTAAGTTCCAAATCCTTGGCCGTTAATGGAGTACACTTTCAAATCACTACCATCATGTTTTTGGTAGAATTATCCGTTGTTATAAACATGATGAGTGCAAGGTACATTTTTTGGACTCTAATGAGCAAACAATGCATCGCCATAACACTTTTTGCTAGAGAATGTTGATATAAATATCTCTTTTATCCATACGAGCAATCTATGCGAGTATTTATTCTTTTCAGAGAAGAAGCCTTTGGAATAATCTTAGAACAATACGCAGTTACATTACTAAACTGTGGTTCAAATGTAGTGATTTTAATTCAACCCTCTTCACTTTAAAAGCTCAAGGTCATTACAATCTTAATAACCATTCGGATGAATTTAAAGATTGTGTTCAGGATATAGGTGTGACTGATATGAAATTCATAAGACACAACTTTACTTGATTAAATAAATAAACCTCATCTTGGCATATTCGGAAACAAATTGTGTGCCTTTTAATGACACCCAGTTGAACACATTTCCAAATAGTTTACTTCAAAGACCTTTTATCCTTGGATCACACCCCTTTTATAGTTGACAACTTGTTTCATAAACATATTACTCATTATCATTTTAACTTCAATAACTACCTTGTCGATGATCTTGTTTTCCCCAAAGCATACAGGAAGGGTGTTGAATTCTAATGTGTAGAAACCAAAAAATTCTGTTGTGTACAGAAGTTAAAACTTATCAAGCATGAGCTTAATTTTTTAATCTACGTAAAAGGCTCCACCATATCCGCTATGCACTCTAGTAAATCAGAACTAGAAACTACTCAATCACTGTTAGCTTTGAAGCCTACTGATTAAGCTACTGGACAGGGAGAAGTTAACAATTACAAAGTATAAGCATACTATGAAAAACCATCATTTTCTGATTCAACAAAGAGCAAAAGTAAACTAGGTTAAAGATGATGACCACTATACAAACTTCTTCTTCAAATCGTTCCTAGAAAGGAAAAGTTACATCAAAGTTCAATCTATCACATCCTCAGTAGGTTTACCACTCTTGAATTCTCAAGACATACAAGAAGAAGTTGTAAGGTACTTTAGTTCCCTTCTTAGCTCACCAAGTATTTCAACTACTTCCCTCTGTAAGCCAAAATCACTCACTTTGAAGCAAGTCTCTCCTCATGATTTGGATCTTGTAATAAAACCTGTTAAGGAAAATGAAATTGAGAGAAATAGTTTTTAAAATAGATGGTATAAATGCCCTCGAGCCTGATGGCTTCAACGACTACGTCTTCCAAAAATCAAAGCAAATTATTGGAAACTTTGTGAAAAAGTAGTTCACGAATTCTTCATAAATGGGGTACTTCTTAAGGAAATCAACACAATTTTTCTTTGTTTGATCCTTAAAAGGCCTAACACTTCTACATTTGGAGACTTTAGACCCATAGCATGCACCAATTTTCTATGCAAGATCATTTCTAAGATCCTAGCTATCAGATTGCAAAGGAAAATATCTCCTTTGATCAATGAGAACCAACATGCTTACTTGAATGGCAGCAATATTAGAGATAACATTCTTGTAGTCCAAGAAATACTCAAGGCCTACTCTTGTTCCAATTATGCTCCTATCTGTATAATGACAATCAAATTTCTTAAAGAATTTGATAACATTATCTGAGATTTCATATGGATCATGTTCCAAGCCTTTGGATTTCCAGATATCTCCATCAATTGGTTAAAGCAATGCATCACCTCAACTACATTATCTATGCTTATAAATGGAAATCCAATAAAATTTTTTAAGGCTAGTTAAGGTCTTTGACAAGGGGATCCTCTATCCCTTTATCTTGTCATTCTATACATAGAAATCCTTAGCTCAATTATCAAATAAAAAGTGAAACTCAATCCAAATTTCAGATATCATTCCAAATGTAAGAAGATTACTTTAACTAACCTTAGGTTTATTGACGACCTCCTTCTCTTTTGTAAAGCTCATATGAGTTCCATCAACACCTTCATAAAAGCACTTGACATATTTAAAGGCTACTCTAGGTTGCACATCAATCTTAGTAAAATCCTCTTTATTCTCTTTAAAATTTCTTTTGATCTCCAACTACTTATTGCACAAGCTACTTGTATGTATCCCACTAGCCTTTTCTAACGTATTTGGGACTTCCAGTGAATACCAAACACCTCAATTACTAGGAGTGCTTACCCCTCATTGAACGAATTTAGAGAAGAATCAACTTTTGGGTGAAAAAACTCTATCTTATACAAGTAAATTACAATTCATAAAATTTGTGCTTAATTCTTTGCATATATATTGGAGTTCCTACATATTCCTCTCCTAAAGATTTTTTTAATTTTCTTAGGGATTCATCCAGATAGTTCTAAAAGGTCAGGCTTTGATTTTCAAGTGACTTTGATGGATTTTGCTTGATAACAACACTTACTCTGGATAACATGGCTATGCTTTTTTTTCTTCAAGGTAGAAGTATATGGAAAATATGCAAAAGCTCCTCTCATTCTCACTTCTTGAATTAATTATTTACTTTGAGAGACATGGTGCACAATGATGTCATAAGCAAAGTTGGGAATGATCCAAATTCTATATACTTTATTAGAAAGGCTACCCGAACGACACTCTAAGCAATAAAATCGCCAAGAATCTCTTAAGAAGAAGGTGCCTTGAAGTTTATTGGCACAAAATTATGTGGAACAAAGCACTCAGTTATCCTTCATTCTTTGGCTTGCTATCCAAAATAAGCTTAATACTTCAGACAATTTGTCTTATTTGCAAATTGATAAAATATGTCCTATGTATCAGCTTCATATAGAAACCTAAGACCATCTTTTCTTCACATGCCCCTTCAACTTCAACATATGGTAGAGGATTAAGAGGAAATGTCAATGGATTACTCTAGGTTACACCATACTGGACATCATGCAAAGCTTATCAGTCAGGACAACTCATTCAAAACACACTTAAGTCATCTTTATTCTTACTTTGGGGACTTGTGTGTACACATTATGGAGAGAACATAATATCAGAAGGTTTGCAGATCAAAGTTCAACAGGAGAATCCATTCAGTCAGACATCATACGACATATCCGTGAGCTACTGAACGTGAAGAATCTCAACCAACAATGCATAGCTGATATATTATATTCTTTGAACATCTACACGTGTGCTTGCTCTATTATTTTCTGACTTCTATTTTGTCTTTATTCCTTACATATCTGTGTAAGGAGTGTAAAGGGTATACCCCTTAACATTTTGTCCACCTTGTATTATTTCCATTATTTATCTATTAACACTATTATATTTTCAAAAAAAAAAAAAGAGATAAGTGTAACCAACTCTTATTTGGCTAATATGTTTAGAAAACTCATCACAGCAAAACGTTTTTGCATTTTATTTCCCAAACTCAAGGCCATGACCATATATGTAGAGTTGTAATTCCTAATTGGCCTTTGACATTGCCCTAATTCATGCCTTCAATATGGATTGTATGTACAGAGATTATTGCATATTCGAAAGCCCATACTCTTGTTTCATCTGTTTTGGAAACGACCGTCTCAATTGATCTTTTCTTGAGGAGTCCATCGTGATCGAACATCTGCTAGACGCCTTAAAAGACGATTCAGAATTTTGTCGAAAGCCAAGAAGAGTGTAATGGCACAAATCCAAAATTTTAAGATCTCTTTTGTAATGTTGCTACTAGGCAAAAACGCCGTCGACTGTTGTATATATCACCACAGCAACTACAATGAAGTCAAACGTTAATAACGATAACTTCAAAATCTAATTAAATACTCTTGCGTTGCAGTCGTTAGAAGTAGAAAATACTAAAATAAATATTAAGATGAAAATCTGTTTCGGTAGAGATAGTAGCTTTTACTCTTCCTTGAATCGATCTCCATGTTCAATTTTCTCACACATTCATAATCCCGCAAACACTCATACCAATTCCCAATCTCTCAAGCGGAAGAAAGAAAAATAATGCCTAGAAAAGGGTGGATCTTCTGCGCATCTGTTGCTATACTCATAATCATCACAGTTATTATCCTAGTTGTCCTCTATTTTACCATCTTAAAGCCTAGAGAGCCTAAAATCTATGCATATCCCGCCACCCTCAAAAACATCAACTGGTCGTTCTTTCCTGTGCCATTTCTTAATTTCACGTTAGGTATAGTAATCAACATCGACAATCGGAACTACGGTAGCTTCAAGTACAAGGACAGTACAGCTTATGTTCGGTATCACAGCGACGTTATAGGTGATGCTCCGATCACAGCAGCTGAAATTCCTGCTCGAGCAAAGCATAATGTGAGCCTATCTGTAACTGTATCTGCGAACAAGATATTGGATAACCAAAACTTTTTGACTGATTTTCTGAGAGGGGTGTTAACTTTTTCTTCTTCATCAATCGTGCAAGGAAAAGCCACCGCTTTGAAGATCTTCAAGAAGGATGCCAAAAGTTCAACCAACTGTAACATTACCGTCTTTATTACAGCACAGCAAGCTCAATCAGATTGCAAGTCGAAACTCGTAATAAAATAAACGTAAGTTATGACCACGGATTTAGATTGCCAGAATTGATTGACAGATGGAAAAATGAACTGCTGACTTCAATATTTTGATGTCGGTCTCTGTTTTAAATGAAGTTGCTAATATTGCTTTAGTTCGACTTATGAACTTGTTTTGTGACATATAAGTAACTAGAAGTACAGTGGATATTAACTTGAGCAAATATCCATTATCGCCCAAACTGGCCATCTGGGTTCTTTAGTACTTCATTTATAAACTTGGATATCTTGTACTCAATATGTTGATTATTCAGAAAATATGTTGAACCTTGTGTCTCATTCCAAGAAAATATCATGACATTCTCATCCATCAAGATTATTTGCATTGTGATAGAATCCTTCCTGCTTTGCTATGAATCGGAAAAAAAAAAAATGAAAGTTGAATTCTGGGCATTATTGTCCACGATGTTGTAGGACTTTGCTTCTTTTCTAGCCTGCCAACTCGTGAACTCTTAGGTGGCTTCAGCCTACAACTAATGAAATTTATACTGACTCCGACAGTGAACTCGTCGTATCCATTTGTGGAAAAGTCATAGCAAGATATCCGTCAGTTTTCGTACATGAGCAATTTCCTTATTTTCCCTTAACTAGTTTTTGTTTGAAGCATATATACTATTTATAAATCAAAGACCTTAAGAACCTAAAGATAATATTGGATTATAAACTTCAATAATTTATTAAATTGATTATCAACAAGTCAGTTTCTTGAAAGTAACAAAAGTGATAGCCAACATATTTTAGTTTATGTACTTCAAATTTCTTTTGAAAATTATATATTTAACATATTTAACACTTAAGAATGGATGGAATATTTTCTCAAAAAAATTAAAGGAACGCATTAAAAGACACGAAAGAAGATTACACATAGTCCATCGGGAAAATCCCAAGCACTGGTAATTAAAGAGAGTGAAGAATCTCCCTACTAAAATAACAAACATACAAGCAACCAAATAAAGAGGCTATCACCTTAAACTTCTAAAGGAATCAATTGACTTAGTTCTTAAAAATAAAAAGGTTCACGTTAATGGTTTATAGAATCATAGTTGTTGTCTCTTTCATAGTAGCAAATTTGTTTTTGTATCTCTTATTATCCCTTTTATTCTATATCCTATGGATACGGATCCCCAAAGAAAAAAGATAAGTCTCCAAGGTGTCTTTATATTATGATTGCAAGAATGATCCATAAGCCATTGTATGGTATCTAAGAACAAATTTCCTGTGAGGCCCCACTGGCAATATCTTTAGATCTCATTCCAAACATCAAAAGCAAAGTGACACTCAAACAACAACTGATCCATTGTTTCGTCATTATCCTTGCATAAAGAACAACTCATGTCTACCGCCAGAAAATGCAACCTATCTATTATGCTTAGTATACTTTTTTATTAATAACCATTCTTTAGGAACAAATACTTCTTCCATAATATGTTATGCCAAGATACCTTGGAACGTAGAGGTTATAATAAACTCCTAGTTAACTTGTTGGTAGTATCAATAACTAGCTTTCCTTTCCAAAAGAAACTATCAGGTTTATGAATATCAGGTAAGTATGCAGGTTTGTATCTCAATAAACCCTAGGATAGAGCTTAATTATTGATTTCTATTAGTTTAGAGACCTTATCATCCAAGAAGCCTAGTGTTATAGCTGCTAAGCCTCCAAACTATTAGAGCAATTGACTATAACCTTTCCAATTATCAAACCAAACTGAACAATTCTCACCATTTCCCACTCTACAAAACATATCAGTTAATATTTGTTTAATTTTTGATACATTTAATCCATTACACTTAGTGATTAATGCCTTTAAATGTTTAGGATACTTGTTTTAGCTCATATTTAATTTTAGGTACATTTTGAAAGTGAAGGAGCTAAAGTGACCCAAAAGTATACTCATTGAGGCATCTTCTCAATGTTCATACTTTATTGTCTTTATGGAGTAAGAAGAAGAAGAAGATTACAAGAAGAGCAGACAAAATAGAGCATAAAATGGAGAACATAAGACTATGATTGTAACAATTAAATTGTTGTAGCCATAAGACCATAGCTGTAACAATTAAAATGTTACATTCATGGTTACAAGCATTCTTGTAATTCACCATTCAATTTATCCTTAGTTTTTATCTTATATCTAACAACAATTTGGTTAATGAGACGAAAATGAAAAGCTTTCTATTTAATTCAACTGTCCATTTAACATAGATATCCCATTTTAACCTAACTTTGGTGGAGATGAAATTGAGATGTGATGTGCAACTGAAGGAGGGAAAAATTGGACATTAATTGGATCATCAAGCTCCCTTTGGTTTGAGGCCACTTGTCCATTCAAATTAACATAGCTTTGGACACTAAAGAGGGAGAGTCAGCTACCTTTAGAGAAAAAGAAAGAGTGAAGGCCGAGAGAGTGGAGCAATTTCTTCTCTTCCATTCTTGCCACCTATCCTACTCCTTTCGAACATAGCTTTTGAATATACAAAGAAGGGGTGAAAACTAAGACAAAAAAAAGGGCAGAACTGATAGCCATTCTTTCTGGATATAGAATGTGTGTGATACCTAGAAGTGAGCAACTAAAAGAACTTAGATAGCAGCGAACAGACACAAATCTTCATCATTTTCTCTTCGTTTTTCAACAAGAATGGAGGCTATGGGAGCTAATTCTTATAGATTGATAGAGAAGATAGAGGGCTAACCTTCTTGATGCTAATTCAGACGTGAAGTCAACACTGAGGAGCACATTTAAGCATACGTCATTGTGTATCATTTTCTTTCCCTCTTTTCGGATTGTTTACGTTATTTTTTGCTTAATGTTTGGGTATTGTGTAAAAATGATTTTGATGCTCTATTGAATTCTTTTCTATAAAAACCCATTTGTAAAAGTTCAATACGATACGTAATAGTTGTGTTTGAAGTCATATGTGGCAATTAATGATATTAAATCATTAAGGATAACATAGCATGAGTTAAATAATCTCAACTTGTGTGATTATTGCTTAGATTGGTCTATTTTTTTTGTTCATAACATAGTTGTCTGAGTAAAGTTAGAGAGCTATTTCTAGGTTATTTGATAGTTAGGGTTAACTAAGAATCTTTTCTTAATTAACTGACCTAAGTAAAAATCGGTATGAACAGAGCTTGCTTTTAATTCACGATTAATAATCTAAAGGGAGGTGTCAATACAATAATACAACGACATGTGAGAAATTGTGTATAGGCCAAGACTAAACCAATGAACTAAGTTTCACATATATTCATCACTTTTAAATGTTTTCTTTAATGTTTCTTCATTAGTTTAGTTTCGTTTGATTTTCTTATTCGAAACCCAAACCAAAGCCTATCCCCAGAAAACCTAAACACCGATTATCTTCTTTTCAAAAGCTTTACCCACACTTTTTGTGAGATTGCCGTAGACTTAACACTACTAGAGTTGTAGGTCTAGTTACTTTGTGTAGCATTAGGATGCACTACTATCAACTTTAACAAGGTCTCTAAGTTGTAAGATTTGACCAAGAAACTATAAATGTGAAGGACTCTTTTGCACTTTTTAAATGCTTTTGCCTTTCAAGAAATAACTATACATCTATTTCATCCTAAGTGGAGTTTTGTCCTCTAAGATTGCCATAATATTTTCATAATTAATGTTGAATTGGTTACCTTAATATTATTGATCCCCATACCTCCTTTTCTTTAGGAGAGCAAATATCTGATTACTTGACTATAGCAAACACGTTCACTCCATCATGGTGATCCATAAAAAATTTTTGAACAATCTTTCCAACAATTTGATTAACTTTTTTTAAAGAAAAATATGTGAACTCCAATATATGTGTAATGAAGAGAGAATATACTTAATCAATTTAAGTTTTCCCGCATAAGAAAGTGATTTATTAAACTAAGTGAAGAGTCTTTTATATACTTTTTCAATCAGGGTAAAGCATTACGAGAAACTCAACCTTTTTGTGGATATAGATAAACCTAGATACAAAAGAGGAGGAAGTTTTCTGCTCATTCTAGTAATTATAGAGATGCAAGATTCCATACCTGAGGCTACTTTAGAGATCAAGAAGTGACTCTTGTTGATGTTCAACTCTAAACCTGAAATTCTTTTGAAAAGTTCGAGAGATCTTATCAGAGTTTGGATTGAGGCTAAATGAGCTTTACAAAACATAATTAGATCGTGTTATATTTTCCTCATTTTATATTCTAAATGACATAGATTAAATATTTCATATACATTTTTAAATTTTATGAAGTAATTTTCAAAACTAGAGATTTTATATTATAAGTTTACTATATGTAAATTTGGTTCCATTATAGCTCTAAAAGCACGATATTTGAAAAATCTATTGATCTTTTTATTATCATATACTTATATTCTATATAACTTATATTATATGTTTTATATGGTCCATTATAATCATTTACAATTGGTTTATAATGTATAATAATTTAAAGTAATTAAAATTCATATTTAATGTAATTTTTGTAAAATTAAAGAATATTGAACTTCCAAAGGAAAAGGCAAAACCTTATAAAAAGATTAGTACTAATGTAGTCTTCTCTATATTAATAAAGAAGATTAGACAAAACATAAGAAATACTAAATATGAATTGGAAAAGTAATCAATTGGAAAAGAAATAACAACTACTTCATTACACATATATAAGACTTAAGTCTTTTAACTACTGCATACATAGAAACTTTTAGAGATTGAAGTTGTGCATGAGATGCAAAGATAATTTGAGATCCTTATCCTTAAACAAAATAAGCTCTATAATCCAATTATTGTTCCTTTTAATTAGGATTTAATCTCCTGAGATTTCTAAATAATCACATATTCTCCTTTTGAAGTGACTAAACTATGAATCTGAAAGCTACCATGAACAGGGAATGATCATCCTTGTTTGACATCAAAGGATCATAGGTTTAAGCAATGATTCTCTCGTACTAAATTTCAATGTAGATATCATCACACAATTACTAACACTTAACCAAAGCTTATTTGAGTATAAGCTACTAAAGAATATATGGTTTATGGATTCTATAGATTACAGGCATATGCAACATCTTAGATCAAGATTGGGAATACCTTTAAGTAAATTTAAGGTGTTGAACTTATTTAAAATAGTAAGTCAAGAGATAAAGAAAATATTGGGCGCTTGAAGCTTATTCCAAATAAGTTTATTCTAACTAATATTGGGAGATACTGGCACTAGAAGTTCTTAGCAAGGCTTATTGGTAAAGGTAATAGAAGGATACTTTAAACATATATGTTTTCCTTTATATTAGTGTAATGATAGTAACCAAGAACATAACTATGAATTGTCTTACTGCGCTTACTATTACATATTCATTCTTCACCATTTATGAGGACTTTAACCTTTGCATTCTTTTGAAATGTCAATATAATATTATCAAAGGAGGGGAGAAGATAGAGACGATCAAATTCACTCCATTTGTCATATCAAAGTTGAAAAGACTCACTATTGCCAATCTTGATTTTAACTTCATTTTGCATGATTTTTCTGAGTTTAATAGTTGTAATATGGAGTATGAGGAACCACTTCTTGTATTAAAGCTCCATATATTCTTGCCCCTCAAGTAATTTTCATGAGCTTATTTAACCAATAAATATTTATGATTAAAAATAATATTGTAAATTCTCTTTGCAAATTGGATAGTGCTTACTTGAAAGATTCCTAGAACAAAGGAAGTTTCTTAATAGCTTCTCCATATGTTTGATTATTTTCCTAAGTAGCACCAAATAGGAGGTCTAATGTATGTGGAGACTGTTGAGAACTGGTATAATTACTTGAATTCTTCTAAAAAATAAGAGACTTTTATTAGACTAATGGCCAATTCTTCTTTTGACCATATCAAAGAGAGGCTAACAATCATTATAAGCTAGAGGTAAATGGCATCTCAAGGTAATAAAAAATAAGAGGTTTATGTTGAGTTTTACAATTATAAATCATTTAACTAATAAATAAGTAGCATTAGCTAATAGTAAAAGGACACCTTTATCCTTATTCATGCTCAAACTAGAGAGCAAACTGAATGAATTTAGTGAGTCAATTAGGCAATTCAGTAAAATAGAATAATCTCCAGATAAGAGAAGAAGATCGTCAATAAAGGAGAGATTAAATATATTCAATAATGTGCATTTTAAAAAATCCAGTAACTCCTATTTATTAGAACCTAATAAAGATGTTGAAGTAACAATTTTAATTCATAAATCAATTCTAATTATTTTAAAAATTAAATTAAAAGTAGTATATTATAAAAAAAATTTAAAATTTAATTATTGAAATTGGAGAGATTATAACCCATATTTTAATGATAATAGAATAAATTACTACTAAATATTAAATTTTGATAATTTAAAGATAAAAATGTTAAAATCATTCAAGTAAATATAAAATACAAAGATTTACGAAGTCAATTAAGCTAATAGATATGTCAAGAAATAAATTAAGCATTAAAGAACAATGAAGCTGAAGTGAAGAGCACAAGTCAATTAATGAGTTTCGAGATGGCTGAAGTGTAGCACAAGTTAGTTGTATAAAACATAAGTAAAAATAAAGACATTTCAAATATAATCATTTATAAACTTAGATATATTGTACTCAATATGTTCATTATTACTAACTTGAATTTTAAGTTACAAGTGAATCCAAAATTTTCAAAGATGCTAATAGCTAAATATTAATGTCAGAAGTGGGAATTATTGGTTTTGAATGTCTATTTTCAAAACTCTTACATAGCCATTTTTTGGTGAAATATGGACTTATTTTAAGTTGAAACTAGACATTTAAAGACTCTTACATAGCCATTTTTTGGTTAAATATTAACTTATTTTAAGTTGCAATGATGCACACCTTAATGGAAGAACATACAACATTTATCAGAACCAGCATATTGCTTTTTTCTTGAATGCATAATCACCATGATTGTTGATAAATCAGTTAATATCTTTTGTACCATTTAATTTTTCACTATGTTAAAAATAGGTGAAAATAAAAACAATGAAAAGGCAACAATATAAAAGAGAAAAAGAAAAATAAAACCTACCATTCTAAGATTGATAGTAGAGGTCTGATCCTTTCAAATTATCATAAAACGATCACTGACATTCTTTGGGGTTTGTTAGAAAGAAAGACAAGCCCATAGACAATGGCAACCTATCCAAAATGGATGTATGAATGTTGAAAGAAAATGAAAAAAGAAGATGTTGTTAGAGGTGAAGAAGTGAAGAGAGGTTTAAGTAGAGGCAAGTAGATATCAAAGTCTATGTTTGAATCAAAATTAATTACGAGAGGCTTAGACAAAAACAAGTACATATCAAAGTATGTGTTTTATTTATTATCTTTAAAGCTCTCAAAATCATAAATGTCAAGGAACCCAATCAGACACTTTGATTGTTATGGAGTTTGGGTTGTTCTACCAATAATACTTTCGTCCTATTGCGCCAATGAATAGTGAGTGAACAATTATACCACTAATCACACCATTTCAATTTTTAGGAGATAGTGCAACAAATTGATTTACTTAAATACCCCTCCTTAGAATTTTATTATATATGTAATTAATAACACAATATATCACTACAACGATACTCGATAATAGTTATTAACTAGACAATAAGAAAGAAAACATTAGAAATTTACAAGGTTTGGACTTGTCTACTCAGAAACTACTAAAATACTACACTATTTTGAAAAGAAGAATTACAAACGAGGGAGAAAAAATAAATTCTTATAAGGGAGGAAGACTTGTTAATTTTGGGATGATAAACAAAGGTGAAGGAGCTTGCCTTTTATGGATTAAAGAGGTTCCTCAATTTTCATATTTCTCTAATGTGGTAAATATGACATACATTTAACAACTATCCACCTTGGCATATTTCCTAATCTTTATCTTGTCACAAATGAAACTATCTTCGGTAGTGTCTCCAATTGCTATCAAATTCTCAAAATGTTAAAAAAGTCCAAAAAATATTTGAACTTGACTACACTCATCACTTTTGTCATCATATCTGCATTATTTTTAGAAACCATCTTCCAGAATCTTTCGTATAAAATGGAAGTGAATGTCTATATGCTTTGTCCTTATATGATAAACTTGGTTCTTTGCTAAATTAATAACACTCTTACTCTCACAATATACTTTGGCATGCTTCTGTTTAATTCTCAGTTCATCAAGCACCATTGAAGCCAAATTGCTTCCTTAAGAACCTCTGTAATTACCATATACTTAATCTTTGTAGTAGACAAAGCCATTATTGACTATAAGGTAGACTTCCAACTGACTGGTCCCTTAGCAAGAGTAAACACATAACTAGTGGCTGATCAACGTTTATCTATATCACTAGCACAGTTGGAATCAAAATATCCATCTAAGCAATAACCATCTTTCTCATCCTGCTTAAACATTAATCCAATATCTACAGAGTTCAAAATGTATCGTAAAATCCATTTCATAGCTTGCCAACGCTCTTTGCCTGGATTATGTATATACCTAGTCACGATTCCTACTCCTTGTGAAATATAGGCCTAGTGCACACCATAACATACATCAAGCTACTAATGACATTTGCATACAGTGCTTTTGTCATGTATCCTCATTCTGCATCTTTCTTTGGAGATAAGGATACACTAAGCTTTATATAATTAGTACTAACAGGTTTTGATTTTTCATTAGTGCCAAAATGTTGTAGTACCTTGATTGTAGGTTTCTATATGATAAAGTTTTAATATTTTTAACCTCAATAATACTGCAAGGACACGGGTTGTTCACATAATACCTAAGCCTAAGATATAAGGTTTAACTCAAATTCATAAATAATTAAAATAAATATCTAGGCAGAAAATTATTCAATTGAAAATCAAACTCAAGAATTAAATTC
Organism: Erythroxylum echinodendron; assembly: GCA_027575705.1. NCBI lineage: Eukaryota > Viridiplantae > Streptophyta > Magnoliopsida > Malpighiales > Erythroxylaceae > Erythroxylum > Erythroxylum echinodendron. The sequence continues at coordinate 31,688,339 of JANZXR010000002.1, forward strand.
AGAAATTATAAACAAGAATCAACTAAGGAACTACCAATTGAGATAAAGGCGATTTTTTTGATCTAACCTTAATGGAAACCTAATTAATTATGAAATTACCAAATTACCGGGTCTAGATTATCCTAGGGTGGATTACTCTCTCTTGAGTTATAATCTTTAACCCTAATTAATTATATTATGGAATTTTAATATGTCAATTCCCAATTGACCTAAAACTTTAATTAGTTCTGAATTTGTCCAATAACCTACCAAAAACCTATGTACGATCTCTCATTATGCAAATTTACCAGTTTGATTCAATTCTTAATCTATCAAATGACCTAACTCTGATTATCCCAATTTGATGATTTTTACTCGGTTCACCCTCTCAGTTTATTACCAAATTATTAAGAACAAAAATTGAATCACAATAACTCAATAAAAACACAAACAATCAACTTTCATTAATATCAAAGACAAAATCCCTAAGGTGAGTATAGACATAACTCAACATTTAACAAATCCTATTCTTAACAATTATCTCAATTCTATACATTAATAAAATTGAAAATAAATTAAAAAATACGATAGGAATGGAATGGCAGAGGCAGCAATGACAGGAAACCTCCTATTTCGAGAAGTACTTCGTGTGGCTTCTTCTCTGTGTCTCTCTTCCTTCGATCCTTTCTAAATCTCTCGATAAAGCTCTGTCTAGGTTGGAATTTAGCTGATGCAAAAAACACTCTTCTTTGTTCTTTATGTTCTTTATATACTTTGGAAACCACGATCGTAGCTCTGAATTCCATGATTGTGGCCTGCGTCTAATCCTTTCTATCTCAATCATGGCCCAAGTGCCACGGTCGTGGCCTGGATCAGACCTCTTTGTCACAATAATGGCCAAAGTGTCACGATCGTGGCCTGGGGCATAGTGGCTCATATCTCTTTATCACAATTGTGACCTATTGTGCCACCATCGTGAGCTATAGTTTCAGCCCAAAATTCTTCAAAACTTCTCCGTTCTTCACCATTGACCTTGAAACACGAACAAACACGTGAAGTTACCTCAGAAACATAACAATTAAGCTCAAAGACTCATATTAACCCCTAAAAACACTTAAACACATAAACTAACACAATTCTAATCTAAACATATACTAAACACTCAATTTAACACTTAATACATAACAAATTAAACCCTAAAACATGATACAAATCACAACTATCATACCTTTTTCAAATATTAATTTTGAGATAAACACATTCTCCCTAACTTTTTGTCCTTACTTATCTCCATGCCGAGAATCTTCTTAGCTTCACCCAGATCCTTCATTTCAAACTCTTGTTTTAACTAAATCTTCAATCTCTCAATTTCTCTTAGATTATTTAAAGCTATTAAGATAAACTCTTGTTTCAAATAAATCTTCAATCTCTCAATTTCTCTTAGATTATTTAAAGCTATTAAGATATTGTCAACATTCAGGAGAAGATAGATGTAGGATCCATCTTGCAACTTACACAAATACACAGTGATTGTATTTTCTTCTTGTGTACTTTTGTCTCATTATGAACTTGTCAAATCGTTTGTAACACTGCCTTGGAGATTGTTTCAATATGTATAATGATTTCTCTAATCTTTAAAAAATTCTCCTTACTAGCAACCTTGAATCCTTCTCGCTGATTCATATAGATTTCCTCTTCTAAATCTCCATGTAAAAATGTAATTTTTACATCAAACTACACTAACTCCAAGTCCAATTATACTACAAAGGCCAACAAAAACTCTAACGAAGGAATGTTTCATAACTGGAGAAAAGATTTCATTATAATTGATTCCCTCCATTTGAGTATAGCCTTTAGCCACTAGCCTTACCTTGTAAAGAACATCATTTTTTAGGAGATCCTTCTTTCTTTGCATATACTCATTTGCATCCAACTGCCTTTTTTCCCTCTAGTAGCCTAGTTAGCTTTCACATCTGATTCTTGTGATGGGAATACACTTCTTCATTCATAGCTATCCTCTACTTATCTACTTTAGAACTTCGAAATGCTTTACAATACGTGGCAGGAGTTATATCATTTTCAATTAGTGATGCGCAAGTCACCATGTCATCAAAGCGAACATGTTTTTGAATTCTTAATTTTAGTCTATTTAATGCAATTGATTTATGTTGTTACTGTGGAAGTTCTTGAGTTTAAACCTCTTTTTCATTCAACTCCTCTTCTACCGTAAGAGTGTCTCCATTAACTTCATCATTTATTATTCGGTTTATAATCCTTTTTTTAAACTCCACCTGTTTTGAAGTGCTTTCCACCTACTATGGGGGACCATCAATCTTCTGACCACCTTTAGTTGTCACCTTTTTCACAATGGTAGACTCATTAAAGGTGACATATCTACTAAAGATTATCTACTTTGTCTTTGGACACCAAAGATGATATCCTTTTACACTAAAAGTGACTCCTAAGGAAATTTCTTTCTTTGCTCTAGGATCCAACTTTGATTCCTTAATGTGGTAGTATGTAGTGGAACCAAACAAAATAAGGAATCATAATATGTATCTGATTTTCCAAACCATAATTCCAAAGGTGTCTTGCTACAAACAACAATTGATGATAAAAGATTTATAAGATAACTTGCATATGGTACAACCTCAGCCTAAAACTTTCTGCCTAACCCAAAGTTAGATAATATACACCAAAATTTTTCTAGTAATCTTCGGTTTATATGTTATGTCACCCATTTTGTTATGATGTATTCCTAACCGTGAAGTGTTGTATAATTTCTTCTTCTTTGCAAACTTTCATAATTGGATCACTTATATACTCTACTTTATTATCTGTTGGGAGACGTTTAATCCTTCTGCCTGTTTAAGTCTCCATCATTTTCTTCCAAGTGAGGAAGACTCCTAGTACTTCATCTTTCATCTTCATTGTATACACCTATATCCTTCTAGAGAAATCATCAACAAAGGTCACATCATAATGCCTTCCTCTCATTGAACTTGTTTTGGAAGTTCCCTATAGATTAGAGTGAACATAATCCAAAGTACCTTTGGTATCATAGATTACAATGTTGAATTTTACTCTTGTCTACTTCTCCTTTCATTAATCCTTGATTTACCAAACTCTTCAAATATTTTTCACCTATGTCTTAAGTGTGTATGTCATAACCTGGCTGCTCCTAGGTCTTGATAATTATTAGAAGCTACTGATGTTGTTCCAATAACTGCATTATCTTAGTAGTAATACAAGTTATTGTTCCTTCGAATTCCTTTTATCACCATAAGTGCACTAGAAATTAATTTCATTAATCTAATTGTTGCATTCATAGTGTATCCCCTTAATTCTAGGACTCCTACAGAAATGAGATTTTTTGTCAAACTTGGCTGTTAAGTCATTAAATTGCACTTATTTTGGACTTAATTATCTTTAATGTGTTGAAATAATTATCCAAAATTAATGGAATTATCTTATAATTGTTACACCTTAGAGATGAAATTGAATCAAAAAGATGTAAAAGAATGAAGAAAATTTGAAATTCCTAATTTGACAGCAATTTTGTGACTAAGCGTGGGCATGTCTAAGAATGGAATAAATCTGCAGATCACTTTTCAAAAGTCAAAATCGAGATTCTCACAATCTTTGAAGATTATATTTCCATATTTCAAGGGGATTGACTACCTAAAATTAGGGGATATAGTATCGGAAGAGAATCAAGGAAAGATAAGGGGGAAAAAAGCATAAAAGAGAGAGGATGGTGGTTCACGCAAGCTGAAGACTAGGTTTAGATGGATTTTCGTTTCTGTTCTTTCTTTTTCAGTCTTTTTACGTTTTCTTCACTTTCTCTATTAGTATTTTCGTGTTTTTCAGTAAAGAACTGGGGATGAAGACTTTATGCTTTGTTATTTCTTTCATTTTTAATTTTAATATGAGTAGCTAAACTTTTTGTCTTGGTTGAGGGGATCCGTGTTATCTGGTAATATGTGTGAGATGTTTTGAATAAAGTTTATGTTGTTAATAAACATTGAATATCTTCCGATCTACTCTTTCTAATTGA
>JANZXR010000002.1:31701113-31748691 GCA_027575705.1 Erythroxylum echinodendron
TTTTAAATTTTATTCATCCCATTTATTATCATAATATTATGAATGATGTTGCATATTAAGGATATTTATAAGTTTTTCAATTTTTCATGGAAAATAAAAATAAATTTGAAAATGTATTAAAAATAAAAGAAAATCCCATTCCTAAATCAGTTCCGAACAAAAAGAATTATGTCCCTAAATCTGTCCCAAAATGGGATGAAATAAACTACATGTCCGTCCCTAAATCCATCCTAAAATGGGCTGAAACAAACCACATGTCCGTCCCTAAATCCATCCCAAAATGGGCTGAAACAAACCACATATCTGTCCCTAATTCCATCCCTAATTCCACCTCTAATTCTGTCCCATATTCTGTTTCAAATGCTCCAATAATACGGTCCCTAAATCCATCCCAAAATAAATCAGGCACAACGGAATTTTCCTTCTCAAAATTCGTTGGTAACTCCATTCAGTGCCAATATTGGGACGGAAATGTCCATCCCAAAACAAATACAATAATTCGATTGGTACCGATATTGCGAACGGTATTTGGGACAGATTTTTCAGTTCCTATGTTTTAGGGATGGATTATATTCCGTCCCTAAGATTTGCGACTAACTAAATACCGATGGAAAATTTTCGGTCCGAAAATCTGTCCCTAATTCTATTTGGAACCGAAATTGGGATAGATTTGCCGCTTTTTTTCCGTTCCTAAATCCTATTTTTCTTGTAGTGTTTGATCTTGCTCCCCATCTGTTACAATGTTTTAGATCTCTTTTATCCATTAAATTCTATCGTCCATCATCCTTTGTTGTGCTGCCATTAATTCACGTTCTTGCATGCAAAAACTTGCACGTGAGTGATGACTTGCTTCCAACGTGTGATGTCCATTAAATCACTATCTTGCATAGACGTCGTGAGTGAGTGATTTTTCTTCATTGTATTACTATTTTTCTTGTATTTCAATTTTCTTCTTTATACTCAATAAAGAGAATTGAGTATTAGTCTTTAAAAAATCACCTAAATATCGTGCTTTTGGTTCACTTTAAGTTCTTTACTTCTGAAGTATGCCTAAAATCACATATGAGTCAAAGTGAGTTTCTTAAGCAATTTAATTTCATTAATTACTCAGTGTTATGAAATAATTAGAAGATCAATTAAGCACATATCAATCACGTACTCTTATCTTTTCTAACTTATTCAATTTTTATTATTCAGGTTCTAATATCTAGTTATGTATTTATAATATCTTCTATATTAGCTACTTCAATCTTATATATAAAATTTGATGTTGAATCTTTTACGTTCATTCCTTCAATTTAAGATAATAAGCAAATAAGAATAGTCCTGAAGAAAACTAAAATATTTAATAAATAAAAAAATCAATTCAAAGTATATTTTTAAGATTTATTCTAGTAAATGTATATCCCTATTTAGTTCATGAAAAAAATGTAAATAAAACCAACACTAACCAATAAAGAAAACAAGATAAAAGAGTGAGTTCTCATAACTTTTAGATGTTGATGTTCTTGTCTGAGTCTTGATGGAATCTTACTTTCTCTAAGATTTTTCCTTTATTAATTTTCACATGAATCTTCTCTACCTTGTAACTGATTTTTACTCCTCCTAGACATCTCTTCCATTTCTTTTCTCCTTCCTTATCTTTTCACCATAAAACCCTAAAAATTTCTTCAAACACGGGTCAAACACCATACTTGTATTTTTTATACCCCTTTTAGCTTCTTTTTTATAACCATTAATGCTAACATAGGTTAAGAACATAAGACTATATTGGCCCTATATTAGAATAATCCCTTTTTATTTTGCATTCTAGACTCCTTAATTGGAATATGGGTCTTAATACAAGGAACGTGGTATCATTTAAAAGCCATGTTCTAAATATTTAAACATGTCCAATCTTTATTCTATAAATGGCCAAATTATCATAGAAGCAGAATATATACTAGTAGAATGTGAGCTTATATGTGTTTAGATCATGTTACTTCATACGACAAGTTATTAAATAAACAAAATACACAATTACGTTACACGAGTTGAACACAATACCATATAGTTGTCATGTTCGTGAATATGGAGTTATGTTCTATCTATATTATTTGAAAATGACTCTAAAACTTTTATCACTCGGCTCCTGCCTGCCTAAATTCACACCTTCTTTATCGAAAAAGTAAAATAAATCCTAAAAAAAATATAAACCATATTAATTACCAAATTGTATAAAAATCATCAAAATACAAACTAAATGCTGTCAAGATAAAGTATTCCACTAAACTTCTTCTACAGAATGTTGTGAAAATTTGTTCTTTTTAGGCCAAGACTAGAGCTATAATTAGATGACATCCTCCCTTTAGCCATAATTAGGTAAAATTTTATCCTATTTTTATACTCAGTTGAAATTAATTATAATTAGATAATTAGTTAAGTATTTGGGAAGCAAAATCTTCACATCTAACTAATTTTAAAAAAAACGATTACCTGTCAGTGAACAAACACTGGGGAGATGGGGTGAACAGTAATGCTTAAGCTCACAATCTGGCATTTCGTAGGCAATAGATGATTCTGCTTTCCGTTTCAACTAACTACTTAGGCTTCACTTTACTTCATTTTATTTAAGCCACTAGACCAAGGTTTACCCTCCTTGGTTTGTTTAGGGGGTGTTTGTTTCCATTTTTATTTTTGATTTTCTATTTTTGTTTTCAAATTCAGTAAAAAAAATCTTGTTTCTTTTAGTTTTTAGTTTTTAGTTTCTGTTTTTTGTTTTGGTTTTTTCCAGTTTTCAAAAATTGAAAACTATAAAAAGTGGCTTTTGTTTCCTGTTTCTATTTTTTCATAATCTTATTTACTTTCATTTAATATATTATTTAATTATTTAAATTTTATAAAAATATGAATAATTTAATTCAACATTATATATTTAATAAATTAATATTAATTATCAATAAAAATTATGAATTATTTAATTTAATTTAATTTTTATAATTAAATTATATATAGTTAAATTTTAATAATTATTAATAAATCTAATTAAATTTAAAATTTATAAATATTCAAATAAAATTTTATTTAATAATTAAAATATATTTCAAATAAATATTAATTTTTAAATAAAATATTATTTTTAAATTATTTATTTTTAAAATAACATAATATTAAAATAAATATTATATAAGAGATTAAATAAATTTATTTAATTAAAAATAACTTATCTTTATGTTTTATCTAATATGTAATTATTATTAGTGATAAAAATGTAACTACAAGCATTAACAACGAAACAGCTTTTTCTTTTTATTTGAAATAAACCAGAAACGAAAAACTGAAGATGAAAACTGAAAACTACAATAAAAAAACAGAAGTAAAACCAAACGACCCCTACTTATTAGATATGATTTACAAAAAAGTATAATTACAAATAAATTGGAACTAATTGGATATGATTAAGTGTAATCAAAATGGATGATTTTTAAGTCTAATTGGTCTCAAACTAAACATAATGTTAAAATTAATCAAATACTATAAAATATATATTGAATTAAAATTGAATTTGATGGTGAACAAAACCTTAAAAGTAAAAGATAAAAGTTAAACACTAAAACTTAGATGAAATTAAATATCAATACTAATAGTCTTCATTTTTTACTTGAATTTTTATTTTTAATTATGTTAGTTAAAGAAAACTTTATTTTTTATTTTCAATTAAAAATGTGAATAAAACTAACTACTTAAAATGTTGTAAAATTGTTGCATATTATACTCATAACATTAGGAAAGTGGCTAATGGATGATATAAATATGGTCTACTTATGAATTTGTATATGAATAAACTTTCTAGAATTTGTATCATTTAAAAGAATTGCCTTTATGATTAGTAAAAATGAAACGAACAATAAAAATTTTGCAAAAATGGAAGGTCTAAGGAGCAATATCTTATTGATCTCTTGAGTAGTGTTGAAGAATAGGAGATTGATTATCAACAAATAATATGAAGATGCATATAAGAGATTGAGATAGGATGACAATGAGCTACCCAATGAGCTTGCCCCACTAATTTTTTCAAAATTAGAAGTATAAAATAATGTCTTTTTAATTAAGTCTGGGCCTAGATTGCCTAGGTCTAGGTCTAGGCCTACTCAATGCCTGACACTTCTAAGCAAAATGATATAATTTTACTTAGACTAGTTGGACCTCGGACGGTCTAGGCCTGGACTTAGTCCATGAGTCAGTCTATTGAAAACACTTAAATCTAAGCCCATGGGCCGCTCATTGCCATCCCTAGATTGAGAAATTAAGAATGTAAAGAAAAATCACCGAGAACAAAATAAAGTCACTCCTTAAAGTCTTCAAGCCATGCTCAATCTAGTTAAACTAAGGATAATTAATCGAAGTCCCTTATCTGTATGCAAAGGATTATAGTAAAGTGAGAGAGGAGAATGGGACTACCCTACAAATCCCATATGAAAGCTTCATTCCTTCCAATTTACTTTGTTGGCTCCCAAAGTCCACATCTTATCACAAGAAGGTAATTTGCTCATTCCAAGTGTTTGGACTATAATTAACCTTTTAGCCCTTAATCTTGTATTAATAATTAAAAGCATTGAAGTCATATGTAAAGCTTTACATTTTTAAAAAAAAATACATCTTTAGTATAAGAAAATTGAATTAAACCCATAATTAGCTCCACACAATAATAAAATTTAAACTCATATGCTGGACCATTTTTTTGAAATTAAATAATAAAAATATTCAAAAAGAATAGGAAAAGCCTTACAAGGGTCTAATACAAGTGTATAGCTAAGTAAAAAAGTGTTAATACCCTTTAATAATAACCTAGTATATAATAAAGATATAATAATCACTCACAACAAACAAGCAACTTAAAAGCATACCAGTAAACCCATGTTACAATCCAAGCATTTCCAATTTCTCAAATTCTGTATATGATCGCAAGTTATGTGGAAAGTTTTAGCTCTGCTCTCCTTATAAGAATTATTTCCCTTATCTAAGTGAAGATCTCTTGTTTTAGGATGTTGAGCTCCAACTTAGTATTTCCAATGAATATAACATTCCTCTCATTCCATATCGAGTAAATTAAGCATACAAAGTTGATCATTAGTGAGTAATGATCATCTTTAGATAGAGATATAAATTGTATTCCCATCTAATGATTTCATCCCATTTATTTTCTCCATAATAGGTACCACAAGGTATATCATTGACTAGATTCCATTAAAGGAAGGGAAATTGAAAAATAAGCGGCTCAAGAATTTAGAAAGATAAGTACTTAAAAACCAACTCAAGTTCTAAGTTAGAGTTACCTTACAATTGTCCTTGGTGCTAAGCTTATTGAATATAGCTAGCCACGACATGAATTAAAACTAGAGGATCTAGAACTTATTCAACTAGCTTATGCAAGCCTTCTCAAAGTGAAGGAGAGTTAAAAGGATTTGGACTTGATTTGTTTGTAAACAAGCCTAGTGAATGAAGTAGCCATATAGGTGTATCTTCATTAGTTGAGTAAGGCTTGTAAGAGGGAATAAGATCCCAATTGAATTTTCTTCCTCTACTAAAGCAATTCCACATTTTGCTATTGATAATGAGCTTATCCCTAAAAATTATTTTGAAATGTGAATATAACATTTTAGTAGGACAAAAGGAGGTACAAAAATAGCTACTTTACTCCAATTATTGTACTAAATCAAAGAAGATTCCCCAACTCCTATCTACATCTTGATGACATTCTAAAGTGATTCCTTAAGTTAATTAATTGCAACAAGGCCTACGATGTATCATATAATGTTTTGAATCTCTTGAAGTTCTTACCTCAAGTAATTTTCATGAATCCACTTAATCTATAGTAAGTGGTGGTCATATAGGATTCTCTAGATCTTTTTTTGCAAAAAAAATCTTATTCATCAAAGACATAGAGCTAATATCCAATTCCTTATAAGACTTTGGTAAACAAATTCTCTTCTAGCTAACCTTAGCAATTGGTTTCCTTGTGTCAATTTTACCCCATGGAAAGTTTTTGACATAATTCTCTACTTTTTTAACCAAATTCTAAGTAAAATAAGATGTGAAATCCAATAAATGTGACTACTAAGGATTAAGGGAACAATAGAAACCATTATAGAGATAGGTATCAACATATAAAAACTATTAGAGAAGGATTAGAATTAGTTAAAAAAAGAGAATTATTCTAATAACCCCATTATAATTTTAGGATAAAAATAGAGAACAAGCAAGTTTAAAAATGATAAATGAACTAAAGATTATTATAATCAATGCTATAAGATATAATTTAGAAGATCCAGAAGAATTTAAAAGACAACATTGTGAACTCAAAAAACTAAAGCTCATTAGGCTTAGAAAATCTCCTCATTCTTCTCCCACTTTTTTGGTTAGAAATCATGTTGAAGTAATTCAAATTAAAGCTGTGAATGGTGGTAAATTATAAAAAATTAATGATAATACAGTATTTGATGGATATTTCGTACCTTATAAAGAAATATTAATAAATTTAACAAGAGCGAAACAAATTTTCTCTAAATTTGATTGTAAGAGTAGATTTTGGGAAATAAAAATGCATAAAGATAGCATTTCCTATATTGCTTTCTTTACCCCACAGGTTCATTATGAATGGTTAGTCTTACCTTCACAATTTCCTAATAAGTTATTAAATAAAAAAACAAGCTAAAAGTGTTTTGGTCATATTAAACTGTGCCTTTAATATTATCCCAAACCTAGCTAAAATTAGGAAAACTTTTCAAACACTTTTAAAGAAAATCAAGCAATTGAATTTCCCTTTATCTGATTGAACAGATAAATACAAAAATTTTCTCTACCCTCTCATAATAATGAATTAATTCTTGAGATTGATGCTTTTAACCATGAATGGAGTGAAGTATAAAAAAAGATAGATTATGATTCTAATATTAAAGTGAATGAGTCTCTTTGTAGTTATGAACATTTACAGATACTCATTGACAATACCATATAAATGAAAAATAATTATTTACGGCAATAAAAACTTGTCAATTTTTTTATTTTTTATTACCAAAAAGATTTTAGTTAAGAACTGATAATAAACAAGTAAAAGCACTTATTCAAAATAATTTGCCTTCTAAATCTATGTATAAAATATATATAAAATGGAAAACTTTGTTAGTAGAATATACCTTTGATATTGAGATTATCAAATGTAACAATAATATTTTTGTAGATTTCTTAACTAGAGATGGCCAAAGATGAAATATTTGAATTGTTAGACTAGATGTTTGAAGATATTGATACTTGTCAAGCACAAATTAAAGATCTCTTAAATATTGCAAATTTCAACTCAATACTTAAAGAAATTATTGAATTACTTCTCTCTTTTTTCCATATAGCAAAAACTTTATAAATTGCTCAATAATATCAAGATAACTGAAGATATTGAATCTACGAGATCTTCTCCTATAAATCATCTGATTTAGCCAAAAGTTATTACTCTTGAAACTATCTCTTTACAACCTTATACTATATGCAAACCATTGCTACAGAAAAATATCATGATTAAAAACCTTCCCAAGAGTCATCTTACTATTTAAGCACATTTTGAGATAATGAGAGATTTATACCTCCCAAAGGGTCATCCTACTATTCAAGCTAATTTTGAGATAATGAGAGATTTATAGTCCTTACAAAATCATGATACTTTTTATATTGACTTTTTAGGGATATACCCTAGATTAAGTTTTTGTAGGGAACTAATCCTCAAGCTATTCATGATTGATATGACTTTGGAGCTATAAATGTTATTTATCTAAAAATCCAAAGTTTCCCGAAATCTATTTACTCCCCAAATGGATTTAGAAAGGAGTAAAGGATTGTTATTTGAATAATCCTACAATAACATTTAAAGATACTCTCATGTTAAAAATATTATTTGTTGGCCCAATTTTCATAAAGAAGAAAGATATGATGCTTATCATTTTACTATGTTAGGAAAAACAGAACATTTTCCTATTATGATACACAAAAATTTAAGAAGAGAATTCTCTAAGTTCTTTAAGATTGATATCCATTATTGAAGAGGAATATGGATGAGAACTGTTATTTCTGGCATGGAGGTAGCATTTAAAATAGGATTTTGAATCTATGCTGAAAAAAGTAAATTTTCCTCTCTAATGATAGCCTCAGCTAAAAAAACACCAGTGGCTGCTAAAAATTTTGTCAAGATCAAGATTAACATGATTTAACGAGGCAAAATTAAATCTAGTCTAGAAGCTCAAAGTCGATTTTGACACCTTAGAAAGCATACCTAAAATATCTATCCAACCTATACAAGTGGGGTCAAATCTTTTAAAGGAAAAGAAAATTTTAAGGCATTTGGAGTTTACACTTATATTAATGATTAGGACTATCCAATAAGAGAAGAGATATGTGGCAAGATAAGATGAATGGAACAACCTTTCAAACTAATAGAAATGGAGGAAATCTATTGCAAATAAGGATGTACATGAAAACATATAAAAAATAGATTTTAAGTTTGGATTTAACATCCGCTTTTATGTATAAATAAGCCTCTTTTAGCAAAAGAGAGCATCACTCCTTTTGTAATATCATCCTACTTTACTTTGTACTCTCTACTATTAAATAAAAGATCTCTTTTTGTAGATACATTTTATATGTTCTACCTTAAAACCTTACTCTTTTCCAATATTATTTTGTTTACACCTAAGTTAGGAAACGAAATAAGGATGTACTAGACTTTGCTGAAGGAATTGTCAAGGGTAGTTACCTCTTAAGGTTGGAGCCTAAATGGTCATTAAAAGACTCAACAAAAACTTGGTGAATCTATGATCAAAACACTAAAGAGATATGTATGGAAGCATAATGGACCTTTAATTTGGAAGTATAATTTTGTTATGCATATTTTTAATAACTTCTTATTTTCTAGAAAAAATTATGTATAGATTATTTGGATTGGATCTAGATTCTATAGTTTCGATAAATAAAACAATTACTACACTATTTAAAGATGTTATTGATATTATAACAAATAATTATAATTTAAAAGAAGAAGATTTGTTTAGAATTACTTTAATTTTTCATATTCTAAAAAGCTTAGATATGATAAAGTTTTTATTTTAGCTCATAATTGATATTAATATGTGTTTTATTTACAATTTTGTTGAATCCAGATCCAATTTTGTGAATTTTTTGAGATGGAACCAAAATGGTATCAGAGCCATGACAATTTGGTATACTATTTGTAAAGATATTTATCAATATATTCAAGATAAGTATACTCACAGTTGAGACTTTCTAATTGTGTTTCTTTAGGAACCTTCTTAGATTTTAAAACCTCAATTAAGGAATACAGGTTGGGAAATTATTACCTCTCAAAAGATGATAAAATATTACATTTTAGCATTTTTAAGCATTATAAACTACATTTAAAAAGAGGATATTAGAAATGTTACAGCTTATGTTTTTAACCATGATCGAATTTCCTTATTATGATCATTTACTTTCTGAAATAAATAAACTAATATTCATGTAAAGGAAGCTCAGACAAAATTACACTATCATACAAATAGATATAATTATTTGTTATCACATTATCATACAAATAGATAAAATTATTTGTTATTCAGAAAGTGTCATAAAAAGCTATAAAAATTGTTAAAGACAATAATTGACAAATCAGACAGAATATTTCAAAGGTGTAAGAAATTACGATAGAAACTCATTTAGAACTAACTAGAAATTATGAAATCTATCATTTACAAGACAGAAGATAAATATTTAAAACTAAAACCTAACAGATTAAAGATAGAAACTGATTTGGTTAAAATTAAAAAAAACTATAGAATATTATGGAAACAATATTCTTTTGGGTATAAAAAAACTTCAAGATCAATTTTCTGATTTACATAATATGATAGAAAGGCTAAATCAAAGAGAAACAGAGAATAAATCTATTAAAAATCCAATGAACAAATATTTAACTTAATCTTACAAATGAAAATACCGCCTAATTATAGATAAGATGGAAAATTTTATTCAAGCTTCTGATTATGAAATCAAAGAATTAAATAAATAGATAAAATTTTAAACTTAGAAAGTTTAATTTATATAAATCCTGATTTAAATACTAAAAGTCCATTGGAATCCTAATATCAGTGATATATCTAGTACTTCTAGAAATCCATCAACCCTACATAATTCTTAGAGTTTTAGTAAACAAAATTTACAATATGTTGGAATTCAAATGATAACTAAAGATAAAGATGGTTTTACAGGTAAAATAAGAACAAAATCTATAAATCTTTTTAGTTTATATTTCGATATTGACTACATCCAAAATATTGAAGAAGCAATTGATAAATGGGAAAATATATTACGAGTAGCAATTGCTATTAATAAAATGGATTATGAAACAACTAAACAACTTTTAGAAAAAACTTTACTAAATAGCTTGCTCTAATTTTGGAAAAATTAGATGAAAACTCAAAAAAACTTGATTTTTAACTCTGATAATGATATAGCTCGCTCATTTAATAAGCCAAACAATTGAAACTTTTCAAATATAATTTGTTGGAGAAGGAAATATTTTAAAAGATACAACTACTATTGGAAAATATGCTATAGCATTATAAAGATTACAAATATGTGATATATGTGTAATTAATAGATATATTTGTGTTTTCCTATATTATTATTATTATCATGTTTATAATCAAGTAGAGAATACTATCTAAAATTATTTTACTCAAAGATCCCTGATCTATAAGTAAGTAAATTAAAAGAAGCTTATAATTTGGAACTTGTAAATGCTTTAGGAAAAAGAATCTCCTTTTTAAAAGATAAGTTAAGCGAATGGTGTGATGAAGCAATATTATTAAAGAAACGTAAAGGAATAAAGGAAAGATCTTCTTTATGTTGTTATGATTTAAAAATGCCTACTATGATAAGATGATGTAATAGTCATTTTATTATAAAAAGATAAAAAGAAGAATTATAAAAGAAAGAAATATTTTAAAAGGCAAAACTTTAAAAATGAAGAGCTAGATATTACAAAAGAAAAGATGGATATAGGCCTAAAAAACCTATGTTTAAAAGAAAAAAAAAAGAATGATAAAAGAATGTTAGTATTATTATTGTAAAGAAAAAGGACATTATACGAATGAGTGTCCTAAAAGATTTAATAAAAAGAAAATAGAAATAGACGATGAGGTAAATGAAATGATAAGAAATGAAGGTCTCAATAAAATTAATACTTCTAAAGAAACTATTTTCATACTAACAGATACAGAATACAAAGAATCTTTTAATTTCGGAATAGATAAATAAAATGGAAGAATCATCCAATAGCTAAGAAGATAAACAAATAATAAATAATATATTAGAAACATTTGAAAATATGGAGAATATAGTCAAGAAGCTCTTATTGATAAAAAAATTCTTAAGAAGATTCAAAATCCAATGTTTCCTGTAAATTCTTATAGTGGATTTAATATAAACCCTTTACAAAAATTAGGAATAAAATTAAGACATGGAATTAATTTTAAAGAGAAAGCTTTAAATATTAGTTTAACTTCTAATAAAGTAATGATTCCTCTACTATCTAAAAGAGATATTTCTTGAAATCTTAATTATATTCGATCAATACAAGTGATAATTAGATCAAAATTTAAAGAAGGAATTGATAGCACAATAACTTTAGCAATCATAGATGATATAATTCATAAAAGAAGAGAAGCCTATATGGGAATTCTGTGAGGTAATCTCCGATATCAAAATTTTTTGTTTAATATCTACCTTAAGATATCTTTTAATATACAAGATAAATATTTTGATAAAACCCCTTCTTAAATCTAAGATTTTAAAAGAAAAGATTTAATTAAAGATAGAAATAGACCATATTCTCTTGCTTGTATGATATCTTATGCCTTATCAAATACACACCATACTCAATGTTTTGCTAATAAAGATATTATTGACTGTCCTAAATTATTTTTGAAGTTAAAAAAATACCCTCTTTATATTATTAATATAGGAAATTTTGAAAGCAATTTTTTTTAGATTTAGAATAAAAACCTTTTCTAACTTCTGATAAAAGACAATTAACTAGAATATCTTATTCAGATACTAGTGTTACAAATAGTACACAATATTCGAGTGCTCCATTAAAGGCACATAAATCTCCAAGTTCTAACTATAAAATTAAAGTAGAATATTTTGATGGTGTAAACTATGTTTCTTGTAACATTTTGATCGATACCGGTGCTGGTAAAAGTTATATTAATCATAAATTAGTAAAAAACTTGATAAGCTTCCAACTAAATAAACCTTATCAATATACAAATTTTAATGTTGATATATATCAAATAGATGTTGCTGTAGAAACCACAATCAAGATAGGTGATAATAAAACACCTATATGATTATTAGCTAAAAATGAAGGATTTTATTTAGAAATAATGTTAGTAACTAGTTTCCTCGAACAAGTTCAACTTTAGAAGATAACCAAATATGGAATCTAGCTATCTTATAGTAGTGAATAATATATATTCCTAGATAATGACTACCCTTACTCGTATTTATGCTTTGATCTGTTTAACATATAAGGTTTATAAAGCTGAATACTTTGATGCATGTATCAATAGTGGCTCTAGTTCTTGTTTATGTAAATCAAGTTGTTTTCTTTCACAATATCATGAAAATTTAAGAGATATAATAGGGTTAGATATTTCTAATAATAAGATACATCTATCTAAAGGTATCCAACAGCCCCAAATCTTATTAGGCTCCTTTCTAATTAAATGTTCCCCTTTATTTGGAAGGATGCTCAATTTACAGTTTCAAGTGTGAAACTTTAAGATTTTGAGGTTTTTATTTTGGAGATCGTCATAATGAAACCATGATTCATTTTCTTAGTAAGTTTCTTTTTGTGTATGCTTTATGTGCTTCCATCTTTTAACTTATATGGGTCATCATCGATGTCGAATATTCTCACAAGGTTTCTCAGTTATGCCAAGGAAAAAGAGTTTTCTGATTGGATGGTGGATGTAAGAAGAAGACAAATGCAAACCCTGAATTGGGCTACGGGGAATTTGAGATTGGTAGGCCTACTTGGAAAGAACTGGATAAGATGGGGGTTTAAGTACAAACACCCTTTTACGGTTACCGGCATAGTTGGCTTAAAATCAAATCAACACCCTTTCGAAAAATGAAGTTACGATTTTCGGGGAAGAAAAATAACAAAGAAAATCAAATGGAAGAAAAAAAAGGATTTTGTTTTATTATTTTAAATTTAATAAAATGATTATTTATTAATTAAAAAATATTATACACTTGACAGTCATGTAAAAGGTACTAAAAATATTAAAAATCTGATGCTACATAAACGCTGTTAACAAAAAAAATTAATATTAAATTATTTTCATAATAAATTGAAAGTTCAAAAAATCTTATATTGAAAGTTCACTATGACCCTGTTTGGTAAGCAGCAGTTAGTTGGAAACAAATTAATATAGCTGATTTTACTTACAGATAACATTATCTATTTATTTAAAGATGTTTAGTAAAATTAGTTGTTTATCATTAGCTGTTTATGTGTAAAATGACTTATGAAGGCATGACTTAAAGGGAAGGATTTATAAGGATATGATTAAGAATTTAGATAGAGCAAAAGAAGTCAACACATCATTTAAAGCAAAGGTTTATAATAATCTAAGAACGACATTTAACTACCACTAAACTAAAAGCAATGTTATTACAAATAGTTGTCACCTCCCAAGTTCTCAATTCTTCAACGCCTTCTTGTGTAGAGTTAACTTCAAATTTTCAAATACATCCAGAGGTATAAATTCAGGATCTTGATCGATGTTGTTAAAAGTCGAATCACCAATTGTGCTTCTTCTAATATAGTTATGCAATACAAAAGCTGCACAAATTATTCTATTTTGATCCATCAATGAATACTTAGGCATTTTCTCCATTATTTTCCATTTAGCCTTAAGAACACTAAAAGCCCTCTCAATACAACATTTTAATGATGAATAAGTTAGATTAAAAACTTCTCAAGATTTTATTAGATTTACACCACGAAGTTTCGATTAATGATGCCTTATTTTTGTTTAAGATGTCCAATATTATTCTCTTTCCATATAGCCTTTGTCCATTAAGTGATATTTACCTGAGTGTACATGAAGGAAATATAATTAATATGAATAATATTATAAAATCTAAATCATGAGTAGCAAATCTTACAAATCATAAAGTTACTTGTCAGTGGTTTGAAATTTTGAGCCTCGAATTACTGATTGTATCAAGGAAAATATAAGAATTATGTGCTTATCCCTTTTGACCCACTAAAACACATATGAATAGTAAGTAAAAGTCATATGCTACCAATACATTTGTAGTCGTTATTCCTTTCCATCCTTTACATCACATTTGATCCTCCTCTGCAACAACTACTGCTATATGTGTACCATCAATTGCTCCATTGCAATCCTAATATCAAAAAACAATCATAAGATGATAACCATTTTCAACAAAAAAATATAATGAAGGGAGAGGGGAAAAATATTCAATTACCTTCAAATGTGGCATATATCTAGCATCATTAGCAATTTGTAGAGGACTCTCCGTGAATTCATGATCTTTTGGTACGAGTATATCCTTTGAAAATCCATCCATGACACTCAAAACTTCTTTAAAAACTCTACTAACGATTTCACTATAATATTGAAAACGCTCTTGGGTATCTCTATTAGGGGCACCTTTATATAGGACATATACAAATAAACTCACTTTCTCCAAAATTGACATCCTATCTTAAGGCCTCAAACTATAATTTTTTTCCAAAACCATGCAAAATTGAAGAAATGCTTTTTGATTCATCCTAAATATATTAAAACAACTTTTTTCATGATCATTCAATGATTCATTCATCCATAGTTTTCCTATTAGATAGAAAGTCATGCATGGTTCTATCAAATCCCAAAACTCATTCTCATTGTCCAAAATTTGAATAATTTGTAAAAGCTGCAAAATTTTCATAACGTTATCATCCATACTTACAAATCAACAAGCAAAATTGCATTCTAAATGAACAAGACACTTATATGTCTAAATATCAAGAAATAAATAATATAACACATAATAAAATTATAGATTACCAATAAGATAACATAATATAATAAAATAAGTTAACAAAGTTCATAATGTGTCAAAACGCACCATGTCAATATAAGTGCACAATTTACAAAAACAATACACTAAACATAGTAATGCATAGAAACTATATTTAATGTTTCTTACGCTCCTTGAGCTTGTACATAAAGTTAACATATCCAACTCTTTTTGTATCATTTGGTAAACTTAAAAAAATAGACTTTCTTTTTGGATCTTCAATTACCATGCAAGAAAGGTAAAATTCAAGGGTACCATCCTTTAAACAAAACAAAGTAAATAATTTTTCCACAACATTTTTAATATCATGATGTCATGCATCAACACTAGTACTCTATGAAGCATCGATATTCATTGTGTTCTACATTTTCATAATAAAGTATTCATCTCTATTGTTGCAATTTGTCTCTCTTGAATGAATTGCATCATATTGTCAAACCTCTCATACTTTTCTACTGATCCTCCTACCCTTTTAATGGAATTAGTTCTTATACTCTTGTTACTTTGTGAACTATCACTCTTAAAAAAGCATCTTCTTCTGTCACTCCCTTTATCATGTGTAGCTTGAAGGTTAGGAGCAGGAGTAGATGTAGGGATTGGGGTAGGTTCACTCCTTAACTCTTCCCAATCATCAGTCACATGGTAATTGTTTACACCACTAGTCTCATCCATATTATCATGATTATGATAGCTTGATGGTTGATGATGGCCATTGTGACTATGATATGGAGGAGGAACATATACTTCATCAACTTCTCATTGTCCTTATAGAGGGTCAACCACAACACAAAATGTAATCTCCCTTCAGGTTAAACATCCAAAAAGTTTATCCAACTTACATTCAAGCTCAAGTTGAAGCCCTTCCTTTTTAAATGTTTTAAAATTGATATTCTCCTATAAAAAATAAATTAATTAAATATAAATTATTTGACTAACTATTTAACATTAAAGTAAGGAAAATAACTTAAAATGGGGACAAAAAGGCTAACCTTAATCTTCAAAGTCCACTACTCCTCATCAATATTGATTATTCCTTTGTGATAATCCCATCCTAATCCTGTTTCTTTCTTTTTCAACTGTTTCCAAAGACCCCATATAACTCTCATCCAATCAAATTTATTTTTTAGTTTATTTTTATCCCATAAGTTTGTCGCTTTCTGAAACTCATCCCCCACCTTCTTCCATGGTAACCTTTAACAAATAACTTCACCATATTTTACTTTAATCCTTTAAATATATTGGATACAAATGTCACAAAAGATAAGAAGTGTTTCTTTTGGCCAACGAACTTGCATATATCATTCCCCCTTGACTTCCTTTTTTGTTTCCTTTTTGGGATGGTGTCAACTAATCATATAAGGTGAGAGAAGAATATATACTAGTTAATTAATTTACAATTGGTTTCACTAGTTCATACAAATCAAATCATTATCCAAAAAAAAGTTAAAACAAAAATTTTACTTATGAATCATATATAAGTAGCTAACTTAATCATTATTTTTGTAATCATGACCTGATGCAAATCAAATCCACATTATTATGCAAAATCATCATAATATTACAAGCTCATATAAATAAAATAAAATCGTTATCCAAGAAAAAGGAAAATGTGAAAGCAATTTGGATTAAGACCATTCTAGAAAACAACAAATCAAATGGAAGTTAAACTGACATAACAGAGCTAAAAGAAAACATGGATGTGAGTAGATGACACTGATTTCCTTTAGAAAGAACTGGACGCACAAATTATGAAACAACTTTTGTAATCTACAATATAAGAAAAATGTAGTTAGGAGAATGAATGATATATTATACAACTCCAAATTTTTAGGAATAGTATTATGAGAAACATACAAGTTTGTGTATTCCAATTTATCTCAACAGTTTTTATAATAGTATGTGAATTTTGTTAATTGAAACATACAAAATGATACATTGTGACTTACAACATTAATAAAAGAATCACAAACATACAAAAGTGGTAGAAAATATTGTAAAAGAGAAAAATGTCAGCTTTGGAACGGTCTATGGTATGAAACCCTTAGTAATTCCAAGGAAGATAAGTTAGTAGCTAAGAGAGCCTAAACTTTCTACATGAATTGGTAAGCATCTCCATCATTTATGTTGGCACGAAGTTCTAAAATAGATGATGAAAAAGATAAATTATCAAGTTTTTGGAACCAATTATAGTTGGAAAATATCCAACATAAATACAAGACTTTTTACAATCTGATTTTCCTGTGTTTTTAAACAACGAACTGAAGATGTTGAAGAATGGATTAGACTTCATAAGGATAAAGTACTACAACAATTTCTATATTAAAGATTGCTTGTTTTCTCCGTGTAAGTAACGACCTAGAGCTTCAAGGACAGAAGGTTTCATTCCACATACTCCACTAAGGGATGATTTGTTGATTGGCAAACTTGTATGCCAACTCACATAAACTGCATTATCCCACAATTTTCCTATCTTTATCTAGAAATAACTCTTGTTTCATGCTAATGTAGACTGCACTTAACTGGCTATATGTTTACCCTCAAGGAATGGAAAATATATTAACCCATTTGAAAGGTAGAGACAAAAACATTCCAATCTACATAATAGAAAATAGTGAGTGTCAACGTAAGTATAGTGCATTCTTCAATATCTACATTCCTAATCTTTGGATTACAGTACGATACTCCTACAAGTTTTGCTGAGAATGATGCAAAAGTACAGAGAGATGTGATAAAAAGAAAGCATAAACAGAGGTGATAAGAGAAAACAAATTAGATAAATTAGAACTCCATGAATTGATCTCTGCAACTCAACCAGTTTCTTGATCAATCTTTGTTCTAGTATTGCCTCTATCACTTTTTTCCTTCCATGATACGCTATTTAGCAAATGCATTATATAGTTGCAAACTTAATTTGCAAGTCTTCTTTGCTCAAAAGACAAATTATCCTAGGGATTTGTCTCCAGTTTATTTTGATCAATTGATGGAATTCTGATCAATTGGATGAGTGATGAAAGTACCTTTATTGACCAACATGAACCTAGTGGCAACAAATTTTTAACTATCAAACCCATTAGCACCAAACCCACAAACACATTCCTATTAAATCTTACTAAAGAAATTATAATAGTAGCTTCATGTTCCTGAATATAGTTGGTGAATTGCCATTAAAGAAAGGCTGAAAGGTTATGTGCTTGCAACTTTCTTAGTTTTTAAAGTAAAGAATTAAGCTCAAAAAATTGTTTAAATGGAATGCAAAGTTTTGGCTTACTAAGAAGAAGTTCTCGTGCTTGAGTATAAAGCGCTAAGAAAGTATCTATGGCGGGTTGGTAATATTGGGTTTTGGTGAAGATGGCGTTGATTTGTAGTTCTTTTGAAGCTCTTTTTAAATCTCCTATGAATGCCAACATAATTGTGTTTTCCATTGATGAATACAGCTTCAAACTTAGATGATGATATGAACAAAGTAGGTGTTAAAAAATATGGGCAAATTAATCAAAGAGAGAGACAGATAATAGAAAAGCTTACCTACCAGTCTTTAACCTCGTCGGTTGATACACCTCTTCTGGAAACAAATTTAGGTGCTAGCTACTATTGATGTATGCATCAAAGTGCAATTACTGTGCAAAGCAAAGCAAGCCTCATGTTATGAAACAAGGTTAATGAACAAATTGGAGGTAGGTGTTGAGAGAAATATAGGAAGACTGATCAAAGAGATAGATAGACAACAACAGAAAAGCTTACCTATCAGTCTTTAACCTTGTCGGTTGATACAAGCAAGCCAATCTTATGAAATAGTTTAATTTGTATCTATGATCAAAAGAAGGAATTTATCATAATAAGATAAACTTATCTCTAAGTCTATCTTTATCCAATATCTATCTCCATCTTTCTATATTTTTATCTCTTTAGTAATTTTTAATAACTTTTAGACACAATCATCTTTTCATCCCTTAATTTTTCAGCCACTGTTTTAAAGCACTCCTCATAGTAGCATTTCCAAAAATAGGACGTTAAATTCAATCCGCCAACCCAATAAGCTAATTACCAAACATAATTATTGGTTGTTTGAATAATCAAACTACTAAATGCATCTTAATCAGCCAAAAAATAACTAATAAACTTTTTGTCAAATAAGGCCTACAAAATTTTCTAAAATATTAAATTTTATTGAAGTATAAATTCAAATTTTCAAAAAGTATCAAATCTTATAAAATTTATAATATCATGTTCTTCCTTTTTTCACATTTAGTACATCTAAGATAGTAAGTTTCCCCCAATGTTTTAAAAATTGGACCGAACATTGAACTAGTCAAAGGAAGGGTTTAAGGTTTAATGATTCAACCAGTATTAAACTGCTAAAAAACTGCTATATAATAAATAATAATTAAAATTTATAAAAGTAAATAAAAACAAAATATTATATTGAAATAAAAATACACCAATATCTGTTATTGTATAATAAACCATTAACAAATAAATATGACTAATATAAAACTTAACATAGGAATAAAAATAAAAATTTGTATTTTTAAAGGAGGCTATGTCTCATCATCTTCAAAAGCTCCAAATTCTCCAATGCTATCTAAAGACTCATGAATTATACTTTCATCTAAAGTATTAGCACCAGTTTCTTCTACTACATTCAAATAAATTACAAATTAGAATGTATTAAATTATTCTCAATTGTAAATTTGTGATACATTATACTTTTAACTTAATTATGATAAAAATAAGATATGAACAGATTATTAGTAGATGTTCTTAATTCATTTGTTGTGGCAAACACATTTTCTTAACAAATTGCCCTTTTAAGTTCATTATAATCAAGATCAATCGATGATTCTTTTTCTTCGATCCAAAAATCAGTATATTCAATACAATTAATATCAACTAGATCATACTTTCTCTTCTTACTAAGCACTCTAAATACATAATAGAGAAATTATAAGGTTGATAATAAAAATAAAATTATTGAAATAAAAACAAAATTGTAAAATACCTGTTGTTCATTCTCAAATTATAAGTAACGTAAATAAGATTATTAAGTCTATGATATTTCAAATGATCTTTGAATGAATACATTAAAAAACAATCTAATTACATTCATAACCTGATGCAAAAGTTGTTTGACTGAGTAATCTAATAGTAAGTTTTCTCAATGTTGGAGCATTATCATTGAATAATCTCCACCACTCATCTATATTTTAAATTAATAGTTATGAAAAATAAAAATATATATTATTAATAAGTAAAGAATGCATTAAAACTATAAAAACTTACTAAGCTGCATTTTTTCATCTTAAGTTCTTTGATAATGATCTATCAAAGCTCCTTAAACCTTCAAGATACAATTTAATTTTATTTATGGCTTATGATTGCTTTTTAGTAGAGAAAATATCTTTCAATTCAATCACGTCAAACATACCACCCATAATATTATTTATACATGCGTCTCCACTATATAAGTAATAAGGATTGAGAAAATAAGTTGCTAAGTGGATACTTAAAGTAAAATGCATATCCCATCGTTGGCCAATAATATCTATATAAGGTTTGTACAATTTCTCCTTTCCTTTAAAAAGATCTATAATTTTTTTGTGAGTTCTCTACATGCTATCATATATATATTCTAAAGACAGCTTCTCATTTGAGTCAACAATCCTTAAAAACCTTATAAGTAGAGTAACAATCCTTGCAATGATCAAGCAAGCATCCTAAAATTTATTATCTAGAATAATAGCACAAACGACTTTTCCTTTCACTCTTTGATAACTTATGACTTGAAAAAGATTTACTTGCCACTAAATTTTGAAATAGTTGCTTATGCTCATAAACATGTTTTAAAAATGTAGTTACAAACCTAATAGTAGTATGATGCACGATCTTAACCCAATCATCTTACTTTCTTAACCACGACAAAAATGTGATATAGTTATACACAAAAATTATGATCTTAGATGTGTGAGAAGAAAGATTAAAAATATGGGACCTGCCACCACTATCTTTTAAAATAAGACCTATACAATAAGCAGTGCATAAAGACCAATAATATGTCCATACTTTGATTGTAATAAGTACTTAACTGATACATAATTAGATGTATTATCTGTAACAAAATGCACAACATTCTTTGGTCTAACCCACTCGACAATTTTATAAAGTAATTTAGATAAAGAATTTGCACTTTTTACCATATCAGAAGCATTAATAGACTTGATAAAAGTTGTTCCAATATTACAATAAACCAAGAAATTAATTAAAGTTCTTTGTCTTTGATCGGTCCACCCATTTACCATAATAGTGCATCCTATTAATTCCCAACTAGACTTATATGTATCCACAATTAATTGACATTCGTTTTTTAAATCTTAAAGGCATATGCATCTCATAATAAGAAGGTACCTTAAATCTTGGACCTATCATTGTTGTAGCATCGATTGCTTCTTCAAAGTATTGTGAATTTAAAGCATCTAAAGGAATGTATGAATGATAGAACCATCTACACATGCTCTTTTACATTATAAAAAAACATCCTTATCAGTCAAAGCACTTTTAAGACTAGGTTGAGAACCAGGAGTAGTTCTTAAAGGAATATAAGAATCTATATCAATAGTAGTCTTCCTTTTTCGTTTATCTAGTAATTGTCATGCTTCATCATCTCCAAACGATATATCATAAGCCTCTTTATTTTCCTTTTCCTTTTTTTACGTGTTGCTGCAAATAATTTCCCATACTATCATGTCCTTCAAATGTTACTTTTTTGCATGAAGCAATATTACCTTTAACACTAGCAAGATGTTCTTTCATTGTATAAATTCCTCCTCTTTTAAATATTCTACCACAAAACATATAGTTATATTTGATATTCCCATCAGATGTTTAAGAAGAAGAAAATAATTTCATGCTAGATCAGACTTACTAGGAGTAGAGGATGCGATATACATCGAATCTTTTTCTAATAATTCCATATTATCCATTATGATTTAACCTAAAAAGTATAAAAAATAATTGGGTATAATATCATCAGGGCAAAAGTCTCCTACTTAAATAATTCTCATCATCAATTGTAATAGAAAATGATAGTCACAAACAAAAACAAAAAGTAATTAATGTTAATAAGTAAAACATTTAATGTACAATATATACCAAATAAGCAAAAAAAAAGATTAAAAGATCTTTGCTTTTTATATAATAAAGAATAACTGTGGCATGAATCTTTTTAAAAAGGATAAAATTTTCTATTTATATTAATTGACTCTAATAAAAATTATGTAAACTAATTTAGAATTAGCCTATTATTATAAAAAAGTAAATCAATGAATTTGAGATTATACTAAATTTAATAGCTTATATTATAGTAAAAAAATAATTAATTTTAATAAGTAAAATATATAAATCAATTCAAAATTATTATATGAGTAATTAAAAATTTATATTAGTATTTTCTTTGACTTAATTTTTTAAAAAATTAATAGAAAATATTAAAAGAGTTAATATAATTTCTAATAATGTCAAATTAAATTCCATTATGGCACAATTAAAAAATATTAAAAAACTAAAAATACAAAGTGAAGTAATTAGTTACACATAAACACTTGAATATTACTAGTGCTTGCAATCCTTATAAATCACAATGGTGCAATGATAACTATCTATGATCATACAATCTCCTATCGCACAACCCTAATTAGGTAATACTAGAACATTCGATGTGCAGAAGGGGAAGATCCTTACCTCTAGCTCAAAAGACAATGTTTTGGTATAATGAGTGTGTTGTTGGCGTAACGATGTCGTTCTAACATAATCTGATGGAATGATGTCTTTTTATGTTAGCTTTTGTTGTAAAAGACTAAGGAGAGTATAGATTCACTCCGCAAATGTTTTTTAATCCTTCTTGTTTCAATACAATTTTTAATTCTAAAAGAATGATAACTAAATAAAAAAGGATCCTCCTAGTATGCAATAGACACTAAACCAAAGAAGGGTGCCCAAAACTTTTTTGATTTCTTAACAAATTCTAGAGAGAGGACTAAAGTTGACATTGAGTAGTTTAACAAGAGAGGGACCATTTAAGTACATAGGAATAAATTATGAAAAAAGAAATGATAGCTGAGTAGATAGGTTGTTGTTGAATACTTCCACATTGGGGAAAGCCATGCTCGATAGACACACCAATCAATTCATTGATAGCAAGAAGTAAAAATAAATTAGATCACTTTACAAATTATTCACATCTGATATCTCCCATACTATTTATCAACTACATCCATATAAACTCAAAATGGCCGCACATATACACTAATAGATGTCCAACAGGAGAACAACATAATGGTGAACAGAATGTTATTCACTTATTAGTGTGGTCCACCTCAAATGGCCAGGTGTTAGCAAGTGTAGTTTTCAGTTTTAGATCAAAAAATTGAATACTTTAAGAGAGTATATATAACACAATAGATTAGAATAAAGAAGAAATCTCTTTTACTTAGTACTCTTGTAGATAAAGCCATCGAATTATCCTGTTATCTGTTAAAAAACCTTGATTATTAGTAAAACTGAACATACTTGAAATTTATACAAACAATCATTATCTGTTATCTATTAAGAAACCTTGAATAACTGGACATACTCGAATTGTATACAAACAATCACGAATTCTATTCAAACAATCCTTATCTATATCTGATAAGAAACTTTGAATAACAGTAGACTGAAAAGACTCGAATTCTAGAAAAACATGGATTGACAACAAAATTAGAGTTTCACCCAAAAAACCATTCATCAACTCTCAATTTTTTTTCCTCCATCCATCTGGTTCCTATACCTCATACGATATTCTTTCCTCATACCATGTTTTCAAGAGATAAAGCAGTAGACATATTGGGCTTCTTCTTTATACTCTTCATCCATCCGCCAAGGCTTTCTGCACCTATCTTCTCTGTTTGAAGCTCCAGTGGCATTTTGAGAGAGATATGATGAGATCTGACAAAGATGGTAGAAAGCTAGAAATGGAAGATGACGATGAGTTTTGACAAAGATGGATAATGTAAGATGACAATGAGATATGATGACTGAAGACAAGATGGTGAATCTAGCAAGGAGACCGTTTGATGTCTGAATGAAATAAGTTTAGCCTTTTTTAGCCAACCGTAAAAATCGACTGTTTTTATTCTAAGAGGTTATTAAATAAAACCGAACTACATAACTGTTGAGTATCTTCCCAAATCCTAAACACTAGCTACGCGAGTTCTGCAATGGTAAACTTTGTTTTATTTACAAATAGGTAGTATATTTTGGTGGCTTATTGGAAAAACCAATTTATAATGAGATAAATAAGCTTTATCATTTTTTGCTATAGAGTGGTTGCCATAAAAATTAGAACAGAGAAGGATAAAAGAGAGATCTACTCTATTGTTTTGGCATGTGGGATGGCAATTGTTTGGTGAAATAATCAAGAGGAAGTAGATCTTCATCGATAGATATTCGGTGTTGGTATCTCTTGGGTTTGTAGGGAATACTAAATTGATTAGGTTTTTCAATTTGTATTAGAATCTAGAGATAATTTTACTATCATTGAGACTATTGTTGTTGGTTGCCGATTGTACTCTTGATTATTACAGTGGATTGATTTTAGTCCGTGGAGATTCGGACCGTGATTTTTCCCCTAGTTGAGAGGGGTTTCCACGTAAATTATGTGTACGTTGATTTAGTTTGTTGCACTTTATTTCTCTTCCTATTATTGTTGTTGAGGTTGTAGTAATTTTTTCTCAAAACAAAAGGTCAGTTTAGACGATTTTTAATCAAACTAGCTAGTCTGGTCCAGTTTTTAAAACCTTGGTTTCCACAACTTCGAATTTCAATGGTAAAACCGCCTCTTATTGCATGATATTGCATTAGTAAGCTTATTATTCATCACCGCAGGACTCGATAATCCCGTTAGTTACTGCCTACCGTTTAGGAATAACATTTCTTCACTTGTTCAAAAACCATAATTCTTCAATTATTCAGATATAAATGTATCATTGTGTTCTCTTCTATCCCATAAGCAGCTAATATTACATTGTCATCATCAATGTAATCATTTTGGCCAGAAACCCTGAATCTCATAGCATCAGGACTAACAGGATAAAAGAAATCCTCCGCCAGAATCAACTCTTTTAAGTCCCTGATGGTGTCACTACGAACTATCGTTACTCGGAAACGACATTCTGACATAATAATCCAAATACCAATTTTCATAAAAAGATAGATTTTGTTACCATTTGAAATTCCATATTCCTTTAATGTACGCATATATTTGTCTAGTTTGAACTGATTAAACATGACTTCTTGCCTCTCCACTTCGATACCAAATTGCTGCTCAATTTGCCGTTTGAGTTCAATGACAGTTGAAGTATCTGGAATTTCCATTGGATGTTCTGTACCACGTTCCCGGATCAACACTTGCATGGTCTGTCACGTAATATTCAAGTGCAGTTAGCTGCAATCATATTTACTAATAATGAGAAATTATTGTGACCAAAGCTCTTAAGAGTTATTCTTGATTGTGGTAAGTTTCTTAAGAGTAAAGAAAATTAACTTACCGGTGCTGGAGCTGGGGCAATACTTGAGGGATCCATTTTTGCTTAAGAATTTCGGTTATTGATACTAGCAACAATTCTTGTATATATATATATATATATATATATATATGATAATTGTTAGTCAAGTTAACGTACCAAGAAGTTGCGCTGTGTTTTTCCCATGCCAGAGTCATGTCATTAGTATGTTCAAAGTTTCCATGGCTCGATATGCATGTTATTTATATTTTATTAATGGTTGTCTGGTATCTGAAACTTAAAGCATTTTTAAAATTCTCAGTGTACTTTATGTAAACATATATTGTACATCATAATTAGTTTAGTCATTATCAGTAACAGATGTTTCCTACCTTTTGTGAAAGCCCATCTTGGTTCGATATTTTTCTCTAAATTTTGGCACCAATGAGATTCTATTACCGTGCCTTAAAGCTCGACACTTGCGGTGAGATTTCAACTTTCTGAACTAATTGGTGCCTTTGAACCCTCGTTGTTCAATAGTTTTCTTTATTTTGTAGAACAAATAAGAATATAATGCATGGGATGAACTCCCATCTACCAGTTGTGGAGGGAAAGGAATAGGATTTTCACTCGTAACCTTCTGAATTCTATTGGTCCTGACGTATTTAATTGTTCTTTCGGGGCTTCATTTTGTTAGAGGCTAGTTTGCATATATGTATCTTTAGATAGGAAGTTAAACTTACCAATGGGACATTACCACAGGAATTGCGTTCTTAAAGACATTTAATTCACAGATGATATACAGCTGTTAATGAATCATAAATTTGGTACATATAAGAATTGGAGCTCTGCGCTTTTCATATGCTAAATCATGAGAGTTACGTGTTTAAATTTCCGAAATGCATGATTTAAATTATACCGTAGCTTCGTCGTTTGCGTACCTCTTCCTTGATATAGACTTATGTTTTGTTCATGCTTTCAGTTGGTGTGATTTTGAATGAGTTGTTTTGACGACTTTTACCCCACAATGTTCTCGTTATAGGCGGAGAAAGTACTTGACGAAACTGGAAAGACCAATTTCATGCCCACCTCGGTTTTCATTCGTGATTTACAAAAATCTTTTGGAAATAAATTAAAAAAACTGAGGTCATCTTATGTACGTTCGTATCTTTCCCTTATTAACTTGATTGTTTTGTACGAAGTCTTTAAGTTATAAAACTCTCAACAATAATATAAGAATAACCTGTTAAAGGGTTCATGAAATTAATATGCCACAAGTTCTATGATAATTCTCAAATGTTTGTTGTTGATAAAGCATAATTGTTCGATTATAGGACATTGGCAATAAGCATTAATACCAAAATATATATTAGACCTAATTTTTAGAGCATTCGAAAAGAATCTTGACATTTCGAAACTATTTATTTCCAGTTTTGAACTTGGAAAACCCTTAGCTACGTTTAGACTTCATCATATCATTGTTAACACATCAATAAGCATATCATTGTCAAAAAAATATTTTTAACATTGCTTCATTGTTTTATGTTTGTTGGTGTATTTCATTTACATATATATCATATTATCAAACTAACATCTAACAACATATAGACAAGTTATTATCATAGTTGTAGGAATTTAATTTTGTAAAGTGGGATATATAAATCTGAAACAACTGGTTAATCCTTTTTTATCTTTCTCTTTGGTAGTATGATTATCCTAAGTATTAAAATTACGAATCATTCTTTGTAAAAAGAATCATTATTTTTTTGGAAAATAAATAAAATTGTATTAACTCTAGCAAAAGCTAATTTAACATTACAAAGAGCTTCATCTTACAACATGATTAATGCACAAGTCTAGCCAAAAGAAATAACACAAACTTAGATTACAAGTTCCATCAACTTTTCATTCCAAAGGTGAGTGAGTTTTGCACATTTTTTGCTATCATAATAGCTTTAACCTAATTGAGGATATAATCAGCCAATTGGTGTTTGTCTACTTCATCTCCTTTATACAACATGCTATTCATTTCTTTCCAAAGAGAGTAAATCGTTGTGGTGAGGGCATTCTTAATTAGCATTCCACTTTGCTTTTGGTGCTTAACAAGCTTGGTAAACAAGTTTAGAGTCCCACTCCTTTCATAAGTGTGACTAACTTTTGATAGCATGTATAGAATTCCACTCCACACTGATTTGGAGTACCTGCCCAGAAAGTACAAATGGTTTATGTCTTCCTCAACTTCCTTGCATAAGACATAGGTGGGATTATAAGGTCCACACCATCTGTTTGTAGTTCTGATTCTGTTTTTTTATCATAAGCCCATTAATTAGGGAGGCTTTAGGATTTAGGGATTGCTTCCAAAGGAGTTTATCCCAAGGGACAACTCCAATAATGTTAATGAATAATATGTGACAATAATTATCAGTAAAGATCGCTTTAAAGCTAGGAATCCAAATAATGTTGTCTTCTTTATTCCGTTAAGAGAGCTGAGGCAAATATTCTCAAAGAAAGGAGAATCCTCTAAAGTTCCTATATCAATCTCCATTTTGAATCAGTGATGATACTTTCACATCAGAAGGAATTCTATTTCTCATATGGAGAATTTCATTATGTATGAGAGGACTAAATTTAGACCAAATTTCGTAACAAAACTGTATGCTAAACCCATTTCTTAGCTTGTGTTTCGAGGGATAAATCATACTTCTCAAGTTAAGTAATTGAGTGAAATTCCAAGAAATTTCCATGGTGTTTGATATCTACCAAAAGTTCTAGTTTTCGAGGTGAAATTCATGTATCCATTTGATCCAATGAGCTTTCTTGCCCATATATAGTCTCCACATTCTCTTGCTAAGAAGAACCTTTGGATAAATTTAGTAGGAATGATACCTTGACCTCTTTGCCTCTTTGGAATGGTTAATACAGTCCATTTTACTTCTGCTCCTACA
This sequence comes from Erythroxylum echinodendron, assembly GCA_027575705.1. Lineage (NCBI taxonomy): Eukaryota > Viridiplantae > Streptophyta > Magnoliopsida > Malpighiales > Erythroxylaceae > Erythroxylum > Erythroxylum echinodendron. The sequence continues at coordinate 31,729,780 of JANZXR010000002.1, forward strand.
GAATTCTCTACTTTCCCAGACCATAGAAAAGCTTTTATAGTTCTATCAATTTCCTTTATAACTCTCTTTGGCAATACTATGTAAGCTGACTAGTGATACGCAAGTTGTTAAGTATTGAGTTGAGAAGGATTAGCCTAGAAGCAAAAGAACGAACCTATCTTATTATGCATTTATCTTAAATTTGTACTTTTAAATGAGTGGAATACAGTACGAAAATTTTAGCTTAGTTAAGGTGATGGGGGCTCTAAGGTATTTGAAGGGAGGGGAAAGCAAATTTAGACCTGTACTCTTACATATGTCAGCTTGATTCCTCATATTTGTTGAGATTAACAGGTTGCTCTTCGGTATTTACTTTTAGTCTTGAATGGTATAAGAAAAGCTTTAGTGTGTTCAGCAAAATGTTAGTGAATTGGATGTCTTCATCACTCAAGAGCATGAGATCATCAGCATAGATTAAGTGAGTTAGCCTGAGTTTCCTAAATTTATGATGAAATCAAAATCTTCCATTGCAAACTGAGAGTTTATTGTTGAGTAATTTTGCAAAACAATATACTAGTTTTACACTAAAAAACTGTAAGTATACAGGTCATGAATTGTAGTTAGAAAGCAGATATCGATCCTATAGGGATTGATGCCTAGACACCACTTAATTCAGATTACATTTTGTTTAAGAAATAAAATTGTTTTATGAAAATAAACTAGAAAATTAAATTAAAATTAAAATGACTAACAATGAACAATTGACATACAAAAATGCAGAAAATTAGAATTCCAGGTTTTAATGACTAGAGATCACTTTCTCCATATCTTGCCTCCCTTCTATTTTATTAATTGAATTGTGTCTCACCTAAGATGTCCAATTGTATTAGCGACCCTCTCTCAAAGTGTAATTAGTTATCCCTAATCAAATTAAATGTAGTTTATCAAGCAATCTCTCAATCTACCCAATCACTCCACCAATCTATCTAGTTATTAAGCTATCCTATGGGTGATCAATTAAATTAGCCGAGATCTCTCTTCTAACTAATCAATTAATATGATGAATGTACGTATATAGGTTGCCAAGTCTCACTGTACAATCCTACACCTAACTCAATCTCTTAATTTATTGTAAGATATATAAATAATTAACAATCATCAAAGACAACTTTCATTCAATTCAATAAAATAGGAGTTTTACAAGATAGTTTAAAAGTAATCCCTAAAAGCAAATCAGCCAACATTCAAATATTCCATCTTGCAGTGACTAGAAGAGATAAAAACAATAGAAAATTAAATACAGAAAACTCGTTCTCTTCTTTGCCAAAATTTGGAAATTCTAGTGTTGATGTGCTATTTTCCTAATTGTTGTTGATAATCCTTGAATCTCCACCTTCATCAAGACTCAAAACTTGGATTTCTCACTTAAGGAGGCTCTTCTCTATAGAGGTATCATATGCCTTTTCAACTATGGAGGATTAATATCTTAGATAGTCCAAAAAACCTAAAGTTTAATTGAACCCCATATAGTTTTTTGAATAGAGCATCCCACAATCGTGGGAATTGGCATGATTCCTAGGATCGTAGGATATTGCATCAGAAAACATCCTCTTCTCTTATCCTCTTTGATCTCTAGCTCAATCTCCAAGTTTCTCAATCTTCATTCCTACATAAAAAATTATCAATTCTTACTCTAAATTAAAATCAAACATGAAAGAACAATAATAAGAATCAAACTAAACAAAAACATACAAAATGAATCATAAAATACAACAATAATAAACTATTATGCAAGAAACATATGTCAAATACTTATAAAATCATAGAATAATGCACAACTATCATTTATCAAGTAATCTAAACATACCTTCCATTACCAAAATGAAAAGATAAGGTGAAAGGGGATCTACTTATCTAATTCCTTTAGCAATTTTGAAAGGTTATGTAGGAATACCATTCACAAGAACACTAAGTTAAGAAGTTAAATGCATAAAAATGTTCTAGAAAATTAAATTCTTTTAAGCAAGCTTGAATGAAACTCCATCTAATAGTGTCAAAGGCTTTGTAAAAATCTATTTTTAGCGAGCAACTTTTAATGGGTCTACCTATATTGTATTCCTTTAGCAACTTCTATAAAAGGAGTATATTCTTCTATAGTTCTCCCATCAATAATGGCATCCTGAATTGGATTTATGACTTCATTCAAAATAACCTTCAATCTGTTAGCAAAGAACTTTGCAATGACTCTGTAAACAGTGTTGCAAAAAAAGGTTATTCTAAACTCTGCTATGGAGGAAGGGTTTTTATTCTTTAGGATAAGACAAATAAAGTTATTAATCTCAAGGACCAAAAACCCGAAGGTGAGTTTAGATATAAATCAACACTCTACAACAGTTAATTTCAATAATCATCCCAATTTCATACATCCATAAAATTGAAATAAAAATAGAAATACTATCATAACAGATTCGTGGAGGCACCGATTGTAAGAGACCAGCTTCTTTGAGAAGTACGTCACATTAAGCTTCATCTCCGTGACTCTCTTCCTTCGTCTCCTTCCTTAATCTCTCTATAACTCTTTAGGTTTTTTTCAAAATGTGGCTGACGTGAATACTCTCTTTTTAGACTCTATAAGGCTCCAAGTTTTGTCCTTTTATGATGTATTTATACTTTAGATGCCCTAAGTTTAAGTAGGGGGTCGAAACGGTCCAAAAAATCTTGCGAAACTCCAGTTTTTGCTTCAGCTTGACACAGGTAACGAATGTGACCCTGCCTGCCACGATCATAGCCAGCGCTTAACCCTCTCTGTCACGATCGTGACCAAAATTGCATGATTGTGGCTTGGATCCAAGCTCTATGTCACGAGCATATCCAAAGTGCAAGTTTTTGGCCTGGCTGCCTAAGCTTGTCCCTCTCTATCACGATCGTGGCCTGTTGTGCCATGATCACGGGCTATATTTTTAGCCCGAAACTCTTCGTAACTTCTCCGTTTTTCACTGTTTATCCTGAAACACTAACAAACACTTCAAGGTACCTAAAAAATATAACAATTTAGCTCAAAGACTTATACTATCCCATAAAAACACTTAAACATATAAACTAACACAATTAAACCATAAATACACACTCAACACTCAAATTCACACTAAATGCCTAACAAATTACACCCTAAAACACAATGAAAATCACAACTGTCAGTTATCTTTTACTACCAATAGGTATTAGTAAAATATTTTAAAGGATAATAAAATATTTTAATAGTTAAGGGATTATAGCAAAAAGAAATGGCCAAGGTTAAATGGATTAAGTTGCGTTAAAAAAAGTAGGGGAAATGAAATCGTTCAAATTAGAATAATCAATAAGGCTTTAATAATTAAAAGATTAAGGAGGATCATAGTTGATGGGGAGGTTTTATAGGTTAAATAGATCCATGTCTTCTACTTGGAGAGCTTAAATTTTTTGTCCATACTCCCTAATATAATATCTCTTAGGCCCTAATACAAATTCTTAACGTAAGGGACTAAATTAGGTAGTCTATTTAAGTTAAAGTTAGAGATGGAACTTATGCAAGTCTCTAGTATGACAACTAGACAACCGTAAGTCCAATTAGACGTGCTTCATAACTAGCCATGTTTGACTTATTCATCGCTAAGCAAGCTACAATCTAAGAAGTCTTGAACAGCAAAACTTATAGATTTGAAGCATTTATAGGAACTCCACTTCGTAATCTGTTTATCAACTTTGCACGTATCCCTAGTAAATAGGATTTGGAATGGTGGAATAAGACTTCTATGGTTAGTTCTCCAACTCATCATTTAGGGGATATAATAAGAATCCAAGCTCCAAGATTAATTCATTGTATTTTAATCAAATAAATCCTCCATCCTATGTAATCTTTTGGCTTGCTATCAAAAGGAAATTGTCCACTATTGATAGAATCAAAGGTTATCTAAATGTCCCAACCATATTCACTCTTTATGACTAGAAAGATTAAAGGTTAAAGCATCTCTTTTTTTAATATGAATGCTCATCCCAAATATAGACTAGAACAATGTAGATTATCCATTTCTTTACTACTTCTATAAGTTGGAATGACTTAATTACTTGCTCTTGTTAGAATTTCAAAACTTTCAAAAGGGATTCCTTTGTTTATAGAATCTCTTTAGTAAATACAATCTGTGCTTTATAATGTGAAAGGAATGAGAGGAATTTTTTATAGGCAAACTATGCATAGGATGGTACTAATTAAGGAAATAATAAGCCTCACAAGAGAGTAATCAATAGCTCATAAAAATCTAGCTTAATGCATAAACATATTGCAAATTTTTGGAATATATCTTGTAATGTCAGTCGAAACTACTAACTAGGAGAAGGCTTCACAAGTTTCCTTTTTGGTTTACAAAAACCAGTATGATGACCAAGTTCTAGTTGCTGTCTAGTTTAATTTGATTTTCCTTTTTAATATCAAATAAAATCTAGCTTGTTTTGCTTGTTTTATATCAACTTCTTCTTATGATTAATCTATTGTTCTTTTAAGTTCTTTTGTCATATTGTGAACCAAATTGCTATTTTAGCCCATTGGGCTTTGTTTATAATTTTTTTTATCCTTGTAAAATAATGATAGAGTTAATCTCAATATACATCATCTATAATCTCTCTACTTTTCTAGAACTCTCTCGGCTCACTCTCCCTCTCTCAGTTTTGTCAGTAGCTGTAAAAAATTGGTATCAGAGCACCACTATTATGCCAGCCATTGCCACCATCTATTCTCGAGGTCCTCGACTATCAAGATCACTACTGTCCGCTCCTTTGTCGTGTTTTGCAGCTGCCAGCATCTTCCGTCTATTCTGCCATGAAATCGGCAGTCATTCATCTTCTCCTCTCAATCGCGTGGTAAGTTCAGTCTGTTTGCCCACTAGCGTCGTCTGTTGTTCATTCACCAAGTTCATTTTTCTCAGTCCCTGATGTTTCTATAATTTTCATTTTGGTCTCTAAAGGTTCTGACATTTTCAGTTTGGTTCTGAAGTTTCTGGAATTTTTCATTTTTTGGTCCCTTAAGTTTTAGAAAAAGCCCCTTCATTTCTGGTATTTTCTGTTTGATTTTGAAACTTTTGGAGATTTATTAATCTGGTATTGTGAGAAATTTCATGGACATGTCGGCTAAGTTTGATATTGAGAAGTATGATGGGAAGTCACATTTTGCACTTTGGCAAGTGCGTATGGTGGCAATTTTGTCAAGTCAAGATGTTAAGGAAGCTATCTTTGGGCGAGATATAATGTTTGGTGTGGTAACGGATAAGAAATGGAGAGATATGGACGATAAGGCGCTCTACATTATCCATTTGTGCTTGAGCAATTCTAAGTTACAAGAGGTTTTGTCAGAGAAAACTACCAAGGGTGTGGGGGAGAAATTGGAGGACATCTACATGAAGAAGTCTCGCATGAATCGATTGTGGTTGAAGTTTTGCCTCTACACCCTTCACATGGTTGAAGGTACATTAATTTCTGTGCATATTTCGAATTTTGCATCCATTTTGAATGATTTCGATAAAATTGGTGCTAAGATAGAGGATGAGGATCAAGCCCTTCTATTATTGTGCTCATTACCGACATCTTATAAGGCGTTTAGAGACATGTTGATTTATAGTAGAGACAAAATTTCACTTGAGGATGTTAAGAGCAATTTGCAAGCCAGGTTGCATATTGATAATGAGATGACCAATTATGAGAAAAGGAGTCAAGGTGTTGGTTTGGTTGTGGATCAGGGTAGGCCAAAGGACCAAAACTCGAATGATGCAAGAATCTGCTCGAAGTCTATCCATAAGAATTTGACGTGCAACTATTGTAAGAAGGGACACATTAAGGCTGATTGTTTCAAGTTAAAAATTAAACAAAAGGTCGATATAAAAGGTACTTCTTCAAACAAGGCCAATGTGGTCGAATGTGACACGCTTGACACTCTTTGTACGGTAGACACCAATGTTGATGCAAAGCATTGTTGGGTGATGGATACAGGTGCTTCTCAACACATGACTCCAAACAGAGCATTGTTTGAGACTTATAAGCCTGTGGATGGTATGGTTCTCATGAGGGAAAACTATATGTGTAAGGTTGCCGGAATTGGTTCAGTGATAATTAAGTTCCATAATGGAAAGATCCAAAGGTTGACAGGTGTGAGATATATACCTGATTTAGAGAAGAATTTGATCTCTTTGGGTTGTCTTGAGGAAAAGGGATGCAAGTTCCAAAGTGAAGGTGGAGTTCTTTGAGTTTCTAAAGGGGCTCTCACAATCATGAAGGCAAAGAAGATTGGAAACCTTTATTTCCTACAAGGTTCCATGGTCACGGGCTCAGCTTCCATTACACATTCAGGTTCTATCTCAGATGAGGATGCTACAAACTTGTGGCATATGAGATTGGGGTATATGAGCGAGCGAGGAATAACCATCTTGAGTAAGAGAAGCTTGATGTGTGGCCAATACACTAGTAACTTGGAGTTTTGTGTGGCAAACGTAAGAGGTTGAGCTTCTCCACGGTCATTCATTCGACCAAAGGAACATTAGACTACATCCATTTGGATCTTTAGGGACCTTCTCGTGAGCCATCCAAAGGTAATGGTTCTCGTTACATGCTTTCTTTTATTGATTACTTTTTAAGGAAGGTTTGAGTTTATTTCTTGAAAGAGAAAACTAAAGTGTTTCGTATCTTCAAAGAATGGAAGTCACTTTTGGAGAACCAAATGGGAAGGAAAGTTAAGAGGCTGAGAATCAATAACGATTTGGATTTTTGTAACAGTGAGTTTGATGATTTTTGTAAGGCCAAAGCGATTGCTCGACACAAGACGGTGGTCAACACTCCATAATAAAATAGTGTTACTAAAAGGATGAATAAGACAATACTTGAGAGGTCTAGAACTATGTTTTCAAATATAAGTATAGGTAAGGAGTTTTGGGTAGAAGCCATTAACACAACATGCTATTTGGTGAATCGATCTCCTACTACTTTAATTATATTGAACACATTCGAAGAACTGTGGTCGGGTAAGCTGGCTGATTATTCAAATTTCATGGTGCTTGGTTGTCCCGCTTATGCACATGTGAACGAAGTGAAGTTGGAACCTAGATCAAAGAAGTGTGTTTTTATTGGTTATCCCGAAAATGTAAAGGGGTATAGATTGTGGTGTCTCGAATCATCTAAGTTACTCATTTAAGAGTCGTCATTTTCAAAGAATCGGCAATGTCAAAGGCAAAAGATGTTACACCCAACCCGACTATCAAGAAAAATGAGACAGCTACAAAGAAGGTGGAGTTTGAAGTGCCGTTCTAAAAAGGTGATGACGTGATATCACGTGATTATGCCAATTTGGAGGAAAGCCAAGAAGAGGCACAACCATAAGCATTGGCAAGGGACCGAGTAAGAAGAAAAATTTGACCACCATCAAGGTATGGATACTTCGATTTTGCTTATTGTTTGGCAGTTACCGAAGATGTGGAGTATAGTGATTTATATTCCTATAAAGAAGCCATTTCTTCTAAGGATGCAATTGACTGGGTTGTCGCGATGAATGAAGAGTTACAATTGTTGCAATAAAAATGACACTTGGTCTCTTATGAAGACTCCTAGTGGTAAGAGGATTATAGGTTACAAATGGGTGTTCAAGAGGGAGGTAGTTGGCCCAAATCTTGCAGTTTTTCAATACAAGGTAGGGCTTGTGACTAAAGGATATAGTCAAGTTCAAGGTGTGGACTTCAATGATGTGTTTTCTCCTATGGTCAAGCATGCCTCCTTTCGAGTTTTGCTCTCGTTAGTAGCAATGAAGGATTTGAAACTGGAGCAAATGGATGTGAAAACTGCCTTCTTACATGGTGATTTGGAGGAGCAAATTTACATGAGTCAACCGGAGGGTTTTGAGGTTCTGGGAGAGAATAATAGTGTGTCTCTTTTGAAGAAGTCCTTTTATGGCCTTAAGCAATCACCGTGACAGTGGTATAAGAAATCTAACTCATTTACGATGAGTATTAGTTTCCATCATTCCAATTTTGATAGTTGTGTCTACTTTAAGAAGTTAGATGGTGGTGATTTCATTTACGTGTTGCTCTATGTGGATGATATGTTTATTGCAACCTCAAACTTGAAAGAAGTTAAGACATTTGAAATGAAAGATTTGGGAGCCGCTAAAAGGATTCTCGAGATAGAGATCACAAAGGATAGGTCCAAAAGAAATTATTTCTTTCACAAAGGAATTTTGCTAAAAAAGTGTTACGCCATTTTGGCATGGAGAAGGCCAAGGTTGTTTGAACTCCTTTTGTGGCACATTTCAAGCTTTTGGGCGCTTTAAGCCCAAAATCTGACGAAGAGAAGAAATATATGGAAAAGGTTCCACATTCGAGTGCAGTCGGAAGTCTCATATACTTAATGGTGTTTACTCGACCTCACATAGCTCAAGTCGTTAGTGTGGTAAGTAGGTATCTTTCTTGTCCGAGGAAAGGGCATTGGGAAGTAGTGAAATAGATCTTTTGCTATTTGAGAGGTACCATTGATGCTCATTTGGAGTTTGGCAATGGTAACAAGGCACTAATAAGTTTTATGGATGCAGATTTTGCAGGTGATTTAGACAAGAGGCGTTCTTTGACAGGGTATATTTTCACCCTTGAAAATTGTGCAATTAGTTGGAAGTCTACACTTCAAGCCACTGTTGCACTTTCAAGTACCGAGGCGGAGTATATGGTGATTACCGAGGCTATTAAGGAGGCTATTTTTCTCGAGGCATTTGTTGGTGAGATGTCTTCTTTCAAGGGTCCTATTATGGTGTTTTGTGACAAACAAAGCGCTGTTCATTTGACCAAGGACATAATGTATCATGAGAAGATGAAGCACATTGACATTCGGTATCATTTTGTTCGAGATGTGATCTCAGAAGGCAAGGTTGTTGTGAAAAAAATCGGTACCGAGTCGAATTCGGCCAATATGCTTACAAAGTCTCTTCCGATTGTAAAGTTCAAGCTTTGCTCAAGTTTGTTGTCAGTTTGTTTCTAGCATGTTGCTAGTGTATTTTTTGTTCACTTAAGATACAATTTGGTTTAAGGTGGAGATTGTTATATTGTGAACCAAATTGCTAGTTGAGCCCATTGGGCTTTGTCTATATATTTTTTTGGTCCGTGTCCAATAATGATAGAGTTAATCTCAATATATGTCATATATAATCTCTCTACTTTTCTAGAACTCTCTCGGCTCCCTCTCCCTCTCTCAATCTTATCAGTAGCTCTATCATCTTTTAATTGGTCATCATACAAACACAGTATGATGACTAAGCTCTAGTTCCTATCTTATTTTCCCATTTTGACATCGGATAAAATCTTTTAACTTGTTTTGCTTGTTTTATATCAACTTCCTTCCTAGGATTAATCAATTGTTATTTTAGTTTCTCAAAAGAGAAAAGTTTGATTCCATATCTAAAACTACCTAGAAAATGGAATTATAAAAATATATCATTCAACTTTAATCAACTCAAGTGTTTTTATATTTAATTTGATGCGGCAAAATGGTTTGTACCTCAACATCATCTAACTATAACCAAGTCACCTAACCCAACATTTAGACTCTACGTTAGTTAATTACCAAGATTGTTTGGAGAAACCATAGTGTCTCCAAGGCTTCAACGAAAACCCTGATTTAAGATTCTAGATTCGAGAGAAACAAACTTGATTACCTAGATTCCTACAAACTCTTTTCCAATTCAAGAGTTTGTAGGAAGAAAAAAAGAAACAAACTTGATTACCTAGATTTCACCTCTATATTACCTTCGCAAAAGCCACTATATTTTTAGATTATGTTTTCGGATACCAGGAAACAGAGATAGAAACAGCTATCCAAAAAAAGCTTGATAATCGGCCTAATGATTTAATTAATTTTAACAACTATGAAGCTCAAATGCACTCCCTTAAACGATTCCAGGATCATCAGCATCCACCAGTAACACTTCCATTGAAGATCTCTATTGTATCACCTTGACAAACATGGTGCCAACGAAATGACCGATCATCATCCATCACATTTTGTTTGTATATGAAAAAGTAACCTTCCTGCGGTAGATCAAATTGAAGCTTCTGATGCAACTTCTGAAGTTCTTTTCTGAGCTCTCCCACGTTATCCAAGGCATTCACTTCAATTGGTATCTTCTTAGTTCCACACTTGGGCAAGACCATTATTTTCAACTTCTTCGACCCTGGAATATTTCCACCTGTCAAACATGTACCAGAAGCAGTCGGAGATGGCCTTAAATTCACATTAATCTCACTGTTATTGATTAGCTCGCAATCGCGCAAAGAGTAATGATCTTGCAACTCGCCACCGATTGAGTAAAGTGCCAACCTGTTGACTGGAAGAGACTCAAATTCTTGAATCTTCTCTTTCAAACGTAAGACTGTGTCGTTCCCATCCATTTCCACTGGAACATGCGTTTTCAAAGATGGTATGTTGACATTGAGCTGAATCTTTCCTGAAGAAAATGATTCTTCGCTCTTAATTTGAGGTTTCTCTGCGTCTGGGGCTATCAGGAGTTGAATGTGAGAATTTTGCAAAATTTCACACTGCTCTACATCTTTATCATCCTGAAGAACATGCCCATTGAAGACCAGAGTTTGCTTGTTAACGGATATTCCCTGGTACTTATGTATCTTTTCTTTGATCTCAAGGACACTATCAAAGAAACCCACTTCAATCGAGAAAGGTCGACCTCTTGAGGGCTCAAAGATTACGTCCATTGAAACTGCTGATGATTAGGGAAGACAGGGTAATGTTGAGAGGGAGGCTCTGAATATACGAGGGTTCATAAATGTCGTTGTAACAGTATCCGATATTGTCTAACTGTGCACCGAAATCAGTGGTTATACAGTAGATATATACATTTATTTCCAAAGATTTAAAGCCTATGGAAAGTTGTGAAAAGGGTGAGGCACTAAAAAAAGGTTTAAGACTCCTGTCTGCTACCATACGAATCTCTGTTATACTTATTCGTTTATATATGGAAGGTGGTGATAGAGATTTGGGTTTTCTTGGTTCGTTTTCAGAAAATGGGATGATATATACGGTTTACAATCGGATAACATGTATCTTCACATTTAATTTCCTATTTCTGTATATAAAAAATTGATTCTTGCAGTATTCTCTTAAATGAAAAAGTCAATTTTTCATTACTCTTAATATTTTCGATTCGTTTTAATATTTTTTATCTTTTATCGAACGACTATTACATGAGCTTCGTGGTGGATCATGCAAATCTACTGTAGAAACAAACTAACACGAATGAATGCACTGGATTCCGCTGGACGGCTTGAGCCATCCACAAACACGTAAAATGTACTGATAATTTCCACACAAAGTCTCTTAAGTCTTCGCAATCTACTTGAGAGACGAAGTTTTCTGACGTTGTAATAGTTCTTTTAAATGATTATTATCTATCAAATAAAATCTTAATTGTCAATAATATCTTAAACTCTAAAAACAATCGAGTACATAAAATTTTAATTTACCTCAAATATAACCTAAAAACTAGCTGCATTAATGTTATATCATTAGTGATGCTCACTCACGTGGAGGACTATGTAAGGTGTTGTTAACCTATTTAATTACTGTCGTTTCTATCTATGAATTTATCTATACTATAAGTATACTGATCGTGTCTTTATAGTATAGACAATATTGTTCTTATGATAATCGGATTAATTATCTAACAATTTCTGTACACTTTATTTAAGGTAAACAATAGAATATATGAGGATATAAAACAAACTAAATTTGGCAATTAAAGAAATGACAAAGCAATAATAGATTTGTGACTAATCAAGGAAAACAACCTAGGAATTACGGCTATCCTTGTTTTGTTTTTGCTTTATCTTCTTGATTTAATAATACTCAATCCTAAATAGCAAAAAATTACGATATCCTTTCTTAAGATCCAACTAAGTAATCTCAATTAAAATAGATAAAAATTAAATTGCAACCTCTTGATTTTTCAAAACCCTTGCTAAATACCTAATTGGATTTAAATTAATTCAATAGGTAACTAACAAATAATTAAGATCTCTCTTCAATTGTCTATTAATATGATTTTTAAAGGTCTATTATGGTAATATAATGTAGATAATTCAACCTAAGCTCTTAATTCAGATTAAATGTAAAATAATAAACATCATAAAGCATATTTCTATTAAACAAAGAACATAGAAGTTTAACAAAACAATTTAAAAGTAATTCCTAAAACAACTAAACATTCCATAGCCAAAATATATATCAATTTAATCATAATCAACATTCAATCACAAGGAAAGAGAAGAAAAGAATAGAATAGAAGTTTAAATTCTGGATGTCTTCTTCTTCTTGTCCTTGAGTTAGAAAATTTTGCAAATTTTTCTTTTATAATTTTGCCTTTTCATCTTTCCTTTCGATTTTCTAGCCACCTCTTTTAGTGTTTCTTTTTATCTTTTATAATCCTTAATCTTACTAGGAATCTTTTTAAGGTTTCTACACTTGTTTTTGACACCCTATTTATACATCTATGACACTTGTAAGCATATACATTAATTTATTTACCAATTTGGAAAGCTAGAACATCACTAAGTATCCTCTTATGGAAATTTCTGACACTTTATAAGTAACCATGCAATCTGAATTTTGAACTATAAAAGGGCATTTAAGAGGTTAAAAGGATGTTGAAGTCTTGGAACAGGAGCCTATTTTTTCGGGGTTCATCGTAATCAATCTCCTAGTCTAATATTTGGCTATTCCTATAGCTGATTCATACTTCTAGTAAACTTAACTAAAGGTTACTAAAAGGTACTTTAGTGCTGAGATACAACTACTTCCATGCTGGGTGTAAATGGTGATGGAAAGCTTTTGAGATAACAGTTCTTTGTTTCTTAGTGAGGAAATTTGCTAGAAATTGGATAGAGTTGAGTAATTCCTTGCTTCAATTTGTGATTGATGTTGAAAGGAGCACATTTTAAAGAATTGGTGGATGTTAGGGGGTTTGCTAACTTAAATAGTGTGGTTGTAATTTAGGAGGAAGCAAGAAAAACCAAAAACCATAAGAGAAAGCATAAAGGAGGGCTAGATGTTTTCTTACAGGTATGTGTTGTGATTGGTGGCTGAACGGTAGGGATAGATGACATGAGCTGAGTGGTGCAATTTCTACATTGTACGACTAGTGGTTGTTAAGTAGGGAAACTAGGTTAGGAAGTATTGTATAAACATATTACAAAATAAAAGAGGGCTAAATCACCTAAAATAAAAGAAGAAAATTATTTTATTATATTAATTATTAATTTTATTAATTTTAACTTTTTTTTAGTTTTATATGAAATAAAAAGTCTATACTAAATATCAAAAAACCTAAAAGAAATTAAAATATTCAAAGAAATAGAAATATGCAATATAGGCATAATCTGCCACTTCCATTTTGTTGGAGTTATGTAAATATAGTGCCCTGGAAAGCAAGTGTATTTACATATAACTTAATTTTGCTTCCAATTACTTTTGCAATGAAAATATTTATTATTAATAAGAGAAAAGAGTCTGGTTTTATTTGTATGATCATTATATATCTAGTCATAAGGTACCAAGATTCTTTTGTAAATAATATACATATATATAGAGATGTATGGAAAACATGTATATTATTAGAATCTAAATTAGTTAATTCACAGTTGAATAATCAAGTTGGTCACTTGATTATGGTTTACAATGTAGTGTTGCGATTTATCTCCGTGTAAGCAAAAGAATTTACTTTAAAGGAATGATGAGTTTCATATCATGATAGTAGTTGACTATCGATAGTGGCACTATTAAATGAATCTGGAATCAAGTATGTTTTAAAGAATAAATTGGGTCGTTACTTTAATCTTAAAACATACACCTTAGCATTCTGTTATTACGAACTACAATCTTGATGAGTGGTGAACTCATATGTGTTTCATTGTAATTCTTGATATGATCGGAATGGATTTGTACAGAGTATCAATCTAATGTCTGCATGTTGGAATTATTAATTGAAACATGTATGAGGGAACATTCACTCAAATAAAAAGTTTATAGTAATATCATCACTTTTAGATGTTTTTACGAAATTTGGTGATTGAACTGGTGCTAATAGTTTGATGGAGTAGCTACCCATCAAGTCTGAGCACCAAGATGAAATCTTGTGTGTTAATCACCATATAGTATAAAACAGGAGATCTAGAAGGAAAAACCAACATTAGGGCAAAACGGTAATTTTACCCTTTATTGTGTGGATGGCTATAATATGGTTCATAATAAAGTATGCAATTAGAAATCTTATTTGAAACATGTATTCTCATAATATTTAGTAATTCAAGAGTTCAACCAATTGTTTTTAGTGGAAGGACATTTGGTTAATAAGTTAGAATTAATTCTAATGAGATTAAATTAATTCCTTAGAATTAATTCTAATGAGATTAAATTAATTCCGGGCTTATTGGAGCTTGAATTATATAAATCCAATTAGATTCTCCATTTGACTTCTAGGAAGGTTATCAAGCAAAGTAAGAAATATAAATAGAGGTTTTAAAGCCCATGATTGAATGTTGGGCTTACTTTAGTTAGAAGCCCAAATGAACATTTAATATTGGGCTTGACTTTGGTTTAAACTGATTAATTAGATTAATTAAATTAAAACAAAGTTATTAAAGAGAGAAGGAGGGCATATTTCGGTTTTTTGTACCTAAATGGAGTAATAATCTTATCATTAAATGGTTTAATGGTTATCTTTTAATGATGGCATACAATGTAAACTTTTAGCATTCATTTCATTAAAGAAAGGAAGAGGTGCATTTGAGGTATTCTCTCTTCCTTCTTTCATCCATAACCGAAAATGAGAAGGTTTTATTTAGGTTATTGGTCTTTCATATAGCCATCTTAAACAAATAAGAAGATTCTCATTTATTGGCTACTTTATGATTGATTAAAGAATGAAGTGATCCATTGGATGCACATCACATCTTTCTTTCATGATAACCAAAATTGACAAGGAGAGGAAGAAGTGTCACAAGGAGAGGAAGATGTGTTCTTGCATTTTGTTTTGACTCATTCTCTCCTCTTATGTATGCATAGTTGAAACTTGAATGTGAAGAGTCTCATGTTTGTCTTCTTTTTTCTAAGAAAAATCTCCTCAAAATACTTTTTCTCCTTTCCCACCAAAGGACCATGTTAACCAAGTTATCTAAGAAGAACAAGTGGTAGATCGGATTGGTTGGGGATACAAAAACAAGGAGATGATACATTAACAAAGGAAAGGATTCAAAAAAGTCAAAACTATAGTAAGGATTTGGAGAGGATACAAAAGTAAGGAGTCAAAGCTGTAGTAAGGAGTTGGTATATTTCTACCAACTTGTTTTTATGTAAATTATTTTCCTTATACCGTATCATGAATAGCTGAATTATGATTTGGCTATGTTATTTTCGTTGTGTTTTGATTTCGAAAAAGCTTTGAAATCTACCATTTAACCAAATCTTGCGTGCTTTTGTTTTCAATCCAATACCATTTATCATATATTTTCGAATTTCACATTTTCATAAATAGGTTTAAGCTTGTAAGCATAATTTTGAACACTTTCAAAGTTGTTAAACTTTGAATTTTAGCTACACCATGTACAAATACATTACAAACATAACTTCCCAATAAATTACTGAAGATTTGTGATATGCACTTAATTGTTGATACATTTAACCATTTACTGTTAGTGATCATTGATATGAAAATGCTTATGATACTCACTTTACTTCTTATATGGTTTTAGGTACAATTCAGAAGTGAAAGAGCTAAAGTGAGTCGAAAGCACTATATTGAGTCGTCTTCTTAAAAATCACACTTACTTGTCTTTATTGAGCAAGAACTAGAAGGATTAGAGTAAAAGAAGACAAGAAAATACATAAAATGAAGAGTATGAATAGTGTTGAACCAGCTCATGGCCATGTATGATTTTTCATGGTCGTGAGACACATCTCAAGGACATGACAAAAGGTGTCATGGGCATGACACATTTTTCACACCTGTGACTCATTTTGTATAGGAGTCATGCCTATGCACATGATGTTCACGACCTTGCGCCTCAACTAAGGTTGCTCATGGGCATGACACCATGCCCATGAGACACTTACAACTTATCCGAACTCTCATGGGGATGACACCATCATACATGCCCATGAGACACTTACAGCTTATCTGAAACTTACTTTATTATAAAAATATCATTTTTTGTGATGAAATTTTTATTTTTTCATCTGGGAAGAAGTTAAAGAGCCAAAAGAGACGTTTTAAGATAATAAGGGGCAAACCTCTCATCCTTTTGAGACACATGGAGAGCTAGATATTCTAATGTTGGTTCAGAGGTGACGTTGACGTTGACGACTCAGTTAATCATCTCTCATTGTTTGTTGTTCTTTCTCTTAGGGATTGATTATGTTATCCTATGTTTAATGTTTACGTGTTATGTGAGAATGATTAAATACTCTATTTAATTATTTTTATGTAAGAACCCATTGCTAGATTTTCAACATAATTTATTATTGTTATGTTGCGATTCGTTTGTGACGACTAATGGTATTAGGGATAACATAAACTCGATTAAATAACCCGAGCTTATGTGGTTATTTCCTTGATTAATTTGTTTTCCTAATTCATAATGCGGCTTTCCAATTAAATCTAGAGGGCTTATTCTAGGTTATTCGATGGTTAGGTTAAATTAACGAGCATTTCTTAATTAAACATGACCTAAGGGAAAATTAAGAATAAAATAGCTTATTGTTAATCTACTATTAATAGTTACTATGAGAGGTATAAGAAAAGCAATTCAATGAAACATGTCTAATTAGGTGTAGGTTAAGATTGAACCAAAGAATCAGGTCCCAAACAAATTCATTGTTTTCCTAATTTTTGCATGTTTTCTTTAATTTATCTTTACTAGTTTAGTGTCATTTTGTTTTCTTGCTTTATAAACTAAACCCCTAATAACCTAAACACTGTTTAATTTCATTTCAAAAGCTTTACGCATCTCTCTGAGGGATCAACCTAGAGTCACTATTATAGTAGTAGTTCTTGTTTATTTTGCATAGTGTTACGA
The DNA here is from genome assembly GCA_027575705.1 of Erythroxylum echinodendron. NCBI lineage: Eukaryota > Viridiplantae > Streptophyta > Magnoliopsida > Malpighiales > Erythroxylaceae > Erythroxylum > Erythroxylum echinodendron. The sequence goes on from JANZXR010000002.1 coordinate 31,746,894, forward strand.
CATTGTTAGGAAGTGTGGTGTTTTTGTTTTTGTTCTTGGTTTAATTGGTGTGTACATACTGTTCGCAAGGTTACACACGCTAAGTTTTAATATTTATTAACTTAAGGTATCAATCCCATAAGGAGGCTAAGCTATTCCTAAAATCTAAGGTCGTACTAAACTATAATAATTCAAAATAAATAACTAATGTAGAAAATAAACCAATCAAATAATTAATTTCAAGAATTGAATTTCAGAAATCTGAACAAGCAAACAAGTCTCACAAACTAATCCTAAAACCAACCTAGAAACTATCAAGTGAGAGAAAGGGGGTTTTTATCCGAAATCAACAAAAACCTAATCATTTGTGAAATTATCGAATTAATGGGTCTAGATGGTTCTAGGGTGAATTACTCTCTCTTAAGTTATAATTCTTATCCTTAATTGATAATCACTAATTTAAATTATGGAATTGTGATCTCTCGATTCACAATTGACCCAAAACCTAAATTAGTTCTAAATTGTCTAATAAACTACCGGGAACCTATGCTCGATCTCTCGTTACACAATTCTACTAGTTTGATTCAATTCTTTACCTATCAAATCACCTAACACTCGTTAGCTCAATTTGATTATTTTCACTCGACTCTCCCTCTCAGTCTATTGCCAAGTTATTAAGAGCAGAATTAAATCACGATTAAATCAATAAAAAACACAATCAATCAAACTTTGTTGATCTCAAAAATCAAAATCCCAAAGGTGAGCATAAACAACAACTCAACATTCAACACATCCTATTCTCAACACCTATTTCAATTCTGTACATGAATAAAATTGAAATAACCAAAAAATACATCGATCATGGAATTTTGGAGGTAGCGACAGTGAGAAATCACCTATTTCGAGAAGTGTGTCGCGTCAAACTTCCTCTCCGTGTTTCTCTTCCTTTTTCTCCTTCCTCAATATCTCGATTTCTCTATAGGGTTTTTCAGAATTAGCTGAGGTGAAGCCTCTCTTTTTTAAACTCTTGAAGACTCTCTAAGGCTCTTGCATCAGTCTCATAATGATCTATTTATACTTGGATGCTCTAGGTTACATTCAGGGTTAAAATGGACTAAAAAATCTTGCGAAACTCAAGTTTTTGCTTCAGCTCAACGCAGGCCACGATCATGGCCCTGCTTGCCATAATCGTGGCTTGTACCTAAACCTTTCTGTCACATCGTGTTCTAAATGGAAGCTGTCGACCCCTGAATTTTTTTTCATTAGCTTAAGCATAATAGCTTATGGAATAAATGCATTGAGAGGAATTTGAGGGTATTTTTGGTATATGGCTTAAGTACTAAGGGTGTAGACTTTTGGGAGAGGTATGGAGGACTTGTCTTTATTAGCAGAATTGGTAGCGTGAATGAAGAGCACCAAGTGTGCAACATGAGGAGCCTCCACCGCCTCCCCCTATGCCTCAGGCAAATCCCATAGATCCGCGCTTCTTCCAAGCCTTTGCTCAGGCTTTCACTTATGCCATGGGACAAGGATCTCAAGTTCAGATGCCAGCTTTAGTGGACAGAAGTGGGCAGTATGATAAGCTCCGCAAGTATGGAGCTCTGGATTTCAAGGGGACTACAGATCTTGAAGAGGCAGAAGCATGGTTAAAGAGGACAGAAAGAGTCCTGAACTAGATGAAGTGTTCAAATGACGATAAGTTGGATTATGCAGTGAGTCTGCTGCTACTTTATTGGTGGGATTCAGTGCCCCATAGTCAGGTAGTGCCTCCAATGTTGACATGGAAGGATTTTGTGGAAGTGTTCAGGAAGAAGTATCT